>CM022769.1:12712869-13337869 GCA_012411365.1 Ameiurus melas
TTACTTCTGTCCCGAAAACACACTTCAGAGAGTAAATACTGAAGTTGTGTCCCAAATGACGTACTATACACTTACACTGTGCACAGAGTACTCTACCTTTCTAAAATTTAGACACTAGATGGTAATATCATCTCAAATAGAACACTAGCGGATTTTTACTAACCGGAAGTATAAACCACTTCCTAGTCGATGGCGCTTGAGGTCACATGCACATAATGCGACACCGCTAGCTTTGGCCTAATACCCAGTCACCGATACTGACTTTCTTCAGTTTAAGCTTATGTCAGCGTTATCTTTTATTCCCAACATGACCTCAGTCCTCATCAGAGAGACGAAATCGTCACGACTAAGGAAGAAAGTGTGAGACCTCCAAGCCCTTTAAGGCAGGGAGCATTTTATAATAAACACCACGAGAAGATTTATAAACTTTCTGAAGCAGCGTTTCTGCAGCACGGAAGCATGAAAGTGATGTGGTCGCGAGTTGCTTAAAAGGTTCCATTTAATTCCAGTTTATTGTCATTATATGGTGGACTTGCGCGCTTGCAGTATAACTTCGGTCTATTATAACGGTGCGATTAGAACATGCGATGCAGATGCAGTGATAGACAGTGTAGCACGAGTAGGATCTGTAATGTCTATTTAAAACATTATGATTAAAAGTAAACAAGTAAAATAATAATAATAATAATAATAATAATAATAATAAAGTAATAAAGACAGTGAGTAACAAAAACCACAAGGTGCACTGAAAGTACTTATGCATTTTTCATGGATTCACAAAAAGCACCGAATTAAACTACAGTCCTAAATTAATAATAAATATTCTGGTGTGTGTGTGTGTATGTATTGGGTTCTTTTCTGTTTTGGACAAACAGTTGTGTAAAGTTTTAGTCTAAATTTATATTTGTAACACTCAGTTTGTGGATTTTATTGTAAATAAACAAAAAAAGTGGCATTGAAAGTTTGCCCGGCTCCATCCGATTAATTGAAAAAAAATAAATCGGCCAACTAATCGAATATGAAAATAATTGGTAGTTGCAGCCCTAAACACATTTATTCATAAGGTTATGGTCTAAAAACCTAGAAACTTTTAAAACTGTCTTTTGAACCACGTTAAATTTTTATTCTGGATTTGATTTTTGAAGAAAGTGGATGAACTTTCCTGATGAATATGACGATGTACATTAACCATTAATCGACAAATAATTAATCGTTAAAAAGATAACACCCCCCCCCCGCCTTACAATTCCAGCTTAGTCTGAGATTATAAAAAGGATCTTCCTGCGATCACAGAAATTAACACAAAAATCAAGCTCACTCCGCAATATTCTGAGGAGCGTGCCGCAAATCTTTTCGCAGATTTGGGCCAAGCCGCCTCATCATCACAACGTGCACTCAGTCAAATCCCTCTTCGATTCCCGCTTCTTTGTAAAAACCTAGCTAGAAAACAAATTAACTCTATTTCTGAGTTATATTTAGTTCCATCAGCTACTCCTAGTCAGAGTTCATCATCTTTTACATTAACAAAAACTAGAACCCAAAACTAAGCACAAAACCGGCATGAAATGTCTTTAATGGGGCGATCTGGGGGTCCGGAAAGGGGCCCAGGTTCCACCTACGGGTGATGTCAGCTAGACCACATACCTCCCTTTCCAATAACATCCCTGAAAATGCCAGAGTGAATTCCAGCACCGGAAGAGACGGGACTTTGCACCCATTACCGGATATAACAGGCAACAGACACGCCCCTGTTCGCTAGACACAGAGGCAGGGGGTAAAATCATCAGGTGTATAGTACTGCACAAAGAAATGCAGCAATGAAATTCTGCTTTGAAAGATAATGAAATTAAACATTTCTATAACAAAATGTTATAAGAAGCAGTAAACAGTAATAAAGATATTTGTTCCAAGAATACTTTGCTTTTAAAATTTAAAATAATCAGGCACAATTTGTGCAGTTATTTAAGGAAAGTTTTCAGGTTAAGTTTTATTGCGTGTCTGCCAAACTTTTTTTTTGGTGCATACAAACCCAGGAGACTTCATGATACTTTTTTGTTTGTTTGTTCCGTAATATGTTGCTTTATTATCTGACACACGAACGTGTTTCTGTACTGATTTCATCTCTTGTTGAAACGGTAATGTTTGGATGTATAAAAAGCTTTTGTCCTGACTCAAAAACACAGACGTATTGCTTATAATAAAATGATCTTTAACAAAATCTGTATTAAAAACACACAAACAAAAAAAAAACGGTGTTTAATACATTCGCAGTACCCATGTGTGTATCTGCATCCACGAATATCACATTCCTTGTGAATAAAAATAAATAAACGTGCATCATTTTTAAACAGAAAATTTGACGATCAGAAGAGGATCGAGTTTGATCGTTCTGTTAGCTGGATAGTTTAAACCTATAAAATGTTACAATAATTACTAGTGTAGCACTCGTTGTGTGTTTCACTCGTTACAACTGTTACATGAGCGATAACTAAGGAAATAAAGCAGAAGCTGTTTTCACTGTAATGTAGACGAACACGAGGACAACAGGGGGTTGAAACATTGCTGCACAAACCCGAGATCATTCTTGTTTCCAGATCCTAGATGTGCTGTAAGACAGTGTGATGTAGTACTGAAAACTTGTGTGCAGGTCAGGAAGACAGCACACACACAGTTACTTTCCAGCCAGACCTGAAGGACTTTGTATGTTTGTCTCACACACCAGACTGAGATATGCTCCTCTGACGCCAAATGAGATCCTGCAAACATGAGCAAATCCTCCGGGTAACTAAACTAGTCACAGTGTTGACATTATCCTGAGGTGACTCGCAACATGGAGTGCCTTCTTTCCACAACACAACATCGGTGTCAGATGTTTGTTGTAGCCGAGAAAAAAAATAAAAAAAATAAAAATAAACCTGGACTGTTTTACAAACCAAACCAACCGAGTTTGTCAATTCATGACACGGTTTGTAGTGGCTCAGATCAGGGGAGAGAAGGAAAGGGCAAACACACACACAGACGGCTGTTGCTGACCAGATAACCAGCGATAAGCCGCGCTAGTCTGCCTTAAAAGCTCATATTTAAGGAGTTACGCAGCTAGCGACGTTTCTGCATCACTCCGTGTACCAGAGCCCCGTTTCTGGAAGTTACTCTGCCTTCAACATTCCGTATAACGACGGCAAATCCGCCATGCGGTCTGAAATCTCACGACTGTGTATTACAGGAGGAATATTCGAGGCTAACGAGCAAGCGATGGCGTTGCCCGCTGCTGTCTTTAGGCCCAAATCGCAGCCTTCGTCAGTCGCAGCACCATGCTAACAGGCTAGCTAGCACTGCCACAATCCGAGCTATTTGGAAACGCAACTGGCAACGTGGGTTGCGTGAAATAGCGCTGAAATTGTACACAACGTCTGAGTTATGCGTGTGAATCGCTCGAAAATGTTGTTTATAACAAGAGATGGCAGCGCGCGCTTTTCACGTAACTGTTTAATAAAAATGAATTCGGGCAACTGAGGGATTTGATGGCTTAAGAACCCAGTCTGCCGTCACCCGAGTTTAGTAACGCTAACTAGCTAAGCTAACTAGCGAGCTAGAATTACAGCGCTACTAGCATACTCGGCTAGCTAAATACATGATAGCTTACCTCAGATACTTCATCCTCGTCGCTGCCGGATCCGGGCCCTGAGGAAAGCACTGCGGCTGCGGTGAGTTTGAAATCGAGTCTATCTGCTGCAGGCCCGCCTGGCTCGCCGAACAAGCGTACTTTCTTGCCACCGACACCCAACCCGAGGCCTCCGAGTCCGGCTCCTGGTGTAGCTCCAACCCCCATCCCGAGCGCTGGGGAGCGCGGAGTAACCGAGTCAATCTCGTCCTCGAAGCCGTCCGTCAGCATTGCCGTCCCGGCTACTGCATCCTGCATACTTTCCTAAAAAAAATGTATGTTTGTAAAGGTAACGTTGTCCTCTTACTTTCTTTGGGGTTATATTGTTATAAAATTATTCCGTTTTACTTCAGAAAAACCCTCAAACTCTCCTGAAGCGAGAAGAGATTCTCTTTCCCCCAAGCCATTAACTTTCTAACAACCTACCCCCACGTCGTTCTATTTCCGTATTATCCCGCCTGTGTTCAAAATACCCCACGGCGATTGGCTTACAGTCCGGGCTTCTGCAAGACGATTGGCTAGAGTACACGCTACTCGAACGAACGTACACGATGTAAAGGTTGGTTTACGGGAGAGCTTACGCCAGGAAATATCACATGCAAATGGCGATTGGTTATCGATACGTCTGTCATAAAGTCCCGCCCCCTAGATACGCCTATTTTTGTCTTGATGAGAAAAGTAAGGGACCGTTTGCTTTAAGTCTCATGACTGTACAAAGTTTAGTTTACAATCAACATAGCTTCCATTGCTGACTTCTGAGCCTTGACAGTAAATCAGATGTGTAGGATAAGGATGTAGGTTTCTCCTCTTTGTAATAACTAACCCCGAGGAGGAAAGAGTGCATCAAAAACATAGCACAGATCAGGGCGCTACCGAGTCATGGAAGTGTGAGGCAATAGGCGGATTTCAAGATATTCTGGGAAATGTAGTTTCGAAAGGTTATACTGTAGGAGAAGATCACCATTAAAATATATCATTACTTTTTATTATCTAAGTGGCTGAATTATTACATGTGCTGCTTATATGGACGAGATCAGTGTGATTTATGCTTAGAAATACTACCAGTGTGTATCTATAATAGCTTATTCCACTGATGTTGAAAGAAATTGTTGACTAAATTTTTTTTTCTGTATCAAATGAAATGTTTTTTAAATTATGTGTGTGAATATGAGTGGAGTTTATGTGTGTGGGGTTTTTTCATATTTTTTATTTGAGGTATATTTTATTAACTATTAAAAAATGTTTTGATAGTGTTTACTAATTTCACACATTAAATAGTCTTTGAAAATATAGGACATAAGGACATCATGTACAACCAGTTCTAAAATAGTTGGGACACTGTAAAATGTAAAAAAAAAAAAAAAAAAACAGAATGCAATGATTTGCAAATCTCATAAACCCATGTTATTCACAATAGAACATAGAAGACATATCAAATGTTTAAACTGAGTAAATGTACCATTTTAAGAAAACAATACGGTAATTTTGAATTTGATGGCTGCAACACGTCTAAAAAAGTTGGGATGGGGCAACAAAAGGCTGGAATAGTAATTGTATAATTTTGACCAGCTTTACATAAATATCATTTACATTTAATAATGTTCCTTGCAGTCTGATGATTGGTAGACAGGTTATTTTAAGGGGATGGAAATCAGATGGAGCGCCCTTGTTTCCAGAGTGGTGTGTGGAGATGGAGAGGGTGGCTGCCTTTGAGGAGGGGTCAAGTAGAATGATTGGAGTTGGGAATTCCTTCAGGAAGAATTGGAGCAGTTATTTGCCATCTTGAGGAGGGGCAGTGGAGAGTATAATTTAGAGTTTAGTTTATGATTATACTTGATTATTGTATTTTCCTTTTTTTTTAATTGTGTGTTTTTTGTTTGTTTTTTTTTTTTTTGGATATGTGAGTTTATATTCTATTGACCACAGAGGTGTTTGTTGGGGGACCAGGGTGGGGTGGGAGGTTGGTAGGGGGAGGGGTTATAGTGAGGATTTATGTTAAAACAGTTTGATTCATTACATATGTTGTTTGTCTCTTTGTGTTAAAAGTGTTAATTACAAAAAAAATGTTCCTTGCAATCTTCCAGATTTCCTTCCAAAAAAAAGTCCCAAAAACAACAAAGGTTTTTCTCTTTTGCAGCTGTCAAACTCTTACCATGTTTTTGAAACTTCATGTGTTTCGTTATTTTTTATTACATTTCTAGGAAGCCAGTGTCAAACAATCAAGCTGGTAGGATTTCCTGGAGCTGAATAGAGATGTGACACGAATCAATGTATTAATCAGACCACAGGTGTCTATAAATTAGGTAAATAAAAAAGGAATTTTAAATATCTATCTCTAATATACTGTAATAAACCTTTAATTACATGTTTGATGTCTGCACAAATTAGGTACTTTAGACTTCACATTTGTGCTTTTAACTATTTTTATTTTCTCACACACTTCAATTCTAGTTACTGCTACAATCAACAGTTAAGAATTTATTCAAATCATAATTGACCTAAACCAAATCAATGCTGAAAATAAAAGATGAGCTTGATGTAACTTTGTTGTGTCTGTGTGATAGATCTTACCAATTCCTCTAATTATTTTCACTGAGCTCCACAACAATTTAAAAAACAAAAAAAGTTTTTTTTAAACAAAAAACAAAACAAAATGCAAAGTGTTAATACAAACCGCATAAATTTAATAAAATGTGTGTATTTTACTTGCATTTTTAATTTTTCACCCTTTTTTGCTTTCATAAATCTATTTTAAACTAGGTAAACAAAATAGTTACACTCAATCAAGGTCCCAGAGCCTGGAGGCAGAGCGGAGAGACAGAATCCAAGTTGCTTGAAATCCAGTGTGAAGTTTCCACAGTCAGTGATGATTTGGGGAGCCATGTCATCTGCTGGTGGTCCACTGTGTTTTCTCAAGTCGAGAGGGAATGCAGCGTCTACCAAGAGATTTTCGAGCACTTCATGCTTCCATCTGCTGACAAGCTTTATAGAGATGCTGATTTCCTTCTCCAGAAGGATTTGACACCTGTCCACAGTGCCAAAACTACTTGTAACTGGTTTGCTGACCATGGTATTACTGTGCTTGATTTAGCCAACCAATTCAACTCGCCTGACCCGAACCCCATAGAGAATCTATGAGAGACACCAGACCCAACAATAGAGATGAGCTGTAGGCTGCTATCAAAGCAATGAATGAAAGGCTGATTGCCTCCATGCCACGCCGTTTTGGTGCAGTAGAGCCCTGAAGAAGTCAATTAACATACTTTTCAGAAGGTCAATATTTCTGTATTATAAATTCTTTATTCTAATAGATTAATCTATAGAATATATGAAAGTTCCACTTTTTGAATTAGATTATGGGGAAAAAAAATTACTTTTCCACAATATACATTTTTTAGAGATGCACCTGTACATGCTTTACCTTTTTTCTGATTCTACTGTATTATAGAGCACTGCAAACCAACTGAATAAATGATGCAGCTATAATTGTGCTTGTATGGATATCAGAGTTGTGGTTTGTATGTGCTTACTGAAAACGTTGTGTGTGAACAGTTAGAAAGTAAGAAATTATATTGTACTGTAAATAACAAATCCCACCCCATGTACATGAGTTAAAAACTACTGAGATTTTTGCATTATATAACGAATCCCGTGTTTAAAGTGTTAAAATTCTGAAACTGAATGAAGGTTTGGTAGTTATGATCAGAACTGATGCTGGTTTAAAAAAAAAAAAAAAAAAAAAAACTAAGTCAGTGAAAGTGGGGTAAAAATGTAATATAATATTTCTAGGACAGTTTGTTGACATGGCCATTTATGGACCTGAATGGTAGTTTGTTTGTTTTTTAATCTGACAATGCAAAAAAATATGAATAACATTCATTTTGATGCAATCATTGACAATATCAAAGACTATAATAATAAAATAAATAAATCTGCTTAGCATTTAGTATATGTAAAATGATAAATAAAAAAAACATCTGTGGCATTAAACAAACCATAATTCCTTCCATCTTCTACCGCTTACTCCTTCTTCAGGGTCACGGGGAACCTGGAGCCTATCCCAGGAAGCATTGGGCACAAGGCGGGGTACACCCTGGACAGGGTGCCAGTCCATCGCAGGGCACAATCACATACACACTCACACATACACTACAGACACATTTTAGACATGCCAATCAGCCTACCATGCATGTCTTTGGACTGGGGGAGGAACCCAGAGTACAAACCATAATTTAAAAGGGTTAAATTTCTGATAATTAATGTTTGGTGATTAGAACTGATCCTAGTAAATAAATAAATAAAGAAAGAAAGAAAAACAACATCAGTGACATAGATATTGAACTAGACCCCATGTGTAACTTTTTTTAATTGATGCACAAGGGTTAAAGACAAAGAAAAGACACTTAAATACACAGTGAAGACAAACACCATTTATTGCAGTTTACTTACACATTAAAGGCAATTTTATTTTGTAAAATACTGTGAAAAATAATCTCAACAGCATAAAAAAAACAAGTGCTTTGTGTTTTAACAAGACAACTATAAATACATATTTACAATTTAAAGTCAAGTTCAACCTCGTTTCAAACAGTTTAAAAAATGAAAATAAAAGTGTGACGATTACAAGGATTACATGATGACAATTCCGTACCCAGACATAGCCCTGAACACTATCGGAGGTCACTGTAGTTGTTTCGTTGTAAAACTGCTTGTTTATTTTGATGTAATGCATTTCACACTTAATACATCTATATTTGAGGTATGGAAATGAAAAAAAAAAATAAAATAAAAAAGCTTGCTTTAAAAACCACACACACACACTTCAGAGAGTGCTTGATTATGTATTAGAGCGTAGACAGAAATTCGTTCACCTGTAACAAAACAGAACACAATAAGCAAGTGAGTTACTTGACTGGACATTAAATCACCATAATACTTTTTTTCCTCTCTCTTTTCTTCAAGAAGACTAGATGTCATCATACTGTATAATTATTGTTCTTGCACGTCAGTGAAAGAAAGTCAGGCTAACTCAAGGTGTATTTACCTTGTCAACCACTTCCTGCTGCTTAATTCTGTCATTCTTGAAGTCATCGTTAACATCCAGCACCAGAACAGGGAGATCCTTCAAGTACTCAAAATCAATCCTTGGGAGAGAAAAAAAACCCAAGCAGTGTTAATGAGCAGCAGGATTCACCATATTTCAACACAATAAATATTTGGATCATAATCTACATTGTTAAGTAAATGACAAATGTCTCTTGTTTTAATGACCAAAAATTAAATATGTGAAGTGTCTCATTGCTCATGATCAACTTTAGGGTCTCTGTGATTGGTTGGTCGAGCCCTTTCTCAGATTTTAGCACAGAACCACCTACTCTACATGACACCTGGATATCATTTATAAATACATTCATCTATTGTCTGTAACGCTTATCCTACACAGGGTCACGGGGAGCCTGGAGCAGGCGACTTGGGGCACAAGGCAGGGGACACCCTGGACCACCCATTCACACACTACAGACAATTTAGAGAGGCCAATCAGCCCACAAAGCATGTTTTGGTCTGGCGGAGGAAACTGGCATAACCAGGAGGAAACCCCAGAAGCATGGGGAGAACATGCAAACTCCACGCACGCAAGGCGGAGACAGAAATCGAACCATCAACCCTGAAGGTGCAAACGTGCTAACCACTAAGCCACCATGAGATCCATTATTTATTGATTAAATTATTTATTAAAATAAATAAATAAGTCTGGCAGCAAAACACACACACACACACACACACACAAAAAGACGACCTGAATCTGGATATTGAAGATTGAATATTTATATTTGGAATACTACAGCCCAGTGGTTTTCAAAGTGGGGGGCACCAGGGGGTCTCAACAATTTGGTGTGAAAAATAACTTCTGACTCTCAGACATGCACACACACACAATCAATTCTTAATATAAAGATGTAAGATGTCATTATTAATTAAGGGGGGGGGTTTGGGTAGAGATATTCAGAAGTCTGTATTTTTGTGTGTGTGTGTTTTAAAGACAGCTTGCAAAAGGCAGGCCTCGGTCAAATGTTAATGCCATTCGGGGGGGCCTTGCCCTGGAAAGGTTTGGGAACCCCTGCTATATCCATTTAATTAGTAACTATTTGGCTATACTGCCTTCAGTAATGGTGGCTATATAACGTTTACATAACTCAATAACCTTATTTTATTTACCTAGCTAATGTTAGCTACTTTGTGAGTAACTACTTTAGCAAAGTATTGCCAAAAAAGTAAATATTTGCATTTCTGTTTACAACATTTACATTACAAAATTGTCACAATGCTGAGAAATATCAGGGGAAAATTCAGATTTATTGCAATATTTTTAAATCCTTTAGGTCAACTGGATCTTAATAAACTGTGATGAGAGAAAATGCAAGGCTAATTTCTTATATAATGATGAACTCACTGTGTAGTTCTGTTATAGAGCCAACACTCGTGTTTATAGTGAAGTTTCTCCAAGTACTCCAGAGGAATTCCCAGCTCCTCCTCACGACCTCGGCATTTAAGACGTTGCATACACCTCTGCAACACAAATTGACTGAAGTTAGGCTTTCTGACTGAAATTCAATTATTTTCCTTTTTCCAGTTCAACTCAGATCAAACATACACGCTGAACTATGTCACATAAGCATTGAAGAAAATGAATCCAACCTGTGTGAAATTATGTATTCTTTTGTGCATGCCTGTGTGAGGCTGTATAAGCTATCTATTCGTGTGTGTAATTTAAGTGTAAGAATCTAGAGAAGAACCTGAATACACATCTTTAATCATTACAAGTACAGTCCCCTCTGAAAGTATTGGAACAGAAAGGAAATTCTATTGTTTTTGCTAAACATCAAATACAATATTTTAGATCCAAAGACATGTTAAACTTTATTTATATAAAAAATAAAATAAAAATAATAATAAAAAAAAGGCACCTTTGGTGGCAGACCAAATTTTTTAGGTAAGTTAAAGTATAGGAACAGATAGTCTTAAAGTAAAGAACACTTAATATTTACTTGCATATTCTTTGCTTGCAATAACTGCATCATGCTGGTAACCTACTGAAACCACCAAATTGTTGCATTTTTTCTTTTGTGTTGCTTTTCCAGGCTTGTACTGCAGTTTCTTTCAGTTGTTGTTTGCATTGAGGGGTTTGCATTCTCAGCTGGGTGTGGTGATTGCCAGTCTAAAACTTACCTAAAAGGTGAGACTGGAAAATTATAAGAAATATGAGGGATATATACCAATACCACTATTCCCCTGCTCAGACGTGTTGTGCTGCCTTTGTAAGCTATTTGGAACGAATCACAAAAACACAAGACACTATCGATTTCTCCACTTCCCTGTTTGGCCCTTGCTGTTGAATTACATGAGCCTGTAATTTTCATTTCCTAGGAAAAGGTATAATGGTGTAACATTAGTGAGCATTGGATACTTGTAGACATCTGCTATCTGCCAGTATGGTTTACACTTGGTGTTAAATTCAGGAACGCTAATATAATAAATCAATCATAAGAACTTATCTGACCCTCAGGCACAAAATATCCACCCTCAGCCCTTTTGTGTGATTGTCATGGTGATCGTTTTGAATTGTTAGTCACAACCATATATTAGATATTGCCAACATATTAAAAACACACCATACCTCAGGATCGGCCCGCAAATAGATCATGGCATCAAGCTCAAGGTCGGACTCAAACTGAGAGTGAAGCCAGCTATGAAAGTCTTGGTAGATGGCAAACTCGGTCTCGGTGAAGTCTCCAGACTCAAATAGGTTCGAAGCAAAAACATATCTGCAAAAATAAATACTACTTGCTTAAAATTCACATATTACACACAATAAAAACATGCAAAGTACATGGGTCCCCGTCCCTCCTTTCATTCACTAGGTACCTGTCACTGTAGACCGAGCGCTCATAGAACTGGACTGGATGCTCAGCCTGTTGCAGCTTGGCAGAGGCGGGCTGAAGCTGGGCACGAACGCGGCTTAGGCAAGCGTAGGTCTGGAAGGTGTAGGACCAGCGACTGGGCTTGTCATACAACATCTGCAGCAGGTTGCCTCCACTCTTCTGGGACGTGGTCAGCTCCTAAAGAGGTCAAGAGCATTTCAGGTAAGGAAATAGTCATCTGTATAGATTATACAAATGTAACAAAAACACTATGTGGACATTACACTTCACTCCGCATTAGATTTTTATCTCATATATATATATATATATATATATATATATATATATATATATATATATATATATATATATATATATATATATATATATATATATATTCTCTACTATTTTGAAATAGTTGTGTTAGAACATTGAGTCACTCATATGCTCTCATACTTAGTTTAATTACAACCGCAAATTTCAGCTTCCTTACTTAAATATATATTCATCTGTGATACGGATGAGTGTAGCTATAGTAAAATAATCAGATAGCATTAGAAATTATTGTAAATTCCTTTGTTTATAAACAGCATTTAAAAAGATCCACTCAATTAATGTCACTAAACTCTTATTTTGATACAAAGATTCATACAAACTAAGTGCATAAAACGGCACTGAATGAATTAATATGCTAAGTAATCGCAAAGTTAATATTGAGCGAATTTATTTTTTACATTCGAGCCATTATCTGGCCCCTCTAGTTTCGTCACCTGGTCGTCGGATCTGTTATTCTATGTAGCTTATTTCCATTCAAAGAAACTGCATACGCAACATGAGCTCAGTGGAAGAAAGTGAGTATCAGGATGTCATACCTCAAACTCGTTATCCGTAGTCTGAACATTGCACCACTTGCCAATGGGCTCAGGGATCACTTCCCATTCCTCCGATTCTCTTTCCAACAAGCGCACAAAGGTCGACTTTCCTGCAGCTATCCGAGAAATAGAGGTTAAGTTACTTAATTCCAAAAATACACAATTCTTGTGTATGTAGAACCACAAAACAGTGATCAAGTACAAATAACAATGCAATTATTTTCGAAATACGATGGCAACAAAGACAATGTGCCTTCCTGAAGGCAAGACACCACAAGAAGAAACTAAATTGTTTTTGGGCTTGTTTCCTAAAATACGACAATATATGTTATGATATACATGTAAAGTTCCTTTATAAACCTTATACATCAGACAATAACAAACATGAAATCACAGTATAGTATTTTTTAAACCATTCCCCCTATATTCAGAAACAAATCTGAATTTTTTTTATTCATGAAAAATGTACAGTACGTGTTTATTCATATCCCTATTAAGATTAGAGGAATTTCTCAAAAAAAGTTGATAAATATATTAAATAATTGACTTTATACTACTGCACATTTTCTTAATTAAATAAAGAAACAAATGTTCTGTCTTTCTCTCATTTAATTCTCCATAATGAACTAAAACATTTCATTCATCAAATAAATACAGACAAGAACATTATTAAGTAAGAAGCCCCGTTTACATAAATAAATGAAAAGTTCCATCAAATTCAGGATATCAGCAATCAAACAACAAAGATTGAAATAGCCATCTATTGTCTTTAAAATAAAAACTAAAACTATTCACATGTAGTCTTGACTTAAGTTTATTATATTTATTTCATTTTTATCCTTCAATTTAACTGACTTTAATTGAAAAGTCGAGCACTGAAGTGTGCAGTTTTAATGAAACTATATTGTAGTGATGCTACACAATAAACTGTAAACAGAAGTTATCCAAAGAAATGATTGGAAATTTCACAATGAAGGCTGAAAATATTGTGTTTTATGAAAAGGTTTCTTTTAAAGGTTTTATATATAATATTGTATTATTAAACCCTGGATGTTGAGGTAATTAACACTTCCCGCGTATTTGTGCTTTTATTTGGCGCCAAACAAACGAGAGTTTGAAATTGTATCAGGTTAAAAAACATGCAGTTATCTTCATGCAAAGTCAATCAGTTTAAATAAACGAAGCTGTTTGTACACATATATATATATTTTTTACTAATAGGTTAAATAGACTTAGCCAAAATGATCACAAATCTCTAACTCAAACTTACCAATGTTTCCTTCAATGGATATCTTCTTAGCTCTTTTTTCAAAGCTGCTGTTGAAGTCAGGCCGGGAGCACGTTCTCTTCGGGGGAGTCGCCATAACAGGAAATGCAGGTCGCTGTTATAAATTAACCATAAAATGTTTTTTAAATGAATATTAAACCCACTACACGCGCTGCACTGGGAGCCAGGCCAGGCGTCTGGACTGAACGAGTCTTTAAAAAAAACCACCTGTGCTGGGGACAAGCTGACCTCGCGCGCAGTTACGTCATATCCGGTTATTAGAGCACGCCCCAAAAATTAGTTCAGAGAGAAAGAAGAGTTCAGAGAGAAACGTGGTTTATTATTTAAATGTTGACAGAAATTCTGTCATGGCACTAAAGTTTCTGTAATTTCATTCATTCTCATGATTTCTGGAATGATTTTGAAAACTGGTTCTCCTCAACAAGTTAATTTAGATTCCTTCATTTTGTTTTTTTACACGATGTTAGTGAAGAAGACTATTCTCTCTTTTTTTTCTTTTTCTTTCCTTTAAATCTGTATTAAACATATTAACAAACAGGCATTATCACTGTTGAGCACACCAACAATCCAAGCAGCATAGTTTAACAAGTACACCTACAGAAAAAAAAATCTTTTAAAGAAATCTATAACCCAAAATATAACACAGCTTAAGGTGTGTTAATCAAGGTATATAACACGTAATTCAGAAACTCTTAACGCACTCCACTTTTTCAGTTGTTTTATGGATTTAAAGGAAAAATTCAAGTCATTGTAAATGCCACAAAACTTGGAGTAACTTTAAAAAATGTGCATATGAACTCAACTGTCCTGCAGAGAGCCCTGACCTCAACCCCACTGAACATCATTGGGATGAACTGTAACAATGACCATCAGTGCAACCAGACCCAAGGATAACATCAAAGGATCTACAAGCCTCTCTTGCATCAATAAAAGTCACTGTTCATGACTCCACTATCAGAAAGACACTGGGCAAAAATGGCATCCATGGAAGAGTGGTGAGGTGAAAACTGCTACTAACCCAGAAGAACATCTGAAGATTGCCAAAACACATCTTTATAATCCTCAAACCTTTTGTGAGAATGTTCTTTGGACTGATGAGTCGAAAGTGGAACTGTTTGGAAGACAGGGGTCCCGTTACATCTGGTCTAAACCATACACAGAATTCTACAAAAAGAACATCATACCTATGGTCAAGCATGGTGGTGGAAGTGTGATAATGTGGGGATGCTTTTCTGCTTCAGGGCCTGAGCAGTAATTGATGGAAACATGAGTTCTGCTCTCTATCAGAAAATCCTAAAGAATAATGTCTGGGCTTCAGTCTGTAAGTTGAAACTCAAGCGCAACTGGATTATGCAGCAAGACAATGATCCATTACAATGATCCAAGCATAGGAGTGAGTCTCAGTCCTAGAAGTGGTTTGCTGTGGCTCAGTTGGTAGAGTGGGTTGTCCACTAATCATAGGGTTGGTGGTTCGATTCCTGACCCCACATATCAAAGTGTCCTTGGGCAAGACACTGAACCCCAAGATGATCCTGATGGCAAGTTAGCGTCTTGCATGGAAGCTCTGCTACCATTGGTGTGTGAATGAGACACAGTGTAAAGAGCTTTGGATAAAAGCACCATTTAGAAGTAAATGAAAATCTGATCTCGGAAGAATTTGGTTGAAGTTATTGTAAGTAAAGTTGGCACAACCAGATTTTAAGTTTAAGGGGACAATTAGGTTTTCACATTGGTGATAGGTGTTGAATAACTTTTTTTGTTTCAATAAAAAAAATGAAAATAAAAACTGTATTGTGTGTTTACTCAGGTTGCCTTTGTTTTATGTTGTATTTTGTTTGAAGATCTATTTCAGTCTAGTTTGAAAAACCATTTAGTATGAGATATGCACAAAAACAGAAGATATCAGGAATGCAAATGCTTTTTCACAGCACTTTATTCATCCATTTTCTATACCGCTTATCCTACAGGGTTGCAGGGAACCGGAGCCTATCCCAGGGAGCATGGGACAGGCTCCAGGCAGCGTCAATCCATCGCAGGGCACAATAAACATTCACACACCCAGAACATGCAAACGACGCACACACATGGCCATGGCTGGAATCAATCACCCAACAATGGAAGTGTGAATCGAACATGCTAACCACTAAGCCACCATGCACCTTAGTATGGATGTATATATGTTTCCTCACTCCTCCGTCCTCCAGCCCGTGACCCGGAAATCGATCAGAGTCAACCATCTTGAAGGACATATCAGTTCTCTAATTGTATTGCGAGGAGGCGAGGAACGAGGAGTGCAGAAGCTTCCAGAGGATCTAGGAGCGAGGAAACACAGCTGATATATATGGAAGTGTTTCTTGTCGAAAAACCTGACGCACATATAAATTCCACACTCACAAACAAAAAGATTTCTGATGACGTGATGGAATTTTGTATGAAATCTAATTAAATAATAATATGTTTACAATGAGTATTATAATTATAAACAAAATATGCGATAATTGATGTATTGCTTATTAATTCGTTGTTGAATAACCCAGACATTTCACCTACCATCAGTGCATTTAGCTTTATTAAGAATGTTGTTATTAACCAAGCTGCAACCACCTAACGTTAGATCCCTGAAATGCAGTGAGGTCAACCAGCTGAGTGCAGTTATTAATTAATGTCGTTTTGAAGTGACGTTTGAGTGAGCGAGGATATTCCATTCGCCTTGCTTCTATTCCTCTCTCCTCGCATCTCATCCTTATATCCTTGCGTCGCCTCCTAAGGGGGTGGAGCTAAGACGCAAGGAAAGGAAGCAAGGGAAGGATATGAGGATGCGCAAATAAGATAGGTGTGTTCGACTTCATGCGGCCCTGCGCAGACCGATCGGTGGCTGACTTGTAGTAGTGCATGCCAGTTAGAATTTTTGTCTCGTCACTGTGACGTATGACATCAAAAGTACCACGATAGCGATATGAGAGCACCGGCTCCGGCTCCTTCAGCCAGCGCACCCTCTCCAGAGCGGCTGCACGAGCTCTGATGACGACACAGCTATTTCACGATTCACCAGATTCACCAACTACACCGATGATATGCTTCTCATGTTTAATCTGACGCCTTCGGTTCCGCTAAGGCTCACAAATCTCCTCAAAAAACTCCTTAAAAAGTACTCTTTAGATTTTTACTATGAATATCTAGTATACATATTTTTATTTATTTTTATTGTTATTCTATTTTTTTCCGTCAAGCTGCTCCCCACACTCCAGTCCAGTAGGTGGCGATAATGCACCTTAAGTTGGTTTGCCAACCGCCATTAAAATCAAAAGATGAAGAAGGTGTAGAAGAGGATTTTTCCGAATATCAGTTCTGATTGGCTACCTGCTACTGTGGCAAACCATCAGCAAAGTTTCCTGTTCTTTCCTGTGAGACACGACTTCGCCCACGGACACTCTTCATACGAGTTATATGTATTTTTTCCATTTGTTGATAGTTTTTTTTGCTTCCATACAAAGGTTGCAGGTATCACTGCGTTTGCAACCGAATCCACACATTTTAAGCTCGAGTGGTGGTGCTTGTAAATAAGGGAAATGTATGTGTGTATATACAATATACACACATGAAATAAATAAATACTTTATATATATATATATATATATATATATATATATATATATGTGTGTGTGTGTGTGTGTGTATGTATGTGTGTAGCTGTGGTGCTTCTTAATTTTCGATGGGTGCTTCTAACCTTTTAAAGTTGGGTGCACCAGTGCTGCACCTTCTATTTTATTGTGTGATGAGTAGTGATGTGAACGAATCTTTAATATGATTCGGGAACAACCAGTTGTCTCAGAGAGTGATTTGTTAATTTTTTTGACCGTGCATACGCAGCAACATCCCCATAGGTTCTGTACCGGAAACGGAAATGATTAATTCACCTCTTGAGTCTTCGGGTTCGAGTCGTTCATTCATGATGTCACAGCCCCACTTCATTCAGCCTATGGGACGGTCACATGATAAACAAACGACTCAAACCAAAGAGTCGAGAGATGAACTAAAATCATTTCTGTTTCCCCGGAAGGACTCGGATCAGGAGGTGAGGTGAACCAACAGACTGCATAGCCTGAAGATCCAGCTAAGCTATTAATTAATAATTTCTGTTTCTCAAAATTTGGCATTGGCTGCATTAGCCTATAGTTTATTTAATAGTTTATTAAGTACTAAATGTGTTGGGGAATTTAACATGTAACATTTTAATTATATTCTGCTGAAATGTGCGAAATTACTTAAAAAATATGGATTTGTTCATTTTGCTGAACAAGATTCAAAGATCCGAGTTAGGAAAATGATTCAAGCTTCCCTTAACTAGTGTTATTTAATGAGGTACATACGAGTATGTGTTTGACACACTTACTGCTCAGTGCATGAAAACCTGAAGTTGTATGGGCCTATCTGGCAAGTCGGGGCCTGAGGAGGGTCTGGCTCTGCAAGCTAACATGATTTATGCTCTCCACTTTCTGGCAGAAGAGAAAGTATTTTGAGGTGCATTCTGTCTAAGGGATGTATGAAAGTATATTTTATTTATTGCATCATTTGAGTTATTAGAACTACAAACAGAACTGTCTCAGATCAAATACCACTATATTCTTAGATCATATGTAAATTAAAATTTTAAAGATCATATGTACTTGCATATACAGTAGCAAATTCAAATTAAGAACTAATGTTTTATACTATGTGGAAATTGCAAGTTACAGCTTGGTAGTTGAGGTCATTAACTGAATCATTACAGCTTCCATATTCACACACAGAGATAAGAAAGATAATGAACGTCTTTCCCAAGCTAAATATTTTGTAGATCTTTTAATTCTATTTTACTGTGTAATATTCAGTGAGGACTCCTCTCTCCTGCTGAGCTGTTGGAGCATGACAGCACGCTGTTTTTGAAATCAAATTGAACTAGTTACAGGTAGAAAAAACATAACCTTGGAGAGAGAGAGAGAACCTGGATGTCTAACCTCCTGTGCCAGAATCCACACCATAGACACCACTTTGAAGAAAATAATTTTGTGGCTGCAGAAGATGTCAATCACAACCATCACCAAAACAAGACAATACCAAAGAAAAAAATGGGGACAACTTCAGGGGACGGCCAGCCCAAAATAACAAACAAATATATCTAACAACCCCCAAAAAAAGCATACAAAAGAAGGAAACGAAATTACAAGAACCCTTCCTTTTCTCCCTGTCTATTCATAGACAAGGAGAAAAGTCAGGAGTACCAACAAAAATGGCACCCTCTCCCTATATTCCCCAAACAAGAAAGAAATAGAAATATTGAGCAAACACTTCTTCTCTGGCACAAACTCCAGCACTCACTCAGTCAGAAATAAAACAACTCTGTATTCTGGGAACCAGGAGGAAGGCCTCATCCTTCTAAGAAGTCTCGCTCTCTTCTCCACAGAGCCAGTGTGGCTTGTGTCTCTGCTCCTCCCACACACCATCCAATCACCTCCAACATGGACTAATTAGGTCCAGCTCGTCGGAGCACCTGCATGACGATGGAGTGAAGAGAAAGAGGGCAGAGAACAAAACACACATCCAAAGCATAATGTAAACTAACAGAAATACAAAGACACATACATAAAATAACATCCCTGGGACAGTTGTAATAAACATAGGCTATGGTGCAGAAACATAATGTGTAAGAGCAGACAGTATGTCTACATACACAACCATTTCTGTTGTAAGATAATTATATGGCCAAAAGTATGTGGACAGCGGTCCATCACACCTGTATGCTGCTCGTTCCAAAAGCATGCCCATTAATACGGAGTTGGTTCCCTCTGTGCTGATATAATATCCTTCTGGGAAGGCTTTCCACTAGATTTTGGAACCTGCTGTGGGGATTCTTGGTCATAAAGCTACTAGAGTATTATTAAGGTCTGGCACTGATGTCAAGTGAGGAGGTGTGCAATCGGGATTCCAGTTCATCCCAAAGGTGTTCAGTGGGGTTGAGGTCAGGGTTCAGTGCATGAGTTCTTCCACTCCAACCTTGGCAAACCATGTCTTCATTGACCTTGTTTTATGCACAGGGGCATTGTCATGCTAGAACAGATTTGTGGCCTTTATTTCCAGTGAAGTGAAATCTTAATGCTACATAACACAAAGACATTCTAGACAATTGTGCTCTTCCAGTTTTGTGGCAAAAATTTAGGGAAGGTTCACATATGGGTGTGATGGTCAAGAGTCCACAAACGTTTGGCCTTCTAGTTTATATTGTAAAGATTGGGAGAGGGAAAAAGTGATTATGGAGTCATTAATGAGAAAAAGCATAGTGCAGATACTGAAAATCACAAATTTGTGTGCACAAAACCTACGAGAAAGATGTCAAATTAACCACTCTTCCCATGTCTGAAGTTTTGGGGCTGCTTTCAGGTATTATTGTGCTTTTTCTTTTGTTCCAGGTGTATTTGGTTTGTAAATTTTGCTGAGATCTGGTAATCCTGGATACAACAACTAGAACTTCTTGAATGTTGGCACAGGCCAGTTTACAATGGAACAGCCATGTGACAGATATATTTATAGTTAGATTTGGAGAGAATGGATAGTTGCACAAGGGCTCCCATGTCCTGCAAACACACAAGATGAGATGTCCGACCTAGAGTAGAATAGAGTTGAACTGTCTTCAGAAAATCTAACATCATGTCGATTCTGGCGACTTTTTGAGCTAGCATTAGCTACTTTCCTCTGAAGTGATTTAGCACCATTGCAACAGCTGAAAATTAGCTATCTAGCTAAAATAACTATAGTTCACCACTCCAGCCTTAACCGTAAAATATCGTTTTATACACTGATTGAACATAAAATGGAGGTCATAAATGACAACTGTTTGAATAAATGACACAGTATGGTGGTTAGTGAAGTTTTAAGTCGGACCAAGCTAGCTAAATCTAAATGAACGCTAGTTTGATAACGGCAGTATACTTACTTATACGTTATCGCACTGACGTACACTTCTTTATTTATACATTTTTAAAGTATCAAATAATTTATTTTTTTTGATGAAATGGACTGCTAATCCATTGTGCTCTGCACGCGTGGGTTCGAATCCCATCCTCGTCGATAACCTTTATTTTTCATTTGTTTAAAACAAAACATTGAAACCAAACGTCCTTACTTAAATACGCACATTAGACAACCTCTTTTAGATTTCATAACAAAACAATATTATTTATTTTCATGAAATATTATTACATTCACATATTCCCTACGTTCAACACAAGGTGTCACTGTTTTTAACGTTTTAAACAATGAGTGTCAAACTAACACACGATACATTGGCGATGTCACTTCCGGGTTTTGTTGCCTGTGCTGTGCTGGTATACTGTTTGAAAAAGCATTAAAAAGAAATGGTTACACCCAAATGGTATACTTGTATTTTGAAGTGCGAATCACTGGTAGCCATTTAATTAACCACCCAAACAACACTGCTGTGCAAATTACACGAGTCTGTAAACCGGACATGACGTAACACAGATTTAATGTTCATTGGGGTCAGGTGACCTCTATAGATGTAGAATTACTGACTGTAGCCTATTACCAATGCATATTTCAGCATCCCTCTTTCCCATTAATTAATGGATCGTCAATGGACCACCACAGAGCATTTATTATTTGGGTGGTGGACTATTGTATGAGTGTTTCCAATGGAACAGTTTTGCTTGGGTTTTGAAACAGTTCAGTGTCACAGCAGGGTTAGGAAACAGTCCATCAAACTGATATCTGAGAGTTTGGGTATAACTAAGGCAAACTGTCCATGAAGAAATGCACTATAATCTCATACTGTACACCTACAAGATGTCCTATCAGGGCCAGTAAGTCTATCACAAAGCTTTGCTTGATACACTCAAACCTTCACTACACACACCAACACCACACAACCTAGTATATGGTCCAGATATCAGCATGCCATCTAAGGTACAAATATATTTTAGGGAGAGGCCGGGGGCACAAGAACAATAAACTGTGAAGACAACCATTATTTAGAAAACACTCAGGGGAATTTCTTTTTCCAGATAACTAAAAGTTAGAATCCATGTCATGTTAAAACCCTTAATACAATGTTTTGATAGCTTGTCTATCATCTTTGGGAAGCCATTAACATTTAATTTTCTTATTTCAACGAACCTTGTTCATTAAAAGTGGTTTCTTGCTTAGAGCCTGTTTTGACCCAAAGTGAGCCAAGGAAAAAGTGCATGAAATGTGGTACTTTTTAAGCAATAATAAGTTTAAAAAGCAATAATAATAAATTTAGCAATGAATAAGAAGTAAAGATTGAAGCAACAAGAAAAATATGGTAAAACAGAATAGCTTTTCACTTAGATTTTGTTGGGGGGAAAACTTGCAGACAGCTGTTTACACATATACATATCAATGTTGTTCCTTTCAGTTTTAAAAGTCTGCCACAGATGATAGACAGGTGGTCAAGAAGCATTGTTAGGTGTATTAACATGAAGTGGGTCCTAACTTCAAATGATCTCAAAACACTTTTTCAGCAAAAATAATTATGGCACATTTCCTTTTCAGGCTGTACATTGCATTGGAGAAACTGGTTCTTTAGTTTTAGGACTGATGACACCAACCACGTTCATCTCAGCTCTGCTGCTTTCGTTGCTGTCAAAATAAGGCAACAATAACAAAAAAAAAAAACAAAAAAACCTCTGTCATGGGATACAGGTCAAGATTTCAAGCTGCAATTTCAACAGTCCACTGAAAACACCTGAAAAGACATACTTCTATAGCACATAAACTGGTCAAATTCAGAAAAGAATGACATTAAAATAATGACAGTACATTGTAAAATTATAATGTGTGTGACTTACACACAGAGTTTTTGAGCATAGCTAATGAACTTTTCGGCACCTACCTGCTCTCTGCTGAGAGTTTAAACTCTTTTCAACCTGAGCTTTATTTCTATATTATTTATTTTTCCTTCCATCACTGATCTATCAGGACAACCACTTCCATTTTCCCAGCGCTATATTAAAAGTCCTCCTGTTATCTCCACAGAAATGATACAGAAATTATCACTCTGCAAATAACCTCTTGCCATCAAAACAAATTTCTGAACAACAAAATCATTAATATCATTAATAGCTCTTTACATTTTTAGAGAAATATATCCAGAAGCCAACTGTATTGCCTTAAAATTTAAAACTTCAAAGTTATCAAAGTTTTAATTTGTTAATTAATTTATTTATTTTATGTGCCAGCTCTGCAGTAATCCTAAACCAGAGTTTCTCAGACTTTTTTCAGCCAATGACCTCTTCCAGTGTATGACCTCATTACCATTTCATTACGTCACTTTTCATTAAGTACTTTAGCCAATTGTTGTCCATCCATCCATCCATCCATCTTCTACCGCATACTCCTTTTCAGGGTCTCGGGGAACCTGGAGCCAAATCCAGGGAGCATCAGGGACAATGCGGGGTACACCCTGGACAGGGTGCCAGTCTGTCGCAGGGCGCCAATTGTTATCCATCCATCCATCTTCAACCGCTTACTCCTTTTCAGGGTTGCGGGGGAACTTGGAGCCTATCCCAGGGAGCATCGGGGACAAGGGGGGGTTACACCCTGGACAGTGTGCCAGTCTGTCGCAGGGCGCCAATTGTTGTCCTTCATATTTATTTATTAAAACCACTGGGGATTTTGTATTCCTAAATTTCTCCCAGTTACACTTAGTTAAACCAGGTAGATTTTGTATCATATTAGCAGCAGCCCTGTGATGTCATTTTAAAAAAGTAGAACTCAAAGCAATGCTCCATGGACCCAGGGGATCCCTGGACTCCATAAATTTCTGTAGCTACAGGCCGCATGTCATCACATTATATTTTTAATTTCACAGCACTAAAACATAACATAAGCCACATATAATTTGTGCAGAAATGCAGACATTACCTTAATATGTAGACTTCTCAAGCAGCAGAACTTCACACATGATTTTATTGCAAATTTGAGGCAAATGGTAAAATCATTTACCAAAATGATTTTGGTAAAATACAAATGAAGTGCATGTTCACATTACAAATAGCCAATTCACACAGGCAAACTGTACAATATACTATGTTCTGCAATACACTGCTTTACAATAATTTGGATCAAATGGAATCCTTCACTGACCAAAATTCACTGGTTGTAATTGATACAAAATTCATATAATAATCAACCACTTAGTATCAAGATACAATGTGACTTTCCTGAATATACATATATTACAAAATGTTGGACAAATCAATATAGGCAATGGGTTTTTTTTTTATATATGAAAAAAATTGGGTATGGTAAAATGCCCAGTCAAATCTAAAAACAAGCTTTATGTAACTTTAGGATGTATGAACAACACAGTACTAATACCATTAGAACCTCTAAGTGTACAGTGAAATACAAATAAAATGGGACCGCATTGAGATATCTTGCTTTGTTTCCAACAGGAAACAGATTTCTGATGTTTTTTCCTCAAAAGTTTTCTCAAAACAGTCCAAACCTGGAATCCTTAAAATGATACATAATACCAAAATGACATATTGAGACACAGCCAGACATGTTTGGGACACTGCTATTTTAAATAGTTATGTTGTCCTGTGCAAAATTCTCAGGCCTGTGATTTTGCAGCTTTTGTTTCAGCAGGTTTGGAGTTGGTGGTCCAGCTGTAACAGTCTGTCACATTTCTGTTGCGTGGCTCAACAGCACAGCTTGTACAGTACACAATGCCCAATGCTAGCATGACTACTATAAAGACACAGAGAGGAACTAGTAGTGCTACTAGCAACCAGCTCCTGTCTTGCTTCTTTTTGCCACCTGGATTCTGCTCTTGGCTGGAGGCGGATGGCAAACTACCCTCAAGGATTTGATGTGTCAAAGGAGTGATCTTATCAGCATCCCCATTCCAGTTTGGTGGAAGAGTTGAAGGTAAGTGGTCTTCACCTTGTGACAATATTCTGATCTCATCCAACCACTGTTTTTTTTCATCCTTAGCATTTGTATCAGCTGGTATATTTGATGATGTAGCATCCTTTAACCAATCTGTTGTTGGGGATTTGGGGGTTTGCTCTGTCCAGCCAGGTTCTGGCGAGGTAACGTAGTACTCCTGTGCTATGTCTGTAAACCAGTCTAACCCTGTGGGAAGCCAGTCTATGCTTGGAGGCTCAGTAAGCCACTCCAGAGGAATATTATCAGTCACTATGTCAGGTGTGTTTCCAGATTCATCCCAAACAAGTGTTGTTGGATGAACCGGTTCAGCAGTTGGGTATTGCTCAGCCATGTCTTTGGTAGGCAAACATGAATACTCATCCTGTTGCAACGTATGGCCTGCTTCACAACTACACTCAAATCCACCTTCATAATTATCACATATATGCTCACAAGTGCCAGTGAGTTGACACTCGTCGATATCTTCACACCGTTCTGGATCATCAGGTACAGGGGAGAATCCTTCATGACAGAGACATATATAGCTTCCTGGGGAGTTCTCACAGGAGTGCTCACATTTGCCTTCATTACATTCATCTACATCCAAGCACTCACCAAACTCAGACAGCTGATAGCCCTCATTGCAGCGGCACTCAAACTTTCCTGGTGCATTGATGCAGACCTGGGGGCATGGATGTTGTTGGCACTCATCAATATCAATGCAATTTAGACCATTCTGTGAGAGGAGGTACCCCTCTGGACACTTGCAGCGGTATCCCCCAGGACTGGACTCACAGTCAAACTCACAGTCAGCACTGTGACATGGATCCAAGGGCTGGCAGCTTTGCCCATTGTCACCTATTTTGAAATCCTCTGAACACTCACAGTAATAGTGAGAATCTGCATTCACACAGTAGTGCTCACAACCTCCATTGTCTTGCTCACACCAGTCCTTTGGAGCATTGGAACAAAGAGGTGCATCCTTGGACCATCCAACTCTTCCATTCTCATGTAGCATACAGAGCACTGACTGATCTTCCTTGGTGATGTCTGGACAAGGTAGAGTGGCCACAGATCCATATGGGATATGGGAGAGCAGGGTACTGAGCAGGTTGAAAGGGGTGGTGTAGCGTGCAGGTCCCTTTCCTTCACTCTGCAGAGCTGGACACATCCCTCGGTATGTATAGCGACACAAGAAACCATCCACAGCAATCATGCATGAGCCATCCAGCCACTTAAAGTTGTTCTGGTCACTTTTACTCTTGTCTGTAGTATTGTAGGTAATGACCACACAACGAGGAGCAGTACATGCACCTGGTAATTCCTCTCGTTGCCAGTTAGTGTACACCGTGTCTTGATCTCCTGTGATCCAGGTGAAGCCCCTCAGAGGACGTATGGCTGAGCACTGTCGAGGCTGTCTCTGGAGACCGATCCAGAGCCTGAGCCTGGGGCGAGGACCTTGACGCTCCCCAGACTTCAGCAGATCCTGGATCAATGCTGCTTCCTCTGGTTGCTTCACCACAGCCAGATTTCCCCCTCTATCCTTGCAACTTCTCCAGGACTCCCGGAAAGTCTTGCGTTGGAAGTGAACTGAGTAGCATCCTTCAGCGTTGCACAAACCATCCTGTTCCTGCAAGTTTTGACTCAAAATTCCGTGAGGCAGGCAAATCAATAGCACTGTAAGGAAAAAAAAAAGGTATGCAGCACAGCACATCTTTCTCAGAGACTGTTCTACCTCTGCCTTTGCATCCATCCTTTGTTTAACTGGCATCTTATTTTCTTAATTTGCCTTTCAGCCTTTGGTTAGCTTTTGCAATTCGTCATGAGATCCCTTAAAACTCTGGTCTCAGCACTTTTGTCTGCAGCCTCTCTGCAAAAGAGAGACAGTGAGGGAGGGTATGTAGGTATGTTTTTGGAAGAGGGGGCGGGTAATGAGTGAGTGAGTGTGTGAGGTTTTTTTTTGGGGGGGGTTCGGGGGGTTGGCCTGTGGTTTTCTCTGGTGCCGTATGGTTTTCATAAGGCTGTTTAAGGAAATAGCCCCACTGACAAGCCCCCCTACTCTACCTCCAGCTCATTTGTCTTAATCACAAAATTGTCTGTGAGCTTGGAAATTTTTAATTCTGCAGTAGAATTTATATCTTTTTATTTTTCTGCAGGTTGCAGCAGATTTATTTATTTTCCAGTGTTTTTGTATGCATTTGAATTCTTATTTTATTTTTTTTGTTTTTTTGTTTCTTTTAAGCAGTTTAAGTCAATATGTATTTACTTTCATGGATAAGAAGAAGTACTTAAAAATGATAAGGCACATAAATTATTACAGATAATGCTGTATTATTAAACTTCATTTTATGCACATTGTGTCATTTCATTTGTCTTTTTTGTTTCATTTTTAAAATGACCCTTTTTCCCAATCCACATTTAAATGTATGAAACATTTTATGAAGAGGGAATTAAAAGTGATGGTTAACAGATTCAGTCTGGAGAGAGAGAAAAAATAAAGCACGATCCTGCTGTGCACAAGATATCCTTTTGTCTTGGATCAGAAGCAAACTCATAAACTTGAATATCATTAGGAGACACAGGTCCTTTATTTTGCATAGCAGAGACAGTCTGTGTCTGTTCTTTCACTCCCAATAAAGACCACAACTCTCCGCCAAAAGTCCCATCAAAAATAAATCTTTCTCTTCAAAGGACATAAACCCTGGTTCACTCTTAAAACTCTCCAACAAATCTTTCCATGTCTGTACAGTAGGGAATTAATCCCACATCCTTTCTTTCACCAGCTTTCATATTTAAGTGTATGGACCATGCTTGACTTGGGTTCACATTTCATATTTTTAAGAACAACTATTATATCACATTTACACTAGATATGATGATGAGAAATAAAATGACCCATCAAAAGGAGATTAAAAACAGGGTTTGAGAAGATGTTAAGCAGATGAAGTTCAGAAATTGTAGTGGTGCCCGTGGTTAGCAGTAGAAACTGTCTAGTAGCCAGACAAAGCAATGGCTGCTTTTGTTCTAAACTGTTTCTAGGTCTGTAAATCAAATCAACCCTCAGTTACCATTTCTCCCAGGACTGAGTTCAGTCTAGGTCTCTCTGCCATAAGTCATAGTGTACCTTTGTAAAATACCTCACAAAACTACCCTATTTTCATCCAATTCAAACAGCTCAGACTTTTCTTCATTGTTTTCCCTGGATGCCCTTAAACCAATGTGGTCTTGTTCAACGTATCTAAGAAAAGACAACCTTTAAGTTTACACATAAGACAAAAACAAATTTGAAGGCAATTACAAGATCTGTAAACCTAAGCCATACAAGATTACATGCCGTATACTAACTTTTACTTTTGTGTATATAACCGTTCTGAGATGCTGATCTTCCTGGGCCATTTTTTGTTCCAACAGCTCATATGCTGAAACACGCGTAGTGCAGACACATCTGGTCTCTATCCCACACTGCCTGTTTAGATTTGCATCTTTTCCTGAAATAAATGAAGGTTTCCAAAATGTACAAGACCTGAAGCTGTCATAACTGTGCTTATTTTTCATATGCTGGAACATTATTATTTTTTTTTTTTTTTATAAAATTCCGTTCCATTCCATTCCACATAGTTTCTAGGAGGGTCCTCTGAATATTTTGGTCCACTGTGTAAAATCACTCTCATCTAAAGAAGGTTTTTTCTTTAATTCTATAAAGTTCTGGCAATATTTACACGAGATTACGATATTCAGTATTTAATCAGAAGATTCATTTGAAAACATTTTGTGTATGTGTGTATGCAGCCACATGGACTTTGGCTTGCTAGTGTAAACCTATTCGTTCAATAAAATTCTGTAGGAGAAACAAATATCAGATTGGCCTTAGTCTTTGGCTGTGATTTGCAAACGGTCACTTCCTGTCCTTCAGCTATAGACTGTGAAGATTTTTTTCCTGTGGATACTCCCTTTGCACAAACTACTTTCCAAAGTCCCATTAGTTTTCTTATGGCCATTTCCCAAGGCCATAGATGTCATTAGATTTTATTAACGAATAGACCATTG
This sequence comes from Ameiurus melas, assembly GCA_012411365.1. Lineage (NCBI taxonomy): Eukaryota > Metazoa > Chordata > Actinopteri > Siluriformes > Ictaluridae > Ameiurus > Ameiurus melas. Next base: position 12,741,607 of record CM022769.1, read on the forward strand.
TAACTCACTGTTTAAAAGCCTCAGTCATGTCAGTTAAATGCTAAGCTCATAAAATCACAGGTGGGAGAATGTTAATGCAAGTGCAGACATGTATAATTAACAACTGACAATGCAAGGTCAAACATTATAAACAGAGCTAGAATTTGAAATCATAAAAAGTGACAGGCTCCTTGATTAATTGTCTGTATATCTTTTACATATATCTGGTATTTGAACATGAATCTAAATCTACACAATCCTCTCAATGCTAAAAATAATATTTTTTTTGCTTAAAAGTAAGAAAAACACAACTTTGGCATGTTTCAGTGTTGTCCTGAACAAATTATAAGATTGTATGCATTCTGTTCTTTATCAGGTCTTAAAATTAAACTGTAAAAAATATTGTAGCACAGCTGTTGGAGTAATTGTATTAATGCATTTTTACTATATATAAACAAAGTTATGAATGGATTGTTTTCCATAGCTCATTCTATGACTTATGAAATCATATGAACTGTCATTTTAGCATTGTATCTGAAAGTAGAAGCATGCAGCTCACAAAAAACACCCCACATACAAACCTGTTGATATTTTTTTAGAATATTTTATTGTGTTAACAAGCATGCTGTTTTGAAAGTGTGCCTCCTGCAGAACCCGACATGACCATCCCTTTAACATACACATAAACAGAGTGCTATGGCCTTAGGGAATCTCCCAATGAGGAATGCTGGGAAACTGTTGCTCATTTTGAATAGATGAGGAACTGGAGGTGGGGGCAGGGGTTGAATATCAACATCCTGTTTTCCTTCTTTCTCAACTCCCATATACCCCTACACTTTGAGAGATTGGTATGCCCTCTACAGCTGTCTGCAATAGTTTGGACTTAATGGGGCACTCACTAACTCTTTGACCTCTTAAATTCTCACATCCTTAATGCCTCTGGATATACAGTGTTATTTAACTAAGGACTTTGGTTAAATCAGATTATTATGGGATCTAACGTAAAATCCAGGACATGACATTGACCTGCTGGATGTGAAAGAGATACCTGCTGACTGGATAATTAGTGCAGATGTGTTTGAAATAAGTTATTGAATATTGTTCTGAAGAGGTGGGAAGCTTAAAATTTGGGTCATTTCTACAAATCCTATTGTGTCTGATTTCACTCCATCCTGCCAATTCGGATTTTAGCAACATTTGCTAACTACAAACAATGTCGAATGAATTTCCATTTGTATCATTCTGTTGTGGCCATTCTGTTGTGGCTGTTCCAGTAGACACCCACTCAGCATGCAGTTGAACTCCAAGCCATGTGTACAGCATTTCAGTATATGCTGACATTAACACAACAATCTGAAACAGACACACCTCATGGTGTCTTCATGATGCTGATAAGTATAAGGCTATATATAATGATCTGTTGAGCTGACCAGAACTGTACAAAATGCCCCAATATTTAAAAGTTATTGAATTGCATTTTATTTACATAGTTTCACCCAGTAGCTTTTCAATGAATGCATAGCTTTAGGATTTTTGATTTATAAAACTTCTGACTCAGGTTGTCAAGCCATGTATGGATGTCTAGGATGACCTTTACTTCATTCTTCATTACCTCAGCCCTCTTGTCACCGGTGATGTGTGCAGCATATGTTGCCTCCATTGCCACTTGATCGGTATAGCATCTGCACGTTCTCTCTCTATGGACTCACTTCTTTGGATGTGGAAACCTTCAAAAATACCTGTAGCTTTTCCTTGATACTCCAGAGGCATATTTGGATATAGAGTTTTGGATAGAAAAGACTAAACAGCAACTGAGATATGGTAGCACTCTACAGGAATCCTGATCTTCTAGAGTTAAGACTGTCCTCCAGAGTGAATTATGATTAAATCAGAGATATCAGAAAATTAAGTGTAAGCTATGTTGTGAGGATGAAGGTCTCAAAATTTGATAAAGGTCTCCACATTTCCTCACAAGGAGGCATTTCTGGAACTATTTGAGAAGAGAACGGGGGTGTTGAATGTTTATGTCTGTGAACTGTAACTGTAGACAGTGTATAGTCTAGTTTTATTGATATTTTGATGCTATGTCTAGTTCCATAGTGAGCATATGAAATACTGCGCTACCATTTTCTGGTCCCTATTGTGAGATTTCATTCATCTTTGGATGAGAGCCGTCAGGACCACCAGCAGTTCAGTGGTGAATCTGGAATATGGAGAACCACCTGTGGATGGTGCATGTGACACAGATCATTTCGGGTAACAGATATATATCAGACTTTGCCTTTCCACTTACCTTCTGTCTTAGATCAGGGCATTTCTCTCCACCTTGTCTACACACACAGTGCCACATTCTACAGTGATTACTGACTGTGCGAAAACAAGGTATCAGGTTAAGGTCCCATTCGTTGTATAAGTGTAAACTTAATAGATCCAATTGTTTGTTTATTGACTCTTAGTGTCAAGACATGTCTTCCCCAGTGGTGGCCTCTGAGCTGGAACTATCGGCTACTCAAGATTCATTAGACATACTGAAACTATTAGCCAAGGCCATATGCCCCCACTGATTCAACCAAGCAAATTTCTCAAGGTTTAGGTCCTCTCCAAACTGTTTTATATTACTTGCAGGCCTTGAGCAATGCTTGTTATTGCCCAGCTGGTTTCCTGAATGGATTGTTCTTTTTATAACCAACTTCATCATAGCCATGTGAATGGCACAGACATGTCTGTAAGAGACAATATAATGAATGCATCTTGGATTTATTTATTTCTTTGTCCTATTCCTTCACTGTGGGACATAACCAATGAATAATCTCAATGAAGGAATTCATGCAAAAGTCAATTCTACACAAATCTGAATTGTTCTCTAGGTATGATTCTGCAGCAGCAAATCCAGATGACTGGCCTGATTGATTGCTTGGATCACAACTTTCATTCGTGGTCTGGAGTTTTTGAAGTTTCTTCCATTCTCCACTTGTCACATTATTTCTTACTTAAAACAAACACACTCTCTCTCTCTCTCTCTCTCTCTCTCTCTCTCTCTCTACACATATATATACACACATATATATACTGCTCAAAAAAATAAAGGGAACATTATGTGGAAATTCATAACATGAGAATCAAACATAGCAAGAGAAACACGGTGTGGTTCATGGTGTCCAGCTGAATAGCCGCAGAACGTTTGTCAAATTTGCTTTGGCTCATTGAAAGAACAGGAAAAACCGAAGTACAGATATGATGGGGGAGTCTAGATTAAAGCAATACAAATGACAAATGTCTGAGCTGAGGATTATGTTCCCAAAAAAACCCTCATCATAAATAAACACATTAATTTTCATACAGGAAATCATGACCATGCAAAAATTATACTGGAAAACTCTCCTTGTCATCAAAGAGACAAGACCTTTCCTTAATAAATTGTTCTTGAATCCCTTGAGATTCACTTTAGGGATAAATCCATTTGACCAAATGCAGGGTGCTTTTTATTTTATTTTATTTTATTTTACAAATACAACTCTAGCATCATGATCTTTTATCAAGCTCCAAGCATAAACTTTGCCATTACATTAAAATCTGCAGAGCTCCAAACAGCAGCTCAACTCATTCAACCTCACCAGCCTGTTCTAGTCATATAAACGAGGTTAGGTCCACTGGGTTTGTAAAAGGGACGATTAAAGTGACATCTGGCAGGAATGTGAACAAATGTTGTGTTACTTTTGAGAGTAATCAGTGATAAATTCCAAAATGGCGATTCCAGGTGTAATCCTTCTGATAATAATGTAGAACCCAGCAGACCAGTGGGGGGGGGGGGGGGGGGGTTGACGGGGGACGGATGTGTGTGAAGATTTGAATGGAAAATGGATTAAAAGGTAATCAGATGTTCCATATTTCGCAGGCTGAGGATAGTTAAGGGGTCTTCTGGAATGGAGATTTTTTGGAGGGGAAAATCATGATATAAAAATTTTAATAGACTGGAGCTGAACTTGCTTCAGTTTTTCCATAAACCCTGCTGTTTTTCTAATGTGATCAAGGACAGCTGGATTTCCTTGACCAGCTACTGACCCATCTAAAACTCTGACCAAACATTCTTCATCTAATAAAAGGAAATTAAATTCTCCCAGTGGTTTGATCCTATTACACTTGACCACCATAGCCTTGACTAACTCCTATATTTTGTATGTTTAGTCTATGAGCTTGACTGAGTACTTGGTGTGAATTACAAGGTCATTAGACAACAGTATTCTTAGCCTCCTATCTCCTTACAAAACCTCTTAAAACCTCTTTGTGCTGTGTACAAATGCAGGAGTTATCCCCAGCACAGAACAACATATGACTCAATACTGTACTAATTAAACTAACTTAAAAAACCCCAAAACAAAACAGAATAGTTACCATCATATTTGATCTATCCTGGTGACTATGTGACTCACAGAGGCAGTGGAGAACAGTGTATATACAGAATACAGTGCAACAACCCTGAAAAAGAAAATGTTCCAGGGTGGAAAATATAAGTCGTTTAAAGCTCGTGAGGAAAATGGCTGCTCCTAATGATCACTTAGATTTCAAAACATACTGTAGATTTTCACATCTGTGGAGTAAAATCTTCAGTCAAATCTTAATAATTTAAAAGAATCAGAAACATTGTGAACTGTATCAATTTAGCACCTGCTAGACTGGATGACTGTTTGTTGTTGACAGTCTGCCTATTACAGGGTTACTTAAAAAATGTACTAGATAGTCGTCTGTAGAATAAGACAAGTGTGAAAAGCTCTCAATTTATATTTATGTCATTATTGATGATTTTAATATAAAATTTGAATGTTAAAGAATAATCAATATTAAAAATAACTTTTTTTAAAGCTTAAAATGTAAACTCTACTCTATACTCTCTCTAAAAATATTTTGCCAGATGGGTTTTCTCTAAGCTAAAATCCTCCACACTGTGCTGCTATTCAGGACCCCCTTGTGTGAGGGTCAGTATGGAACATGCAGAGGGCAGCAGCTTTGTTTGGACCATACTAAGAACCACAGACAGGCCCTTGCATCCTGCCATGTTTCTTCACTCATGGCATTGAGACACGCAGCGTTTGGATTTCCACTGGGCCCCGTGAGGATGCAGGAATGAAAGTTTCCAGGAGCCGGAGCCTACATCAGCAGCTTCGCCCAGCCAAAACAGCCTGAGCTCTAAATGCACTCCAAGAGAAATGCATAGGGATAAACTAAATCACGCAGGGTCTTTGCAGACATGTGGGCATTGGCAGATATATGCTGTTCGTTATTCATGGTTTCATTTACATAATGAGTTTTGATGAGCACTGTTCAGGTTGACCCACTGACTGATGACCACTGCTGGAATGCTGGCATTCTCTAACAATAACATAGGATTCTACAGAAATAGATACCTGGCATGAACAATAATGTGTAAGAGGCTTTGTCCTTTGAAACACAGCTGTGCATGTTAGAGGAAAGGAAATATCTATTTATGCTTGCAAAAATATTTCTAAAACTATTAAGTTATATGTGAAAGAAAGCAGTACATTGGGATTAAACCAATTGAACGGTTTAAAATGCTTTTAGGAATGAATCATGAGGGTGCATATATGTGTGAACAGACAGACAAGTTAATTGTTTTAATTTGCCCTTGTCTCTGGTTAATCATAGACAATTAAATGATTTCCTGCAGCAAAATGACAAAATGTTGTGTAATTAAAACCCATTAAGTGGTGTGTTATTAACATCAAAGATGTAATGCACCTGGACTGAGATACCTTTAATGCTGCCATTTGATTAAAAACACATATAAACATATGAACATTTACTTGTTTTTTCTGATATTAAAGTGTGCAGGTAACCTGAGCTGTTCGCACGTTAGCCAGCGGCATGAAATGGAATTTCATCTGCGAAGCACATTAACATCTGGTATCAATTGAAACTTCAGCTAATGTGATATAGTATGTGAGCATACACTGACCTTATACAGTTCTACTGGAAACACTGTAAAATATGACACACCACACTGCATATCTCATAAAATATGACAGATGAAAAATTGGGGGATTAAGAAACACTTGCAGTCTTCAGCACCTCCGTGGGGCACCGAATGGTACAGCATTGAAAATTCAAAAACCAAAGAAACAGTCACAAGCCTAAGGAGCAGGGACATTTCCAATAATGAATTTAGCAAATAGCTCAAAATTCTTAGGGAAACCCAGAGGATCGGTAGAAAAAATTCTACCCCTATTCGTCAGAATTATTGGTACCATTTGCTCAAAAAAAGAAGAAAAAAAAGCAAGCACTACTGTATAAAATAAAAATTATTCACAATCATATAAATTCTCCATGCATTCTCCATGACTATTGGAGAATCTACTTAGCTTTCACTCTGTTTGGGACCCCCGACCTGTCAATGTTACCCGCTGTGCCACTTATTTTCATAATAATCAAATAGTCTTTTCTCTCTGAAAATGTGTGATAAAGTTATTCACAACCCAAATACATATTTAAATAAATGGTAATAGATTCATCAAAATAAAACATGTCCTCAGAAACGTTATTTTACTTGAACCATTTCCTGTTTTCTTGGGATATAAATACGAGGTTGCACTTCTATCACATGTATCATCAACATCATAGGGAAAACTAAAGAACTTTCTAAACAATGGAGACACTTAATTGTTGACATGCACATGTGAGGTAATGGATCTAAACATACAAGTAAGCACGATAACGACTATAATAAACTGGAGTATAAATGAGCATTTTAACATTTGAATCAAGTTGAAAACCTGTGGTCTGAATTCAAGTCGGCTGTCCACATGTTCAAACCTAAAACTATAAAGGAGCTTGAAATATTTGGCATGGTGAAGGCTCAGGTGCACTATTTAAGGATTTTTATATATATATATACACATATATTATTTTTATATAATATATATATTATATATATATATAAATATAAATATAAATATAAATAAAAGTCCCCATATGTTCAGGGTCAAAATGTCATTCAATACATGGGCTGCTCATTCTCATGAATATTTCTGGATTTGACTGTATCCACTACAAATAATACATGTAATTTATTGTGAGCTGGATATATGTGTGATGTATGATTTTGTGGCAGACTGAGTGAGATCGGAGTGACTGTGTACAGCAGTGTTTTGGTGAGTGGGTCGAGCGCAGGAGCGGCAGTCTTTGTGGGTTCTGTGGAGGAAAGCCCAGTTACACAATTCCAGCAGATGATCTGGTGAAGAGAAAGAGAAAGAATTTGCAAAAAAATAAAAAATTAATAGAATGTAAGACATCAGCAACCACGCACTTTCTAATTTCATTTATTACAATCAAGTGGAAAAAAGTTTCCACTGACAGACATTCACAGGTTCTGAGGAAAATTGAGACAATGTAGACTCCAAGCATTAGTGTATAGCAAAATTGGAAGACTGAGAGGCCGAGGGTATTACACTCAGTTCCCAGCAACATATTCAGAAATCTGACAAATTGACAACAATTGTTGAATCTCCAAGATATCGAGCGCTGTGTCATTTCTGAAACCTAGTTTATTAATTACACGGTAAACTGAGCTGTGTAAACACATACTGCAAATAAGCAAATAGGAAAATGAGAAAAGAAATGAGAAAAGAACTCACAGAAAATATGCAAATGGTGAATGATTTTCCAAACCATGGTACAAACAGTTCCCAAGAAAAGACAAACATGATACTCATCACTCAATCAAGTTGATGATTAGTTTCAACAAACCAGAGGAAAATTCAAGTTATTTACAGATGCAATTTCAATATCAAAAAATCCCATCCAGCCTATTTCCAGCCAGCAATTTTGAATTTTTTGTCAACCTACAATTAAGATCTGTTTACATACCCACGCCAAACAGAAGCAGAGCAATGAAAATGGAAGCACATGGCCTGGTATCTGGTACCAATGCAGGCTGAATGACATCTGCAATTCGGTCACACAATCAGCTTAATGATGATATGCTAGTTATGGACTATAATTTTTAATATATATTTTTTAAAGCCTATATTTTTTCAATATATTTCATTCAAGCATCTGAATAACACACATGCACACATACGCACACACACCTATTAGTTGCCAATCCACCTACAGGCATATTTATTGGAGTTGGGAGGAAACCAGAGCACCAAGAGAAAACAAACACAAACACACGCAAAATTTCACACAGGCTTTCCCAGCTATGCTGAGAAAACTGGAGCTCAGTATGAAGCTTTAGAGCTTGGAGCTGGGAGGCACCAACACTACCTCCTCCAACACCTGGAGGATAAAACTGGACATAAAGTAATAAAAAGTCATAAAAATAAATAAATAAATGAAAATGACCTTTATACTGTAATTGTAATATGGCTTTCCATAGTTCATGAGGAATCAGTGATTTACTATTATGCAACAGTCATTATTGATCACTACACAAAGTAGATGCACAATATTCCTAGTGTTATTCACTGTTTCTAGTTTTCACTCTTATTGCCAAGAGTCCCAGCTTTCTCTCAGAATAGTCATAACTCCTGTGGTTTTAAGCTTTACAACAGGAATGAACGTGAATGGTAACAACAGGGTGTCCCAATAGTCTCTATACATAGGGGACTATGTTTGCCAGCACCACGTCGGTTGTGCCTTCATTAATGGATGCTCATGGATCCAGAACCTATTCTGGAAACACTGTATGCAAGGCAGAAGAATTCACACCCTATGTTATTCCAGTACAAAGACTGGAGCTGTGAGACAGCAACGATAACTGCTTCGTCTTAACTCTGCTCCATAACCCGCTGGCATATTTTTTAAGATCTGTAGATGTGGTATAGAGCAAAATCAACAAAGTATTCTCAAAATGTGTTGCGTTGTTTGGGCCTTTTTAAACATAATATGGACTTTATTGCACAATTACTACACACAATTATTCAAATTTGCTACGAAGATATTATGTGATAGATCCAGCCCTTATACTACATTATTACTAGTATTATTATTTCTACTATTACATTTTAAATGAAATGTCCGGATGAAAGGTCATTGTCTATTTACACATACTACTTCCTCTTCGAAGACACTGCTTACTCACATATTTAGTCAGTGTAAAATAGCAAAGAGGAACTAGAAAAGGATGTGTGAAAATTATTGAAAAAAAACCCGGAAGTTCTATAAAGCTATTTTCAGTGTTGTGTCTCTGTAAGTACTTAAAGAGTAGTTAAATATTTGTCAGTTCAGGTCAAGTATGAATTATATATTACCACATAATTCAATGCGGAAAAAAACATTTTACAATGCTTTTCATAATTTGTAAGTGATACTAAAAAGCATACACAACCCAACTGTAATAGAAGCAAACCCTGGTGGTTGTGGTTTGAAATGGTCTTTGTGCAAGAAAAAATAGAAGAAGGGAGAGGAGCACTGTAAGATGATCCTTTCATGCAAAGAAATTTAAAAGGCAAACTATACTAGCCAACCTTGTGTATGGAAAAGGTATTACAGATGTGCTGTATCCACTTTCACATAACTGCAAAAATGACAATAATTTATTACAATGATTTATTCACAGCCTGAATCTGACTGTTAAATACTATTTTGACTATTCTGTGAAGCCATAGAGCTTTTTCACTTCTAAACTTTCTCTAATTCAAATTTTATTTGTCTCACACACAACCATACACATGCAAATGATTATTAGCAGTCAGTACAGGTTTTCACAGAGTTTTTTGTGAAATTTGTGCTTTTCTTGCATAAAAACTACTTGAATTGGCGAAAATGCAATTGCACGAAATCTTTCGCAGTGATGTTTGTTGGTAAATGATACATAGCTGCACTCATGTTTGATGCATGTGAATTGAAGGGGGTTCTGGCTAAATGCGTGTTGTGATGACATCACATGACCCATCTTGGCCGAAATCTGCTGACAATCCGTGGTAATTTTTAAAAATTGGAAGCTCGTCCGAATATCCTTGATTTTGCGTTCATTTCTGCAATCGCAAAATTCTGGAGAGACTATATTACGACTGTCCGAGACATAAAAATAGAATTGACACAGCAGAATTTGCTATTATACAGGTAGAAAAGGACTGAAGTAGTTGTAGTTAAATTGCCAACACACATTATATATATATATATATATATATATATATATATATACACACACACACACACACACATATACACGGTATCTGACAAAAATTAGTACACCCCTCACATTTTTGTAAATATTTGACCATATCTTTTCATGTGACAACACTGAAGAACTGACACTTTGCTACAATGTAAAGTAGTGAGTGTACAGCTTGTGTAACAGTGTAAATTTGCTGTCCCCTCAAAATAACTCAACACACAGCCATTAATGTCTAAACTGCTGGAAACAAAAGTGAGTAAACCCCTAAGTGAAAATGTTCAAATTGGGCCCAATTAGCCATTTTCCCTCCCTGGTGTCATGTGACTTGTTAGTGTTACAGGGTCTCAGGTGTTAATGGGGAGCAGATGTGTTAAATTTGGTGTCATCGCTCTCACACTCCATCATACTGGTCACTGGAAGTTAAACATGGCACCTCATGGCAAATAACTCTCTGAGGATCTGAAAATAAGAATTGTTGCTCTACGTAAAGATGGCCTAGGCTATAAGAAGATTGCCAAGACCCTGACACTGAGCTGCAGCACGTTGGCCAAGGCCATACAGTGGTTTAACAGGACAGGTTCCATTCAGAAAAGGCCTCGGCATGGTCGAACAAAGAAGCTGAGTGCACGTGCTCAGTGTCATATCCAGAGGTTCATACATCCATCCATCCATCTTCTACCACTTACTCCTTCTTCAGGGTCACAGGGAAACCTGGAGCCTACCCCAGGGAGCATCAGGCACAAGGCGGGGTACATCCTGAACAGGGTGCCAGTCCATCGCACATATCCAGAGGTTGTCTTTGGGAAATAGACGTATGAGTGCTGCCAGCATTGCTGCAGAGGTTGAAGGGGTGGGGGATCAGCCTGTCAGTGCTCAGACCATACCTACCAACCTGTGATGCTCTGGTGAACCCCATGCACAAGAGGGTTAAGGCAATGCTGGAAAATGATTGTGGCCACATAAAATATTTACACTTTGGACCCAATTTGGACATTTTCACTTAGAGGTCACTTTTGTTGCCAGCGGTTTATACATTAATGGCTGTGTGAGTTATTTTGAGGGGACAGCAAATTTACACTGTTACACAAGCTGTACACTCACTACTTTACATTGTAGCAAAGGGTCATTTCTTCAGTGTTGTCACATTAAAGGCTATAATCAAATATTTACAAAAATGTGAGGGGTGTACTCACTTTTATGAGATACTGTATCCACACACACACACAAATATGAGTTAATACGGTGATATTAACAGAAATGGAAGGAGTGTGGGTGTTTGTCTACCAACAGTTCTAACTTATGATTAACTTAAATCCTATGATAATTGTATCCTTTACATGCTTTGTTTTTGAGTTATTGAGGTTTTGATTAAACCCAATAAAATTGGCTGATAATAATGCTAAAAGGAGATTTCTAAGAATTTCTCAGAACTCATTTCCACCACTCACGCTAACATTTTAAAAAACATGGAGCCTCTGGCTGTTCTCAGACCCCATCTTGAGAACCCTAGCCCTGTACTCCATTATTTAAACAATAACCTGTCATACTTTAGGTTTTCACAGATGACCATGGCAACACATCCTATAGTGATATACACTGCATGGCCAAAAGTTTGGCGACACTTGAACATCACACCCATGTGTGGTTCTACCCCAAATTGTTGGAAGCACATGGGATGTCCTTGTATGCTGTAGCTTTATGAATTTCCATTCACTGGAACTGAGATATACAAAGCGAGCTCCATGAAGACATGGTTTGCAAAGGTTGGAGTGGAAGAACTCACGTGGCTGAGAATTCGACTGAACATCTTTGGGATGAACTGGAACAGTGGCTGCGCCCCAGACCTCCTCACCCAAAATCAGTGCCTGACCTCACTAATGCTCTTGTGACTGAATGAACACAAATCCCCACAGCCATGCTCTAATGTTTAGTCTTTTTAATAATAAAGATATTGTTATATTTTTGATACTGCTTTATAATATATTATAGCTTATGAGTAAGAGAGCGAAATATTTCATATTCTTACACGGGTTATCCATATGTGGATTTTTTTTTATTGTTATTATCCTGTTTGTGTGTGTCACATGATTTGAATTGATTGTCACGTTTTGAATCTTGAGTCTAATTAAGGTGATTACCTGCTTCTATAAAGAGTTGTATTTTATTCCACATGGGTATTGTGCCTGTTGAAGACCTGGTGGTCGAAATGTTGCGCTTTCAATAAAAAGTGGTCTGGAGCTGTAAATTCAGTGTGCGGACATCACACTTCTTTTTTCCATAGTGTTTAGCCTTCCCAGAAGATTGGAGGTTATTATAACAGCAAAGAAGAACTAAAACAAAAAGCATGTATGGCTGTGATGGTCAGGTGCTTCATAATAAAATTACACAACTTTCACAATTGTTCAAGAACTATTGTTTTGTTTTCAAAGACTATACAAGAGCTGTCATTCAAACATATTCTTTATTTCTTCTTTAAAAAAAAAAAAAAAAAATAATAATAAAAACAATTTTTATATGGCATATTTTCTAGCCATGTTGGACTAAATTTGCATTTCCCAGCTACTGCTTCGTCTTGACCATAACGTAATATACCAACAACTTGTGGAAATTCGCTTAATGTAACTAGATGATGTCATGTGCTAATTAGCATATTAATTTCGTCATCGCGTCATATTTGCATTCTGCCTAGTGTCAGCCTTTTACATCTGTGTACTTGTCTCCTACTCTCTGTGTTCCCATACTGTATTTTAAAACAGCTGAATTCCCAATAAATACATATTACTCATAAAATTATTATATTTTATAATTATATTATTACTCGTAAAATACTAATTTACATATTTTTCTGTTTTTGTTGTAAGACAACGGATCGAGTATGAAATACGGACTAAAACGCGGCCCTTTAAGAGACTACCGGTACATGTTAACCAGCAGTCACTTTCAAACCACTTAAAAGCTGCTGCTCTGCACTGCTAAAATCCTGATTTATAACCGCAACGTCATCTGAAAAAAAATCACCATGCACATAAATAAAAGACAATGGCTGTTCTGTGATGTCAGTAGTGTTGGGGAAGCTACTAGGAATCAGTATCTTTTTAAGCTACAAGCTAATCATATTTTATGGTAAATGGCACACTTATATAGCGCTTTTATCCAAAGTGCTTTACACTGTGTCTTATTCACCCATTCACACACCAATGGTAGCAGAGCTGCCAAGCAAGGTGCCAACTTGCCATCGGGAGCAACTTGGGGTTCAGTGTCTTGCCCACACTTCAGCATGTGGAGTCATGCGGGCCAGGAATTGAACCACCAACCCTACGATTAGTGGGCAACCCACTCTACCACCTGAGCCGCAGCTTCCCCAAAGCTGCTATTTTGAAGTTGTTAAGGTACAGCTAGGCTACCCTCTTAAGAAAGTAGTTAGCTACACTACAAATTACGAATATTGAAGCTACTTAACCCTCCTATTATTTTATTGGTCAATTTGACCCATTTCCACATTTGAGATGTCTCAAATATTGGTTAATCTCTCTTTTTCTCTTTGTATATATATATATTTTTTTACTTTCCTCATTTAGGGTCATGAACTTGGACAAGCAGGACAAGCAATAAGAAAAAGTTTACTGTTTTAAGCTGTTCTTTGCTGTTTTTGTGTGTATTTAATCTGTGGAAGTAATTTTGCCCCATAACATAATAGTTGTAACTGTTTCCCAACATAATAGGAGGGTTAAATGGCAGCCCTGGCATAGGCTCCGGTTTCCCCGCGACCCAGTAGGATAAACAGTATACAAAATGGATGGATGAATTATAATCATCATCATCTTTTTATGTTTTATTCTTTCTCTCACACTGAATGAGCAGCGGGGAGTCAAATATTGAGTGAAAGGATTGTATCCGTGCATCAAAAATAAACACTTTAAATTTATCTAGTGAGTTCGTATTTATTTACTTTTTATAATTCAAACATTTTTTAAGCACCACTAGATTAGAAAAAACTGGCTGTTTTCAAGGTTTTCCAGTACTTCCATTTCAAAAAGCAAAATTCAAGGGGCAGACTTTACCATTAGGCAAATGTCTGCAATTGCCTTGGGCCCCGAGGTACCAAGAGCCCCCAAAACACTACATAAACATATGGATAAGAAAGTTTTATTTTTTACTTTTCGCTAATAATTTATGTTTTTCTAAAAATACATAGCTAAAATGCCATCAGAATGTTTCATTTATAAGTGTGTCATAGTGGTCCCATTCCTACATTTTTTGCCTAGGGCTACCTAGTTGGAAATCTGTTGGAAAGAGCGCCAAAATGAACCACGCCCACTTACGCGCCAAAATCCAGCGCTTCCGGTTCTGTGAAGTAACTTGCACTAAGAGTCTGAAAACAAATTTCAAGCCAAATATTCTCCTCGTAGCTGAAGGCTTACACTACTCCCCCTTAACTTCTCAATATCACGCGGCTTTTTTAAGGCTTAGAGAACACACTTGAGTTGAAGTATCTCCTTGGATGTTAAGCAAAACCCTGTGATTGGGATTATTTTTGGACCCCTGTGCCGCTATTTTGAAAAGATCTTTTTTTTGGTGTGTGGTGTTCATCGCCCAGCGTTTACACACAGCACAACACCGCAGTGGCGGCATGGCAGCAGATAACACGATGTCTAATGGAGAAGAAACGGCTTCCCTGAACGGCGAGCCAGCGGTTAAGCGATCCCGGGAAAATGAAGGGACGGAAACTCTGCGGAATCCCCGGGAGCCTCAGAATAAAGTGACCGTCGTGCTCGGGGCTCAGTGGGGAGATGAGGGGAAAGGGAAAGTGGTCGACCTGTTGGCCATGGACGCCGACATTGTCTGCAGATGTCAGGTACCGCGCTGTATCTAATGACTTCCTCTTCCACGTGGTTTTGTTTATTTAAGCATAATAACCACACGTTTGCTTAAAGAGTTTGTTTCGATGACAAGCAACAGCACTACTGTTGTGGTTACCAAGCTAACACTGGGTTGCTAAGTTACTTCCTATTTCCGCAGGAGGCCTTTGTTAGCTAGCAACGACCGACTATATTTACCCAGGAACTTTACACCTTGTCATAATGTATCTTGCTTAATTGTGTGTGTATGTATGTATGTGTGTGTGTTATATATATATATATATATATATATATATATATATATATATATATATATATATCAAAAAACTAAACGTCATCACTGACTTAAATTATTAGCGACACTTGTTACTTCTGTCCTTGAGTAAAATTATGGCCCGAACAGTTTAGCGCTTGTAGTTATCTCCGGCCTTCACAGCCGCTGCTCCAACATCACTCTCTCAATCTATTGTGTCTCACAGGGCGGAAACAACGCGGGACACACCGTGGTGGTGGGCGGTGTTGAATACGACTTCCATCTCTTACCCAGCGGCGTCCTCAACAAAAAGTCCGTCTCCTTTATCGGTGCGTTTCGTTTGACCTTCTCCCTTCAGAATTAAGTTAATCTTCTGCCCCCTGCTGTCCAAACCTAACAACACACACAGCTTCCTTATTTTCTGCCATTATCTTTCCACCTGAGTCACGCGCGTCAGATCGGGCAGCCTGGCACCGCTTATTCATTTTGTGTTCGAACTGAAAGTCGCCATCTTGTCTGCACAGCGCACAGGGATCTTCGAGCATGCGCAGAGCAATTAGCGGCGTGTCCTTCCCGAAATCATAAATGGCTCCTGAATCCGAGGAGAGCAAAAGTGTCATTCTTTCCGGACCTATAGGGTCATTGGCTCATCTGCTGTTTTTATTAAGGAGAAGTAAAGAGAGCTTTTTGGGGCATATTATTGTGTTCTGCTGTTGAAATGCAGTGTTCCTAAGAAAAATGTGTTATGGCAGGTCTTAATCACTTGTTTGTTTTTTATTTGGTTAATTAGTTGGGTTTTTTTCACTTTAATCACACTTCCTTGTAATTCCTCCCCACCTTTTAATTACCTCTTGTTTGTGGTGTCTGACTGATGTCTGTCCATGCTCAATATGGACTTCAAATGTCCCTCCAATATTTGCTGAAAGTGCATAAGGGAGTTGACTCTCAAAAGAAGGAACTGATTCTGAATTCTTAGTAATTCCTGACTTACTTCATGTACTAATCTTGTAACAATAAGCCCCACCTCTGATCTTCATTGGCTGCTCGCTGACAGTGCTAGACCAATCTCAACATGTGACCAATCAGAGCAGAGTATGCTCTCTGAATGATCCTTTAGAATTATCCATCCGTCACGGGGGAACCTGGAGCCAATCCCAGGGATTACAGGCGGTAGACACCGTACACCCTGGACAGGGTGCCAGTCCATCGCAGGTCACATACACACTCGTACACACTACAGACACTTTAGACTGGGAAACCGGAGTACCCGGAGGAAACCCCTGCAGCGAACATGCAAACTCCGTGCACACACGGCCCTGGCAGGACTCGAACCCCAGACCCTGGAGGTCTGAGGCGAGCGTGTCACTAAGTCACCGTGCACCTCCTTTAGAACTACTCATTGAAAGAGTCGCTTTGGACACAGGGGGGGATGCTGCAATGTTGCAATGTAATAGCACAATTAATGTGTTTTTTGACTTTGGATTCATGTAAATCTATTGTATGAGACCTTCAAAACAAAATTAGGCACATTTCAGAAACATAATAGGTGTGCTTTAAGCAGAAAGTATGCTTTATTTTTACACGCACATGGTCAAATCACTGAACAAGCCCAATCATAACTGTATATCAACTCCAACTAAATATAGATCAAGTTATAGATGAGTTATTTCTTCAGCCCAATCTGGCAACGCTGGTCATGCATGACATGCCTTTCACACATTATTACAAATTTCACAGTGTTGGTCGTAATTTTTTAGAATCCCATATTATTCATTGTCTTCCAGGAAATGGAGTTGTGATTCATCTGCCTGGACTGTTTGAGGAAGCAGAGAAAAATTCTCAGAAAGGTCCAGGTGAGCTAAGGAGTGTGTGTTTGTGAGGAAAGTCGTGATTTTTTTCATATTACCACCCAGTTTGACTGAATAACTTACTGTATCCACATTTGCTTTACTTTTATTGTTGCTCTTATTCAATAGACTTAATTTGTGTTTTGAATTCAGGATTACAGGGTTGGGAAGAGAGGCTGAAGATTTCTGATCGAGCACATATTGGTAGGATCACATCTGTTACTATATGTATAATGCATTGCTTCAGTTAAATCTACTTCCTTCATGATGATGCCTTTGAGGCAGCACTACTGAAATTAAGCTGTGGCCAGATTATGTACTTTATCTCCATTTTTCAGTGTTTAACTTCCATCAGGCTGTTGATGGGATACAGGAGCAACAAAGACAACAGCAGGCTGGGAAGAAGTAGGTTTTCTCTCTTTCTGTCTTCGCTTTGTGAGAGAAAAAGTTTGTATGTTTATTCAGCTATTTTTTTTTTTTTTTTTTAAACCATGCAGCCTGGGGACAACCAAAAAGGGCATCGGTCCAGCATATTCCTCCAAGGCAGCACGAAATGGACTGAGAGTGTGTGACTTGGTCTCTGACTTCTCAGTTTTTGAAGAAAAGTGAGTTTTTATTATGTTTCAAAACATGTGAATTTCAAATAGTATGGAGTCCACTTTGGCTAAACGACCAACCTTTCTCCACAGATTCCGTGTCCTGGCTAGCCATTTTCAGACTATGTACCCCAACCTCAACATTGATGTTGAGAGTGAGCTGGAGCAGCTGAAGGTAATGAAAATGGAATGCTAAAACTCATGCATACACTATTGCAGATTAACACAGCAGGCTGGATAAGCTGTATGGCCTGCGTATCAATCTGTGGGCTTTGACTGTGTCAGTGTCTCTTACTGATAAATTTGTTCGAAATACAGTGGTGTGAAAAAGTGTTTGCCCCCTTCCTCATTTCCTGTTCCTTTGCATGTTTGTCACACTTAAGTGTTTCGGAACATCAAACCAATTTAAACAATAGTCAAGGACAACACAAGTAAACACAAAATGCAATTTGTAAATGAAGGTGTTTATTATTAAAGGTGAAAAAAAATCCAAACAATCATGGCCCTGTGTGAAAAAGTGATTGCCCCCTTTGTTAAAACATACTATAACTGTGGTTGTCCACACCTGAGTTCAATTTCTCTAGCCACACCCAGGCCTGATTATTGCCACACCTGTGGTGAACACAGTGGTGAACCTTCCCAGGAGTGGCCGGACGCCCAAAATTACCCCAAGAGCACAGCGACAACTCATCCAAGAGGTCACAAAAGACCCCACAACAACGTCCAAAGAACTGCAGGCCTCACTTGCCTCAGTTAAGGTCAACGTTCATGCCTCCACCATCAGGAAAAGACTGGGCAAAAATGGCCTGCATGGCAGAGTTCCAAGGAGAAAACCACTGCTGAGCAAAAAGAACATCAAAGCTCGTCTCAATTTCTCCACAACACATCTTGATGATCCCCAAGATTTTTGGGACAACATTCTGTGGACCGATGAGACAAAAGTGGAACTCTTTGGAAGGTGTGTGTCCAAGTATCGCGTCGAGAGGGAAACACTGCATTTCATAAAAAGAACATTATACCAACAGTAAAATATGGCGGTGGTAGTGTGATAGTCTGGGGCTGTTTTGCTGCTTCAGGACCTGGAAGACTTGCCGTGATAAAAGGAACTATGAATTCTGCTGTCTACCAAGAGATCCTGAAGGAGTATGTCCGACCGTCTGTTCGTGTACTCAAGCTGAAACGAACTTGGGTTCTGCAGCAGGACAATGATCCTAAACACACCAGCAAGTCCACCACCGAATGGCTGAAGAAAAACAAAATGAACACTTTGGAGTGGCCTAGCCAAAGTCCTGACCTGAATCCTATTGACATGTTGTGGTATGACCTTAAAAAGGCCGTTCATGCTCGAAAACCCTCTAATGTAACTGAATTAGGACAATTCTGCAAAGATGAGTGGGCCAAAATTCCTCCAGGACGCTGTAAAAGCCTCATTGCACGTTATCGCAAACGCTTGGTTGCAGTTGTTGCTGCTAAGGGTGGCCTAACCAGTTATTAGGTTTAGGGGGCAATCACTTTTTCACACAGGGCCATGATGGTTTGGATTTTTTTTCACCTTTAATAATAAACACCTTCATTTACAAATTGCATTTTGTGTTCACTTGTGTTGTCCTTGACTATTGTTTAAATTGGTTTGATGTTACGAAACACTTAAGTGTGACAAACATGCAAAGGAACAGGAAATGAGGAAGGGGGCAAACACTTTTTCACACCACTGTATATTAGTCTTGGATTGAAATCTTTGATTCGCATAATTCCATTTTGAGGAGAGAGAAAAAAGTCAGTCAGTCTTCGTTTTACACTACTCTGTGCTTATCCTCTCCCACTATAGGTTTATGCAGAGAGGCTGCGACCTCTGGTCACAGATGGTGTGTTCTTCATGCATAAAGCGCTTACTGGACCAAGCAAGAAGATTCTAGTTGAGGGGGCTAATGCAGCTCTCTTGGATATTGACTTTGGTAGAGATTGTTCTCCTTTTTAGCGTTTTATTGGAATAATCCTTGTGTCTGTCAACACTTAAAATGATTTTCAATAGATGTATTCTTTGTATAATGAATCAATTCATATGATGGGTAATTTTTGCCTTCCACAGGAACCTATCCTTTTGTGACGTCATCCAATTGCACCGTCGGAGGTGTGTGCACAGGTCTCGGGGTTCCCCCGTGCCACATTGGCCGTGTTTATGGCGTAGTTAAGGCTTACACCACCCGAGTTGGTGTCGGAGCATTTCCTACTGAGCAGGACAACGTAAGTGTGTTAACATGAGCTGATACAGGCACAGCAGAGTATATGTAGGGTACATTTCCTGATGTGTAGGTTTTTATTTGGTTGTTGTGTAGGACATCGGCGATCTTCTGCAGTCAAGAGGGAGGGAATTTGGAGTTACTACAGGCAGACGGCGACGTTGCGGGTGGCTAGACCTAGTATTAGTTCGTTATGCCCACATGGTCAATGGCTTCTCTGCGTAAGTACCTTTTTACATGCACAAAGTACCTATGTGGTCACATGGAGTTTCTTTTATGCCTAAGATTTAACTGATCTCATGTAATTTGGTTTGTCCTTATTCTTTTTATTATTATTTTTTTTTAATAATTATAAAGTATCGCTCTGACCAAGTTGGACATCCTTGATACGTTGTCTGAGATCAAAGTGGGCGTGGCTTACACTGTTGACGGGAAGCCCCTGGACAGCTTTCCTTGTGAGTTATACTTCTTAGATTTGTTTATTTAGTTGTTCTCCTCTTTTCCTTTGTGTAAAATGACTATAAAATTTTCAATTGTAGCAAATATGGATGTCCTGACTAAAGTCGTTGTGACTTACGAGACGTTAACCGGGTGGTGCTGCAGCACAGAGGGAGCTCGCAATTTTGACGACTTGCCACCTCATGCACAGGCCTACATTCGCTTTATTGAGGATTTCCTACAGGTGCCAGGTAAGACGCTGTATATCTGACTTTTTTCTCTAATTTACAGAACCCAATTGTATTTATTTATTTTCATTTTTTTATCGGATTACTGTACCTAGCAAGTGAATTAACATCTTCCTGGAAAACTGTATACAGTGAGGGAAGGAAGTATTTGATCCCCTGCTGCTTTTGTACGTTTGCCCACTGACAAAGAAATGATCAGTCTATATTTTTAATGGTAGGTTTATTTGAACAGTGAGAGACAGAATAACAAAAACATCAGAAAAACGCATGTCAAAAATGTTATAAATTGATTTGCATTTTATTGAGGGAAATAAGTATTTGACCCCTCTGCAAAACATGACTTAGTACTTGGTGGCAAAACACTTGTTTTCAATCACAGAGGTCAGACGTTTCTTGTAGTTGGTCACCAGGTTTGCACACATCTCAGGAGGGATTTTGTCCCACTCCTCTTTTCAGATCTTCTCCAAGTCATTAAGGTTTCGAGGCTGACGTTTGGCAACTCGAACCTTCAGCTCCCTACACACATTTTCTATGGGATTAAGGTCTGGAGACTGGTTAGGCCACTCCAGGACCTTTAATGTGCTTCTTCTTGAGCCACTCCTTTGTTGCCTTGGCCGTGTGTTTTGGGTCATTGTCTTGCTGGAATACCCATCCACGACCCATTTTCAATGCCCTGGCTGAGGGAAGGAGGTTTTCACCAAAGATTTGATGGTACATGGCCCCGTCCATCGTCCCTTTGATGCGGTGAAGTTGTCCTGTCCCCTCAGCTTAAAAACACCCCCAAAGCATAATGTTTCCACCTCCATGTTTGACGGTGGGGATGGTGTTCTTGGGGTCATAGGCAGCATTCCTCCTCCTGCGGGTTGAGTTGATGCCAAAAAGCTCCATTTTGGTTTCATCTGACCACAACACTTTCACCCAGTTGTCCTCTGAATCATTCAGATGTTCATTGGCAAACTTCAGACGGGCATGTATGTGCTTTCTTTAGCAGGGGGACCTTGCGGATGCTGCAGGATTTCAGTCCTTTGCGGCGTAGTGTGTTACCAATTGTTTTCTTGGTGACTATGGTCCCAGCTGCCTGTAAACCATTTTTGTGTTGATTTTGATGCAAGTTTTGGGTCATTTTCCTGCTGGAGGATCTAACCACGGCCAATTTGAAGCTTTCTGCCAGAGGCTGTCAGGTTTTCATTTAATATCTGTTGATATTTGATAGTCCATGATGCCATGTATCCTAACAACATGTCCAGGTCCTCTGGCAGAGAAACAACCCCAAAACATTAAAGAGCCACCACCATATTTAACCGTGGATATGAGGCACTTTTTCCATATGCCTACCTCTCTGCGTGTGCCAAAACCTCTGGTGTTTATCGCCAAAAAGCTCCATTTTGGTTTCATCTGACCATAGAACTCGATCCCATTTGAAGTTCCAGTAGTGTCTGGCAAACTGAAGACATTCTAGTTTGTTTTGGGTGAGAGTAGAGGCTTTGTTCTTGAAACCCTTTCAACCAGCTTGTGGTGATGTAGGTGGCTTTTGATTGGAGTTATGGAGTCTTTATGATCCCAAGAAGAAAATAACTTCTGCAATTCTCCTGCTGTGATCCTTTGAGATTTTTTGGCCACTCGAACCATCCTCTTTACAGTGCATTGAGACAATATAGACAGACCTCTATATTCCAGGTTCATAACATTTCCATTTGACTGGAACTTCTTAATTATTACCCTGATGGTGTAAAATGGCATTTTCAATGCTTGTGCTACTTTCTTATAGCCACTTCCCGTTTTGTGAAGCTCAACAACCTTTTGCTGCACATCACAACTATATTCCTTGGTCATACCCACTGTTTGACTTGGTCACATGAACGACTAAGGGAATTTTGCGTATGTGTTACCTCATATTTATACCCCTGTGAAGCAGGACGTCATGTTTGAACAATTTCCTGTTCCTAGTTACCCAGGTGTACTAAATAATTTAATACATCATTGGGAATACAATTCAAATATATTTTTCTCAAATGAATTCATAGGGGTGCTAACAATTGCTGCACACCTATATTAAACAGTTTTATTTATTTTTGGTAAACCTGTGTTGTTAACAATTGCTTATCATTGAGAGCAGAATATTTGCTCATTTACCAACGGTGCCAATATTTAGTGGAGGGCATTGTACCTGTGTGTTTGAAAGCTGTATTTGAGCCATTTTGTATCTCTCAACATCTTTGCTTGTTTTGTTCTTGTTTGTTATAGTTTGGTAAAAAAAAAAAATTATACTTTTTTCTCTCTCTCTTCTAGTAAAATGGGTTGGTGTTGGAAAATCCAGGGAGAGCATGATAAAGCTGTTGTAAGATGCACAAGACAGTGCCTGAAATCCACCACATGCATACGTCTTCCAGGGACATCATAATATTTTCAGAACCAGAAATTTTGTAATGGATTAGGGCTGGACTAAATACAAACCTGGGTTGAGAACCCTGTGAATGTCTAACTTTATTAAAGTGAGCACCAGCATACCTACAGTTCAGGACCATAGATAATAATAAGGGATTGCAAATGTTGCAGACAATTTCATTTAGAGAATGACTCAGGGGTCATGTGAATGAAACGTTAGAATAAGAATTCTATTCTTGCATACTGTATGATGTTGACTTTATTTTCAATTCCTGGACCAGCATTCTTATTGTGACACTTGGTGCATATTGGTTCAGAGGTTAATCACTCCCACGTTAGATCTGCACTAAAATTAGATTTGTAAATGTTTTGCAGACCATTTGGACCTCTGGCTTTAGCTTTCCTCTGTACTGCTCCATATATACTGATTACAGGTTCAAGCTGTTTGGTCCTCATCTACTGAACTAAAGTCCATTGGATATGTTGCTCGGATTACCATTATCAATTGTAAGGCTTTATTTTGATTTTAGAATGAAGAAAAAAAACTATTTTTCCATCTGTGTTGAAAATAGGCTTTTAAGATTTTACTATAAAGTGTAGCTAATCTTTTTATGTAATCATGTCTATGGGGTTTATTGTATGACCTGTGATTTGAAACATCATTTTAATTTGTACATTAAACTAGTTTTGGATGGCTGGTGTTGACTGTCTTTAAAAACAAAACAAAAACCAAACCATGTGGTTTACTTTACAGCTGTATAATAAAATAATGGATTTACACAAGCTTTTTTTAAGTAGCTCTGTACATGTACACCTAGCCCACCTTCAGTTTTAATAGATGTGGATATTAGAAGTGCAGGGGATGGACAGATATTCTCTCTCTCTCACACACACACGTGCATACCGCTGCCTTCCACTGGAGTATGTAGATTGTGTGTCAATTTATTGGCTGCTGCTTTGGAACAATAAAGTGTTCTAATTAAACTGACTTGTGACTTTTTTTTTTTTTTGTATTTTCCCCATCCCCTTCCCTTCTTCCCACCTGTTTTATGCACTCACCAACAGGACACGACTACAGTGGTTAAACATAGCTGACATACGGGTACATATAAAAAAAAAAAATCTTAGTATTGTGGAAAAGTGTTTGACTTTTTCTGTAATTTAATTAAAGTGGAAATTTCATATATTCTAGATTCATTACACATGAAGTGAAATATTTCAAGCCTTTTTTGTTTTAATCTTGATGATTATGACTTACAGCTCATGGAAATCAAAAATTCAGTATCTTAAAATATTAGAATAAAAAAATGTCGACGTGAGAAGAGCTCATCAGTTAATTAACTCAAAACACTTAAAGCTTTCCTGAGCCTTTAATCTCTCCGTCTGGTTCAGTACACACAATCATGGGGAAAATGAAAGTAGAGTTTGCATTTCATTTGGAAATCAAGGTCCCAGAGTCTGGAGGAAGAGTGGAGAATCCAAGTTGCTTGAAGTCCAGTGTGAGGGTTTCCACAGTCAGTGATGATTTGGGGAGCTGTGTCATCTGCTGGTTTTGGTCCACAAGTCGAGAGTCAATGCAGAGTCTAATAGGAGATTTTCAAGCACTTCATGCTTCTCTCTGCTGACAAGCTTTTGGAGATGCTGATTTCCTTTTCCAGAAGGACTTGACACTTGCCCACAGTGCCAAAACTACTAGTAACTGGTTTGCTGACCATGGTATTACTGTGCTTGATTGGCCAGTCAACTCGCCTGATCTGAACCCCATAGAGAATCTATGAGCGACACTAGATGCAACAATACAGACGAGTTGAAGGCCGCTATCAAAGCAACCTGGGCTTCCAGAACACCTCAGCAGTGCCACAGCCTGATTGAGCTGATTGTCCGTTACCTCTGCTTTAAAAATAATTATAAATATGCCACCCCTTCGCTCAAATCCCCAAAAGCCTCCATTAGCATGCAGTGGTTCAATGTATGCACTTCTTGTGACCACTAGGTGGCACTAGCGCGCACGGTGTAAAAAAGCGTTGCGTCATGAACTTTTTCGAAACAGCTGGCACTGATTTTGTTTAATTTCATATTTTTCGTTGTCATATGCAAGGGGTCCAACTGTACGTTGTGCAGATGCATCTTTTCTGCCCAGTAAATTAGTAAAATTCAAATAAGCTTCATAGATATTTATTGGAAAGGGTTTGAACAATGTTTTTCAATGAACCATAAGCAATTATTGCACATGCACCTGTGCAACAGTCCTTAAGCCACAAACAGTTTATAGGCGGTAGGCAATTAAAGTCGGAATTACAATAACTTTGGACACTAAAGAGATCTTTCTACTGACTGAAAAACACCAGAAAAAAGATGCCTAGGGTTCCTGCTCACCTGCGTAAACATGCCATAGGCCAGGGGTGTCCAAACTTTTTTTAGTGAGGGCCAAATACAGAAAAATAAACAAAGGGCCAGGACACACACTAGAGGTGACAAATTGACACATGGATACTGTGTGTATTTCTAACTCACCTATAATATGAAGAACATTGCACTCAGTGGGAGCAGTGATGCTGTCCTTTGGATTGAAGGATGGCTGACATGTCAGGAGAAAGTTTGGTGGTTGAGACACGAAGGTATTCACAGAGATGGCTATCAGTCATTCTGGTTCTCAGTCTGCTTTTGTTCTGATTTAACAGAGAAAATGTTTGTTCACATATTTATGTTGAGCTGAACAGGCTCATCATTCTTTTTGCGTGGCGTCTCATCAGAGGAAACTTGGCATTATCCAAACTCTGATAGAATTCAGGGAGGGAGAGAAGCTGATGTTGACTCTTCAGAGAATCATCACATTGCATTTCAATCAGTTCTAACTGCAGACTCTCTTCCACTTCTTCTGCATCCACCAGGAAGGGGGTTGAGAACAGCTTGATTTGTTTTTCAATGACAGAAAAATCTTGGACCACTGTATTTCTGGATAAGCTCTCACTGTTGAAATCCGGCACTTTTTCTGGGCACATTATTTCTGTGACTTTGATGAGGCACTGCTTTATGAAATCACCATCTGAAAACGGTTTGCCGTGCTGGGCAATAAGTTTAGCGACTTCATAACTTGCTGTTGTGGCGTTTTCCTGTATTTTGTTAGCACGAAAAAAGCTGCTGTTGAGCTTGCAGGCTAGCTGCCATTTGCTTGACTTTCTGTGTTCGTTCGGCACCGGTGTACGATGTGTGGCTCTGATGTTTGGTCTCATAGTGCCGACGGACATTATACTCTTTCATCACAGCAACATCTTCATTACAAATCAAACAGACACACTTTCCGTTGATTTATTTGAAGAAATACTCATTCTCCCACCGTGTTTGAAATCTTCTACACTCACTTGCTATTTTGCGTTTCTTCGGTGCTGCCATTTCTGGTGACTCGCGGTAAAAGTTTTTCTTCGCTTAATTTCGTTTCTGTGGCTAGCTTTATCTAGTGTTGAAATTGAGAAGTGCAACAGAGTTGAGCTCAAGCTTCTTGTGCGGGCCATATCCAATTATATTTTCAGAATTTGCTGCGGGCCAATAAAAACTGGACCGCGGGCCGCAGTTTGGACACCCCTGCCATAGGCCTTCTGCAGGGAGGCAAATTATTCCATTATTTGAATGTGAGAGGATGTTTCTTTTTTGCTGAGTCTATCTATCTATCTATCTATCTATCTATCTATCTATCTATCTATCTATCTATCTATCTATGTATCTAATTTAATCTATAAATGGGGGGATTTAAAAAAAAAGTGCAAATGCAAATTCAGAGATGAATTACAGAAAAAGATACTCCTCTGTTTTATATATTCAGAAAGGTCGAAAACCCCAAAAGCACTTTCATTTTTTCCAAAGGAGATTCATTGTTTGCTATTGTCTCATACAGTGCAAATGCAGAGGGGTTTTTTCCACTCAAGTAAAACCAGTGGACAAAGGAAATTAATCACTAAAGGGCTTCTGTGCAATAATAATCATAATAATACGAGGAAGAAGACTTCTATGCCTTAAGGGAAGTATAGTCTACTGAAAAGTGTTCAATCAAAGAGCGGACTTCAATCCAGGCTAATTAGCTGATTAGCTGAATCAGGTGTTGAGGCAAAGAGAACTCAGGACAGATTATTCCAGGACTAAGGCTGGCAACCTGTCAATTAGACAATAATACGCATGCGAGGAGCAATATAATTCCTTACTCGGCAAAGTAATCAACCAGGTTAATTAACCAATGTCCTGCTACCTAACCTTGTGTACTACACTGCTGACATGTTATTGAGCACGGCATAGGGCAGGGTTGACTTGTGACAGATTGCTTAGTAGTGAAGTTGGAGCTCAGCCACAGCTGACTAAGTCCTGTGAAGGGAAACCTACGTGACTTTTCGACATGAGCATCTCTCGTACTTATGATCTCACTCAATCTGAAATCTCATTTCTTCTTGAGGTGGTGATCATGTCGCAGGTGTTTCTTTGGCTGCTTCTTGTCGTCACTCTGCCCCTTCAAACGTGTAGAGGTGACAAATCTCAGGTAGGGTAAAATAATGAAATAATAATATAAAATAATGTCATAGCTATATAAAATGTCCAGGATTGGGAGGGTTACTTCACAACTATATTCCGTTACACTTATAAATTTCTTTTCTTTTTTTTTTTTTTAAATGCAACCAGTAACGTGATCCAAGTATCACAATATGAAAGTAATGTAATCTGATTATTTTCAAGGTCACATGTAAATAAAGTCAGGAGAAAAACAATGTGATCTAATCTAAAGTACTTTTATTTAGAGTTTATTTCAGAGCTTAAACACATGTTCAATGTTTGCATGTTGAATAAATAAAGTTACAACTGGCAAGAGAGGAACATAACTATAATCATGCAGCTGTCTACATTGTATGTCATGTCAAATGCAATTCTCCAGACAAAAAAAAATCTGATATGGAATGGCTCCTATAAAAAAAAAAAAACAGGCACCGCATGAGAATTAACTTATGTTTAATTTTAAAAAAAACACTTAATTTCATTCATCCTGTCATGTGTGTACATATGGCCTCCTTTTACGACATCAGCATTTTCATCCAAGTTCACTTAAAGTGGGAACTGAAGGTCTTTTCCAAATTTCAGAACTATATAAAGTCACAAAGAATTGTTCTTTACACAGAATCTGAGCCCTTGTCACTGACCATAATTACGTCAGCATCACTTGGCTATTGAGTGTAGCATGGCCTCCTCCTCTGTTTTGCAGAATGCCAGTGTTTGACACATGGTTCAGGATCAAACTGTTCACATGATGGGGCCTCTGTGCTGATCCTGATCAAGTCTTCCATGGTTGAATTGCGTACTTTTATATTTTATCCTGTGTTGAGCTAAAAAACCATGTTCACACTGAACAACTAGATGCATTCTGCTCAAAGCACCTGCTGTGTCGTTGTCATACATGTTGCACACATCCAGTACATTTTTCTTCATTAGTAATATCTGAATTAAATTTGGTGAAAGGCAGCTCTTCACTTGCAATCATATAGGCAGTGTTTTATTTTAAGAATTTTATTTTAGCGAGACTACTGCTTGTGCGAAGTGTTTTTACATAATCAAAAGCTTTTGTATGCTTTTGTCTCCTTTTTGAAATGGTCCATTCCTGTAATTAAATGTTTTTGCTGCTATTTCTCTGCCCACTTTGGAACAAAAGTCACAAAACATGTTCTGTGTGTGATCATACCTGTGCCATGCAAACTCTTGAATCCAAGAAGTCCTAAAATGCCTTTCTTCACTTTTACTTGTGCGTTCATTGATTGACACAGAAAGATGATCCTTGTAAGCAAGGTATAACCAAGTATTAAGTGTTCTTCACTTTAATTTACTTTAAGACTATCTGTAGCATTAGTTTTGCTTGCCTAAACTATGTGTGGTCTGCCACAAAAGGTGCCATGATCTAAGTTGTTTAACACCTCTGGATGTAAATATGAGGGAATGAAAGAGAGCAGAATTTTATATCATTTCATATTCATCTTTTGATCTCAAACCAACATGTATTCAGTGTATAACGAAAGAAAAGAATTGCCTTGCTGTTCCAATATGTTTGAAGAGGACTGCACTAATATATTTATATCTCATTTAAATTTTGTTGTATAAATTTATTTTAAAGAACTGTTGCAAAAAGGTTAATTTAATTGTAAGCAACAAACATTATTGCAATATTTGTATTTCGATATTTAATTTCTTGAGTCAAATGAAAACCTTGAATGTACAACATAAATTAGAGAAGTACATGGAAAGTATGAAAAGGACCGTAACCACATGAACCACAACCAATTTGAACCAGTTTCTTCCAGCAGATAATATCACAGCAAAAATTACTCTCGCAAACAGATTCAGAGATAGATTCAGTTTTTTCCTCTCAAATCATAAGACTGTTTAACAGCAGTGCATGTTTATAGCTAGGCATTAAAGTGCAATGCACATACCACTGCACTGTAATAGACAGACTGTACTTGACACTTTGTGCGAAGTTTACATGAATATTTATTTTACATTCTATCTTCAGCGTAATATAGTTATACATAGTTTATATTTGTACTTTACTCACATATTACGTATATTCAGTGCAATACATGGTTAAATATAGTTATAATTTATATCATAAACACATTACCTTTATTTATTATACATACTCCTATTCATTTACATTTATCGCGTTTGGCAGACACCTTATCGAGCGACTATCAGGAGTGCTTTGAAGTCTCTATCAATAAATACATTCTGATACTGGTTCATTGGCACCCTCTCCAGGATGTACCCCGTTTTGTGCCCGATGCTCCCTGGGATAGGCTACAGGTTCCCTGTGACCCTGAAAAGGATAAATGGTGTAGAAGATGGATGGATGGATGATACTGGTTCACTGTGTCACTGAAGGTCTAAATATGAACAGTCTAAAAACTCTGTTGGGAAGGTAATATAGTAAGAAAAGCACACAACACTTTTTTTTTTTTTTTAAGTGCTGATTTAAGTACTTCGGGAAGAGGTAGGTATTTGGACATCGTTTGAAGACTGACAGTGAATCAGCTGTTCAGACATCAAGGCGAAGTTCATTCTACCACCTAGATGTTAGAACAGAGAAGAGTGTTGATCCACGCTTTCCTTGTACCCTGAGAGATGGTGGGACCTGTCGAGCAGTGCTCAAGGATTGGCAGGAACGTGGTGCAGTGTGGGGTGTGATAAGTGCTGTGAGCAAAGTGGGTGCTGGTCCGTTTCTGGCTTTTGTAGGCAAGCATCAGTGTTTTAAATCTACAGGAAGCCAGTGGAGGGAGCATAGCAATGGAGTGGTGTATGTGAACTTTGGGAGGTTGAAATAAAACCATGCAGTTGCGTTCTGGATCAGTTGCAGAGGTCAAATGGTGCTCAGAGGGAGAACTACCAGAAGTGAGCTGCTGTAGTCCAGTCTCGAAATGACAACAGACTGAACAAGCACCTGAGTGGCCTGTGCGGATAGAAACAGATGAATCCTTCTGATGATGTCGATTTCTCCTTGACATGATTAGCAATGTGAGAGGAAAAGGACAGTTGATTGTCCATGGTTGCCTGAGAGACCGGAGATGAGTGGATACATGTATGTCTGAGGGAGGGAAGGAGGCTGAGTTGAGGGTCATCCACAGAGCAGTGGTATGAAATCCCACCAGAGTATATTCCTTTCACTTGACTGCTTGATTTGGGAACTCACTGACATAAGAACTTTATTCATCTTTTATACTTTTATCCTGGATAAACCGTGTAATCTGTGATGTGATGTGATGAAGCCTAAAGCATATTTAACACTAAAAAATCTGTAAAAAAAAAAGTAACAATTGACATGGTTAAAGGTATTTAAAGAGGCCGAGACGGCCCACCAAGCCATGTTCCAGTCAGAGGCCAACGAGACGGCCCACCAAGCCATGTTCCAGTCAGAGGCCGACGAGACTCCCCACCCAGCCATGTTCCAGTCAGAGGCCGATGAGACTCCCCACCCAGCCATGTTCCAGTCAGAGGCCGATGAGACGGCCCACCCAGCCATATTCCAGTCAGAGGCCAAGGAGACAGCCCACCAAGCCATGTTCCAGCCTGGGGCTGACAACACAGCCTCCCAAGCAAAGTTCCTGACTAAGAACTACGGCGAACATGTCCCAGCCCAGCCACTCACCACCTGCTATCCACCTGTATGCCCATTACTAAGTGAATGCCTGCCTTGGGATTATGAGTTCTGTGTGGACATTTTGCCCACAGGACCCGGACCACCATGGGGAGTGTCTTGTTTTGTTTTTTTTTCTCCCAAAGTGCCCTTGGGGGGAGACTCTGTAAGAGATTTCCCTTCGAATTGAGTGCCGGAACAAGCAGCGAGTTCAACAGCCCGCAGTGCATGCTTCCAGGTTGTCATAGTTTTACTTTTTGACATATGTTTTGTTATGTTTTATATCATGTCTCTCTCGTGTCATCCTTATTCACAGCTGTTTGTTTTACCTTTGATTTTGTTGTATATTTAAACCCCCATGTGTCTTTGTTCCGGGTGAAGTATTGTTTCTGTGTTTTGCCAACAGAGCCATACCAAGTCTTTGATCCTCGTTTTTGTTTCATGTTGTTTTTTTTTTTTTATCTGGTTTTCATTCTCATTTACGATTCTCCTTTATGCCCTGTTTTGCCTGTTTGCCAATTGCCTGACCTTGTGCCTGTTTTGTGACCTTGATATTGCCCTATGTTTTTGGATTTGTCTGCCTGCCTCTCTTCAAGAAAAACTTGAACTGCACTTGTATCGGTCTCCAACCCTGATTACATGACAAAAACACATAGGTTGGCGGATTAGCTACATGGGTGGGTGGGTGTGTGCCTGGTAAATGGACTGGCACCCCAATCGTGCTGAATTCTCCCGCCTTGCATCCAGTGTTATTAGGATTGGCTCTGTATCCACCACATCCCTGACTAGAATAAAGCAGTTTCTATGCTTGCTTAAATTACAATTAAAACACATTACAAATCTACACAAATTCTAATCACATCCAAATCTATAAAATTCTAACAGAAGGACAAAGTGATGAATTTGCCTCATAGTAGTGAGTCTTAATGGAAAAAATTCTCATGTCATTTTGCACCTCCACTCGCTTTAGTAAAAATACCTCTCATGTCAGGTAATGGTTAATTACCAGTAATGTAATTATTTTAGCCCTCTTTTGCATTGGCTGGATTCAGTTAGAGTTTGATGGATTTGAGTATTGAGTTTACTATTCCAAGTAACCACACAAGTTCTCTGGAAGTGAGCACTATAGGGTTTTGTCTGAGGAATGTTAGGAAATCTGCAAAGCTGTGAGACTCAGACCAGATTTATTTCCCAGGTTCAATGTAGTGAAACCACTTGGGCAAAAACAAAAATCTCTCACTTTCCTATAAATTTAACTATTTAATTTGGTGGTGATAGTCTGATGCTAGCTAAGATTAGATATCAAACTCAAGTAATTTCATGTAATGTTGCTGGCTACAGTACACAAGTACACCCCATGAAAATTGTTGGCTTTTTTCACATATTTAAAAAAAACTAATATTTGATCCTCTTTGGAACAGTACCTATTAATAAAGTTGATACTCTCTATCAAATGATACATAACATTGACACTTTGTAGTAATTTTCACAATTTAAATTAACAACAACCAAAAAAAACCCAGATCAATCACATGTAAAAAGTAAGTACACCCCTACATTTATCACACCTTCAAATCCATACAATTAGGATCAGGTGTTCAAGATTGGGTGCCACTGATTATAACCTGCTTAGGGAGTGCAGGTGGAACCTGTCTTACTTATACCTCTCTTGTATCTAGTGTCCCTTTGCTTTTGAGGTGTGTGGTGTCATCAGAGATTTCTGTAAGGCCTTCAGAAAAAAGGCTGTGGATGACTACGAGTATGCCAAGGGATTTAAAAAGAGCTACACATTATTTTAAATACATCCACTGTAAGGAAAATAATATACAAATGGAACACATTTCGAAAGACTGGCAATTTGTCCAGGACTGGCCGTCCAAGCAAATTCAGCCCAAGAGCAGTCTGTCTGATGCAAAACAAAGTCTACAAGAACCCCAAAATTAAATTACAGGTATGCTAGAATGTTAAAGTGCGTGCTCCTTCAAGCAGAAAGAGATTACACAAATTGTGACTACAGTTTGCCAGTGAGCATATAGGCAAATAGCAGGCTTTTTGGAATAATGTGCTCTGGACAGACGAATCAAAGATAGAGTTGTTTGGCCACAGTAACTGTAGACATGTTTGGCACAGACCAAAGACAGTTTTTCAGGAGAAGCACCTCATACCAACTGTGAAATACAGTGACGGAAATGTTATGGTTTGGGATTGCTTTGAAAATCTAAGTTTCCCACTGAAAAAGTGGACCTTTCAACAGGATAGTGATCCTAATCACCCTAGCAAATCCACCAAGTAATGGTTCAAAAAGAAAAAAATTATGGATGGTTATGGAATGGCCAAGTCAAAGTCCACATTTGAATTCAATTGAAATGTTGTGGGGGGGATTTGAAACAAGCAGTACATGTAAAAACCCCTCAGACAACTTGCAGCTGAAAGAATGTTGCATGGAGTCGTCAAAAATTCCAACAAGCTTGGTGCACAATTATGCAGATGCCTACAAGAAGTTATTTCTGCTAAAGGGGCAATACTAGTTTCTGAGGCCAAGGGTGTACTTATTTCTTCCACAGACAAATATCACATCTGTTGATATTTATGTTGTGTAAATAATTGAAAAATCTCATTTTCCATGTGCTTTTGTTCAAGTATATCAACTTCAACAATAATAATAATAATAATAATAATAATAATAATAATAATTGTTTCAAAGATGATCAAATGTTTGCTTGTTCAAATATGTCCAAAAAGCCAACAATTTCCATGGGGTGTACTTAAATATTCACATGACTGTATATGTAACAATAAATTACAAAATCAATGCTTACTGTTAAGACAAAAAGGACCATTTCTAGCTAGCTGGTCCAATGAGGAAATTTGCTGCATAATGTTAGCTACCTGATAGTGTTAACTAAGCCTATGCTATACCTCATTTTTATTTCACATAATGTTAGATAATTTTGTGGGCAAGGTTATCTATCCATATATTTGGTTGTCTTTCTAATATGCTCAGTGTTTGGCAGAGTCATTAAACCTAGTAATCAAAAATGGGAACTATATATTGTGCTCTTACTCTGAAATTCACTCAATAGTTGCTTATAGCATAAGTCCTGTCTAATAGTCCTGTCAACTTCATTTTGTTTGAGTCTGTGTCTTTAATAATCTTGTGCAGCCATACCAAAATCTATGGTCACGAGCTACCAGGATCAGCTCCAGATCCATCCAAGCAGTTACTGAAGACGAGTGAATGACCAGAGAAGGGGATGAGAGAAGGGGAACTGTAGGAGCATCTGGAACCATACCTATGCATAAACGCATACTGAAACACACTTGCACAGAGAAGACAAAAGAAATTGACAGCTGGAGTAGTTCTTCTTTTCGTGTCAAGGTTCCACTTCATAGTGGAACCATCGTGGTGGAATGATTAGCCACTCAGCAGTATGATACTGAATATTGCCCAGGGTGTACCAAAAGAGGCACACACATTCACACACCCTTTTATACACTATGGACACTTTGGACATCCCAATCTGCCTACCATGCATGTCTTTGGACTGGGGAGGAAACCGGAGTACCCAGAGGAAACCCCCACAGCACAGGGAGAACATACAAACTCTCCACACACAGGGCCACGGTGGGAATCAAACCCCCAACCCTGGAGTTGCGAGGCGAACGTGCTAATCACTAAGCTACCTTGTGCTAGCTGGAGTAGTGAAATGTCATGTGTGTGATTGTTTTTTTTTTGTTTGTTTGTTTTTAAATCAATTACCCATGTCTAATTAAATATGTATTCTCTCTCTTCTTTTCAACTAGGGCTATAATGAGGATACCAGGGAGATGTCTAATAAAGGTACTTACACATTGAGTTTCTATTTTGGTTTTGGGAACTAATACAACATGCAGAGTACTAATAAAATATAGTGTAATAAAAGAGATTCTCTCGCTGGTGCAGTGATTTAATATTGCAAAATGTTATAATTTTTGCATTGTCATGATATAATGTAGTCAGGTGTTACTGTTGTTGCAGTTTGTACTCCAGTAATTATGGAATCTTTGCATCCATTATACATCATCAATAATCCCAAAGCCATACAAGCAGAAGATTAGCATTATTGTCAGTGTGATTGAACAAACAGAAGCTAATTATTGAGTTACAATGTTTCAGAAATAAACATTGCTATGTAACAATTTATTCATAAGGATATACTTACAAACAGATAACGTCAGCTCAGAAATTTAACACCGAGTTTTGTTATCTGTATGCTGTGACTCTCCCGTACTACCACTTCCCAAAGGTGCTCTTTTGTATTCATATTAGGTGACAGGTGAGACCACTGAATTACACTGAACTCGTTGTCATGTTCATGGAACCAATTTGAGATGACTTTGTGACATGACATATTATCATGCTGGAAGTAACAATTATAAAATGAATAATCTGTGTCCATAAAAGGATGCATGTGGTCAGCAACAATATTCAGATAGACTGTTTCATTTAAATGATAGTTGATTCATATTTAGGGGCCCAATATGTGCCAAGAAAACCATTCCTCACACCATTACACCAATAACAACACAACCAGAGTGAACTGCTGACACAATTCAGGTGGGTGCATGGATTCATGCCATCTGCAGCACTGATCTATGGCAACTGAAGCAAAAACAAAACTAGACTTTGAAGTACAGTCTCTAAAGTTCCCGTTAAGATGCAGTATAAACATATTACAATGACCCAACCATGGCAGTTTGATGGTGATTTGAACAAGACCTTCTGATTAATAACCCTTAACCACTGATCCATTACTTCCCTTATGTGATTACATCTCAGTGCTTCTACATTGAAACTGAATTTCCCCTTCCTTGTATTCATTAGTGAAGACCCTGGAAGAGCTTAGGAAGCAAAGTGTCTGCCAACCTCGAGAGTCTTTGATCAGTGTTTATGATGAATTTCCGGACGAGACACAATACACCATTATACCTCGTTGTGTGCCATTGCAACGGTG
The DNA here is from genome assembly GCA_012411365.1 of Ameiurus melas. Lineage (NCBI taxonomy): Eukaryota > Metazoa > Chordata > Actinopteri > Siluriformes > Ictaluridae > Ameiurus > Ameiurus melas. The sequence continues at coordinate 12,777,736 of CM022769.1, forward strand.
TTTCGGCTGCTGTGAAGACGAGGAGCAAATGTGTATGCCTAAAAAAAACGAGACAGTCAACTTGGAGGTATGAGTGATGTTCAGCAACAATCAGTGGAAATATTGTTCTGATTCTTTAGATTATGTTGACTCTGATCTCAATAATTAACTCTTTTAACGCAATACCACATGCTTGTTATATTTTTGAATAGGTGCTCCGCATTTACTCTAATGGCACATCTGAAAGAATCAAGTTGCTATTTTTGATGCACACTCGATGCCGATGCAGGTAAATCACTTTCATAAAGACACATTGGAATATCATCGCATTAAATTGGAATATATGACAGATTCAGAATTATTTGGTGTATATAATTTACTGAACAATATAATGTAAAAATATATCACCTTAAACCAACAGTTATGTCTTGTTGCTTTTTAAATTTTTGTTGCACAGTTTTTGTGCAGTTTTAGTTTTTATTAATGTATTAATTGACTCATTGACTGTTTTGTGTGTGTGTTTTTTTTTGTTTTTTGTTGTTTTGTTTTTTACAGGCCCCAGAATAATAATAATAATTAGACTGATCCTTTTGTGATGCATGATTTAACCATTTTAAACTTCATTTTTCTTAGATTCTAAAAATGATTTTGTTGTATTTCAAATTTAAATATTTAAATGCTGGTTTCAGTCTTCATTACAAATAAGTAATGTTATGCCTGTATTTAATATATTGTAAAAGATCTTATATTGTGTAATATAAGAGTGAGAGTGAACCCATATTCACACATTTACAAAAAGGGGAGAACAGTTAAATTCGGGTTAAAATCATGATGCACAAACTCATTTGAGTTCTTAGACCTCATCTTAGATTCTTATTAATTATCAAATGTCTTCCTGTTTAGCCTTCTTTTGTTATTTCTGATATTTTTCACTACCTGGGATCATTCTTAGGTCTACACAACATAAGATTTTTTTTAATATGAAGTTTGAGCATATAATGATTTAGTCATGAAAATTCAAATTTATACGAATAAATGAATGTATAAATGCAGACCTCGTTTGTTATACTTATAAAGTATAAGGCAAATATAAATAGTATTTTTTTTCCCAAATGACAATAAAAAAGGCTATTTTTAACACCTTGGAACATTCCTTGTTTTACTTTTGACACAGTTCAGTTGCTATAATGAAAAGTGTTAAATACGGGTATGACTTCATTAGTAGTTTCTGGTAATAGGCCTATGCATCCCGTGATGAACTGCGCATGCTTGTTTCTTAAATAAATTAAGTATTTTAAAGTAATTTGGCGCTGGTAGATATAATTTTGAAGACTGCAAAGACTTTTTATAATGTTTGATTTTTGTTATGTTAATTCCCTCTTTAAATTGAATTAAATTGAATCTTTATGATCTGTTTCAAGTAGCGTGTTGCTTATGCTACAAGAAGTGACTCTGACTAAATGTCACTTTAGTTTGGATATCAGTAAAAGTTTTTGTAGTTTCATACTGTGGTGGAGTTTCATTCTGAGTTTAAAGTCAGTGTAGTGAGGGTTTTTTGCATTTTTGTAACGTTCCGGAGAAATAGGAGAAACAACCCACGTAATTGAAATTGCACACGTAATTCAAAGGGATTCATCACTCAAACAAGTCTGTGCGTTTCAAGTGATGTAATCTAGAGCTGCAACAACAAATCGACAATAATCGATTATGAAATCGTTGTCAACGAATCTCATTATCGATTAGTTGGTCTGTGTGGGGGAGATTTATTCATTACGTTACTTCTGTTCTGAAAACACGCTTCGGAGAGTAAATACTAAAGTTGTGTCCCAAATGAAGTACTGTACACTTACACTATGCACTCTGCTCTACCATCTAATGTGTGGATTTTGGAAAGTTAATATAATCTCAAATATAACACTAGTGGGTTTTTTTTAACTAACTGGAAGTATACACATGACGTCATACACACGCCCCAGAGTCAATAACAATGACTTTCTTCAGTTTACTTTCTGTCAGAGTTACCTTTTATTCCCAACATGACCTCAGTCACCATCAGACGAAGGTAAAATTGTCAAATTACTGAGGAAGAACGTGTGTAACCTCCAAGTTCTCTAAGGCAGGGGGGCATTTTACACACCGTGGAAATCAAACTGGTACACGAGGACAAATATATGTTTATATCCAAAATGCTCCACTGTGCACGCTTGCAGTGTAAGTTCTGTTCTTTATTATAACGGAAGTGATGTGTTAGTAACGAGGCTGCATTGCTGATCACGCGCAGTGTAGACGTGCTGATACACAGACGGAGTGTGAGTAAGTTCTGTAATGTCTAATTAAAACATCATGACCAAAACTTTAATAATATATCTAAAGGCCATGAGTAACAGAAACCACAAGAAAGTGAAAGTGAGTGGAAAAATAAGGGAAAGTGAGTCTTTATCATTAATTTAGGACTGTAGTTTAATTCGGTGCTTTTTGTCATCCATAAAAATAATGCATAAATACGATAAAATACATTTTTATATAATTTATTTGAGATTAAACTACTATTAACTATTATTTTTATATTAAACCAAACTAAAAAAAAGTCCTAAATATTATATATAATATTCTGGTGTGTGTGTTTGTATTGGGCTCTTTTCTGTTTTGGACAACTGTAAAATATTAGTCTGAAGTTTTTCAGAGATCCACATTTCAAAGATGGTTTGGAAGCAATTGCAGATTTTCAAGATTTTATTATATAAATCAACCAAAACACAAAGGATACTTAGACTGATGCAAAACACTGTGGTACAGACTACACATAAACTAACAAGATCCAAACACAGTAGTCTAAGACAAACGTAAGACACAGAAGCAGTGCAAACAATGGCTATATATATTAGTGTCAGGGTCTTGGCAATCTTCTTATAGCCTAGGCCATCTTTATGTAGAGCAACAATTCTTATTTTTAGATCCTCAGAGAGTTCTTTGCCATGAGGTGCCATGTTGAACTTCCAGTGACCAGTATGAGGGAGCGCGAGAGAGATGGCACCAAATTTAACACACCTGCTCTCCATTCACACCTGAGACCTTGTAACACTAACAACTCACAACTCACATGACACCGGGGAGGGAAAATGGCTAATTGGGCCCAATTTGGATATTTTCACTTAGGGGTGTACTCACTTTTGTTGCCAGCGGTTTAGACATTAATGGCTGTGTGAGTTATTTTGAGGGGACAGCAAATGTACACTGTTACACAAGCTGTACACTCACTACTTTACATTGTAGCAAAGTGTCATTTTTCCACTGTTGTCACATGAAAAGATATAATCAAATATTTACAAAAATGTGAGGGGTGTACTCACTTTTGTGAGATAGTGTACACAAGTGATTCAGGTGCAGGTGGTCATGTGACATATTGTAGTACAGTGCAATGGCTGATGGGAAATGAAGTCCAGAGTAACCTCCTTGATATTTGATATTTTAAATAAACCAAAAAAATGGTACTGCAAGTTTTCCCCACCCCATCCGATTAATTGATCAATCAAAAAAATTATTGGCCAACTAATCGATTATGAAAAGAATTCTTAGTTGCACCCATAATGTACATAATATAAAAGAAACATGAAGTAATTTCTAAGCATATATACACAACACTTACAACAGCACTTTAATTGGAAACAAAACAAAATTTCAGTATTTTTACAATACATTGGTTATATAACACATTACATATCCATATGACCCTACAATGGGTTGGCACCCGATTCAGCGTATCCCCTGCCTTGTGACCCAACTTCCCTGGGATAGGCTCCAGGCTCCCTGTGACCCTTATTAGGATTAAAGGTATGGAAAATAGACAGATAGATGGATTGATATCCATATCGTTACAAAATCTCTCATTTTTAATGCATGAATATTCATGAAATTTCAAAAATATTTTAAAATGTAAACATTTCTGACCCCCCCAAAAAAGATGGAGCTGGGCCAGTGCCATATCAGTATTGCTCAGAGTCCAAAACACAAAACCGACTCTAACTCTCATATTGGAATCTGGGTCAAATGGTTTGTTTATTTGTTTATTTGTTTTTTTGCTAACTGGGATCATTCTCAAGTTCACAACATATATGGGTTTTTTTTTAAATATGAAACATGAGCTTATATATTATTCAGCCATTAAATTTAACAAATGTATGTGGGCAGACCTCTTTTGTTATACCAATAAAATATAAAGCAAATATAAAATGGCTTTTTAAAAGAGGTTTCAAAATTAAACCAAAATAAACAGCATTCTATACAGTAGGGAAATCTATTGGTCTGCTTTTCTACTGCATTGTTTTTATATTTAGCCCCTTCTTGAATCAGGTTAAGTAGTGATCATTTATTAACTATTACCTATCAGTGTGTCATATAAGACGTGACTCCAAACACCTACTCCTTCTTTACACATCATATAAATCTTTCTCCTTTTATTAAAGATTTTTGTGTACAGGAAGAGCATGAGTAAAAAAAATGTTGTGGTTAATTGGTGGAGTTTCCTATGAGTGTTTAACAACATAACAGGAAATGTTTAGTAGGTGACTTTTTTTCTCTGTAAAAGCAGTGCTCTGTGTCATATTTGCAGGAAGATCACATCAAATTACATGGGATATATAGATAGCTTTATTAATCTCAGAAAGAAATTCACAGATTACAGCAGCAAGCAAAAAGTATTCAGAGAAATTAATATATATATATATATATATATATATATATATATATATATATATATATATATATATATATATAAATTATAGAATTATAGGATATAAAGTAAATATGACTGAATATACACAAGTGAATATAAAAGTTACAGTGCAGTGATATTAACTACAGGAAAGATGAATAAGTATAACTAGTGCAGTTACTGCAGAAACTGTGTTGCGAAGCAATTTGGCCAATGGGGAAGGATTGGTGGTTGTTCTGTCTAGGTGTTAAGAGGCAATAACAGAGATGACAAAAATTAAACCCTCATATTCTCCTTTACACTCTTAGCACTACAAATTTCTTACCCAATTTTAATACTAATTTAAAAAACAAAAAACATACTGTATATAGAATAACCTACCACTAATGTGTCCTGACCAGTGCTCATTGCTAGCCTATCAAATGGCTGCTGAAAACTGATTTACAGATGATGGCCATGCTTTTTAAGAAACTAGTTTCTCCTCAAGAGGACTACTACAAATTAGCATAGAGATGGAAAACCCCAAATGTCAGCTCAGTTGGATTGATTGTTCCTGAGAAACAGTTTTCTGAGCTGCCTCTGATTGAAGACCATGCCCATAATTCAGCATACCTTTTCAGGACCTTTTCTGGAAGGGCTTTATCAAGTTCCACTTGAGTCCATGCACATACTCATGAGTTAAAGTTGTGTGAATTAAATTGAAGTGTAGACTTTTCGATTTAATTCAATGGGTTTAACAAAAACATTACATTAACCCTTTAGGAATTACAGCAATTTTTACAGAGTCCCTCCATTTTCACAGGCTCAAACATAATTGGACAAGGTAACATAATTATAAATATAAGGATTGTTTTAAATACTTGGGTGCAAACCCTTTGCAGTCAGTGAATCACTAAATGCTGAGTTTCCTCCCTTGAGATGCTTTGCCAGGCATTTACTGCAGCTGCCTTCAGTTGTTGCTTATTTGTGGGCCTTTCTGCCTTCAGTATTGTCTTCATTAAGTGAAAAGCATACTCAATTGGGTTGAGGACATTGGACATTTATCTTACTATTATTATTGTTTGGGGGGGTTTTTTGCCTTAAAAAGCTCTTCTGTTGCTTTTGCGGTACTGTGAAGAGCAGTCCTATCAGTTTTGCAGCATTTTTCTGAATCTGAGCAGAAATTATAGCTCTATAGCTCAGAGGCAAAATAAATAAAAAAAATAATAATAATAAAAAAGTTGTCACTCTATAAATACTTATGGACACGACTGTGTACTTACAACAGCACCATAATATGAAACTAAATGTAAGCACTTTTATGATTTGTGCAATTTCAAATTTTCTTGAAGATTTAGTTTAAAATGTAAACATTTCCGACCTGAAAATGATGGAGCTGGAGGTGAGTCAGTATTGCTATCGGGGGTAATTCTCAAGTTCTGTACAACATAATCTTTTTTTTTAAACTATGAAAAATGGCCATAACATCATTGAGCCATAATCTGACAAGCTAGAATCTGAAGTGTGTAAAACCATGAAAGCAGACTTCCTTCGTTATACCAATGTATAAACCAAATATGAAATGACTTTTTAAAAGTAGTGTTAAAAGTGAAACTAATTGGTAACTTCAGGGAGAGACCGTTGGGGGCAGGGTAATGATATGCATCCCATGGTGCATTGCGCATGTTCTTTTATAATGAATGAAGTAGGCCTATTATAAGTAATTTGGCGTTGGTAGAAGTCTGTTTTTATAATACTTGAATCTTATTTTATATTAATTCACTTGCTAAATTGAGTTCGATAGTGATCATTTATTTACCATTACCTAGGAGTGTGTTGTGTTTGGTATAAGACGTGACACTGAAAGGCGTTAAGCTATCACTCTTGTTTCTCTTCATATCGTATAAATCTTTCGCCTTTTACTAAAGATTTCCGTGGAGAGGAACATCACGAGTATTAACCAATTTTTTGTGGCTTCACTTTTTTGTGGGGCTTTCTTTTCATGTTTAAAAATAGACCAGGAACTAAAACAGCTCAACAGCGCATCCATGCTATCACCAGTGGAAGTATCAAGTGCAGGCGGTTTATACTGTAGATCTAACAGCACGCATGGATTAAGAACACAGAGGCTCCTGGGTACAATGTCTTGTAGGTTAAGTGACCATTAAATACATATTCTATTTACACTAAGTGACAATAGCAGTTTCTTAGCGATATGCTATTTACACTTAATGAAAACAAATAGCGATATATTCTATTTACACAACCGCAGTTTCTTCTGACGTCACACATTATTCGTTCACTCTTGCAGATAATAAATCATGAAAATAAAAATCATGGTTGTCTCGAATATCTTAATTATTTTTAAAATATAGTTTTATATAGGCTACAATGTATTTAGGGCTGGATTATCCAATGGGCATTATGGGCACAGGCCCAGGGGCCCATGTGCACTTAGGGCCCACGCAATGGGGAGAAAAAAAATTCTATGTTCTTTTTTCGGAGGGTGATGTCTGCACGTGATGCGGACACGCTCCACTAAACGCCTGCAGTGGTGTTGGCTGTATGGAAGTGTAGCGCCTGCAAGTAGACTTTAACACGTCGGACCCGAGTTTGAATTCGCTCTTCTCCCTTTTCCATCACATATCGGATCGGAAAGACAGTTATTTTCAACAAAAATTAAGAAAATATTTGAAAAGCGGAAATAAAGTGCCTAACGACTTTAATAATAAAGTTTTTATCTGTTAGGTGTAGGGATGGCTTTATTGTCTCAGTAAGGTGGCATCCATTCAATAATAATAATAATAATAATAATAATAATAATAATAATAATAATACTAATAATAATAATAATAATAAATATAGTTATTTGCACTCTATGTTATTACTGTATGATGTTAATGTACAACAATAATGAGGTGCAAATAGTATCTGCCACTATAAGTATAAATAGCATCTAACAACTATTTGCACTTATTGCAAAGAACTGCTAGATTTATATATAGCCAAATATAATCGAAACACTATATTTACTTAGACCTACTGTAAACGGCTTTTCAAATTTAACTCATCTCAGTGGAAAAGATACACAGCATAAATGAGAATTGAGTTGTTGATGTTGTTTTTTCTTTTTCTAAAAACTATGGTATATGGACAAAAAACAAACACAGATATCATATTCATATTATAATAAATACAATACAGTTCAGCTTCTCTTCTTGGAGCCTCTTACAGAACAGCACCAATCCTGTACACAATACCAGCAGTATGAAAGCAACCAATCAAGAAATCCTTAAACAGGATATGATGGATGGCTTCAAGTGCTTATAAGGTCGTCTCCCAAAGCAAAATTATCCATCGCCTCTTATCCTGCGAAGTTCATCGTTGACGATGCGGAGGTGGTGCAGGAATAATCCCAGAGGTGTTGTAGGAATAATCCAAGTGTTGCAGGAATAATCACAGTGTAAAAGTCACACGTGATCTCGAGCTTGCTTGAATGTTTTTTGAAAATAGACATTCCAAAGATTTAAACACAAAGCCCGGCAGCAGTGGCTTGTGACGTCACACCTTATTTGTTAACTGTTGCAGATAATAAATCATGAAAATAAAAATCATGGCAGTCTCGAATATCTGAATTAGCTTTAATATATATTCATATACTTTTTAATATATATATATATATATACAGACGAAAATGCTATTTTACCGTAGAAAATAAGATAAGGCTGGTATTATAAAACTTTATTTATTTATTTATATAAGCATTAAATTAAGGCAAAACACTACACGAAACATACAAATTAATTTAAAGCCATTCTTCTGCCTACTAGAGAAAGACAGCTGTCAACCGATAATGCGATTAAAATCTTTCGCAATAATCTGTTTAAGATCTTGCAAGCAGTAAGTGTAAAAACCACGCGACCAGAAAAGGGGCAGGCAAAAATCGCTTCCGGCGCAGCACCAAAAGTTGTGCTAGCCAATGAGACTAAAAGCGGAAGCGTCCAATGCTGAAAAAAAAACCATACTGCAGCGTCGACGTTATTACATGCCACTTTCCTGAGTCACAAAAATAAATTTGCCACATACGGTATTATTATAACTACAAGATGTCTTCTAAGAATTATTTTATTGTAACATTCTGTTAGAAGAGGCTCTCAAAGTTTGACAAAGGTTACTTTTAGGTTTTATTTTTATTTACGAACTAACCAGACGGTCAGTTAAATCACTGGATCAATAAATAGTATGCTTTACAGATGTGGTTGTGTGTTCCGGTTTGTTTCCTTCGCTCCTTTGGAACTGATTGGCGGGTGGCAGCCATATTGTTAATAAATCTCAACATCTTTTTCACAATTATTAGGGCAGAAACTCTCATGAGCCATTTGAATTAACCTTTGTGAAGATAAGATTAGTTTCCTAAAGTATATTTCTCATTTTAAGCAAATTAGCCACAAAAAAATCTAAGTGGGAGGAGCTAAGTGGTTCAGATTGGTTCAGAATGAGCAAATGAATCATAGGAAAGGGGAATTCTTTTTCTTTAGGCTTTGTGGTTCTCAAGATATGGGCTAAAATGTAAAACGGGGCTCTGTGGCATGTGAGAATACTACAGAAGAGATAGAGAGAGATAAGATTAAAGTACCTATAAAATAAAGTACCTTTATTAATTCCCCGTAGGAGAAATTCAAATTGACACAGCTGCAAAAGTAAGATCAGTAACATCAAAGAAAGAAAAACATTGCCATAAATACCTATACAATAGAAATAATAGAAACAGATATGTGTATAAGTACATATGCTAGAGTTCTATTTGTATATGTGCAATATCTTCAATATTTATACATGTCAGTACTTATACATGTGCAAGATCTGTGAATTGACAATTAACTGTTGAGTGTGTGTTTCTGTGAGAGTCAATCAGTGGAGTAGGAGGTACTGGTTATTGTTGCATTTATTGTTCCTGAGTTTTCTGAGCTGCCTCCGATTGAAGACCATGCCCATAATTCAGCATACCTTTTCAGAACCTTTTCTGGAAGGGCTTTATCAAGTTCCACTTGAGTCCATGCACATACTCATGAGTTAAAGTTGTGTGAATTAAATTGAAGTGTAGACTTTTCGATTTAATTCAATGGGTTTAACAAAAACATTACATTAACCTTTTAGGAATTACAGCAATTTTTACAGAGTCCCTCCATTTTCACAGGCTCAAACATAATTGGACAAGGTAACATAATTATAAATATAAGGATTGTTTTAAATACTTGGGTGCAAACCCTTTGCAGTCAGTGACTGCTTGAAGTCTGGAACCCATAGACATCACTAAATGCTGAGTTTCCTCCCTTGAGATGCTTTGCCAGGCATTTACTGCAGCTGCCTTCAGTTGTTGCTTATTTGTGGGCCTTTCTGCCTTCAGTATTGTCTTCATTAAGTGAAAAGCATACTCAATTGGGTTGAGGACATTGGACATTTATCTTACTATTATTATTGTTTGGGGGGTTTTTTGCCTTAAAAAGCTTTTCTGTTGCTTTTGCAGTACTGTGAAGAGTCGTCCTATCAGTTTTGCAGCATTTTTCTGAATCTGAGCAGAAATTATAGCTCTATAGCTCAAAGGCAAAATTATAAAAAATAAAAAAATAAATAAAAAGTTGTCACTGCACAAATACTTATGGTTCTGACAGTGGAGTAGGAGGTACTGGTTATTGTTGCATTGTGGGGTCTGATGGCCCCAGACATTTTGAGGCACGTGGCTCAATGAATATGTGACTGAATGGGCTCCTGAGCCTCCTCAGCTCAGCAGAGAGAGGATAAGAAGGATTGTCTGGTGTTTGAAAAGTCATAGCTTTCAGCTTCCCACTCATCCTTTTTTCAATCACTTCCTCCACCCTGTCCAATTCCATCCCTACCATAGAGCTGGCCTTCCTCAACAACTTATTCAGTTTGTTGGCACCATTAAAGGACCTGAACCTCCTCAGAAAGAACATCCTGCTCTGTCCTTTTTTATAGAGGGCCTCAGTGTTGTCTGACCAATCCAATTTGTTATTGAGTTGCACCTCTAGGAACTAAATGATCAGATTTACCAAGTTTCATGTCTGTTGCATATGTTATTTGGCCCACACGACCAATGTGTTTCATAGGAAAAATAACATGAGAGACCGTTGGGGGCGGGGTAATTATATGCATCCCATGGTGCATTGCGGATATTCTTTAAAATGAATGAAGTTTTGTAAGTAATTTGGCATTCGTATAAATTATGTAGACGTCTTTTACACTGTTCTGTTCTTATTATCTATTAATTAACTTGATGAATTGATCTCGATAGAGATAAGATGTTCACCATTACCTAGTAGTGTGTTGAGTTTGGTGTAAGATGAGAAACCGGCTGGTGTCACGTTAGCACTCTTGTTTCTCTTCATATCGTATAAATCTTTCGCCTTTTACTAAAGATTTCCGTGGAGAGGAACATTACGAGTATTAACTAATTTTTTGTGGTCCTACTTTATCGTGGGACTCTTAAACATGTTCAAAAACAGAGCCTATATGGATCAATCCATAAATGAGAGTTGGATGTTTAATAGTGAGATTACAAAAAAAGCAACAACGCACTTTTATGAATGTAAAAATGCTCGTGTATTTACGGTAGTTATATATAACTTCAACCAAACACACACAGGTGATGATAGTATTCCGTCTCCTTGGTGTCCTGGGTTGTATTCCCCCTGGGAAACCATATCATAACGCTGTATGAATGTCCTGTTTCGGTTAACAAACTCATCTCTTATCTTGAAATGTTCTGGGAACTTTGAACCTCAATGTGTACTTATGGCTATATGACAACTAACAAGGAACGTTAGCAAAAGGTTGCCTTTACGTATTAACTACAAATTAAGTTTAAACTTCCGGGAACGTTCTTGTAACGCTCTTTAATGGAGTCACAACAGGAAGTTTGATATAAAAGGTAGGAAAAAGTAGGAACTATCTTCCGAGAATTATTTTCCTGTAACGTTATCTTACAGGAGGTTTTCGAAATTTGCCAAAGGTTACTTTAAGGTTGTATTTGTTTATTTATTTTATTATATTTATTTATTTTGTATAGCCTATTAAACTATCCAGACGGTCTATTTAACCCCCGTCCCCTCCCCGCCCCCACATAAAGTGAAAGTTGTGATTTTGAACACCTTATCTTATAAGGTGAAATATAACCAGACCAATTATAACAGCACCTTAATGCAAAACTAAATATAGGCACTTTTAACTGCTCATTTACTTTCTCGTATACATATATACAGTGTTTATGCTTTTTAATGTTTTTTAATTGTCTATTTTGAGAAATTTGCGAATTCTTCACTATTAGTTGACATTATTTTCCTGGGACACTCAATGTGTACAAAAAAAATCTAAATATCAAGCAAATAAGGAATCGTTTTATAATGCATATGAACCTAAGACAGTGGAGATCTTATTGAGATTATATGATCTCAATAATTATTTTAGAGTACTTTTAAATGAATTTGTGCATCATTATGCGGGAAATAAATCACCTACTCTTGTGACTTGAGAGAAGACGTGGCAGTGACGTCACGGCGTGTTAGAACCCGGATGTTCACGGCTAATAACGCAGCTACACTCAAAAACACAAAATCAAAAGGGAGAGTAGCTGAAGTAGCTGGTCTGTCTGGTAAAACATTTTAATAGTTTAATTGGTCATATTGTCAGGTCTAAAACTGGGCCTCAAAATGCAGGTAGAATATTTATTCTGGGAGAACGGCTGTTAGAATTTCACTTAGCCGCCCGTCTTCTGTCTTACCCAGCTAGCTTATATGGAAGATTATTCAGCTAGCTCAGTATAAAGGACTTTATTTATTTTACCGATTTGGTCTGCTTAAAAAGTTATTATACGACGTAGTTATATATTATTGCTACAAAATGAGTAAAACGAACAAAAGCTGACGCGAGAAAGAAGTTAGCTAGCTAATGCTTATTGCCAAATACATGTTGGTTAGCATATTGCAGCCTGGTCAGTCAGCCTTATAGCTCAGAACTGTACTAATGAATCTCATACATTTTTATTCATGACCGTGCAGCAGATCAAGATGGGTTTAATAGATCTTTCTTATCCATGACCATGCAGGAGATACTAATACATTTGAATGCTTTTTTCGATATTTAGTTCATTTTCCTGGTCGTTTTAATAATTCCTACATGTAAGTTGGTATCCACTTGTTGATGGTCCTGTTCTCAGTTATCTGATGTGTAGCAGCACTCATGAATACCCGCCGGCGCCACACTCCTAGGAGCAACCAGGAAGGGGTTTACACTGGGCCTTCACAGACCCAAACCCAACTGGTCCAACCGCTGGAGAACCCACTGTCTGTACCTCTTCCCCTCGCTCCTTCTGTAGACTCCATCAGCATGTCCTGCCGAGACCGCACCACTGAGTTTCAGTCTGTGTGCAAGTCACTGCAGGGGAGACAGGTGAGCTGGAGTACTGTTCAATCCTCTGTGCGTTGTGTTATTCTGGCACACAGTAAAAAACACTCAAATCCTAAAACATATAGACAATCTGTTTCTATTCAAATACTTATGACGAGATTCTGGTGCTAGTTTGTTGTTGTATATAAATCATTCCTGTAAGAAATGAACAGCTGTGTGCCGCACTGATGTCACATTGCTAGCACCATTAGACTGGCGTTTAGTGGGAGAAAAAATTCACAGATATCAAACAGGACGACCAGTTTCACTCCTAAAAATGAACACGTTTACATGGACAACAGGAACCTAATTATTGACCCTATTCTGATTAAGATAATAATGTGATTAAGGTGTTTACATGAGTCGCTTTTAGAATGTTCCCGTTTTACATGTTTTAGAACATAATTAGGTTAACAGCCCACACGTCATTACGTCACCCCGACACGCCATCTGACGTCCCACCAGAATTTCACGCATCAACATACAGTTCGTCTTTGTTATGGTACCGTTTACAGTTTTGGGTGTTTTTATTTTGGTTTTTTTTACAAACGCTTTAAGTGCAGTTAATTATTTGTCATGATATACGTGCTAAACTGCTTTAAGACGCGTGCTTACCGTCTCTATAGTAGCCGAGATATGTGTATTTATATATACATGTATTTTTCCCGCACTACAGGCCTATAGTACGATTTGAGATGCAGCCGAACTCTCTTGTTCGCTGTAAAACTGCCGTGTGTGATTGTGTCCTGTCGCAAAATGCGATGGAAACTCTCACACAACATTAACACAACATAATGTGATTAAGGTGTTTACATGTCTGTAATACACGTCCATAATGCGACTAAAACAGAAGTACTCCACCTGTCTTAATTCGAGTACGACTTTAATTAGATTAAGGTAAGTAAAAATTGCTGTTTACATGGTAGTTTTTTAATCAAAGTATTGTCTTAATTGGATTAAGAACGGATTATTGTTGTCCATGTAAACGCAGCTAGTGAAAGAGCAAGGGCTTTTGTACCCCAATCACCTGCTTAGCCCTGTTCAATGAAAGGCTACTCATGAGGCATACAAGGCAGGGAATTGCTTTGGGAGATGAACAGTGTTTGCTTGTTTTCATTTTCATTCACATTACAGACAACAGAGAGCTATATAAATCACAAACTGCTTCTTTTACCCACTAGAATGGAGCACAGGGTATTAAAACAGTTCACAATGCTGTCAGGCAGAGGAGTGACTTCACGCTCATGGCAAAGTAAGTAATAAAGCTTTCTTCCCTTAACTCCTACAGCGTCTTCCTAATACATACTTCCTGAGTGATAAGAATGATATTTTCTTCTTATGTCTTCTGTAGGAGAATTGGCAGGGACCTTAGCAACACCTTTGCAAAGTTGGAAAAGCTGACAATATGTAAGTGTGCACAAAAGTTCAAGCCACTTGACTTGTCCAAGTGTTAATCCATGTCCTATGTTGAAGTTTTTGACATTCTGTCCTTTTGATCACAGTGGCCAAACAGAAATCCCTCTTTGATGATAAAGCAGTGGAGATTGATGAGTTGACATATATTGTGAAACAGGTACATATGTTTATGCTCTTGCATGCATCGCTAATCCTTTTTCAGTTCTGCACTTTACATTTGTCTGTATGCTTGTTTTTGCTCAGGATATTAACAGCCTGAATAAACAGATAGCCCAACTCCAGGAGCTTGTCCGATCCAGAAATGGCCAAAATAGCAGACATCTTCAAACACATTCCAATACTATTGTTGTATCATTGCAGGTATGGACACCTCCCAAACATCTACTGACTTAAATAAGTGGGGGAAAAATTTGCAAAGTGAGATGACATTTAATTTCTTTTATGTCTCTTCCAGTCAAAATTGGCATCAATGTCAAGTGACTTCAAGTCCGTTCTGGAAGTGAGAACAGAGGTAAATCATGATACAAATGAATGAGCATTGTTTAGTGAATATTTCACTCATAATAGTGACTGAATTAATTTTGCAGAACCTGAAGCAACAGAGATGCAGGGAAGAGCAGTTCTCTCAGTCGCCAGCCTCTACCTCCTCCATTCATGACTCCAGCTTTAGTAAGCTCCAACATTACAATTGACCTTCCTGTAGCTAATTAATAGGTGGATATGTGTCAATATTAATTCATTATTGTCCAAGTACCAAGGATTCAGGCATCCAGTTTCACCAACATGCATGACATTTAGTAGGCATGTGTGTCTTAAGACAGGAAGATTTCACAATTTCCAATGTCCATTAACATAAGTCAGCTATTTTGGATTTTGTGTACCAAACTTTTAAGTACTTTTTCTAGATGGTTCAGCTGATTCATACAAGAGTTGGTCAGGATGATGTCAAGATATTAAATTGCAAAGAAATTTTAGATATCTCGAACCATGTTGCGATGGGGTTGAACTCAATCAACATGTAAATACATGCAAACAGAAATTGAGGCATAATTCCACTGTACACATACATGTACTTTTAGTGATGCATTGTTATTGCACCACCAACTGGCAACAGGAAGTGCATTTTAATAAGCGAACATTTTAATACTTTCATATCGTGCTGCCATGTGAAGGCAATACATTAACAAATTATGTTCAAACATCATCATTTAAGTGTGACATAATTCCACATCACATGATGCGATGTTGTGCAAATACTTTAAATGTAGGTTAAATGATGGAACATTCATATACACATGCTAGTAGACTGGCATCGGCACTTTTGCCTCCATGAAATTTTTTGAAAATGTGGGTATCCAATTTCAACTATACGTACCGCATTTGTAAGAAATATTTGTTGTCTTAAAATGGAAACATCTAGGCATAAGCATGATGAAGCATAAGCACATGGGCATGCCAGTAGTGATTCACTGTCTTAGTGCCACCAACTGTAAACAGGAAGTGATGCTTATAAAATATTTTTTTCAATAGTCAACCTAGATATTTCATCCGACTATAACAAAGTATGCTAAATGAGGTGACCCAGTTGCATACTGATAAGATTAATGACTCATTGCCATTACGCTACCACATGGCAAGAGTATCTTTTTAAACGCTATGTAGAAGGTTAATCAGATTTGGTCAGCATTATGCAATGAAATTTCTGATGTTGAATTGCAAAAGAATTGATAACATTTTGAACAGTGGTGCCATGGTAATGTAATTAAATAATCCATGACACACTTCGAAGAGAAGGTGTGGAATAAATCCCCTGAATCACATCCTAAGACATATAGCACCTATATGGCTTATGATGTGACTCAGATTTCGCATGAACTTTTCCGTAACCAAATTTTATTACACTCACATGGCCATACTGGCACATTGTCATAGCACCACTAACTGGCAATAGAATATGAGGTTATGTATATTATATTAAAAAAAAACCAAAAGAATCATATTAAAAAAAAAAAAAAAAAAAGAATCATAATCTTATAGGAATCCATCACACTTCAATATTGCGAGTGTGACTGACAGCCTTGAAAATGCAGAATTGTTATGTTATTGATTATATGATAAATGGCAATGCCACCACGACACAGTTAATTAAAATATGACAATGTTTAAACAAAGTGTTCCTTAATTATTCACAATCCATCTTGTGATGGAGCTGATATTTCTGTTGTGTTTTAATGTAGTGTTCCTCATGTATTTAACATGCCAACCGATGTTGCTTCACACTTGGTGCTTGGATCCGCCAGTCGCTGCTTGCAACTATATTTTATTTTTAATTTCACAACAGGCAATTCAATGGTGATGCAGGATGGTTCCAACAAAGCAGATATCTCTATAGACATGGATCTGCGTTCCAGCCAGCAGATGCTACTCCTCAATGAGAAGGTAGTTCATAGTGTGATAGTTTATTCATTATAAGGTAGCAAAAGCTACTAGTTGAGAGTTTTAGTATAATTAAGCTAGTTTTATTAATACGTGTGTGTGTGTGTGTGTGAGATCAGGAGTCTTTTATTCAGGACCGAGCAAACACTATGCAAAACATAGAGACTACTATCGTAGAGTTGGGATCTATTTTCCAGCAGTTGGCCCACATGGTGAAAGAGCAGGAAGAGACAGTTCACAGGTAAGAGAAAAGAAGGCACGAGAAACCTAGTGAAACGTGCTGTGTCTGGAATACACAAAGATGCTTGGTCTTTTAGTCCTGTATCTTTCTGTGTTTTTAATCCTATATCTTATCCTCCTTGTCACAGGATTGACGCTAACGTAGAAGACACTCACCTAAATGTGGACTTAGCTCATACAGAAATTCTCAAGTACTTTCAGTCCGTCTCCAACCATCGCTGGTTGCTCATCAAAATCTTCCTCATCCTCATCGTTTTCTTCTTCATCTTTGTCATCTTCTTGGCCTGAAAACTATGAAAACTATGGACAATGTGACAATTAAGGACCGAGTCCCTAAGAAGAACCATTTATTCACAGGAAGGAACAAGTAGGAATTTAAAATGTGAAATAAAGTAAGGATCCTTCAGCTTTTTTGTGGGTAGAGTAGTGATTTTACAGAATCTGCACTTTTGGATCATGAGCAGTGTTATTTGATACTACTATAGTAACTTGGGAATATTGGTAGCAATTTATTTTTTGTGGCCGAAAGAATTTGGTTTTAATTATTGAGTAAATTTGTACACAAAAAAAAACATTCTCTCTGCACTTCTTTAGATTAGAAGACAGGGTAGTTACACCATTTTAGCTGTAATAAGCTTGTTTCATAAATCCTTTTTAATTATCATTTGGCTTTGAGAATAATATGAATAATGTTTAACTGGTGCTTACGTCTCAGGCATTTTTTTTTGCAGTGTGATTTGGTAGCCACGTTTATGCTGAGACAGCGATCTTGGGCAAAAATCTTAAATAGGGCACTGTGTCAGTTGTGCCTCATTTAAAACTAGCCAAAAAACATTGCATTTGGCCACAATTGGAAGAAGGATTTGCTTGAAATTAAATTTGTTAAAGACCCAGATTTGCTATAATATTTACTTCAGGAATATGCAAGAAAGGTCATATTGCAGCACTAAATCAAATAAAACTTTACTGAGACAATTGTGCTTCATAGCATTAATGAAGATTGTGTTATTGGAAGAGATAAACAGTATGCTAATTCCCATTAGCATGAAAGTTATAGAAATTACTGTATTTTATTGAAAACATTAGTTTCATGGATGAAATGGCTGGAAAGTTTCCAATTCATATCATAAAGTGCAATTTTAGGTTTAAAATTTAAGGAAGTAGACACTAACTCATTGTTCACACTGACATTCCACTTCCTAAATCGTACAGCTGTACTGTGAACCAGGGAATAAAAATCCAGCAGGTCAATGAGGTGGCCTGAACAAATAATTAAGATAACTTTAGTTTCTTTTTTGATCTGCTCTGCCCTGTTAGTCTTCATGTGAAAATATTCACTCTGTCTACAGCCACTTTCTTTCTTGACTGTTGCAGGTAATCCATTTTTAAAGAGTAATAACAACTTCTCACGGCTTCTTTATACTTCGTCAGTAATTTTTGACAGATTCCGAATTACAGGCATTTCTGTTTGTTCTAAAACTAGATCACACGACCTATTTTACATTCCAACAGTAAATTTGATGTAATATTGATCAGTATCTTAAATAATTTATCTGAAAATAAACTTACTATTGGTCATCGTGTTTCATGTGACTGTACATGTGGATACTATATAACTAAAACACTGAACCCATAATGCTTTTATACAATTTCTACAGATGCCAGAATCTATAGGTAAGAAGTGTTTATGCACATATTGATTCATGCTTTTCTTTTTTGATCATCTTTTAAATTCATCTGGTTTATAATGCACTCAGAAGACATTTATATTTAATGAAATATCCTTTTATAAAAAATATCATGAGCAACCTCAGATTTCTTAAGACAAACATGTGCAATTTGCTTCTGATTATCATTCACATATGTGCATTACAACTGCTCTCAGTGTTTGTACAAATGGGAGAAAAAAAACTTCACAGATATTTGGAACTGAAAAATATAGTATTTCCCTTTAAAATTTATGGCATTGCATGAACAATAGGATTCCACCAAACTAAACTCTTTTGTACTGAAGCTGTTGACTAACATTAAATTGCACATTTAAAAAAAAAAACGATTACCCATTCATCTCTGTGAATAAATAGGAAGCGGTCAATTTTTCATGGAAAACTCTACACTCTGTATCCACCTTTCTGCTTTTTGGCAGACATTTTGGCTAATGAGGGTGTGGGGACGAGTAGAAAATAGAGTAGACTACTCCGTGATAACAAACAGCAGACGTCGCATCGCTGCCATCTGCTGTTCAGTCCCAGAGATGTGCCGCGTCTTTTACCCCCTAGCGGATCATTTAGGAATAGCATTCTATTAAAAATGACAAGTTCGTGTCTTTTATGCATATTTTTTTTTCCACTTTTAAAATTCGTCCTGCGGGCCGGATTGAACCCTCTAGTGGGTCGGTTTTGGCCCGCGGGCCGTACGTTTGACACCCATGGTATAGAGTAAGGCATTTTCATGCCATGCCTTTTGAGCGGACCAGAGTGAATCAGCATCTGATCTATTTTGTAGGCAATAATGATAAGGAGAAATAGCAGGGTTGGCTGTTTAATGTTGATACAGTTTCTTACATTTTGAGCAGGTAACCTGTGCCAGGAATGAAACTATTATAGCATTTATAATTAAGTCTATAAAAATACTTTTATACAGTATCTCATAATTTTTGTAAATATTTGATTATACACCCCTCACATTTTTGTAAATATTTGATTATATCTTTTCATGTGACAACACTGTAACAGTGTAAATTTGCTGTCCCCTCAAAATAACTCTACATACAGACATTAATGTCTAAACCGCTGGCAACAAAAGTGAGTACACCCCTAAGTGAAAATGTCCAAAGTGTCAATATTTTGTGTGGCCACCATTATTTTCCAGGACTGCCTTAACCCTCTTGGGCATGGAGTCCACCAGAGCTTCACAGGTTGCCACTGGAGTCCTCTTCCATTCCTCCATGACATCACAGAGCTGGTGGATGTTAGAGACCTTGTGCTCCTCTGCCTTTTGTTTGAGGATGCACCGCAGATGCTCAATAGGGTTTAGTCCATCACCTTCACCCTCAGCTTCTTTAGCAAGGCAGTGGTCATCTTGGAGGTGTGTTTGGGGTCGTTATCATGCTGGAGTACTGCATACTGATCATGCTCTGCTTCAGTATGTCACAGTACATGTTGGCATTCATGGTTCCCTTAATGAATTGTAGCTCTCCAGTGCTGGCAGCATTCATGCAGCCCCAGACCATGACACTCCCAATCATGCTTGTCTGTAGGCAAGACACACGTGTCTTTGTACTCCTCACCTGGTTGCACCCACACATGCTTGACACCATCTGAACCAAATAAGTTTATCTTGGTCTCATAATCCATGTCCTTAGTCTGCTTGTCTTCAGGAAACTTGTTTGTGGGCTTGTGCATCATCTTTAGAAGAGGCTTCTTTCTGGGACGACAGCCATGCAGACCAATTTGATGCAGTGTGCAGCGTATGGTCTGAGCACTGACAGGCTGACCGCCCACCCCTTCAACCTCTGCAGCAATGCTGGCAGCACTCATACGTCTATTCATTGAGGGGAATGTTATTTAATATTATTACAAAATATTATTCTTGGTCATTTATTTATTGTGGAAAATTATCCAATATTACATATCTGTGAGTGACAAAAGTATGCGAACCTTTGCTTTCAGTATCTGGTGTGACCCCCTTGTACCGCAATAACTGCAACTAAATGTTTCTGGTAACTGTTGATCAGTCCTACAAATCGACTTGGAGTAATTTTAGCCCATTCCTCAGTACAGAACAACTTCAACTCTGATGTTGATGGCTCTCCTCACAAGAACCACTTGCTTCGGGTCCTTCCACAACATTTTTATTGGATTAAGGTCAGGACATTGACTTGGCCATTGCAAAACATGAACTTTTTCTTCTTTAACGTTCTTTGGTAGAACGTGTGTTTAGGGTTGTTGTCTTGCTGCCTGACCCACTTTCTCTTGAGATTCAGTTCATATACAGATGTCCTGACATTTTACTTTAGAATTCACTTCAGACAGGCAGCATTGTTCTTTTTGGAGAGCAGTGGCTTTCTCCTTGCAACCCTACCATACCCACCATTGTTGTTCAGTGCTCTCCTGATGGTGGACTCATGAACATTAACATTAGCCAATTTGTCTGACTGGATTGGTGGAGTTCAAACTCTTTAGAGATTGTTTTGTAAACGTTTTCAGTCTGATGAGCATCAACAACTCTTTTTCTGAGGTCCTCAGAAATATCTTTTGTTCATGCCATGATACACTTCCACAAACGTGTTGTGAAGATCAGTCTTTGATAGATCCCTGTTCTTTAAATAATGCGGGGTGCTCACTCACACCTGGTTGTGGTCCCATTGATTCAAAACACCTGACTCTAATTTCACTTTCAAATTAACTTCTACTCCTGGAGGTTCACATACACTCACATATATGGATTACTGGATCATTTTCCTCAATAAGTAAATTACCAAGTATAATATTTTTTCTCTCATTTGTTTAATTGTGTGCTGTTTGTCTACTTTTAGGAGTTGTGTGAAAAGCTGATGCTTTAGGTTTTATATATAATATAATATATATATATATATATATATATATATATATATATATATATATATATATATATATATATATATATATATATATATATAAAGTAAAAAATCTATATTCTGTAGGTATTAAGTAACTGTGTGCATCAGTATAATATTAATAATTATATTAATTTGAATTAAATTGCCTTCATTTAAAATGCTTACAGATGTGTTTTTTTTTGTGATTTTCTAAAAAAAAATATTTTAAGGAATTGTTTGACTTAATTAAATTGTGATTGAATTTCACATAATATTGTTGATAAATCAGGAGAGGATGTAAAGTCTTTTTATGTACGTTTGCACCACAGCCAAAGAAGTATGAAAGTGAGTATGTACTCATGTTTTTTTTCCACTTTCTCTGATATTATCATTATATTATCAGTGTGTGTATATATACATATATTTCACGCCATAATTATGTCAGGTTTCTGTACTCTCCTCTATGGAACTGAAATTGGGCATACCCCTGACTCTTCGGCAAAGTGGGACCACCACTCCGAGCTCTTCATCCTTGGCCCAGGCCTGATCCTCTTCACACAGTGTCTCTCTGTCCTGCCCAACTTTGCCTTTGTTCCAATGGTTTTTGAGGCACTGACGTGAGGACTGGCCAATAGAGATTTCAGTTGTATGATGGTCAAGGTAATAGAACTGTCGCTTCTTTATTTTTTATCTCAATCAGGCTCAGTGAAAACTGTATATAGGGGATGTGAACTGTAGCAACAAAATTTCAAGACTTTCAAAAATATCTATAATTTCATAATCACTAATTATTTAAGTAACCGGTTAAAATGGAGCTGTACCTTTGCCATGATGCATGTTTTATCTGAATGACTGTTTTCAGTGCAAATTGACCTGATTTCTGACCTAATTTTTTCCCTAGTAGTTGGCCATCATGGTGAAAGAGTAGGAATTCTTTTCCCCATTTTCTCTCCAATGTTTTGTTTTCAAATCTCGCCCATCAGCAAGCTCTCCCCCATCATACAACAGCCACCAACTGGGGAGGGTGAAGGCTAAGATGTGCTGCTCATGTTGCATCACAGGGCAGAGTAACCTATTCGGAGGAAAGTGCTATCTGTCCTCTTCCACATACTTGAGCTCATGGACACCCATAACTGGCTAGTACCAACTACAACAAAGACATAAATTTAATTCATTTTGAACTTAACAATGGTATCATTTTGTAATGCAGTCAAATTTACTATCATCATTGTGACTGGTTCAGTTGTCCGTTTAGTGGAAAATCAATTTAGGGTTTATATGTAGGGTCTTATTTCCTATCTGCTTTATCTTTATCATCTACTCACATACACAGCAATGGCTACTATCACACATTCTTGGACCAACAAACTTGATGACCCACCTGAGAATTACAGGGCCACACTGAGAGGGAGGGATCTTTAAGCAGAGTTCCTGAAGCTCTAGTAGCTCTCCATGCATGATCTCGTATGAGGACTTCTGTTGTGTCACTAACAGCCAGCTGTAGTCTACACAGGAGCTGCGTCTGCGAATCTCAGCTGCCCTCTCCTAACATAAACGCTTGGTGCGCTTCAGCAAAGAGCCCAGCTCTTGCATGAGTGTGTGGGTCACCATCTCAGCAGGCGAGCGCTGACTAGGACGCTGGGGCTCCAGAATGAATGTGGCAGACCAAGGAAACATCTGAATAGAGGACAGGAGGACATAATAGCCAGCAATGGCCTGAAGCAGTGTAATTAAATACAAAATAGACCCAAACTCTTAGGAAAATGTTAAGTATTGCTAGTTAAGTATTCCTAGCTTCCTATCTTAGAAAAACACTACTGTAAGGTTCTAGACCGAAACATTGAGTCCCTTTAGGGTTCTTGATTGAACTTTTTTCCCATAATAGGATAAGAGAGGTCTGCACATATACCTCGTCATGTTTCATAGCTACATTGACAACTTAAAGTCCTAAGAGTGTCAGAGAACTGAACTGAAACTGACCTCAGTGACAGGTTGTCCTAACTACAGAATAATACATGACCAGTCCTTACCTTAGAACCCAGAAATATGCTAGAGTCCCCTCTTGTCATCAAATGAGCCAAAACATATTTACGAGATCCCGGTACCAATCTGTCCTACATGCCTGGCAAGTGGCTTAATGCACCTTTCCTAACAACACAAGCTAATGGGCTGAGGATAAATGTTAATCCGTTATTACTACAGTGTACCTTTAGCCTGCATTTTAATGCTTCAGCACTTTGGACAGATAAAAACAAATACAACCAAGCAGTAGCTTTGATGTTGATACAGTCTGCTGAAGTTATCTCACTGTATTTCCAAATCCATACACGTGTATTTTGAATATACTTTCAGCAACCTTGGATTAGAGTCTTGTCAGTGTGAGATCCATCAGGAGGGCTGAATTTGTACAGTGGCTTGCATAAGCATTCACCTCTCTTGAACTTTTCCTTTTCTAGTGTTACAACCTAAAATTGAAATGGATTATATTATATTGGTATTATATTTCATGAATCTACACAATATCGGCCATAATATTGAAGTGAGAGGAAATCAATATAAGTTGCAAAATTCTAAATAAAAACTGGTGCATTCAGTTGCCATCAGAAGTCACACAATTAGTTGATCGGCTCAACCTGTGTGTAATTAAACTGCCATGAGACCTGTTCCTGAAAGGCCCTAGAGTTTGATTAGAGAACATATCTGAGCAAAAAGCATGGTGAAGACCAAGAAGCTATCAAAAAGTATCAATAAGAGTTTGGTTCTACAAGAAAATATCACAAACATTGAACATCCTGTAGACCCACTTACCCAGCGATTAAATACTTTAATCTATGCAACTAACAAATTTATGTTTTCTTTTTATTAAAAAATGTAATATTTTGCAACTTCAAATGTTAGACTTTGGATAAATCGTATGGTTACAAAATGTAAGTTTGTTTAAATTCTAGGTTGTAAAACGTGGCACAATTTAAGGGTGGCGAATACTTACACAACATTCTGATACAGTTTAATAGGAGTACATTGTTCTATTTTGCACCGTTAGACCCAAGCAAGTATGAAATAAAAATAAATTGCACTTTATAAATGATTGAGAAGATATTAACACTATAAAGCGTTTCAGTCATGTGCAGAAAACTGGATTTTGATGTAAACTTCAGTGCTGGTAATCTTTGTACTTTGTACTATTCTTCCATCCTCGACAGTCTCCCCTCCCTGTTCTTATGTTAAAAGCCTGCCAGTTAGATTAGATTATTAGATTAATGTGTAATGTAAGAGTTCTTCACGTATTGATCAAGTGCAGGAGAGTGCTGTTTCTTTGAGGTGTCTGCTCGGCTACTTCCCATCAGGATTGAGGAAAAAAGCTTACACGTTCCCTCTTCTATCGGTCACTCATCATGCATTTCACTGAGCATAGAGTGTTTCAAACTTTAAACACTCACGATTAAATATCATAATTGCTGATGTCCTGTGAGAGTGTTTATTACTACATGCTGTGAGCTAATGGTGTTTTTGTAGTATTTTACAGTACATTTTAGAAATCTGTTCAAGTGGGTGGAAATTGTGTTAGAATTGTGCTTTTCTGAGTTGTTTGGCAGTGGTCTGCTGTGTCCTGGGTGAAATGGGATAAAATTGCACACGTTTGCAGACGGATCAATTTGCGGCCTCTGAAGTCCATGCATCAACAAAAAAAATAGCACAAAGGGGGCTTAATTGAAGACGCTTGTAAAGTAAGGGATAAACACCGCCATTAGTGTTTAATCAATTCGAAACTTTTGTCTTAGAACTGAGGCGCTCCTCGCATTCTGTCTCCAGCCCATCATGAAGTCATCATCAGAGCATAGCATTTTCGTGCTTTTTTTGTTTTGACTTGGAGCAAATGTGCAAAACAAATCTGAGACAAATTGAAGACAAAGGAAACATTGCCAGTAAAGGGAATCAGTAAGTTTTCTGCCACGCTGTAGATTTTAAAGAAGGGAAATAGCTAAAGCATCCATAATTTTATGCTGTTGTGACAATTAAATGATTGTAGACAATTTTGTTTTAGTGGTTAGCAGTAGTATTGTATTTTTTGGCAAGTGCGATCAAAGGTATAGATAAAGTAATAACCTAAACTGCAAAAAAAAAAAAATCTTAGCAGGTGAAAATATCTTTAATATAGTCAAATTAATATTGTATTTCAAATTACAATATTACCATAAACCAAATATAAGATTATTAAACCTATTTCTAGGTTGATTTAAAAAATAAAAACTAATTTCAAGCTTTAATTTTCCTATTCTATTTGCAGATAATTTTTCTTTCTTTCTATAAATCACTGCTTAAATTTAAATGTAGGGGAAAAATTATTTCAAGGCTGAAAATTGTTTTTTAAAAAAATGTCTAGAAATAGGTTTAATAATCTTATATTTGATTTAGTGTAATCCTATAACAGAAAATACTAGATATATTTATCTATAATATATATATTTTCACTTGCTATGATTCCCTATTTTTTGCAGTGCATTACTTCACTGAGAGGCAACGTTAACTTCAGGCTGCTTTCCTGTCAATAATGTGTGATACAGTATGTCACCTTAGGATTTGGAATGTCTTCATGCCTGCATTGTTGAAAATTTTTTATTTGTTTGTAAAGGTAACAGTGACCACTGTTATAAAATACAAATAATAACGAGTGCATGTTGTAAATGTAACAGAACCCTTTGAATGTTGTTAAGGTTAAAAAGAAAGAACAAAGACTCAAGGAATTTCAGGTAGGACACTTTACCTTGATACGGGTCAAAGGAAAACAGACAGTGATGTCTGTGGAAGGATTTTACAGGAAGGATACCTTCCACTTCTTATTTTATTCTTCAGTCTTTGGACGGTAAGTGGCGAATAATCAGTGAGAAGTGGAAAGTATTTTACTTGCATTACTAAGATTGACCATGTTGTGGCAGGTCTTAGGACGTAATCAATCTGTGGTCAGGAAAATGTGAAAGCTGAGAAATAAAAAGAATGGGTGAAAGAAGAGATGGTAAGGCATAGCATTTTATCTTATTTCACGTGTCTGATGCTGGAGTAGGCAGGGTTCATTATGAGCTGCTAGCTATTTATTGTAGTCTAGTCTTTTCTTGAAGCCTCATATATTTGTGCTGGAGCATCTTTGTCAAAATCAACTACCCCCTGATAACCAGTCAAGCACAGGAAGGCACAGTTTTTTCATGCTACGGATTGAGGAATTCCTTACGAAGAGCATTAAACCGCAGGTAAGAATGCATAAGATCTTAGTCATGGCAATCCTTAGCCACCATTTATTCCAACATCCAAAAGCTCCTTAATTTGGTTATGTTCCAGTCTCCTTTTTTGAGCAGTTTGGCATGGTCAGCTATCAGACAAGACATCTCTAAAAATATTTTTGCAAAACTGGAGAGCTGCTTGGCTCATAAAAATGTATTTGCACTTCATTTAATGGAGAAGGAGTACTAACATAATATGATATTCTTCATAACACTGCTTCTGTATTACCAGGTTGAATTGTAAAATTAAGGTTGTCTCAAAAGTCTCCAAATATATGGGGGACTATGTATGTCAGCACCACGTCGACTGTGCCTTCTCTAGTAGATGTTTGTGGACGTCCACTTCTCGGTTGATCTGCAACACTAACAGTCTTTTTGAATTCATTAATAAGTTTGGCAGCAGTGTCTTGTGCGATGTGCTTGTCAATCGCAACCTTGCAACAGCTTCCTGATCCAGCCATGAGAACGATTTCAGTGCATTCTTCTTTTGTCAAAGGTATTCTTAAAGGCTATCTGAAAAAATATATAATATAAAATAAGTATGAGAAATTTTGGAAGACATTTTGCTAAAAACTGTTCATTTCCCCTTTTGTATGCATTGAGATGTTTGGGGCACCCTGTAAGAGCGGTATCAGATGTTAATTATATTACAGTGTAATTTGACTGTCTATTTGTTTGTATGTTAAAAAAGAAGGTATTAGAACTTCGTTTATTAACACAGAACATTTCTATTGCCACAGAACACTGCTAAACATTTAACATAAGTAATGTAGTCAAATGCATGTGGCTCATTTTAACACATTAGATTTTTATATATATATATATATATATCTATCTCAAAATGGCTAAAAAAATATGGAAGCCCTATGCGGCCATGCATTGTTAATTTTTTCTTTCTTGTTTTCACGCGATCTCGACTTAATTTTCTTGTGATCTCGACTTTTCTGTGTACTCAACAACCATCATCCTGCAGGGGTTTTTGGTTAAATGCCTGAAATAAGGTCTTTGGTTAACACAAGCTCAAAATATGTTCACGTTTTTTACTACGACATAAAACGCATCAGTAATACCCCACTCAGGATTAAAAAAAAAAAAAAAAAGTTTTTATGTGTCTTGAAAAAGACGGTTGCTATCACGTGGCTAAATGGTACTACAGAGGTTGTCCGGGACATTAAACGCATCTACTACAGCCTTGTTGTGTTTACACTCATACTCTCGCAAACTTGTAGATTTATCAATTTATAGTATTTTCAAATTATATTGTTTTTTAAATAAAGATTGAAAGAGTTGTCAGTAGATTAGTGGTGGTGAAGTCATGTGATCGTTGTGTAGTTTGTTTAGCCTAACGTTAGCTTTTTACTTCTGGCAATTGTACTTAGGCTTCAAAATGATAAAAGCTTGTGTTCATTTGTGAAGATTCTCTTAATGAACGAAAGATGTAAGAATCATAAACTTTTGTTGGTCACAGAGTTTATTTTCTGCAATGATCCAAAAGCCAATGGAAAAATCCTATTGGTTTCTTGTCGAGGGATCCAGGGTGGTGCTAACTGCTGAGGTGGCCTGCAAAAAATACGTTATCCCTGCAGGACTGACGACTTCTACATTAGTGTCTGACACTTGAAAATGGGACATCCCTCTCTCTTAATGCAGAGATAAAGACCATCTGTACAATGAGCAATTATTACATCTATGATGGCGAAGATGCCAACGTACATGTAACACCAGTCCCCTTCAGATAGTTTTGCTTCTTTCTAGAAATAACTATAACCCAACTGGCTCCACTTCTGTTAGAAGTTTATACAGAATCATTAAAGAATGGAAAGCTTCCTCCAACATTGACACAAGCCCGGATCAGTTTGATTCTTAAAAAAGACAAAGATCCAAGTGAGTATAAAAGTTATTGTCCAATTTCCCTGATCCAGTTAGATGTAAAAATTTTGTAGAAAATTTTGGCTAACCGATTAAGTAAAGTGACATCTCTTATACATATAGATCAGGTGGGGTTTATTCGGGGCCGTAGCTCTTCTGATAACATTAGACGTCTCATTGATATCATGTGGTCAGTAGCGAATGATCAGTCTCTGGTTGCTGCCATCTCACTTGATGCCGAAAAGGCGTTTGATATGGTAGAATGGGATTATCTTTTTAAGATTTTGGAAGTGTATGGGTTCGGGAATACTTTCATTGGTTGGATTAAGCTACTTTATAGTCACCCTGTAGTGGCAGTACAAACAAATGGACTAATTTCAGAATATTTTACTCTGGATAGGGGCACCCGGCAGGGTTGCCCTCTTTCCCCATTATTGTTCTGTCTTGCCTTGGAACCATTAGCAGCTGCGTTAAGAAAGGAGAATGATTTTCCAGGGGTGGTGGCGGGAGATGTGACGCATAAGCTTTTGCTTTATGCAGATGATATTTTATTATTCGTCTCTGACCCTACTAGATCTATGCCTTGCCTCCACAGAATTATTAATTCCTTTTCCAAATTCTCAGGATACAAAGTCTGTCTAAATCTGAAGCTTTGGCTCTGACAGCGTACTGTCCAGTAATGGCCTTCCAGCCTGGTGCCTTCCAGTGGCCCAAACAGGGCATTAAGTACTTGGCTATTTTATTTCCAAAAAATTTGTCCGATTTAGTTAGTGTTAATGTTGACCCGTTAATAAAAAGGTTTTCGAGTGATGTAGACAGGTGGTCGTCTTTACATTTATTTATGATCGGGAAGGTTAATGCTATTAAAATGAGTTGTATTTCAAAATTCAATTACCTGCTACAATCTCTCCCTATAGACGTCCCTCTTTCTTATTTCAAGCAATTTGAGAGTATAGCAAAGTCTTTTATTTGGAATGGTAAGTGTCCCAGGTAAAATTTCAATAAGTTACATAGGCCGATTGACAAGGGTGGGCTAGGCCTACTCAAGATTCTGTTTTATTATTATACGTTTGGTCTCAGACATTTGGCTCATTGGTCACTTCCACCTGAGAGAGCTCCTCCCTGGTTCTGCATTGAACAAGAAGTTCTTGCCCCTATTTTGCCACTGCAAAGTCTTTCCATTAATCTCACCAGAGAAGTTAAATCATACCCCGTTATTTCACATCTGCACTCCATGTGGACAAGAGTGTCCAGAGTGTTTGATTCTGATATTTATCTCAATGTTGCCTCGAGCCTTTGGCTAAACCCCAAACTACGTATTAATAAGTCCCCTTTTTGTTGGTCAGAGTGGATCACAAGGGGGATTAATACACTCGGTGATCTTTATGAGAGTGGTGTGATGATATCTTTTGAAAAATTGGATCAACATTTTGGGATTCACAGATCTCAGTTTTTTAGGTATCTTCAACTACGCCACTTGCTCTGTACTATTTTTGGGAGTAGCATGCACCCCCCTAAAGCAGCAGATACTCTGGGAGAGGTGATTTCTACTTTTGGAAGAGGACATGAAACATCAGTGTATTACTCCTTACTGATTCAGAGTCTAGGGGACTGAGTCTCGACCACTCACAAGAGATTATGGGAGAAAGATTTAAATTTGGAATTGGGGGAGGGGTCTAGGATTAAAAAAAATATATAAAAACTGCATCCAGAGACGCAAGGGTGCACCTTATACAATTTAAGATCTTACATCGGTTCTATTGGACCCCCTCTAAATTGTATAGGCTTGGTCTTAAAGACACACACACCTGCTGGCGATGCCATTCAGAAGATGGAGACACTACCCATGTTTTTTCGGGGTTTCGTAAGATCCATGAATTTTGGTTGAAGGTGCAGAGCTTTGTATGTGAGGTTTTGAACACTCAGATCTCGTTCTGCCCTAGACTCTGTATTTTGGGAGATGGGGAGGTCACAAAATTGGAGGATAGGCACAAAAGATTGGGTTATGACCAGTGTGATGATTGGTAGACAGGTTATTTTAAGGGGATGGAAATCAGATGGAGCGCCCTCGTTTCCAGAGTGGTGGTGGAGATGGAGGGGGTGGCTGCCTTTGAGGAGGGGTCGAGCAGAATCATCGGAGTTGGGAATTCCTTCAGGAAGAAATGGAGCAGTTATTTGGTGTTTTGGGGGGACTCTTGAGGAGGGGCAGTGGAAAGTATATAATTTAGGCTATGATTATACTTGATTATTGCATTTTCCTTTTTTTCCTTTTTAATTGTGTGCATTTTTATTATGTTTTTAAAATTATTTTTAATTATTTATTTATTTTTGGATATGTGAGTTTATATTCTATTGACCACAGGGTGTTCGTGGGGGGACCAGGGTGGGGGGGTTGGTAGGGGGAGGGGTTATAGTGAGGATTTATGTTAAAACAGTTTGATTCATTATATATGTTGTTT
Source organism: Ameiurus melas (assembly GCA_012411365.1). Taxonomy (NCBI): domain Eukaryota; kingdom Metazoa; phylum Chordata; class Actinopteri; order Siluriformes; family Ictaluridae; genus Ameiurus; species Ameiurus melas. The sequence goes on from CM022769.1 coordinate 12,809,143, forward strand.
GTCTCTTTGTGTTAACTTGTGAATCAATAAAAGTGTTAATTACAAAAAAAGAAATAACTATAACCCTTCACATAAACAAAATTATCTGCCAAAAATACATAAGAATTTCAAGCTTGACATTAGTAACAAATATCTAGATATAGGTTTAATGATCTTTTATTTGATTCAAAACCATCAAAAATAAAAATATTTGCCTATATTATTCTATATTCATAATCTTTTTACTTGCTATCATTTTTTACAGTGTGACTATCATGTAAGCCTACACATGTAAAAACCTTAGTACCTCTGCATATTTGAATATTAACACAATTTCCCAATATAATAAAGAAAAATAATTTTCTGCTCCATTATCTCCAGACATACAGCACTGCTTAACATTGGATGTCATGAATATTGATTCTTTTTAAATATATATTTTTTAAAGCTACATGGAACATCATGTATTGTTCGCTTTGCTTTTTAAAATTACATCATGCTGTTCTGATAAAGATAGCTTTACCCCATCAAGCAAAGTTGAATTTCTACATAATCTTTAAACATAACTACAGATGCATGCATTACAATCCTATGGTTCACATGAAGATTTTCTGTTATGTCAATGACCAAAACCTCAATTAGATCTAATAATAGATATCCTGAGTGATCTTACATGCTGACATGAATCCAAAAGGCAACTGTTCAAGGGGCAGATGGCATATTCTTGCATCTCCAGTATGCCCTCGTGCCCTTGTCGATTTCAGCACCCAGCCCAGCAATGTCCATACTAATGCATTGCCTGATATTTGGGAAGAGCATAAGGTCATCTTGCAGAGGTTGTCTGGGTAATGTCCAAGGACATATTGCTATTTGTCATAATAGCATCTAGGATGTTTTGTGCTGTTGTTACAATGACAGGATGTGTACAGGGCAAGGTATGTAGCAACGCTGATCTTGAAGGTGAGGAGGATCAATAGCCACACTCAACTGTAAAGCATGTCCCTCAATGACTATGGGGTTTACATGATTGAACAACACATGGGCACCCACGCTTAGATCCATGTGGTTTAACAGATTACCAGTAAAGTTCCACATGGAGTCTATAGACCACAATATACATATAGACATAGCTATAGCTACTGCAACTCCAGCATATCATATTCTCCTTCCCCATTGAAAACTACTTTTGTTATACTTCCACTCTCCCTACATGAGTAAATCATCACTCTTCTGTAAATCAGTTCATGAGACACCAGTGATTTACCGCTGCCTCCTGTTTAACAGCTGTTGAATCACATTCAGAGCCAGTGAGAGAAGAGAGCTGGAGACACTCGCACAAATTGCATTGAAAGAGCAAAGTGGGCATAAAAGTTCACAACAAACTGAATCAAGCTGCAAATGGAAGTTGTGCTGAACACTTCAGGAGCTGTCAGGGTGCAAGCAGATACTGTATGTGTGATTATTGATTTCAGTTTCAAACACCTATTTCAAATGTACTTTATGACTTTCTGAATTTGTAGGTGTAGTCCCCTATATTGTATGTGACTGATGGATGGTATTTCTGGGTGGTGTCAGGGTGATTTCCCTTTCCCTGTTCTCACAGACAGCAACAATAACTTTGAAATATTTAGTGAAAGCACCTTAGTACAATGAGCAGGCACTGAGCATATTACATTTTTACTGAATATGGCACAGAGCCCAGTGTTTGGAGCATGGCAGTACATCAGTTAATTACAAATCACAGTTGGTCAAAAAGAGAGTCACAGTACAACACATTGAATCAGTCTATCACTGTAGTGCATATCCAGTACAAAAGCCAGAGATGACAAAAGATAGGTCTTAAAAAGAAAAGTTGTACTTATGTGACCAGAAAGCATGTGACCACTTTACAACTGGTTAAAACTGACTAGGGCAACTGTTGTTTACTTTCATCTATGGAAAGGCAAGATGCTGTGGCTCTACAGTCAAGCCCCCTCAGGAGTATTACTGTAGGTCATTACTCCATCATCTCCAACTGGTTTACTCTCTATTACAAGTGGATTTGTATCCCCAGTGATGGCTAAGATTGTCCCAGGGCAGCTGCCCCACATCAAGATGAGCGATCTCAACAGCAGAGAGAGATTATGGAACTATGTAAAGAAGATCACGAGTATGGGAGGTGGATGATGCAGCCATTTTAGTAGACATGGCAGTGTAGTGGTACATCATCATGAATAATAGAGCATCACTGATGTACTCACAGTTCTTATGTGTAATTGATGGCTGAAGACTGATATTGATTGTTTTACTAAATCTGTTACATTTACTTAAATTTTTGTTAAATAACTTATTTAACACCAAAAACAACATAAAACTTTCTTACACTTTTTCAGACATTCCTGCTTCTGATTAATTAATGTGTTTTTCGTTTTTTGTCTTTTTCAGTAGGACATGGGAATCAGAATCTTTTATTCATAAAGTACAAGATGTACAAGAAATTTATTTTGATGTGGTATCATTAAATTACATACAACATACATCACTTTACAGTACAATACAGTTCAATTAAAAAAATGCAGTACACTGTATGCAGTGCATTGGATGTATGTATGTAAATACTACCAGTGGTGAAAAAGCATGAAAATGATGTAATTGCTATTATTGTTACTATTTAAGTGTTGAATAATTTTAAAAGTACAATTTAATGATGTATATTGGAAGACAATGTACAGTTAAATATCTGAGCAGCGAGTGTTTTGTGCAGTAATTGCATGTTACACATTATGTCAGAGAGGAGGGATGTGAATTCTTATTTCAGAGGATTATAGCCTTGGTAAAGATGATGTATTTATTGTATGATTTATCTCCCTTCCATTGCTGAGCCATCGAATATTATTCTAAGAAAATTCCTTCTAGATGTGTTAGATGGCTTCCGTATAGGAAAGCTATTGTGTCGCGTGGTATTTTAGGTTATAAAGTTGAACAAATTTACATTCACACATTCACAGGCCACTTTAATAGGAACACCCGTACATCTGCTCATTCATGCAATTATTCAAGTAGCCGAAAATCATGCAGATACACTTCAAGAGCTTCAGTTTAATGTAATCAAACACAGGAATGGGGGGAAATGTGATCTGTGTCTTTGATCATGGAATGATTGTTGGTGTCAAGCAGGCTGGTTTGAGTATATCAGAAACTGTTGAAATACCCCTGGGATTTTCGTGCACAACATTCAATGGACTTTCCACAGAAAGGTGTGAAAAAGAAAAAGAAATATTCAGTGAGCGTTAGTTCTGAGAGGAAGGCTATTCTAACTCAAATAAACCACTCTTTACAACTGTGGTGAGCAGAAAAGTATCCCTGAATGCACAACATTTTGGACCTTGAGGCTACAAGAGCAAAAGACCTTATCTGATACATGTCAGCCAAGAACAGGAATCTGAGGGTACAGTGCACACAGTGGGAACAGTGTTTTTGTTTTCTGTAAAACTCTGTGTAAACTCAGACTGTTACCCAGGAAATCAGTTAGTTTCTGAAATACCCAAGCTAAACCCTTTGTTAAAAAAAAAAAAATTAACATTGACCATGTACATTTACATTTACATTTATTCACTTGGCAGACGCTTTTATCCAAATAAACAAAGTGCCTATTTAAGGCCAAACTAGTACTCTTAATTGGCCAGTTTGGTATGCATAGCTGCCTAACAACAAAACTGCAATTCCTAGCTTAGCTTACAGTTAAAAAGTACTAAGAAACCTTGTTTTTAAAAATGATGAAAGAAGTGCTGTGATGAATTTTCAAGCCTCAGGAGTTTTGTTTAATTTTATGAAATGAAAGTGAAGTGAAACAATAATTTACTCTCTTTTTTTTTTACTTTTAATTTTACTCTTTTTAAATAAATGGCACTGGTAAAATTACACACTGACCTAACATTAGCTAGCTACCTTAAAAAAAAAAAAAAAATAATAAATCAAGCAAAATGTAAAGCTACACATTAGATTTCCTTTCTGAAACCAACTGGTACATCTGGAGGTTTTTATTTTTTTATTTTTTTATTAAATATTCCAATATAAATGATTGATTTAGCTCAAGAGTACAGCAATTTAGATGTGCACAATGATGACATCACTGCCTTGTGAAGGCAAAAAACGCAAAGTGATGCTGATCTTGGAACTACACAAAGATGTCACATTCACTTACAGTATTTGGATTATGGTTATTTTAGCATGCTGCGTGAAGAATGACTTTATTAAAATATAAATTCTGCTTTGAATTTGAGGCTTGCTTGCAACAACATCTGTCTGCAAACCCAAGAACAACAGCAGTTATAAGTTCTGCAGGGATGTTGTTGTGACATGTGGCCATGTCGACATACCAGATGGCTTTTATATCTAATATCTAATGCTAGTATGCTCAGATCAGTATGTAGCTGATTGCAATATGACTCCGGGTTTATGGATTTACGCCTGCCTGACTACAACATGTCTGGCACAAGGCTCCCACAGGTATGCTGAGTTGAATGTAACACTGTTACATACACATACCCCATAAACCAGTATACTGTGTGCTATATATATACATTATATACAGAGAGAAAAACATAGTGACAGAAGGGTGATAGTAGAGTTTGTGAGGTGAGGTAAAGGTGCAGGTTAACACACTATGTGTCAACTTTAGGGTAGGTATTATTGATAAAGCATTGTTTATTACTATGTTCGGCTGTTTTTGTTTCTTATTTTGTTAAATGGAGACAACTATATGCTCTTAGAAAACAAAAAGTCAAATCTAAAACCCCAAAGAGTATATTTGTCCCTCTAGGAATACCCTTAATAAATACATAATAATTTACAAAACTTATGATCATAAAATAATATAATGTTACATTTTTTATTATTTTTCCAGACATCATGATGTTTTATGATGTATATAGATTTATTATTTATATTAGAAAAGAAAGTGGGAAAGTATGTTTTACAAAGCACTGCTTTTCTATACTTTCTTTAAACTTCTTTCTATACTTTCTTTATACTTTATTTTGAAATTATAAACAAACAATAAAGCTTACTTATTTCATTTTGCATTTATTTTCTTTATATTTTGCTGCTATAGTTACAACACCCACATTATTCTCTGTTTATCTCTGTATTTAAAAGATTTTGTTTTTTTTTCAATTTGTACATTTGAATTCTTTAAAACTTTAACCAGTAAACATACAGTTTATCATTTTATCTTCATATATAGAATGATCCATATCCATATACAGAAATGACAAATATCCTTTATTGATTAGTTTAGTGAAATTCGGAGTCATGAGTCACAAGTTAATTGTGTGTGCCTTGACAAAGTGCAGGCTTAACAGATTGTAAAACTGGTGGCTGGTCCCTGTTTCCTTCTCTGTAAATATTTCATGGAATGTCTCCAAAACCACACTGACTATGTCCACTGGAGGAGGAGTGAAATGTGAAATGGCAAAAGGGGATGAAATAAGCAGCTAGCTCAGTCAGGCTGAGAATATCTGCATCGACCCCTCCCTTTATTTCTCTCTCATGCTCTCTCGCTCTTTGTTTCTCTTTCTTTCACCCTTACAGTAACACCTAGTCATTTCTTCTCTCTCTCTCTCTCTCTCTCTCTCTCTCTCTCTCTCTCTTTCCCTGTCTGGCCCATCATCATTTATGGAAACCGCTCTCTTAAAACTTAGAGGCAATTTGATTGGGTATCTTTTTTATTTCTTGGGCACTCAGCAAAGTCTCTCTCAGACACACACCCAGCAATACACTATCTGGATAGAGTCCTACAGTTTGTGGTTGCCTCTTTAAATTTCCTGGACCATTTACTCTGAGGTAGGAGATGGACACAGACATGAGTGTCTTTGTGTGAGTGTCTTCATGCATGATTGTATTTTAGGTGAAATGGTTCATGGTGATTTTACCATTTTGACACACTAGACTTGTAGATTGTAATAGTCATGTCATGAATCAAATTTGCTTGTAACTATGCAACTGCTTTGCTTGTAACTGTGCATGTGTGCCCTCCAGTTATATACTTTAGATCACTTTACTGTATATGCTGTGCATCAGAGTTGGTCATGCACGGTCATGTAGCTGCACGGGTGAACATGTGCAAACTGTACTGCTTTCGTTGTTGCTATTACACCACTTAATAACAAATATGTGTTTAAACTTATGAGTAAAGACACCATTATAGCTCTCAAGCATGAACTGGTGTTATTCCATGGAGATATTAAAATAGCACTTGGGGTAATGTGATGTGTGCATTAAAATGATGTGTATACTCACTTCTGTACAGTGCAGTTCAGGTTTTAGTGTTGATCTTGCAGCTGTAGAGTCAGCAGCAACTCCTGCTATCTGAATTAGCTCAAGCCTATTAAACTGTCACACAAATGTGTTCCTCCACCCCTGGCATCTAGACCTACACACAGAGCCACAAACAGACCACTATACTCCATTCTCAGTATCATCCTTCGGGTATAGGCTTACCACTTATATCATCTCCCCGCTATAAAATCTAATTACAACTTGTGGGTGGTCAAGATCATTTATTTGTGCAACATTAGTAAATCGACATCATCACCCAAGCGAGATCACTCCGTGCTCCTAGTGACAGACCATCACATCACATTAACCCTGAGCTCATTCCTTTATGGACCTCCAGAGTTGTTAAGCTGTAAAAATACTATTCCCATTCTTATCGCTTATTCTTATCGATTATTTATGCAGAGCTGACGTGACTTTTCCGTCACTGCACGATCGATTAACTTTGCATGCCTCTTCTGTCTCACTTCAGAGCTGATGATACTTTTTTGTTTTTCCTATGAAATGGTTCACCTTTTCCCAGTGGCTTCTGGTGAATTGCATATGGTTCATAGACTTTACAACTTAGCACAGGTGCATAGATGGTTGTTCATGCGCAATGCTGTTCCACAACATGACGCTCTAAAGAGGTGCAAAACACACCCTGAACAACTGTCTCAGAGCTACCTGACAATGAATGAAAAAACAAAAATACACAGCTTTATTGCCAGCCATGCATGAGGTGGGATACAGGTTGGGATTATCTTGAAAATTGTTTCCAGTGAATTTCATGAAAAGGTTTTACAACTTCATGCCAAGTTTTCATATATAAACACAAACGTTTTATGTATAATGTTCAGGTGTATTCTGAGTGTATGCTTATAGTTTAGGATATATCTTTATTTCTTTGTCATTAGTGTCTCCCCGGTCTGACTGTGAGGATTTCCCTGTCAGTTACGGCTCCAAAGATTCCATCCTCAGCCACAAAAACAGCTGGAGAAAGCAAAAAAGCAAAAACGGAAGAGAAAGGTACATACAATATTCCAGCTTTTTCAATGTAATTTATATTCAGTGCAGATGTACAGTATACTCCTGGGAAAAGAAATGCGCCAAGCCCAAAATCGCAAAATATTATGCTTTTAATGGTCTTAACAACAAATCAATGGTCAGAAAATTAGCAAGAATTAAACAAATGCACTTCTGAGACCTCCTATGCCACCATTTGAAACAGGGAAACAGGGATATTCACTTATATAGTCTTCTCGTACACAAATGAACACATGTTTGGGTGTACAAAATTTAAATAAAGTAAAAAATAAAATAATTAAAAATTTAAAAATCAATGTCTGTAAATCAACCCACAAGGCTTAAACATTTAAAGAAATCAAAGGGAAAAGCTATCCCATACTAAGTTACTTTATGTATTTGTTTATTTCTTGCTTATTTCCTGACCAATGATTTGTTGTTAACCATTAAAAGCTTAATATTTTGCCATTTGGGGCTTGGCATATATTTTGTGTGAATTTGTGTGAATATATTGAAGTGTATCAAAAGTGATTTACAAAAAAAGGGAAATTTATTGACTCAAACATTTGTTGGAATAAAGCCAAATCTACATTAACAGATTATGAATGTGTATACTTAAGTATAATAAAACAATAAAAACATTACTTTAGTATAATAACAAAGTACAAATACAAATAAAGTATTTACCATTCCTGGATAGACACTAGACTAAAAAAAATGGTTTATACCTTTAATAATGTTAAAGCCATAATAAAAATTAGTGCCCATGAAAAGACACAATACACATGGTACACATGGAAGTCTTAATTTCCTTCTTTAGTCAGTACAATATCAATCTAAAGTTTATGCAGATTGGCATGAGTATGAAGTGATCGCAAACTAAACTATGAGATTTTGTCTGTTCCATGATCTGTCTTTGTGTGTCAATGAAGTACTCACATAAATTGTTTACGGCCATTACTAGTCGGCTCTGCTTCCCTGCAGTGAATCACTTCTATTGAGTTTAAAATAAAAACACATGTGTAGGCTACTTGAATTATCAGTCATTATTGACTGACTAATCTGATGATATAACTAAAAACCATAAAGTTTTGCACTCCAAATGATTTGCTTTTGAGTGTGTTGTTGTTTCTTGTTCAGGCTTGGTACAGACAGGAGCAGCACTGGCAGCAGTGATAGGAAGCAGGTGACCTCGGCCCTAAACGGAAGAACAGCCATGCGCTGCTCCACGGTGCTGTGCATCCTGACAGCTGTGCTGGTCTACCTGGTCATGGGAGCATTGGTATTCCACTACCTAGAGGCCCCGTATGAGAAAGGAATCCACATCCAACTTCTGGAAGCCCGGCGGGAATTCCTGGACAATTATACTTGTGTGAGCCCTGATATGCTCCAAGCCCTGATAGAGGTACAAGAAGAAAAATAGCAGTTATTCCTATATAATGAAGAATTTTCTCCGTCATGTGCACAATATGACGGTGACAATTGTACATTGAAATGCTTATTGTGAGGCTCAGGTGTGCTACAACTGTGCAATACAAAAAATATATACAGTGCCCTCCACTAATATTGGTGCTCTTGGTAAATATGAGCGAAGAAGTCTGTGAAAAATTGGCTTTATTGTTTAACCTTTTGATCTTTGTTCAAAAACTTCACAAAAATACTCTGCTCTCATGGATATCTAACAATTACAAACAAAACACAGGTTTATAAAACTAAATATATTTGTTAAATATAGGCGTGCAACAATTATTGGCACCCTTTTAGTGAATACTTTGTGCTACCTCCCATTGCCATGATAACAGCTCTGAGATTTCTCCTATAACGCCTGATGTGGTTGGCAAGGGATCTGAGACCTTTCCTCCATACAGAATCTCTCCAGATCCTTCAAATTTCGAGGTCCACATTGGTGTACTCTCCTCTTCTGCTAACCCCACAGGTTTCCTATGGGTTTCAAGTTAGCGAACTGGGATGGCCATGGCAGTTAATTAAATGAGCTTAATTTTGTGGGGTCAGTAAACAATTTTTATGTTGATTTTGATGTATGTTTTGAATCATTGTCCTGCTGGAGGATCCAAGCATGGCCCATTTTAAGCTTTCTGGCAGAGGCAGTCAAGTTTTCATTTAATATCGGTTGATATTTGATAGTCCATGATGCTATGTATCCTAACAAAATGTCCAGCTCCTCTGTCAGAAAAACAGGCCCCAAAACATTAAAGAGCCACCACCATATTTAACCGTGGTTATGAGGTACTTTTCCATATGGCTACCTCTCTGTGTGTGCCAAAACCAAAAATCTACTTTTGGCCAAAAAGTTCTATTTTGGTTTCATCTGACCATAGACCCCGATCCCATTTGAAGTTCCAGTAGTGTCTGGCAAACTGAAGATGCTTGAGTTTGTTTTTGGATGAGAGTAGAGGCTTTTTTTCTTGAAACTCTTCCAAACCACTTGTGGTGATGTAGGTGTTAATTAACTCCAGGTTGATTCATAACATTTCCCCTTTACTGGAACTTCTTAATTATTGCCCTGATGGTGGAATATGGCATTTTCAATGCTTGTGCTATTCTCTTATAGTCACTTCCCATTTTGTGAAGCTCAACAACCTTTTGCCACACATCACAGCTATATTCCTTATCCATTGTTATGAATGACTTGTTATGAATGACTAAGGAAATTTTGCCTATGTGTTACCTCATATTTATACCCCTGTGAAACAGGAAGTAATGATTGAACAAGTTCCTGTATCTAGTCGTCCAGGTGTACTAAATAAAAAAAATAATAATAATGTGCCAATAATTGTTGCACATCTATATTCAACAAAAAAATTTTGATGCCTGTGTTGTGTTTGCAATTGTTTGATATCCATGAGAGCAGAGTATTTTTTGTGAATTTATTTTATCAAAAGATCAAAAGGTTAAACAATAAAAACTATTTTTCACAGCCTTCTTTGCTTATATCTACCAAGGGTGCCAAAATTAGTGAATGGCATTGTATATAAAGAAGATAAAAGGGGGGAGGAGAGGGGAAAGAGTGGGGGAAAAGAGATTATTTAAAAAAACAATATATACTGCACACAAAATATGCAGAATATATTGGTATGTATGTGTGCCTAGATAGTATAGATAGTATAAAAGTAAAGTACAGATCTTAACTGTAAACACTGGAATAGGTGCAGTCACAGTATGTGAACAAGTGTGCAAAATGTAGTCAAAAAATAGTAGCTTCATGCAGTTGTAGTGTCTAAGCAGTCCACTATAGGCATAGGAGAGTATTAAAAGCAGATGAAGCAGCAGTTCAAAGTAGCATTTAAAACATTTTTATTTAATTTTATTTCATTAATTTACAAGAGTGTAAATTTTTTATTACAAAATATTTCATTTAAAATAATTACTATTGAATATTGATTTAACTGATTTAATTGTGTCCTTTGTCCTTTTATGTCTTAATGGAATACCCAAACAGTAAATCTCAAAAATATATATTATTCAGGTTTCAGAATTGTTTGAAATTGTTTGAGGATATATATTGTCAAATGTTTCATAGGTATATACAACTTAAAAATTAACCTGCATCAGCTTACATGAGACATAACTCTAAAAACCCTATGCAGCCCTAACTTGCTGCTAATGCAATGAAATATTTGTCAATAATTGAGCTATTAATGTCATTTTATATTAAAATTTGCATACCGACAGATAATGCACATTTCACATAATTTAATTTAATTGTATTAGTAGTGAATCGCTCCGGCAAGTCATTGATATTTCCTGCAGCTGAACACAAAAATTGCCCAAATGGTAAGACATTGTCTTGTCTGATCATGAGTAATGAAATATATGTTCTACAAGATGACAGAACATTGGCACAGTAAGAGTAAATTTTCACTGCACAATTTGCTCAGTTTGCTTCCAAACAACCAGGGGAATTTCATTAAGAGAAAAGCACTTTGAGTAGTAACTGTCCAAATCAGGAACCAGCCAGAAAGCCAGTATAAAAATTACCAACACTGCAAAATGTAGTAAAAATGAAGTCCGACAAATGCATTTGATGTATTGATATATTTCAGTTCAAATAAATACAAAAATTTACTTTATGTGAAAACATTTTCAGCTCTTCATCAGACATGTTTGTTCGTACAGTATGTGAGAGGAAGAAAAAATGTCATGCTTGCACAATTTAATTTAAGGAACATTTATTCTAACAAACCTTATTACAGAGTATACAAGTAACAGGAGCTACTGGGGATTGGCTTGAATTCTAGTTGTTAGGATAATATGACGATATTGACTCATAGATACAGTACATTCCATATTATTAACTGCCAAAACAACCTTAGCATGATATGTTGCTTTTTATGCTTTGTATACATGAGTATACGTTATTATTTCTCAAACTGAAACCCAGTGAAAGTCTACCTGAGGCCATTATTGAGATATCTCTACTTGGGTCTAAATTAAAGCACTCCAAGCACTCGATAAAACATATTTTTTTTCAAAAAACAATGAACAGTATAAATAAGTTCAAATATACTGAGCTACCAATTTATCACATACACGTACCTTGTAGCTATAATTATTAGCCATTTAAACAGGTAAATCTGAAATATAGGTCAGCCCCATTTATCCTGATTAACATCACAGACCACAAATTATTTGTATCAGGTGCAGTAGTGTTGTGGTTTAACTTTTTTTATTTTTTACCTATAAAAGTGCAGCATATCAGGGTTATCTAATAAAATGGCCAATAAACATAAATGCAAGGTGGCTGTATATACACAGTGTACAGAGCAGAAGGTATTGCCTGCTGTTAGGTTTAGTTTAAATTGGCTGGCAACTTTCATTCTTACAACTATGACATTTGTCCTAAGCTAATTAGAAAAAAAGTCAAATTAAACTGATGGCTGATGATATTTTCATTGCCATAATTTCAACACATGGTTACACAATGATGCCTTATAAACAGTAATCTGATCAGGTGGAAGGAATGCCGGCCTGGTGTGTACTTGGTTGCTGTCTAAACATACCAGCCGTATAAACTATTATTTTTTATGCCTCTGCAGAAGGTTACAGATGCCATTGGGGACGGGGTCGACCCAAAGAACAATGACACATTCAGCAGCAGCTGGGACCTTGCCAGTGCTTTCTTCTTCTCTGGCACTATCATCACCACCATTGGTATGGCATTTCCACAAAGCTGCATGAGCCCTGCTCCCTTTTAACTCCCAGGCATTGGCCTGCTTCATGCATTGTATGGATTGTTCACCCTGCAAGTTCTCTATAAATATCAGGGCCTCAAATCACATAGCATTTTCCTGTGGGCTCCAGGTTATGGGAACATCTCCCCAAAAACAGAGTGGGGAAAGCTGTTCTGTATCTGCTATGCCCTGGTGGGGATCCCCATGTTTGGGTTCCTGCTAGCTGGAGTAGGGGACCATTTAGGAACTGGGCTGAGGAATGCTATTGCTAAGATAGAGATGCTCTTCCTGGTGAGAGACTGAGATGATGATAATGATGATGATGATGATGATGATGATGATGATTATATTAATGACAAACATCACTGACTATATTAGCATTTGTATTGTTTGCATGTTTCATTACACGTGCTTTATGAATTTTCTGGCTACTCTAAAAACATTTTCCTCTTAATTTTCTGTAATTTCTTGTTTCTATTCTGATGCCAACAGAAGTGGAGAGTGAGTGCCACTATTGTTCGTATTATCTCTGCTGTACTGTCCATCCTGCTGGGCTGTATACTCTTCGTCTTTGTGCCCACGCTGGTCTTCCAGGAGGTGGAAAGATGGTCCTTGCTGGAATCTGCCTACTTTGTAGTCATCACCCTCACCACTGTGGGCTTTGGGGACTATGTAGCAGGTACACTTCAAAGCCTTATTTCATCCATTATAATATTACTTGCTGATATGAAAAACTGCTCAAATACAACAATGCAGGATAATATCAGTACATCAGAAAGGTGTGTGCATTGAAGGTGTCTTTGTTTCACATGCAAATGCTGCGAAAAAGAAGAAAAGAATGTCTACCTTTTCCAGTGCACAAATCTTTTTTGGCTAGTTTCAGATCTTTTGTGTGGTTTTTGGATTGTATTTTGGCTGGAAATTTTGCTGAAACCTAGCAACTCTGCTTAAGTATATTACAGTGGTGCTTGAACATTTGTGAACCCTTTAGAATTTTCTACATTTCTGCATAAATATCTCCTAAAACATTATCAGATTTTCACACAAATCCTAAAAGTAATGTAATATATGTAACATATTTTTACACATATTACATATTTTCTGGTGTGACCCCCTTGTGCAACAATAACTGCAAACATTTCTGTTCATTGTTGATCAGTTCTGCACATTGGCTTGGAGGAATTTCAGTACAGAACAGCTTCAGAACTGGGATGTTGTTGGGTTTCCTCACGTGATGTGCTTGCTTCAGGTCCTTCTAGAACATTACCATTGAATTAAGTTCAGGACTTTGACTTGGCCATTCCAAAACATTAACTTTATTTTTATTGTTTTTGGTATGACTTGCGTGCTTAAGGTCGTTGTCTTGCTGCATGACCTACTTTCTCTTGAGATTCAGTTCATGGACAGATGTCCTAACGTTACCCTTTAGAATTCACTGGTATAATTCAGAATTCATTGTTCTATAGATGATGGCAAGTCGTCCTGGCCGAGGTTCAGCAAAACAGGCCCAAACCATGATACTATCTCCACCGCCACCTGGAATGTAGTGCATTGCTTTCTCCAAACATTTTTCATTTAAACCAAAAAGATCTACTTTAGTCTCATCTATTCACAAAACATTTTTCCAATAGCTTTCTGGCTTGTCCTTGTGATCTTTAGCAAGCTGTGAATGGGCAACAATGTTCTTTTTGGAGAGCAGTGGCTTTCTCCTTTCAACCCTGCCATGCACACTGTTGTTGCTCAGTGTTCTCCTGATGGTGGACTCATGAACATTAACATTAGACAATGGGAGATGGACCTTTAGTTCAGGGGTGGGCAATCTTATCCGCTTTTCATTCCAACCAAGCAGGAGGCACACCTGATTCCACCTGTTTAATCAGTTGATGTTGGCTTACAATAGATTCAGGTGTGGCTTCTGCTTGGTTTTAATGAAAACCTGCACCCACACCAGCCCTTTCCAGATAAGATTGTCCACCTTTGCTTTAGTTGCTTAGAAGTTACCCTGGGTTCCTTTGTTACCTCAATGACTATTACATGTCTTGCTCTTGCAGTGATCTTTGTTGGTCAACCACTCCTGGGGAGGGTGACAATGATCTTGAATTTCCTCCATTTGTACACAATCTGTCTGACTGTGGATTGGTAGAGTCCAAACTCTTTAGAGATGGTTTTGTAAACTAGTTCAGTCTGATGAGCATCAACAACTCTTTTTCTGAGGTCCTCAGAAATCTCTTTTGTTCATGCCATGATACACTTCCAAAAACATGTGTTGTGAAGATCAGACTTTGATTGATCCATGTTCTTTAAATAAAACAGGGTGCTCACTCACACCTGGTTGTCATCCCGTTGACTGAAAAAATCTGACTCTCATTTCACCTCCAAATTAACTGTTAATCCTAGAGTTCACATACTTTTGCCACTCAAAGATTTGTAACATTGCATAATTTTCCTCAGTCAATAAATTACCAAGTATAATAATTTTGTCTCATTTTTTTAACTGGGTTATCACTGTCTATTTTTTATGACTTGTGTAAATATCTGATGATGTTTTAGGTCATATTTATGCAGGTATATAGAAAATTCTAAAGGGTTCACAAACTTTCAAGGACCACTGTATCTCTTCTGTGTGCATCTCACATACTGCAATGTGAAACACAACTGCTGTACTGAACACAGTTCAAGAAAGGAACATCTATATCTGCTCAGAATGAGCTGCTAGGCTGTATGCTGGATGGCTGTCTGTTGTCGGTTCTCAAATGCTTATTACTGAGTTAGCTTGAAAATTGAATAAGTTAGTTGTCTATAAAATAAATTAATTGTGATAACATCTCAAATAAATTTTTTGAGGCTGTGTCATTTTAATGTTGTCCTACCGATTTAAAATTTATAGTCACAAGCCACTGCTGGTTATTTATATGACTATGTCTGGCTTTATTTCCCTCTGGAGGACTGTGTGGATATCCACAGCTAACTCTTCAGTGGTTAGCTGTTAGTATATTTAGCCTATTATAAGTCATTTAATTGCTTTAAACCTCTGCGTAGGTGATGGAGGGGCTAAGGGCACAGACCACTGGTATAAACCTCTGGTGTGGTTCTGGATCTTACTTGGATTGGCTTACTTTGCCTCCATCCTCACCATGATTGGGAACTGGCTACGAGTCCTTTCCAGAAAAACGCGTGCTGAAGTAAGTTTTAGTTTTGCAATTACATGCCTACACTGACGTCTCATCACTTCCTTTTAGAGCTTATGTAATACATCATTCTTATGAGAATGGTAGATGATGGTATATTGAAACAATTGGAATTCTTGCCATATCTCTGCAGGGATCTACCACATACAGTGCCTTGAATAAATATTCACCCCCTTGAACCTCTCTATATTTTCCAGCGTTATATCCTGGAACATATAGACTAGCCCATAAGATTGAAGTGGGGGGAAAATCTGTGTGCAAATATATGTACTTTTTTTTTTTTAATAAAAAAGTTTTGGAAAACCCTGCCCAGGGTGTACCCCGCCTTATGCCCGATACTCCCTGGGATAGACTCCAGGTTCCCCGTGACCCTGAAAAAGAGTAAGTGGTAGAAGATGGATGGATGGATAAGCCTTTTTGGTGGTCAGCCTCGTCAGGGCAGAGCTGTGGCCATATTGTGTGCCATATTCTTAAAAATTTTTTATTAATGGTTTTAATGGTGCTCCATGGGATTTTAAAATGTTGATATATAGTTTATAAACAAACCCTGTTTGATTCTTTGACATAGACTTGTTTTGATAGCTCCTTAGTCTTCATGATGCTGTGTATTTATATTGAGAACATTTGACACTTTAATTGCACACAGATTGACTCTATTCGGACTAATTATGTGACTTTTAAGTGCAGCTGGTTGCACCGGAATTAATTTAGGGCTTTTACGTCAAAAGGGGTAAATATTTATGCAATTACAATTTTTAATTTTTTAGTTGTAAATATGTTTGCAATTATTTTGATTTTCCCAGTCTCTAAACTATGGGCAATTTTGTGTAAATTCATGATATATAATCCCAATTACATCCATTTCAGTTACAGGTTGTAACACTATAAAATGGTGAAAAGCTCAACAGGGGGTTAATACTCATGCAAGGCACTGTATAAACCTGTCAAATACCTATATACAAGTTATATTTTTTACTTGCCAGGACATAATATATCATTTAATGGAAACAAATTAAATTTCTTTTCACTCACTGGCACCCTACAACTTTCCTCTTATTGTACGTGGTAGATTATTGATCTTATGCCAGTATGCACTTCAGATGGAGTTAACCACTCACTTTGGATTGTTTCCAGATCAGTCTGACTCCAAACCAGTCCTTATCTTGCCTGGTGCTATATTGTCTACTATCTGTAGAATAAAAACAATGCACATGTAACTTTGTTCCCCTTTCGCAGATGGAAGAGCTCAGAGCACATGCCACTGACTGGACCCAGAACATCCAGAACATGTCTGTGGACTTCCGCATTGCTGGCAAACTGGATGACCCGTTTAAGCGTCGACGGCGAAAACGTCGCCATGGCCAGCGCAGTCATGGGACCAATCAAAGTGTTCCAGGCAATATCGGACCAGGAGAAACCAGGAGACGAGAGAATGGATATTATGATGACCAATCTGAATCTGGGTCCTCCTCATACTCATATACATCCAATGAATCAGACTCGGAATCTGAGACGAGCTCAGAGGCAACTCAGACGGAGCAAGTGCCAGACATGATCGGTAGAAAAGAAGTAACCGACCCCACATTCTCACAACCACTGGATTACTTTGGAGAAAATCTAGCCTACATTGATGAGTCCTCAGATGCTGTTAGCGGCAAGCTTCACGTGGACCCACTCCTGGACAGGCATGGCTCCAAAACGGCTGCAATGCACAAGGCTAAGAGGAGACGTCCCAGGAGACCAGCAGTAAAGAAAACACCCAAAACTAGCCCCTCTAAGCAGCAGCACACAGCACCCAATGGAGGAATTCTAATAACACCACCTAATAACACCCCACCCGCTTCACCACAGCCTTAATGTGTCCAATGAGAAGAAAAGGTGCTCCCTCAGATGTGCATTTTACGGTTGGTTGCAAAGACTTCACTAGTTTACGCTTCCCTTGTTGTCACTGTCTTCATGCCTGAATTAGCACAAGAATGAAAGAAGCAGAAATAGACTATTTTTGCCAGCATGTGACTTAGTGGGAGATCAGCCATCCCATGTGCTTACAGACACCTTACCAAAGCTCTTAGCTCCATCTGCTGGCTGTTTTTTGGAGCTGCAGCTGGATTGCCTGTGTAATACGTTTGAGCACATTCAGCTCTTGTCATGGTGGCCTTCAGCCTGCTTTTGTGCTCTTTCCAATAATTTCTTGATTAAAACGACCTGACTGTACTACACACCCAAACATTCTCTGACTTTACATTCTGATGCGTTTTATTGACCCAGGAGTTTGGCGCATGTGCCTTTTGCATTTCATAACCCCCCACCCCTACCCCTCTCCCCAATAGATCATTTTAAAAATGGATTTATTGCTTTTTTGTTTAACCCCATAAACACAGGGTTTATGCTTTTATAATGTTTATTATCTATGCACTTAATATGCTAGTTGTAAGTTTTGCCCACTTAAATTGTCTGTAGTTATGAATAGAAGGCTCCTAAAATGACTAGAGTTCATGTAGAGCCACTGCTGATTGGAGGTGTGCGGGGGGAAAAAACAGTAAAATTCAATAGGTGTTAGAGGAAGCATGGTTAAAACTTTCAGAGGGATTTCTTGTGCATCTATCAGCCCACAGAGTACACGGGGGGTTTACGCGCTTCACTGAAAACCTCTTCTGTAAATAGATAACTGTTGGGTCCTTTGGAGTATGTACACAAAATGTTGCTTGTACAAAACAAACTGTAAATGTCATACCAACAGCAAACCCTCATTTCAGCACGGCAAACTGCACTTCGGAGAGAGGCACAGTACCATGATTGACCCTGAGCACTGACTGCAGCTGGGAAATACAAAGACAAAAAATTGACTGTATTGTGTAAATGCGTAAATGTATAATGACAGTAAAATCTGTCTTTCTTTTTTTCAAGCTGTGCAATCTATAGACGTCTGTAATAGCAAGGATACCCCAAAATATGTAAGAACTCACACAGTTATAGTATGTATGAAGTAGTGTGGTTCAGTTTTACCATGGCACTGTCTTGTTTCTTGATTCTGTTTGGTTAGTAAGCACTAATTAATTTCTACAAATCACAGGTTCAGATTGATCCACTCATTCTTATATACCATTTCAATAGAAACAACTTTCGCAGGGGAATTTAGGGTGGATGCTTGACAAAAACAATTAAAAACAGATACTGATATGGTTTTTCTGAGGAGATTTTCTGAGTTTATGTTTTTGGAAGGAGTCTCCAGTGTCAGTGAATTGTAACATTAAGAGGTAAAGCTGTAACAATAAGGTGTATAACAAGACTTCAGGACAGAGGACTTTCAGAGCAGTTTCTGTGTGTCAGGACAGGTTGAGTTGTTTTTTGTCTTATTAACTTAAAAAAAAAAGAAAAAAGAGTGTCTGGTGAGGGAATGTTTACAGTGACTGTTATAATTTAAGCTATGAAGACGTTCCACAGAATTATACAACCATATATGAATAAAACGCACAATGTGTTTAATTCTTATTTAAAAAATAAATACATAAAAAAGAAAGAAAGAAAGAAAATATTGTTAGTGCTGGCAAATTCCATTTGTATAAGAGGAAAGGAAGGAGAGGAAACTAACCATTTTGGTGGTAACACATCACACTGTCATGGTTGAATATGGCTCAGAACTACACTACCCAGCAGCCCCACCATGTCACATGTCTCACTGATCTCACATACCTATTTTGTGTTATTCCTAATAAGCACCCCATTTACATTTTGGTTTCTGTGTTTTTCATTGTCAAGCTTTTGTTGTTGTATTCGTGTGTTGTTGTTTCTGCCACAGTATCCCTAGTAGTTTGTATGTTTTTTGCTTCGTATACTCCGTTCATGTTTATTGACCTTGTTTTCAGGTCCTCATTTTTTTAGCACCTTACTTTAATAAATAGCCTACTATCTGCACTTGCATCCATCTTTGTCTCCCAAACCTGACACATACCAACCTGACATTCATTATTTTCCTATAACAGCATGCTCTACTGTTTTATTCCTTACTTATACTTGACTCATACTTATACTATGACAATAACCATTAGATCACCTTAGGAGCCGTATATGCAAAAATCCATATAATTCCAACGGCTTCATGAACATTTACCTCATGACAAAAGATCTGAATCTTTATTTATTCATTAAACTAGACATTTATATGATGAATTGAAAGTTTAACAAATGGGAAAGATTATTCCATCAATATTTAATGTTAGAACACATTAAGCCTATACTGTTGTGCCGCAATCTCTTTTCTAGATGTTTAACATAAATATAGCAGAATCGTTGAACTGAGTTGTTGATTTCATGTATTTAATTTAATTCAGGGATTTTTTTTTCTAAAAAAGTAAGAATTCTTTTCATAATGTTAATCAACTTGAAAATATGTGCTTCCAGTATATTCTCATGATACAGATCAAGCTTAGTGATCCTCTGAATGTTGATTTTTGACTCTTTTTCTGCACTGAGGAGTCAGGAATTATAATGCTTGTGTCATTATTGGGTTAGTAAAGCTATTTTAAATGGAGGATCTTGTACTAGATGTCTGGTTTAAAGGAGAATGCACTTTATCATCTTTAAACAGCATGGTTTTATATGAGGAAAATTTACAATTTAACTGTCCGTAATGCATGACAAAAGTATAGGTTTGGATATTTGGGTTGTTGGTGTCCTTCTTTTGGACGTTTCTGATCAATTAAAAATAACAATTTTTCATCAGAATCCAAATACCTGCTAAGCGAACATATTTCCTGTAATAAAATGTTTGCTCTGATCACATCTTATTGTTTGTAGTGGACATCTTTTGGACTGTGGTGCTGGCTGATGCAGACATAGTGGTAGCTGTGTGTGTGTGTGTGTGTGTGTGTGTGTGTGTATGCTTGACTGACTTTGTGATAAACATGGCCTGCCACATCCAGAGATACCTGCTGTTTGCCTCTGCATCTGCCCAAGTCAGACCAGCACCTATTCACACTGTGCATTGAATCAGTAATTCCAATCTTTATCGCAGCTGAACCTATTTCTTCTGTTTCTCAAAGTTGGTCTGAGTGTTTAGTGGCACAAAGCAAGCAGATCCTCAATGATTTCCTTCTGTCATCTACAAATACTTTCCACCTACTGTACCTAGTAGCACGTTGTGCTTCCTTTGGCCTCCAGAGCAGTATTCAACAAAATTCTAGATGCCTTAAGGTCAGTTCATATGGGATTAGTTTCACCTGGGGTTATTTTTACAGGGCATTTATAGACTGGATTAAAATCACAGTGTAGCTCTGGAAATTACTGCATTACCCAACCTATACCAATATTAAACTCGTCCTGTCTGAATAATGCAAGTACAGTGCATCCGGAAAGTATTCACAGCGTTTCACTTTTTCCACATTTTGTTATGTTACAGCTTTATTCCAAAATGGATTAAATCCAATATTTTCCTCATAATTCTACAAACAATACCCCATAATGACAACATGAAAGAAGTTTGTTTGAAATCTTTGCAAATGTATTAAAAAATTAAAAACAAAAAAAGCACATGTACACAAGTATTCACAGCCTTTACTCAATACTTTGTTGAAGCACCTCTGGCACCAATTACAGCCTCAAGTCTTTTTGAGAATGATGATACAAGCTTGGCACACCTATTTTTTGGCAGTTCCTCCCATTTTTCTTTGCAGGACCTCTCAAGCTCCATCAGGTCGGATGGGGAGCGTCGGTGCACAGCCATTTTCAGATCTCACAAGAGATGTTCAATCGGGTTCAAGTCTGGGCCCTGGCTGGGCCACTCAAGGACATTCACAGAGTCGTCCTGTAGCCACTCCTTTGTTATCTTGGCTGTGTGCTTAGGGTCGTTGTCCTGTTGGAAGATAAACCTTTGCTCCAGTCTGAGGTCCAGAGCACTCTGGAGCAGGTTTTCATCAAGGATGTCTCTGTACATTGGTGCATTAAACTTTCCCTCAATCCTGACTAATCTCCCAGTCCCTGCCGCGGGCTAACATCCCCACTGCATGATGCTGCCACCACCATGTTTCACTGTTGGGATGGTATTGGCCAGGTGATGAGTGGTGCCTGGTTTCCTCCAGATATGATGCTTTCCATTCAGGCCAAAGACTTCAATCTTTGTTCGATCTTTGGTCTGAGAGTCCTTCAGGTGCCATTTGGCAAACTCCAGGTGGGCTGTCATGTCCCTTTTACTGAGGAGTGGCTTCCGTCTGGCCACTCAACCATACAGGCCTGATTGATGGAATTCTGCAGAGATTGTTGTTCTTCTGGAAGGTTCTCCTTTCTCCACAGATACACGCTGGAGCTCTGTCAGTGACCATCGGGTTTTTGGTCACCTCACTGACTAAGGCCCTTCTCCCCCGATCGCTCAGTTTGGCCGGGCAGCCAGCACTAGGAAGAGTCCTGGTGGTTCCAGACTTCTTCCATTTACAAATGATGGAGGCCACTGTGCTCATTGGGACCTGCAATGCTGCAGAAATGTTTCTGTACCCTTCTCCAGATCTGTTCCTCGATACAGTCCTGTCTCTGAGGTCTCCAAACAGTTCCTTGGACTTCATAGCTTGGTTTGTGCTCTGACATGCACTGTTAACTGTGGGACCTTATATAGACAGACGGGTTCCTTTCCACATCATGTCCAATCAACTGAATTTACCACAGGTGGACTCCAATCAAGTTGTAGAAACATCTCAAGCATGACCAGTGGAAACAGGATGCACTTGAGCTCAATTTTGAGTGTCATGGCAAAGGCTTCACATCCTTTACACATTTACATTCACATATTTACTTATGTAAATATGTTTTTTTTGTTGTTGTTGTTTGTTTGTTTTTGTTTTTCTATATAAATTTGCAAAGATTTATAAATGCAAACAAACTTCTTTCATGTTGGCATTATGGGGTATTGTTTGTAGAATTTTTAGGAAAAATAATTAATTTAATCCATTTTGGAATAAGGCTGTAACAAAAATGTGGGGAAAGTGAAGTGCTCTGAATATTTTCCGTGAATACAACTCTGTGATATTGTGTACTATCATGCTGAAAGCGTGCAACCCAATGCTGGTTAACTGTAGCTACAAATGGACAAAGTTTTCCAGGAATAATGTACAGAGCAAAATTGGCCATGTTTTCCGGGTGGGAAGGATGGTATTACTATCTCTCCCATATCCCACGTCACAGCAACACTAGTCATTTGTGACTGTCTGAGAGCTCAGGTAGAGCTCAGAAGAGGGTAGATAGCACTTTCCTTACAGTGTATTACACTGCTCTGTGATGCAGCATGAGCAGCAGTTTGAAATGTTGGCTTGCTTCAGGTGTCTTGGACAAAGCATTTGTTAGCCTTCACCCTCCTGGCTAGTAGCTGTTGTATAATAGTGGAGATATGGCTGGTGAGTAGGAATTGGCAGGTGACCAAATTGGGCAGAAACATTGGGGGAAATAATTAAAACAATAATGAACATTTTCATGAAGTTAAATGTGTACCTAATTAACTGGCAACCCAGGGTATAACAGCCCAACATTTCTGAGCTTTAAATGATTCAGCGTAAATGGGAGTCAGGCAGGACATGGTGTCTCTGCATTCACAGAATAAACAGCTCTTTCACTTATACAGAAGCATGTTTATGGGATCAAAAACAATTTAGAATTGGACAGCTGCTTTTAGTTTCATCAAATACCTTGTATGTTGACTGATTACTCAATGTTTGTTGTGACATATGGTATGTTTTTGCCTTATTTTTCATCAGGTGTGTGAGTATATATATATATATATATATATATATATATATATATATATATATATATATATATATATCTTACATGTCTGTATATGTGCAGGTATGGACGTATATACAAATATATGCATATAGATATGTTGTGTATTTACTGCTTTTTCTATCATTCTAATGGTTTTTAAGTCTTCTCTCCCCCTAGATATAATTATATTTATGGAATTTTGGTTGGGTTGTTGTTGTTGTTGTGTTTTATTCTTTTTGGGGGGGTTTTGTGTTACTGCTTGTCTTTGTTGTGTCTTGTTCATCTTTGTTTTTTGTATTTTCCTTTTCTGTAATTAAAAACCAATAAAAAGTTATTCGCAAAAAGAAGCATGCTTATGGGCAAGCTGATCATGATTTACACCACACAGAAAAGGCTAACATTAGATGAAGGATTATATGATCTTAAAATGAAACTTCATTTGTCATTTGCAACTCTGAGACCCGAGAGAGCACCAGCAGGCAGACGAGATCACACCACCAACCATTATCTGCAATGTGTAGTACAGATGATGTAATTGTACCATAGTTTGCATCAGAGCCTGATCTTACATAACACTATCCAAAAGTGTGTCTGTGAGAGAACTTTCACAAAACTGGCACATCTGTGTCCGAAATGTTGCAACAAAATGTTCGCATAAATTGTGCATCACTATATAAAACAAAACAGATTACAAGTTTGGTTGTATAGAAATGTTCCACCGCTCCAACCAAATTCTTGTTGAACATAAAGAATTACATGCTGCACCTGAGTGTCCATAAATAAAACAGCCTGACACTTAAAAAAGCAATTTGTCATGTTTAGAGTCCTCTGCTGCCTACAATGCAAATTGCAACTAACAAACTCTGACAAGCTTTTCTTTTTTTCCCTGATCAACCCATCCCTCTTTTTGTGAAACCCTACTGTATGTCTTGTGAATTCCTTTTAGAGAAAAGCTGTAGAGCTGAGCTACACTGCTCTGACTGGAGACAAAGCCTAGTTCTGAATTGGAAAAAATATAAACATAAACCTAAAGAAAAGACACTTGTCAGATAAACGCGTTGTGGTATTTCACATCAGATTAATCCAAGTCACAGTTGTGATTATATTAATAATTATATCATTATAAGTCTAGAAGAAAGCAACAAAAGGCACCTTTAAATCATGAATGTCTTTCAAAGGTGATGTATGCAGTCCTATGCACATGAACTTGTTTTGTCTCCAGAGGGCTGACTTAAACTTTGCAAAGGTCATTTCTGTAACTCTGCTGTCACATCTGACCTCTACAAATCACTACACATAGGAACATGGCCGCCATTCTGCTCCACTCCGTCTGCATGCTCTCTCTAGGTTCTCTGCTGGGGAAAGCTCTCAATGCTATAGGTAATATGAAAGAATTTGGTAGATGAGTATTAGTTACATATTATCACTAATAATATGTGTGCGTATCTGTACTTTATGTCAGCCTGTGTGTGTGTGTGTGTGTGTGTAGACATGTGCTTGAATTTCTAAACTTGAGCCTGTCCAAGACTTCTAAAAATGTATGTGTGGCTTACAAAGTGTATTCTGTAGCAGTAAATATAATAATAAGAAATAGGTATCCTTTCTTGCCCAGAGGTGATCTTTTTTATGCAGCTGGGATTTCCAAAGTTTATAAATCTGTCCAGGATTTTGTTTTCTGCATCACTTAAATTAACACTCATGGTTTTTTTTTTAATAGGGTAATAGATCTACATAACTGTGCAATGTGTGAATTAAAACGAAAGCCGTGTGTACAGTATGAAGTTTCATAAACACTAAGTTTAGTGAAAGTTTAAGCTGATAATTTGTTTTATTATTTAAATATTTTTTTAAATTATGGAAGCATGTGATGAGTGTCATCCCTGCCCATTCCCCTGTTCAGTTATTTATTTATTTTTTAAGTCACAATATTTATGATGATATTTATGATATTTATTTCTCTATAATTAGAAGACCAGTTTGAGCTCACAAAATCAATTCGGGAGACGTTGTGCATAC
Organism: Ameiurus melas; assembly: GCA_012411365.1. Classification (NCBI taxonomy): domain Eukaryota; kingdom Metazoa; phylum Chordata; class Actinopteri; order Siluriformes; family Ictaluridae; genus Ameiurus; species Ameiurus melas. Next base: position 12,834,584 of record CM022769.1, read on the forward strand.
AAACAGAGCTAGCCCGCATGCATTAGTGTCACCTCAGCTGTCTCAGCCTCTCAAACGTGTGACCTTGTGCTCAAGGACGCTAGGTGTTGACGTCACCGTTCGCGTGAACACTCGACCACTAGAGGGCGCCATATTGTTGCCTAAATTATATACTGCGCTTCTGTATCCTACTCTTTACCTTCAATCTATTTATAGCCTGGGAATTATTGATGACTGGCGTGATTTGCTGACGATTGTATAACAAAGGACTATGGAGACATAACAAGGACGAAAACATCACATAAAATTCTGTTTTTTGTTACAGTATAGGATAAGATTATTAATAATTTAGCTATACAAATATGCTGAGGTCTCTAGTTCCACAATGAATAAATATATGACAATATTGAAGTTGTTTAAATTACTCAGGCATGCCCAGACATTGCTTAAGACCTTGTCTTTTGTTTTAAACATACATACTATTCCACGTGTCGGAGTGTTATATTAGGCCACAGAAGACAAAAAGGAAATTGGATAATGTAGTCTACCCTACTACAGTCTGTCTTCCCGTTTTGTACAGACCATGTGTGAGTATAGTATTTGTACTTCCAGCTGTCTTGGGGTCATGACCCCAGACAGGACTGGCAGCATTTCGGCATGCAGAACTGATGCATGACCTCTTCACAACAAAGTCATAATAATTTACACAGCACTTCTACAAAAAAAACACCCCAAAAACACACACACACACACACACACACACACACACATAAAACAACAACACCAAAAACTACATAACTGCAATACATGACGGTGCTGATTTGTGTTAAACTGATGAACTGCACAAAGCAGATGGTTTTTTGTTTTTTTTAATGCATCTCTTGTCGTGACATGGTTTCTAATTCTCCATGTGGACATAATGCAGCAGCACAGAGCACTTCCGCTGTAAATGCGGTGTATAGCCTATGCGGCGCCGGGAATGAATGACCTTGAAATCAAGGTCGCTTGCAGATTCTCAATGACACCGGGTACACAGCGTCCCTCCCCTGTAGGCTATACAGAGCTCTTTTATTAGTACTGTATCCGTGCGTACCAAGAGATGACTCATCTTCTATTTTTTTTACATCATTTTTATGTTTGTGAATTTGTGCAATGGAAGATCCGTTTTTTTTGTTTTGTTTTGTTTTGTTTTTAATCAAACCCGCATGATCGCTGAGGTCAACACAGCACGCGCCTGTGTTTCCGATTCGAGTTACCAGTGGCACTGGACACTTTGAGGATTGTTTCCGGTGTTCTGTTCACTCTGTGACGAGTGAAGTGTGTGAGCTACTGCTGCTGCTGTAGTCGAGCCAGCTAAGCGGGGGAAGGCCTCAGAGCTGGGTCAGTGTCACGAGACCAAGAATTTTCCATGCCATCTAAAGCCATGCGGGATTTACAACCGGGCCAAACGCATTCTGCCGCATTACAGCAACACCTACTAACCCCCAAAATCATACATAACACACATTAGACCGTTTGTGAGACAGTGTTTAGGCTTAAATGGTTGTCTATATTGTTGCACATAATAAATGTGAATCAGACGTGAGCTCAAGCAACTCATGGTTTGAGTATTTTGTAACGGATCAACATTGAATGTGATAAGTGATATTTTATAACTCAAGTCAGGCTGACTGTCTGTGCATACATATCTTGAGTTACTCTATGCTTCATATCTATGATCAAATCAAAGTCTTCTAATCTACAGCTAGTGTTAAAGCTCTGTAAAATACCAGATCCCCCCTTCTCTCTTTCTTTCTTTCTTTCTTTCTCTCTCCTTCTTTTTTTTAAACTTGTTAAAAGCCTCAAAATAGAAACGTGCCAGTTAAGCAACAAGGGGGGAAGCTGCAAGATCAAAAGCATGTTAACTCGTGAGTCAGAGGCAGACTTCACTGTAGACCAGAGAAAGAATCCCGAGTCGCTCCCTCCCTACACACGCGCACTAGATAGAGGATCTAATAAAGGGATCTGCACCCTACATAGTGCACTCGGGGTCTACCGTGGATTCATTTGGGTTTCTGTCCGGCGTTGCGGCGTTGATGACGAAAACGGCGTGGAAAAGGACGTAACGGAGAGAGGAGTGAGTGTGTGTGTGTGAGAGAGAGAGAGAGAGAGAGAGAGAAACGTACGTAAGCAGGATCAGCGGAAGACAGGATTCAGGCTTCCAGTGGCAACCGAAAACGCTTTATAAGCACCTCAGAAAGCCTTCCAGCGGACAAGCACTGGATTAAAAACACATTCTCCTGGTCTGCATTGAAGATCTCGAGGTGTGATGTCAGATCTCTCTCGCGTATAGTCTGTAGTCTCGAGCTCCAAATCCGAAAGCTGCTGTGAGGTTAAAGTTGATCCGCCACCCGGAGCCGCGTTCAAGATATATCATTTGTGTGTGTGTGTGTGTGTGTGTGTGTGTGTGTGTGTGTGTGTGTGTGTGTGTGTGTTCATTCAAACCGGAGTGTGTTGTTGGAGGACAAGACGACGATGTTGCGCGACTTGTGAGACTTGCTCCTTGTCACACAAATCGACTTCAGCAATAGATCTATTTTTTCCTACAAATGCTGGTAAGTAGTTTATCAGAGATGCAGAAATAGCCTAATCTCGAGCGTAACATCAATCTCACACTGAGCACGATGTGTGTAATGAACTATCCACTGCACCTATCTAATCATCTACTTTCATGGTGTCCAAGACATCACTATGTTTACTTTGTAAATTATAGCCTATATAGAGTGTTATTTGCCATGTCAGATTGCAAAAAGTCTTTCATAACAATATGCCAGATGTTTGGGGGTTTTACCCCGTTCCACTAGTTTTGTATTGGTGGCACGGTGTGTAAAGTAAAGAAGGAAGTCTGCATAGGCTGGAGCAGTGTGTTGATCCGTGCTGACCTTGATCATGTTGTCCTAATCCTTAGTCCATAATAATGTGTACAGTTCCTTCCCACTACATCGGTCATTTCCCATTGGCCTTCACTTTGCAGTCCGAAAATAAACCCAGACCCACGTCAGAGCCTCATGAGACAAACTGACATTCAGTGAAAAGTGTATCTTTAGTGTACAGTAATTGCAGGATTTGGCTGAGGACTAAATTAATGATAGTTTTAATCGTTCAGCACCTTCACAATACTTTGTGCCACATGGTCGACTTTGACCTACCAAAACAGACTAATTCATTGCTTAAGCAGTTTTTAAATAGTATTGTTTGTTCTTTTATACAAATGTCTTCCTAATTCAGGAGGGTGCCGCCTTCCAAGAGCAATGTATATTATTTCCAGACGTTTACTTTACATGCTGGTTCAGTCCAAAAAGACTGGGATTGACATGGGAATCCTTGCTCTTAAGAAGTAGTAATCCACTTTTAGAAATGAACCTTTTGCCATTCACTTTGCAATGTCACCTTTTGAAATCTGCTTTGGCAATTTTTGCTGTATGCTGTGAGCTGTTACCCATGTGCTTTAGCCAAAAAACAAGAAATCTAATAACCCTCATTTCATATCTCTGCCCGTGAATTGGTTTTACACACTGGCCTTCAGATAAGGCAATCAGTCGATCTGTGACTTCATTGCATGTGTGTGATGTGAGAAGTTTCACAACACGTTTATGTGAATATCTCGGTCTGATGGCTCGGACGTCTCCTTCACCTTGGGCATCATGCCACTTTTTCTCTTTACTCCCTTGATAATGCTAGTGGGCTGTATTTCTCTGCGGTGTTCATTCCGTATGAAAGCAATATATGAAACAAAACTGCCTTCTGGAAACTAATCTCTTTGTCTGGGTTGCCGGGCATCACATGGCACATTCTGGCAAAGGCTTTGCCTTTATTTTAAACCAGTGGCCTGATGTATAAAATATCATATTTTCAGTAATTCACTGACATTCAGTTATACAGTTTTGGACTGGTAATAGTCAGGCCACAGCAACTTTATTAATTGATATTTATCATATCAATAAGTTTAGTCTCTGTAACCGCAACATTTTTAAAATTAACATTACATTAGTTGCTTTTCATATATTATCAAAATAACAGTAAAAGTATGAAAGAATTCTAAGTCATTCATTAAAAAGAAAGAAAAGCACAGATGGTTGTTGCAGGTCAAAGAACAATCTGCCATTAACACCTCTGCATATCTCTTCTATCCCTCACTGGGTCATTACTCGAAATTCACAAAGTTGAATACTTTTATGTCTGACTTGAGTACTTAAGCTCCTTTATCTTAGCCTTTTTTGCAAGTGTTAAAAATGTCAAATTTCAAGACTTTTCCATACAGTCACACTGAGTATTCTTACAAAGTTATTCTTACTTTTAATTAAATCCCATCTTAACATGTCATTTGCAATAAATGGTATTTACCTAAATTTCCTGTTAAGGAAATGCTTAACAAGTAGACATATGTGCATATAGTTGAGTCCATACATTATTCTTCCTCCTTTGTCTCGCTTTCTTTGTGTTGTCAACGTCTATAATCTTGCTCTGTATCTCTTAAAGCTTGGTAAATTATCACCCAGGTGGAACTGTGTTTTCCTGCATGCGCATAGAGTGAGTTGCCTTGTCTGTCCTTCAAAACCTCATGTGACTTTGACCTTTGGAATGTGTTGGAGAAGGGGAGGAGGGTATTGCGAGCAGAAATGCTGTGTGTGTGTGTGTGTGTGTGTGTGAGAGAGAGAGAGAGAGAGAGAGAGAGAGAGAAAGAAAGAAAGAAAAAGAAAGAAAAAACCTACTTTCCCCAACCGTCAGCATTTTTGGTCTAATGGTGTTAATGCACTGTGATTGACAGGCAATCTGTTAAAGCCTGAAAATCTAATTCAGCCCTGTATGTGGTATAAGGATGCATACTGAATATATCTTGTGAAATAGTCTTTTATTTAAGTGATCTATGACACTGACAGAATACCTTACCTGAAAAAGTCAGACATTTAAGCATAATCTTGTTAAATGCTTTAGTAAATCCAAAGTATTTAGCTTACAATCTTGATTCAGATCTATCTTTTATAATTAATACAGCATGCCCATATGTAGTTACTCATACAGGGCTGTTTCTATTGTACAGTATTCCTGATGGCTGGACAAAACTGACCCATCATCACACAGCGGAAGACAAAAGGAAGTGAGTGGACGTTGGTCATAGCCCACGTGGGGCTGAACATAAAAGCAAAAAAGGTAGGGCATCTCTCCAAATAAATTCCAATCCACTAGAATTTTGAATGGGAATCCCTGATCTCCATGGATATGTATATATGATCTAAATCAGAATTAGTTTAAGGGATATTACACACCAAAAGAAATTTGTCCTGGTGGGTCCACATTAGGGCTGCAACTAATGGTTATTTTCATAATCGATTAATCAGCCGATTATTTTCTTGATGAATCGGATGAGGTCAAACATTAAATACCATTTTTTTCTTTATTTTTAAATAAAATACACAAACTGAGTGTTGCACTCAGTTCTTTCCACAGGCACTGATGTCAGCTGAAGAGGTCTTGGGTGCAGTTGGGGTTCCAGTTCATCCTAAAAGTGGCCCGTGGGGTTGAGGTCAGGGATCTCTGCAGGCCACTCGAGTTCTTTCCCAACAGCCTTGGCAAACCATGTCTTCATGGACTTCGCTTTGTGCACAGATGCATTGTCATGAGGCTCTTAAATTTCCACCTAGGGGAAAGTTCATACTACAGCATACAAAGACATTCTAGACAATCGTGTGCTTCTGACTTTGTGGCAACAGACAGGGAAGAACCATGGGTGTGATGATCAGGTGTCAACAAACTTTTTGCCGTATAGTGTATATTTCACTTAATATTACTGACCACATGCACAGACTTTGATGTTTTGTGCATGCTGAGATGCTTTTCTGCACACGATAGTTGAGTGGATAGTTGAGTAAAGAGTGGTTATTTAAGTTAATATAACCTTCCTCAGCTCAAGTATACCTTTTTACCAGATAACATACTTGAGTTGACCAGCCTTACAGCTGAGCGTCTAATATTTATTCAGAACAGAAATGTACTGACTATTTATTTGTTTGTTTGTTTGTTGAAATGATACAAACAAACAAACAACAACGGGGGTGTCAACCTGTCAGGTTGTGTTTGTGAACAGCTCCTCCTCCCCTTCCTGAAGAATACATAATGAGTACAGCCCATGTGAGGGGGGAAAAAGTGAAGTTTACCATGACTTAACTCAGATACTAGATTTATGCGTTAAATCGGGTTTTCGTTGCTAAAATTACAAATAAGTGGCTGCGAAACAAATACTCTGTGAGACAACACGACGGCTAGAGTAAGGAAATTTAGTACGCGTTACTGCTTTCATCAAGGTACAGGCGGTAAGTTAGCAATCCCACCGTGTATGCTAAGCTAACTTTGGCTAGCGCGAGTCTGCATGGTAACGGTAGTCTGTGTGTTGTTGCTACATTCTGAGTTTGGTAGGACACCAGTTTGGTTGTGGCTGTGAATATAAATCCGAACAGCGGAATATTTATGCATTGGAGCACTAAAACGAAGCTGTGGCGTGTAGCACGCTGCGTTTGACTGATCTCAGATGACAGCCGTGCTAATTTGCTAGCTAGCATCGGTTCAGAATGGTGAATGAAAGACCTGAGCAAGTTATCATCCATATGTTAACTGTTCTCTGGGTTAGTGGAAGTGACACTTCTGTGGTGGTCGTTTGGACGTCTCTGGAGGTTATTTAGTGGAAACCTGGAGTACTGGGACGGACACTTGGTTTGCTGCGCTGTTTATTTGCATCAGGTCGTTTTTTTTAACGCAGCAGCAGAGATTTTTTTTTTGTCATGCACCATTTGATCAACCGGCGCCTTCACAAGTCATGCACACTGAAATACGAGCGACGGTTAATGTGTGTTAATATGAATATAAATCACTTGTGGTGTGATCTCCTGACTTTCTGTGGTCCCGTTTTTAGCATGTACTACTGAGGTTTCACTTTTTGCATACAGTGACCCTTTCTATTGTAACCTCATGAACAAAATGTTAAGCACAAACGAGTCTTCATATTTATTTATCAGAGTTACACACTTTTTCTTCCAGAACTTTCTTCCCAGAGAACCAAAACGAATTATTGTGAACTTGTAGATTTATAGATCATAAGACACATTCGATTTATAATGTATCAAGTCAGTATTCGACAGTACCGCTGAATCTGATATGATATGATATAAATTCTTAGACAACGATTTGATATTTGAAGCTACCGCTGAATCTGGTATGATACGATTTGGATCATTAAGGCATCAAGTCAATATTTGACAATACCGCTGAATCTGATATCATATGATATCAATTCTTAGACAATGATTAAAACTTTAAAACTACCGCTGAATCTGGTACGATACGATTTTGATTCTTTAGACAACGATTCGATATATATACCGCAGAATCTGGTACGATACGATTTGAGTCAGTTTAGTAGCCTCTGATTGATATATGACCAACCTTGTTCAGAATCTTGAGTAGGCTTACTGTTAATTTGTGAATAATGATGACGTAGAGAGACTATTTAAGTACCGGAGTTACAGGCAAATCACCTTGCTATCGATGCACCATGTTAACAGTATTAATTCTGTTTAACAAACCATTTATCTGTGTTCTTTTTTTTTATGTGTAAAAAAATATATCAATTTATAATCCATTCTAATAAATAGTTAGATTATAATTATGGTCGTTGCCTTGATTCATTTCAGTCATTGCTTTTTAAATTAATGCCTCACTCCAAATCATCTGATGGTTACACCCATATCTTTAACTTGAAAAAGAGTTCTGCAGACTCACTCGGCACTTATTTATTTTAATAGGCTCATTATGTTTCCTATGTTGTTGTTGTTCTGCTATTAGGTGGTGGAGGCAATATGTTCTGTCCACGCGTTCATATCTGAAGACCGAGTGGTTGAATATTTGTAGGATTTATATAGAATAATCACCATAACCAGCAGATGAACGGATTTGATTTAGGAATTGTTCTTCAATATCTTCCTTCCTGTTTGTCATAACAAAGATCATATTTTAAATGGAAATCAAGACCTATTTTCTGCCTATTGGTCTGTTAGTCAGTCCATCCTGTAGGACTGTCACCTATGTTTATAAGTGGGATGTAAATATAGGATTTGTATGGACTTGTGCCACCAGATGAATTGATTATATACTGGCATGGACTCAGACATGGTTTGAGTTATATTTTAATGGTATTTTGAGGCATACAAACTTGTGAATGTTTGTGGGAGAAGTATCTTGTCAGTGCCGTTGACATTGAGATCATCTTGTTCAGAACTTTCCACCAGCAAAACTGGTCAGAGTAGCTGAGTTTATAAAATTAAGTTGTTTAACACTGAAAAAGTGAATGGAAAATTCTGTACACTATTATAGCAATATTATTATTGTTGTTATTATTATTATTATTATTATTATTATTATATTTGACATTTAATCAACTGCTTACAGTCGGAATTTATTAATATAAGAATACTGACAATACGTAATGTCATACTGAATGTGTGTGTGTATATAAAATATATTGTCATAATGAGCAATATTATGTTATACTGCCCAGCTCTACCCAAACCCGTGGTGTCGGTTATTATAAGTCCTCATGTGTGTTGCATATTTAAAATGTTGATACACCATACTACACACTAATAGAAGGAAGTCTTGAATGTGTTTGCACTTGTGTCCTATCATTACAATCAGAGAGTGTAGCATGCTTAGACTGAAATGTGTGGAAGGGTGTAATGTCAAAGTTCACCAGATTGCGCAAGTGTTGGAACACAGACTGTGAGCATTGGGCCATAAGTTACTCTCTGTACACCGCCCGGCGTACACTCCTGTCTCTCGTGCATGGACTGCAGATGACATTGGAGACACCTGCTGTCAGTTCTTTTTATCATCAAATTCCTGCATGTCTTGCCATCATCTCTCTCCCTCTCTCTCTCTCTCTTTCTCTTTCTCTCTCTCTCTCTCTCTCTCTCTCTCATATATATATATATTAGTGATGCGGTGAACACTTTGAGGTTAGGCCTTTCACTGTTCTCCAAAATAAAGAAATTGTGCAATAAATGTCTGTCTTAAAGGTACGAGAATAGCAAAGTTAACTGCTAGTAAGCTAGCATTATGGCCACAACTGCTCCTTGTTCCACTTTACAGACTATTTACAAAGTTTTGTACTTTTCTAACCATCTCCAAAATCATAGTGTAGAATGTCCAGTCTGCTTACGAAATCCCAAAATGCACTGCAGTAGGTTAGTGTTAAAATGATGTACACAGGCTCCAGTGGTGCAACCCGTCATGATCTCTAGTTCCAATTCTGATGATGACATCTGTGGCCAGGAGCCAGGGAGCAAAATTGGCCATGCTCTCCTCTTCCTGTCAAACGACACTAGCCAATTGTTGGCATCTGTTGGCTCATTTACAATCAAGACGGCTGGTAGTGCTTTCCTTCATGCATGTTAAGCTGCCCTGTGACACAGCATGAACAGCAGTTCAAAAAGATGCTTTTGTCTCTGAGAAAGGACATGTGAGCAATCCCCTTCCTTGGTTGGTTGCGGTCATGTGTTGGGGGCTCGGGGGGGCTGTCCAGTGGGTCACCAAATTGGTGAGAAAATGGGTACAATCCCCAAAACATGTACCCATAGTGCATTTACAGATTTGTAGAGACTAGTAATAGGGCTCCCTTTGGTATTACAGACACAAGTAAGATTTGCGTTGCCTGAGCTATTCTGAGCTATTTATTTTACAACTAGCTAAACCTGTTCAATCATAAAAGAACCGTTATGATTTTGGTCATTACTAACATTAGCCAAGTTGGCTAGCAAATTCTTTGGCTAACGGTTTCCAGGTAATAGTATAATAAAAATCTTTTTTAAAATATTTATTCATAAGTTGGTAGCTTTTCCACCTCATAGCTCCAAGGTCTCTGGGTAGATGCTGAACTTGGGTTACTATCTGTGATGGTGTTTCACATGTTCTTCCCCTGTCTGTGTGGATTCCTTTACCAACAACATACTGTAATTAAGATTAGCAGTGCTTTGATATTGCAAAAGTATATCTATATACATATCACATATCCTCAGAAGGGCATACTTTTCATTTCATAGTGTTGACACCAAAAACAAGTGATATTGGTTTACAACCGCAGTGACTGTGATGGTGTACGCCAATGATTATATGTATTATTAAATGTCTTAAAGTGGCTGAGAGCCTGCATTGTGCTCAGGCTCTGGAAATGATGCAGCTAATAGCCTAATCCTACGGCCACCTGGGAGTCTACACAAATGTACAGTTGCAAATGCAATCAAAATTATTCAACCCCCATTGCAAATATGGTTTGTTGTCAAAATTTACAGACTTTCAGCTGTTTGCAATGAACAAATCAAACAAAAGCCATTTAAATAGTTCAACACAATGAAAGCTTTAAGTGGTTTCCCCAAATTCAACTGAATATGCAACTTCTAATGATATCTCCAGTTTCAAAATTATTCAACCCCTTCATGGCAAGCATCTTTAGTACTTAATAGAGCACCCTTTTGCTGTTAGGACCTGCTGCAAACAAGATACAGAGCCATATACCAGCTTCTGGCAGCGTTCCCGAGGAATCTTAGCCCATTCCTCATGAGCAATGGCCACCAGTTCAGAAATATTCTTGGGTTTGCGTGCTGCAACTGCGTTCTTCAAATCCCACCAGAGATTTTCTATGGGGTTCATGTCAGGTGACTGTGATGGCCCTGTAGAATCTTCTAGGACTTCTTCTGCAACCAAGCCTTGGTGGAATTTGAGGTATGCTTGGGATCGTTGTCCTCTTGGAAGGTCCAATGATGCCCAAGCTTCCGCTTCCTCACAGACGTCATGATGTTTTCTCCTTGGATTTCCTGATACTTCAATGAATCCATCTTGTCTTCCACATGCTGCAGATTTCCAGTGCCAGAGGATGCAAAGCAGCCCCAGAACATCACCGAGCCACCACCATGCTTGACTGTGGACAGAGTGTTCTTTCTTCATTCTTCTTCCTCCAAACATACAGCTGATTCATCGTGCCGAAAAGCTCCAGTTTTGTTTCATTGCTCCACAAAACAGAATCCCAAAACGTCTGTGGCTTATTTATATGATTTTGAGCTGACTTTTCTTGTGCTTTTGGGTCAGTAGTGGTGTACATCTTGGAGTTGTGGCATGGAAACCTGCTGCTTTTAGTACACACCTTACTGTGAAACCTCAGGGCCTGTTGCCAGCAAGTCTTGCTGCAGGTCTTCTGCAGTCACTCGAGGGTTTTTCACAACCTGCCTTCTCAGAAATCTGGTTGCAGTCGTTGATAACTTCCTTTTTCTGCCCCGTCCAGGTATTGAATATATTTTCTGCCCCTAGCCAGTTCAGGTATTTCATGTGTTCCAGCTCAAGAACACCTGGTGCAACTAATGAAGCCCTTGATTAGTTGCATCCAGTGTGCTTGAGACAACACCTGTTTTGCATATTTGTGCTGTTGTGAGGGATTCTATTCAGGGGGTTGAATAATTTTGAGACTGGAGAAATCATTCTAAGTTGTATTTTCAGTAGAATTTGGGGAAACCACTTGAACTATTTCACTTGCTTTTGGTGGATTTTGTTCATTGCAAACTTCTCAAAGTCTGTAATTTTTTACAATAAAACTGATTTGCAATGGGGGTTGAATAATTTTGATTGCAACTGTACTTCTGCCAATTTACCGTGGCGGCTTTTGTCATTAGCCTGTATTACAGCAATATTTCATATTTGGCAATCGGATTGTCTTGTGTAATATCATGTTTTTTAATGTCTTAGCTAACAGTTTTGAAAGATCAGCGCTTTCTGGGAAAGGGGGCCAATGAGTCAGAGGTTTATGAGGAAGGACGAGCTGTGGATCCTCTAGTGTGCCTGGGAGACTGCCTGTCTCTGTCTGGCTTCTGTAGGATTGTATGTCCTCCTCACTAGATTAATGACCCTAATCTGGTAAAGGCTGATGCCTCTGTGTTTGGGATTACGAGTCGACGTTTTGTGTAGAATTCACTCTGTTCTGCACACATGCATCTAGCTTTCTAGGTTCCTGTCATGACAAAGTTGTATCATATGGTGGCTATTTGATAGAATCCGCAGGCTTAATTTTTCTAACTGCGTATTGTGCATTGTTGTGAATGCTGCAGTTTGCTCAGACATGTATGATCCCTGTAGATTCCTTGGGGCTTTCACCAAAACGTCTAACTTTCAAGGAATATTATTTATGGAGGATTTTATTAGATTTATATTTCCCATGATGCTTTTGTTTTCCTTTCTTTAAAAAAACAAACAATTTTCCTCCTGTTCTTGCTTCACCAAGTTAGTTCAGCTTTAAATCATCTACTTTAAAGTGTTTGTAGGATATATAACCATAAAAACTCCCAATAAAATGTTGGCTTCTGTTCACACGCAAGCCTTCTCAGTAATTTCCCAGGAATGGTAAAAGTCTCGACAATGTATCTGGACTTTAAGTACACGTATTAATCTCACCCCCTCTTCCTGTCTCTGTTTTTCTCTCCATAGGTATCATGTCTTCCAGAGAGCGCCGCTCAGAGCTGCACATAAAAGCTGAGCCCAGCAGTCCGGAGGGCGGCGGCGGCGGTGGCGGGAGGACGAGCCCCGGTGGCGTCTCTTCTGATTCCTCTCACAGTGGAGGAGGGGGCATACGGGGGGAAGGAGCAGTACGCTACTCCTCACCTGTATACAGCCCAGCACTGCGCTGCCACTTTAAGGAAGATGGAGCCGACGGTGCAGACGAGGGCTCCACAGGCAGCAGCGGGGGCCGCTGCAAATACGCCCTGAGCACCCTTCCTAAGAGGCTTTGCCTTGTATGTGGCGACGTGGCCTCCGGCTACCACTACGGTGTGGCCTCCTGCGAAGCCTGCAAGGCGTTCTTCAAGCGAACTATCCAAGGTGAGCACACCTGCCTGTCAGCAAGAAGAGAAAGAATAATAGTTTAGCTAATATAAATGGGAGCATGTCTGGAAATATAAACCCTTTACTAAGGCTGTATTCACACTAGGCATTTTTTTGGTACAGAATTTGCTGCCTGATGCATTTTTATTGCTGATAGATGCATTTTAAAAATGCATCTCGGGTGATATGCACATTGTAACTACAACTGCTGTTACTACTTTCTTCTGCCTTGTATCAGATTGCGAAAGTAAAAGTCTAAAATAGCTTAGCTAGCTGCCTGTATTACTATTATTTATTATTTTATTATTATTATTATTATTAAAACCGTTTATCAAGATTTAGCTTTATTATTTATCATTCAAATAGCACTTTTTTAAGCACTTCGCTCTAGCAGTAGTGTCTTTAAAACCCACTATAGCCTTAAACTTTAGTAGTTGGTTAAGGAGGGAAGAAAAAACTAGTACATCTGACCACAGCCTAAATTATAACTTGCCAGTATGTGTCAAGATAACTAATGAGCTAGAGCTGTATGAAAGTGTAGTTTTTATTTTTATCCCTGTTCAACTCCTTCACAGGCAACATTGAGTACAGCTGTCCAGCGTCCAACGTGTGTGAGATCACCAAGAGACGCAGGAAGGCCTGCCAGGCATGTCGCTTTACAAAGTGTCTCAAAGTGGGCATGCTCAAAGAGGGTAAGAAACTGAACATAACGCAGCCTTTACATCAAACTGAATGTACTCTGCTCTGTTCTATTCTACTTTATTATTCTAGTCGCTTTGACTTAGTACTGATAGATGTTTTCACATAACTGTGTGTGCGTGCACAGGAGTTCGTCTGGACCGGGTGAGAGGAGGGAGGCAAAAGTACAAGAGGCGGCCAGAAGTGGAGAATGCCATGTACCAGACCACACCGATACCAGTCAAGAAAGAGGGGGAAAGAGGTAAATAATAAGATATTACACAGGTGGTTTACACAATGAAAAACATTGGCCATGTTTAGATGCGATGTTTAAATACGACTGTAGCCAATCGTGGCTGTTTGTAAGCTCATTTATGTGGAAGAGTGCAGATAGCGCTTTCCTCTTGGTGTTTTATGGTGTCCTGTAACACAGTATGAGCAGCAGTTTGAAAAGATGCAGTCTGCTGGGTTCATGTCTTGTAGGATACATGTTTTAGCCTTTGCTCTCCCTGACTGGTATCTATCATATGATCTGGGGGTGGCCGAAATTGAGGATAAAAGGGGGAAATATCCCCTCCAAGAAATTGCTACTCTGTTGAAAATCACATGTACAAACACTACAGGTCAAAAGTTTGGAGACACTTGACTGAAATGTTTCTCATTATCTTAAAATACCTTTTGATCTGAAGGTGTGTGATTAAATGTTTGAAATCGGTTTTGCAGACAAAAATATAATTGTGCCAACATATTCATTTGTCATAAGAAAACTAAAATATTATTAACCAAAAATTTTTGCTTTTAATGGATGACTTTGAGTGAACTGTCAATAAGTGTGCAGCATAGGTGGGAACCCCTTTAATATGGTTTATAAAGCTTCTCAGGGGGATTCCTCAAGAAATTGGTTGAGAAAATGCCAAGAACACATTTCTGGAAATTCTAGGCAAAAAGGGTGTCTACTTTTGAAGATGCAGAAATATTAAATTATCTTGATTTATTTTGGATTTTTTTAAAGCAACATAATTCCCATAGTTCTATTTGTTATTCCAGAGTTTTGATGACTATTATTATTATTATTATTATTATTATTATTATTATTATTATTATTATAAAACTTGGAAAAAATAAAGAATGAGTGTGTCTAAACTTTTGATCGGTAGTGTGTATATACAGTGGTGTGAAAAAGTGTTTGCCCCCTTCCTCATTTCCTGTTCCTTTGCATGTTTGTCACACTTAAGTGTTTCAGAACATCAAACCAATTTAAACAATAGTCAAGGACAACACAAGTAAACACAAAATGCAATTTGTAAATGAAGGTGTTTATTATTAAAGGTGAAAAAAATCCAAACCATCATGGCCCTGTGTGAAAAAGTGATTGGCCCCTTGTTAAAACATACTATAACTGTGGTTGTCCACACCTGAGTTCAATTTCTACTAGCACCCCCAGGCCTGATTATTGCCACACCTGTTCACAATCAAGGCATCACTTAAATAGGAGCTGCTTGACACAGTAAGGTCCACCAGAAGATCCTTAAAAGCTACACATCATGCCGAGACCCAAAGAAATTCAGGAACAATTGAGAAAGAAAGTAATTGAGATCTATCAGTCTGGAAAGGGTTATAAAGCCATTTCCAAAGCTTTGGGAATCCAGCGAACCACAGTGAGAGCCATTATCCACAAATGGCGAGACATGGAACAGTGGTGAACCTTCCCGGGGGTAGCGGCCCGCCCAAAATTACCCCGCGAAAGCGCAGCGACGACTCATCCAAGAGGTCACAAAGACCCCAAAACAACGTCCAAAGAACTGCAGGCCTCACTTGCCTCAGTTAAGGTCAGCGTATGCCTCCACCATCAGGAAAGGACTGGGCAAAAATGGCCTGCATGGCAGAGTTCCAAGGAGAAAACCACTGCTGAGCAAAAAGAACATCAAAGCTCGTCTCAATTTCTCCACAACACATCTTGATGATCCCCAAGACTTTTGGGACAACATTCTGTGGACCGATGAGACAAAAGTGGAACTCTTTGGAAGGTGTGTGTCCAAGTATATCTGGCGTAGAAGGAACACTGCATTTCATAAAAAGAACATTATACCAACAGTAAAATATGGTGGTGGTAGTGTGATGGTCTGGGGCTGTTTTGCTGCTTCAGGACCTGGAAGACTTGCCATGATAAAAGGAACTATGAATTCTGCTGTCTACCAAGAGATCCTGAAGGAGAATGTCCGACCATCTGTTCGTGTACTCAAGCTGAAACGAACTTGGGTTCTGCAGCAGGACAATGATCCTAAACACACCAGCAAGTCCACCACCGAATGGCTGAAGAAAAACAAAATGAAGACTTTGGGTGGCCTAGCCAAAGTCCTGACCTGAATCCTATTGAGATGTTGTGGTATGACCTTAAAAAGGCCGTTCATGCTCGAAAACCCTCTAATGTAACTGAATTAGGACAATTCTGCAAAGATGAGGTGGGCAAAATTCCTCCAGGACGCGGTAAAAGCCTCATTGCACGTTATACGACGCTTGGTTGCAGTTGTTGCTGCTAAGGGTGGCCCAACCAGTTATTAGGTTTAGGGGCAATCACTTTTTCACACAGGGCCATGATGGTTTGGATTTTTTTCACCTTTAATAATAAACACCTTCATTTACAAATTGCATTTTGTGTTTACTTGTGTTGTCCTTGACTATTGTTTAAATTGGTTTGATGTTCCGAAACACTTAAGTGTGACAAACATGCAAAGGAACAGGAAATGAGGAGAGGGGCAACACACTTTTCACACCACTGTATATATAGTACATGTAATGCAGACCAAAAAAAATATCAAGGATTTTGGCCAAGTTGTCAATTGCATTACTGGTCCTAAATGATCGTTCTCCAGAAAACATACTCTGAGCATTCTTATTAAATAAAAGGATGAGTCCGAATTCATTCCTGCGACGTTCTGTTTCAAGATATTTGCTGGCTGCCCTGAGTTTGACGACACTTTTCTTTAATGCCTACAAAGACAAAGAAGATGAAAAATTGTCAAATCAACAGCATCCATTCAGTACCATTTTAATTTGTAAGTATTAAAAATGTATTTTAAAAAATGTAAAGATACATTACCATACCAATCTCAGGAAAGTGTATCACGTAATCATTTATCACAATATCAATATTATATGGATGGATCACCCAGCCCTACTTATTGATTTGTTTTTGTGCCCACTGTGCATTGTAAACACACACACACGGAGTGTTTGCAAAAATTCTGAATGTGGAAGTTATTTACAAGGCAGTTTATTTTTAACTTATTACTCGGCTATTTTGTGTACATAAAGATTATATTAGGATCATTAACAGATTATTAGGGTGCATAACATAGCTTTCGTTTGTGTTATTACTAGTGTGTCCTGCTTTAAAATTGTTTGGTGTGTGTGTGTGTGTGTGTTTCCCAGGCTCCCCCAGCATCATTGTGTCACATCTGCTGGTAGCCGAGCCTGAGAAGCTCTTCGCCATGCCGGATCCACTGCAGCCCGACACAGCTCAGCGAACCCTCACCACGCTGTGTGACCTAGCTGACCGCGAGCTCGTCGTCATCATCGGCTGGGCCAAACATGTCCCCGGTGAGAAAGCACCCCTAAACGGAACAATGAAGCGGTGAAGAATGGTCTAGATTTGAAGGTGCTGATAATCGGCTGCCGTTTCCTGAAGCTGTTAACAGACCGATTGGAAAAGCAGTGTAATGGTAGAGAACGTGTCAGCCGGTTTTTTCGATGGCCTCCTCTGCGGAGCGAACTGGAATGTCTTTAGCACTAGAGAGTGCTGAGTAATCACACACCTTGCTGTGGAGAAACAGGTGCTTGGAGAAAAGAGACTTATAATTGAGAGAGTAGCTGGAGGTGGGGATGCACTGTGTGGGAGGTTTTTTCACCTAATTGCCATCCAAGCCCAAGGCAAGCTTTCCAGGCTTATCTGGAAATATATATATACCCTGTTAGGCATGAGTGAGCGCCCTTGCTTTTGTTAGTTCCTTGCTATCTTAGAGTGCTCTAAATTACAGTGTACAGATGAAGCTCAGAATTCCAGGTTACAGTTGTTTGATTCAAACAGTAATACCGTGCACATTTATTCTTATAGTCTCTCTCTCTCTCTCTCTCTCTCCCTCTCTCTCTCTCTCTCCCCCAACTCTCTCTGTATGCTGTGCAGGATTTCTTTCTCTGTCTCTGGCTGACCAGATGTCTGTGCTGCAGTCTGTCTGGTTGGAGGTGCTGGTACTAGGGGTGGCGTATCGCTCTCTGGGCTGCGAAGACGAGGTGGTGTTTGCTGAAGACTTTGTGCTGGACGAGGAGATGTCGCGTCTGGCTGGCTTGACCGAACTGAATGCTGCCATCTGCCAGTTGGCACGCCGCTTTAGGGCCCTGCAGCTGGAGCGTGAGGAGTTTGTCATGCTAAAGGCCATCGCTCTCACCAACTCAGGTGAGCAGCTTGATCACTTCCAGTCTTTACCAAGATAACAATGTGTGGATTCCACATTGCACCCAGCTGACTCATAGATATTTCATTTTCTGTCTCGAGTCTTCGAGCTAGAGATGTGCATATTTAGGCTTTTTTTTACTCTCATCCCATGTCTGGCATAAAATGCACTTCATTCATCTTCAGTAACTGCTGTATCCCGGTCAGGGTTGCTCTGTTTTAAATTACATACTGTGTTCTTTTATATTTTTGGGAGTAGAAAAAAAAACAAAACCCTGAACTTAAGGTAGGGCTACACGATTATGGCTAAAACGATAATCCCGATTATTTTTTATCAATAGTGAGATCTCGATTATTTTAGGGACAACATTTTTATTGCACTTTCACATTTAAATAAACAGACCACTGCTTTTACATCCATATTGTGCTACATTCCTGCTAATTTACAAATCTTTACCTGAAATCAGACTGGTCCTTAAAGTGCATCTCATAGAAGCAAAATATAAATTAAATTGTATCCAAAATATAGGATAAGTAAAAATAAAAATGGCATCAACCAAATGAAAATATGCATCAAATATAACAATATACAACCAAACGAAAACAATTCCGGCGTATGTAGAAAAGGCAATAATGTTTACAGGAGGAGACGCAGATAAATCACCCAGTAGAGCGGTGCAGGGGTGACGTCATTTTGTACCGAAACCCAGAAGTTAAACCCAATAGGTATTTTCCAAGAGGCTTTTGGATAATTGCAAAAAAACAAGCTCTGTTCTCAACAAAATTTACAAAACTAACACATTTTGTCCATCGAGATAATTTTCACAAATCAAAATCAAGGTTTATGAATTGGCAGAAATAAAAAGCTAACCGTACGCTATAAACAAACTACACCACGGTCGCTCGACTTCAACGTTACCATCATCAAGCTTCCGACTACTTCTCCAAACTTGATATAAAACATTTTCCATAATACAGATTTCTCTGTGGATGAATCTTCATCAACGTTTTTGGGGGGAATTGTGAGAACCAGTTTCAGGGCTCTATTGTAACAATTTCTTTACAATTACAAAATTACAAAAATTTAGGAGCACAGTCAAAAAGTTTTGTAGCACGCTTGAAATTTAAGTTTTTTATTGTTTAAATTTTTTTTAGAGATGGTAACGTTAATGTCCCACAATAAAACACACAAGTAGGCATGATAAAACTTGAGCTTGTCAATTATGACAGAATTTAGTAGCACAGTGTGAGCCATAACAAATTAATTTACCTTTTGATAAACTAAATGTAATATTTTCAGTTAATTTTACAGACTGTATGCAAAAAAACAACTGTTAACCTGTTCCACCTTATAAACAAATACAACAAACCTCAAGGTTCAGTGTTTTGAAGTCTGCTCCTCTTAAATATATTTAAAGCTACACTATTAGACATTTTGCACTGTCATGATTCTGGGCTGAAGTCAGTTCTCGAACCGCTCTGTGTATATTGTGTATATATCTGAATAATCTCATATAGGATGTGATTAGGTGAGTTCATTTAGCCATCAGATGCAAAGAGCTTTAGTTTAATTGTGTTTATTACTGACGCTCCGATCAGGATTTTTACAGCCGATACGATCCAGATACCAATCTTGATTTTGTCTAAGCTTTAATCAGGAGGTTTGTAATAAACAGTTAAATGAAAGCTCTCTGCTCGTGGTCACTGTTAATTGAATTAAAATTATAGCAATGAGAAATACTGTTGGTTAATTGATAAATAAACAAGCATAAAATATTTATTTTGAAATATCTTAAACAATAGAGTCCTAATTAAAAGTAGACTAACACAAAAATGATCCATATTAGGAAAACGGCTGATAGCCTTCTAATGAAATAGTGAACTAAGCTTAATGTCAAATTGATATTACGTACAACCCATAGTAAATAAACATTTTCATTTCTCATTTTATTTATATTTTATGAAGTTATCTATTTTTATATATATATTAAATTATTTATTTATAACTAAGCACATTTTCTGTCTTTTACATTTTAGGGTTTTTTTTGTTTTTTTGGGGTTTTTTTTATAAATCAGTTGTTCCTTTAAGATCGGGTTAAGATCCCCAGTACAGTGTTGGATTAAATCAGAACATGGAAAGTGGAGTTTACTTTTCCAGTGATATCTGGCAACCATGAGTTTAAATGAAGTTAGTGCCCTAGTAGAGTTGGTGTAGAAGGAGAGCAGCAGTGTACTGTATTTTTACAGACTGTACAGTTGCTACTCTTGATTATGATTGGTGAGGAATTATTTAATAAAGAAGTTAAACCAACCTTGTAGCATTAGCATTATTATTAATTTACTACGTCCGATGTCGCTGTGTCTACACGAGCAGGTCACAGTCTTGGTTTGTGAGATCGGGAAGTTGAAGCAGATGATGTACAGAGTTACTCTTGTCATAATGGTTTCTATAAGTAAAATATGATTTCAAATTCTCAGTTGAAAATTTGAAACCAGTGGGGCCAATACTTTCATGTTGGTGAAAATAGAATATAGGGTGGCCATGTCACATTAAAATATGAAGCAAGGGGGAAAAAACTTAACTGAAGATCAAATTCTGTTCAATGTCATTTTGTTATACTCCATGTAAAGAGCCTACATTAAATATGAAGCAATGTTTTGATTGAAGCCGTAAAAGTTTATGCTTAAGAAAGAACACTAAGTATCAGTGATGAAAATCATTCATTTTTAATTATTTATCATCACTTTAAGAAAGCAACCCGCTGTGATTTGTGCAAACGTTATAACGAACATATCACTGTTATATAAGACTAGATGTCAAAATAATCTTGTATCCTGCAGAATATGGTAATCTCTACTAGTGCAGCAGGAAAAACACCTGTTATGACTCATCCTGCTATTATTTCCTCAGAGATGTAGTGCAGAAGAATAGTCAGCCATTTTGTTTCATGAACATAGCTGCCCACTAAATATGTTGCCTCCAACAGGTAGCACACAAGTGACCTGCATGGCATCGTTTACTGTAAATAGTAAGTCATCAACCCCCCAACCCAAAGCCTCTATATTTGCTATGCAAATACAAGTCTTACGTTATAGCCGTCGATTTTAAAGGCACACCTCTGATATCTTACCACCGGATGTGTTGGCACACGTATTAGCAAGCCCTTATTGTCCAAGTCAAATCTGGTTCCAGCAGATTTTTCTAATTATCGGCCAGTTTCAAATTTACTGTTTATTGTGAGCTAGAAATGTTGAGTGGCAACAACCTTTTCCATGATTTTAGAGAAATCGGTTTGACGTATTTTAATCTGGTTTCCAACTACATCACAGCACTGAAATTACTCTAGTAAAAGTTGTTAATGATCTTTTACTCTGTAGTGACTCTTTCCTTTCTCTTATTACTCGACCTCAACTCAGCTTTTGACACAGTCAGCCACAAACTATTACTCTCTTGTCTTTCTGAGATTAGTATCTCAGGAGCCTGCATTATCCTGGTTCTCGTCCTATCACAAGGATAGGCAGTACTACATCTCGATGCGCCATAATAAATCCCCCTGTCCCACTCAAACAAGGTGTTCCTCAGAGTTCAGTTCTCGGCCCTTTATTATTTACATTATGCCTCTTGGGCAAATTATCTGTCGACACAGCATTAACTATCATGACTACGCTGACGATATTCAAATATATACAGCTTGTCGGCCAGACTCAATTCACCAGACTATCCTCGTGTATTAATGAATTGAAGGGCTGGACAAAATCCAACATTATCAGGTTGAACTTGAGTAAAACTGAGATAGTAATTGCTGGCCCCTCAACTCAAAATAGAAATTTAACTGTCCCATTGATAATACTTACATTTTTCTGTCTGCCACAGTTAAAAACTTGGGTATCATTGTTGACCCTCCATTAACCCTAGATGCATATATTAGCAGACTGTTTAAAGCAGCATTCCTCCAATTTCGCCATATCGCCCAACTCCGTCCCTAATGTTAGTCACAAAGATGCTGAGTCATTAGTGCATGCTTTTATTACATCTCACATTGACTATTGTAACACCCTCAAAATTGTGCTGCGAGAGTACTAACTTGCACTAAACAATCTGCACATCTCACTCCCATCCTATATAACCTTCACTGGCTACCTGTTGCATCGTGTATTGTGTATATATAATTATCTTGTTTATAGTTAAGTCACTCCATGGTCTTGCTCCTTCCTACATTTGAGTTACTCTCTCCTTATATTCCCACTTGCTCACTCCAATCTTCTGTGTGCAAACTTCTCCTTGTTCCCAGATTTCGCCTTTCATCAATGGGCGGTGTTTTTCTGTTGTGCAACCTGAGCTGTGGAGCTCACTCCCTCTTGCAATTCGGACAACTCCCTCTCTCAGAACTCAAAACTCTGCTCAAAACCCATTTGTTCACCCAATATTATCAGTCATAATTTGTATCTACTTCATGTAATACTAAGTGTCTGTCCCTTGTTATGGTTTTGAATGTTGCAATATTTATTATAACCATGCAACTGCATTGTTTCTTGCTCTGGACTGGGCAAATGTCCATTTGTCCTAATGACCCATATGTTTGACTGTTTTACAGTATTGTTGTTGTCTTTTACTGTGAAGCGTCATTGAGCCTTGTAAAGGCACTATACAAATTAAATTATTATTATTATTAAGTCTGGTTAGGTTGGTAGGTCACACCCACCGGTCTCACTCTTTTTCTGCCTCTCTCCCATGTAGACTCCGTCTACATAGAGGACATTGAAGCCGTGCAGAAGCTGAGGGATCTTCTGCATCAGGCTCTGTTAGAGTTGGTGGTGCAGCAGCGTCCGGAAGACCCGCAGCGCGCTGGCCGCCTTCTTCTCACGCTGCCCCTCCTCCGGCAAACAGCCAACCGTGCACTCACCACTTTCTACAGTATCAAGACCCGCGGAGGTGTGCCCATGCATAAACTCTTCCTGGAAATGCTGGAAGCCATGATGGACTCCCCCTAGCGTGAGGTACACAACGAGGTGAACAACGGGACAGGTCAGCAAAAAAAGAGGAAGAACCCCCCGCTCCCAAATGAAGGTTTAAAAAAAATCTTTTTAAAAAAACAAGTGCAGTAACCGAAAGGCAAGTCAAAATTCCCTTCAAATATCATTCATAATGTGAAAGCTTTGACATCGAGCAGCAAGACAGGCGATTTCTCATTCGTTTGATTGGACTTATTCATCACATCACAATAATCACTCGCCTGTTGGAATCATTTGCCCAAAAGATACAAAGATATCAGAGTTGATCACTTATTATCAGACACACAGTTTCCTATAGATTGTTTTAACAAATGGGACTTTCCATCAGCATAACATTTCGGGGCTACAGCATTGCAATGAGTTGAAGTTCAGTTACTGCTGTATGAAATCTCCTTCACCTGTAGCGCCCCCCTGTGAAATTATAGCAAAGCCATATGAAACACCACACAAATCCAGTAATCCATTAGGTGACCTCATAAAAAGCCATGTTTAACCTTTGTCCCATTTATGTGTTTGTGTGTCTGTGTGTGGACCATTTCATATACAAGTACATGCTATAACCTATAGGTTCTATCTTGATTTACCCAGATAGTTTTGTGGTTTGAATTGAAATATGCAAGACATGTACAGGAATGTTAGCCCTACAGGGTGAACAGGGGGAGGTAGTAATTTAGGAGTTACATATGACAGGAGCAGAAATATACTGTAGTACATGCTATTACATGCAATATATTTTAAAGCAATATGTATCAAAAGTTCAAGTTGTGTATTTTTCTGTAGAGGGGGGGCGCTGTTGAGCCAAGTCTTTTGTTCCGTTCAAGCTCTGTAATGTAGTGGTACACAAAGGGAACGCTGTCAAATAGGACACCATTCTTCTTTACACAGTAATGCACTCTTTATATTTTAGCAGTCATTTCCGCAGAGTGAACGGCTAGAGACTCTTGAACTTTGTACATGCGTTTGTTTGTGTGTGTGTGTGTGAGTGCACAGTTGCGTTGGTGCATTTAGTTCAGGGTAAAAGAGCCACCTCAGGCCCTGTAGGCCAGCTGGCTCTGTACACGGAGTCTGCTGCTGTGCTGTGGAAAGATGTTTCATAATCTGTCTGAAAGGAATTGAGCACGAACTCCTGCTCAAAATTAAAAAGCTAAAGCTTCACCTGATGTCACGAGCTCTTCACGTGACCAATAAAATATTATACACTGGTAGCCCAGACAGGAGACGGTACCGAGACTGATCATAGCCGTTGGTCATTATGCCTCTGCACTCTGAATTCTCCCTCTAAAAGACTTTGAGAAGGAGCTGATCCAGGATAAAGGATGGAGTGAAACTTGAATCCTCATGACCTACATGGATGCAGCGCGTGGTCCTTGTAACAATTGGTACAACATGAAGAGCCTCACAATATGATGTAAAAAAAAAAAACAATAATAATAATCCCTCACAACCCATGACCATTCTTGTAACTTTTTATCGACATTGTGTTGGTCACTGCTGTTTCCATGTCGTTTTTGGGTGTTTGTTTTGCAGACATTTGTCTGGTATTATATGCAATCATTTTCAGAGCCCTACAACTCTGCTACCTTTTTTTTTTTTTTTTTTTTTTAATAATTATTATTATTATTTAAAAAAAAATGTGCATTTTTAAAAAACTCAACAGTAGGAAGAAAAGCCAACTGCTGTCCAGGCCAAGGCAGAATAAATAAGAAAATCGAACCACTAAAAAAAAAAAAAAAAAACAGTTTCAGACCTCTGAGATTACAGTGTGTCTTCAGGGTGCTTTTCACTGTACGTTTGTAGTAACGATTATGTGTGTACAAGTTACGCTTGCATCCCATATGCAGGTAATTCCCAATTCTAGGCTGTGATTTAATTTTTCTTAAATAATTTCCAATTAATTTAAGCTTATCTTCTTTTAGGAGTCCCTCAGCATAAAATGCCATGGGAATTTCTGATCCTCAAGTATGAGCCTCTTTTCTCCTTTGTGGTTTGTCAAAGTTTAACTGACTTGAAACATAGACTTTCCGTATATTACATGTCCTCAAGCTTGGTACTAAAATAAAGCAATCTGGTTGAATGTTGTAAAATATGACTTTTACTGTTGTTGTTTTGTTGTTTTTTTGTTTTGTTTTTTGTTTTTTTTGCCTTTCCTTACAGTTTTTTTTCTTTTTCGCCAACATTTTGTTTTTTTCAGTGAGCGCTAACAGCTGAAGAATAACGAACGCCAGGGAAAGATATGTTAATATATTTGAATGTGACTTAGTAATAATAGTATTGCAGATTTCAGGCAATCAATATGTAGTGTTGTTATTTTCCTCCATTTACTGTCACGTTCTAGCATGCAGTCAGTCCTGCTGTCAGTTTTCAGTTGAAGCTATCTTAATCTAATCAACACTAAAATACTTTTTGGGTTAGTTTCATATCTAAGTTTTCTATAAGTCTTTTCCTCTTTTGTATACAGAGATAAACACACCTCTGTTCCTGGTCACGTTGCAGAATGTGTACAAAACTATAGATGTCTGGGTCCATTCAAAGAAAGCTGTAAACAATGTCCATGTTTATGTGAATAATAATAATATTAGCTAATATAATTCTATTACATTAGTATTTTCATCAACTATCAACATTGTATGATGCCATTTTGTAATTGTTGTCGTTAGATGAGATTTTGCGACATCCATCAGTGAGACACGTCATTTAGAAATAAAAATTTTAAAAAAGTCACGGGTAGCTGTTAGTGTGTCTGTATATTTATGTAAATGAGCAATACCAGAATTTACCAAAACTCTGTTTTGACCTTTCTCTGTATAGTGACCTACTGTAAATCAAACCTCAGCAGTAATAACAGTGTTAAAAATCCACAGAAATGATACAGCTTATAGAACAAATCAATGTTTGTATTTTAAAATATTGTATTTAAAAGATTCAATTCTATTTTTTACTCAATTTGCTGATGTTTATTAATATTATTTGGTTGTTTTATTTTCTGTGGGTTTTAGTATAATGATCGTGGATGTCTCTGTGTGCTGCTTTTTCTTTTTTTTTTCTTTTTCGTAAAGCTAAATGGTTCTGCAGTAGTGACTCTTTCAGCAATTTATTCATATTGAATCACTGTGATTTAAAAGGCAAACACTAAAACACCACAGGAACTTAGGGGTACTTCAAGATATTGTCGGTGTCATGTGTTTTGTAATAAATTAACACGCGTCAGAATTTGCCATTTGGTCTGTCTTTTATGATCTTGATTGTTTTCTGTGAAAGTGTTGTGTGTGTGTGTATTGTAATTGTGCTTTCAGCATGGGAATGAGGTAATGTGCAATACATTCCCTGTTCTAGTGGGTAAAGTTGTAAGAACACTGTTGCAATATAGACAACCAGCTAGCTAATGCCTTTTTTTTATATCATTTATAAATATGAACAATGTAAAGGCACAATTATTGTGTAAACGATAGAAAACCAGGACAAGCAATATTTTTATCAGATGCATTGGTAAATAGATCAATGCAGGAAAAACATGGGGCTTGGCCTTCAGATCAAGTTTTTGATGATGTCAAGACAGTGACCCTGCTCTTGACAATTTCTAACAATTGGCACAACACAATTCGTATGAAAACTGCTATGATTAATGTTAAGGTTGGTGCTGGGTTAATGGTTCTAACAGTTAGAACCATTAACCCAGCACCAACCTTAACATTAATCAAAGCAGTTTTCATACATTAGAATCTAACTTAATTGCAATGAAATTGAATGAAACCTAAATACATGGCTTTTGCTTACTCTTTATACACAATGTTTAATGGTATCCATTAAAACACAGTACTAACATTCACTTCTTTGAGAACGATGCATTAACTGACCGCTCGCACCAACGCTTGCTGATACATTAAAAATTTATTACAAATAAATCTATTCTCTGTTATCCATTTACAAAGTTTGCCAGATTTTAATTTTGGATTGAACATGAAAAAGATATCCCATCCCTCACTCTTAACCGTTCATATCTTTTCATCACAGTTTGCCTGAGTTAATTCTTACAAGTTTTAAATGTGCAATAATGCAAGAAGAAGGAAAAATAAACAACCTTCTGTTTTTTGTGAGGAGTCACAAGATGAGATTCTAATGCTATTCCGACCCTTTGAAACCTCCAAAGCAGACCACTAGTGGCATTGTATAGAGCACCACAGGATAAATTGTGTCTCTGAAGGATGTACATCACATGTTCCTCCTAGTTTTCGGGCAAGGGGTGACCTGGTGATCAGGTCCTGGTGTGTGTCAGTGCGGCTGCAAAAAACTTGGCGGCTGATGACACCACAGAAACTTGGTAAGCAAAGAAAAGATGAACAGATCAGTGACATTCAATGGAAGAAATGAATTGAGAGTACTATATATACTGTATTTGAGGGGAGCATGGTGGCTTAATTTTCACAACAAAGACATTCATTTTAAGTTGACTGGCATTTCTAAATTGTGTGAATGTGTCCTGCTATGAATTGGCACCCCATCCAGGGTGAGGACCACCTTCTGCCCCGAGGGCCCTGGACTAGCCTCCACCCTTTCCCTGTGACCCTGTGTAGGATAAGAGGTACACAAAATGGATAGATGGTATTTGATGGTATATGAATTTGAGTGACAGAGAAACAAGATTTGAAATAGATGGAGGTGGAGATGACCGTGTTTCCGCTTGACTCATAAGTCTGTAATAAAGTGATGATGAAGCTCCTTTAACCGTCAATCAAACTAGGAGGGCGGGGCTAAACATAAAAAACGACATTGCAGACATCCCAACTCTCCCGGAAGTTCCGGGAGTCTCCCGCATTTTAATAGAGGCTCCCGGATGCAATAAAATTATATACAATATCCCGGAAAACGATTTTTCCGACCTAGAGAGTGTTCAGTGATCACTTTTAATGGTAGACAGACTCTGGAGAAACCGAGAATGAATAACCGACCTGCTGAGAGGGCGAGTGACAGCGCGCGTCCTGATTGGTCTGTCTTTTTGCTGTCTAACCAATTAGATTTCTCGGTAGGCGGGCTTTACAGTCGACCTCTCTCTCTCCCGTTCATCCATCAGTTCGGTTCAGTTTAGTGTCTGCAGCGGCATATAGTGATGAGAAGTTCGGATCATATTACTAACTCGGATCTTTGAATCTAGTTCAGCAAATTAAACGTATCTTTTTTTAGAACGAGTCATTTCGTTCATTTCAACAGAATATAATTAAAATGTTACATGTTAAATTCCCCAACACATCTAGTATTAATAAACTATTAAATAAACTACAGGTTAATGCAGCCTCGAATTATGAGAAACAGAAATAATTAATTAATACTTTAGCTGGTCTTCGGGCTACGCAGTCTGTTGGTTCACCTCACCGCCCGATCCGAGTCCTTTTTTCTTTTGTCACGTCACATTTGTCAAGTCTGTTGCCCGGAAACACTCACGAGTCTTACTGGTTCCAGTCGTTCGTTTATCCCGTTTTAGGTACATTGTTGGAACGAGTACGTTGGAAGATCTCACTCTCTGAGATAACTCCTTGTTCCCGAGTCATATTAAAGATTCGTTCAAAATGAACGACAAATCACTAGAGGCATGGCAGAGTGTCCAAATAAAAACGAGTGCAGAAAGCACTTCACTCCACTAAAGTGTACTTGTGCATAATGGGGGTGGGAAAAGGGGGGACCCACAGTGTAGCTCGCTGTACTGTTTGCAGCAGTGATTTCTCAGTTGCCGATGGTGGGATAAATGAGTGGAAAAGACATGTAGAGAGTTGAATAGTTGTCATTCTCCCATTAGCATTGCTAACGTTATTTTAACTAGCTAAAATATGGATACTGTATTGATGTCTAGGTGATGAGGACAAACTCCCTGTAGACATGTGTAAAGTAGTTATTGAATATAAAAAATAACCCAATGAGTGGAATAATACAGTAATATAATATATAGTATAATATCGCACGCAACAGTGTAAGTACATATTTTAATGTTTTCTGCATATATCAGACTTAGATTAGGCGAAATCACAAAAACAAAGTATGTATGTAATTATTAAATTAAACTATTAAATTACATTATAAAGTATGTATTGTCTTATTACACCTTATGCGTATGTTTATTTATCTGAAATGAATAAGTGTGTAAGGGGCGGGGCGTTAATGAGTGTGTGTGTGTGTGTGTATTTGGGGGCGGGGCGTTAATGAGTGTGTAGATGTGTAGGGGGCGGGGCGTTAATAAGTGTGTGTAGGGGGCGGGTCGTTAATGGGTGTGTGTAGGTGTGTAGGGGGCGGGGCGTTAATGAAGAGGTCTTGTTCCGACAGTGACAAGCTTTCTTCAGGCCCGCCTTTTCTTCCTCACATATAAAACCCGCTGAACCACTGGACAGTTATGCTTCTCGGAAGACCTCGTCTGTTCACTTTCATCCGACCGCTTCATACTACAGTCACTGCAAACATGCCCATCAAGGTAAGACGCGTCTGCAGCCGCGGTGGTGTTCCTACACACATTTCCGGTTCCTCTGTTTGATTTGTATCTAATTTCCAGCTCGCGCTGAGTGTCGCTGCTATGCTAACTAACCGAGTTACCTTACTTTTCTTGTCACGGTGTGTTTAGTATATTTACAGCAGTTAAAATGGCGTTATACGGAGTGTTCGTGCGACCAGGCTGGAGCTACACATATTCTCAACTGAGTCGTGACGTCACGAGGGAATTTTTCTCCTATGTTTTTGCTATTAGACACGAGTAGACACACTCATCATATTTCTGCACAAAGGCTACACCTCTTTTAAATTCATCTTGTGTGCTCCGTCATCTTTCTTGTTTGCAATACGCATTCTGCCCAAAACCAAACTTGTGATGTTATTGACAAACACAGTTGCGTTGTCACGGTGAACTGCGCATGCGCGTTGTGTTGTCTGAAACAGCTGATGTCCAGTCCTCTACTTGTCCCCCTAATGCAGTTTAAAGGTTTGGTGTGGGGTTTTTTTTCCAGCCCAGGACATCTTTACCTGTAAAAGAAAATCCCACAGATGACTCTCAATACAAACATCTCATGAACATTTATCATTTATTGAACATTACAATAATCTAGTCTGTTTATTAGTGTTTATCAACCCACATGTTTTTGAGTTATTGAGATTTGGATTAAACCTGTTTGATTAAAGTGATCATTGGTGAATAATTATAAGAGCTAAATAATAATAATAATAATAATAATAATAATAATCTTTTCAGGTGTAATTTTATATTATATTGAGCAAATAATGTGTAAAGGTAAACACGAAGAGCATACGTTGTAAGTAATGCAAGCTACATGAAGTATAGGTAGTTTTACTCTAATTGGTTCCTGATGTTGAGAACCACTGTTTTAAAATGTTTTCTGCTGGCAAAACTAAACTGCACCTTTGTTGTGTGGAACATCATGGGTATGTAGAAACAACATTTTTATGTCATTGTATGTATACACACACACACATGGAGAAGATTGATTAATTCAGTCATTAATAACTGTTATTCCAGTCAGGGTCTCAGGGAAATATGAGGTGGCATCGGTTGAAACTGAGCCAGTGAGCCATCCATGTTTGTATACAGATTGGATGACTGTAACTTTATGCACTGAATACACAATACTCATCCTATTAAACCTGATTAATTGCCCAGCTGAATTGCATTGAACTGTCTCTGAGATTAAGGGAAATGCTAAAACAGACAGGAAGGGGAAAGTGATGAGGATTGAGATACACTAATGTATAGCACTCTTTCAAAGGTTGGAGAGAGTCTGCCAGCTGTGGAGGTCCAGGAAGGAGACCCGGGAAATAAAATTTCCATCGCCCAACTCTTCAAAGGGAAAAAGGGGGTACTGTTTGCAGTGCCAGGTGCCTTTACTCCTGGATGCTCCAAGGTAGATGACACACACACCAAACATACGATATATATATATATACTACAGTATGGTGTGACAGTCTGATGGTGTGGTGTTGTCACAAAAGATTCCGTTGCTCTGCTTACGTTTGTACTTGGTGCTCAAAACACCAGCGTTTAAGATCATAATTCATGGATTGTAAAGTCTAACATTTTCATCATGCGCACACGTACATGACTGGTGTTTGTGTTGCTCAGACACATCTCCCAGGATTCGTTGCTGATGCAGCAAAGCTGAAGAGCAAAGGTGTGCAGGAGGTGGCCTGCGTCTCCGTGAACGACGTGTTCGTCATGGACGCATGGGGAAAGGAACATGGCACAGATGGCAAGGTGAGCAGGGGTCCCATGGTATAAACAGCACATTATCTACTACAGTTGTAGAGGAGTAATGATTTATAATCATATGGCATTACCCAGAAGAGGAGTTCCTTATGAGTCTGGTTCCTGGCAACGTTTTCTTCCTCGTGTCTTCTCAGGTTTTTTTGTTTTGTTTTGTTTTGTTTCCCTTGCCATTGGATGTAATTCTATATCCAGGTTTATTTAAAGCTGCTTTGTGACAAGGTCTGTTGTTAAAAGCGCAATACAAATTGCATTGAATTGACTCTTGTATTTAAACAACGTTGCTGAGCATCATCGAGGCTGTAATTACACATCCCACCTCGTGAAACCGTTTAGCAGAACACGCTTAGATGCTTTAATCGGGAAATAGAACAATGTTAGAAACCTGATCTTCAGCCACCATGAAAGACGTTAAACGGGTTAGTCGGTGTATTGTTCAACTGGAAAACAGCTTTTTGTTGTCATCATATGAGGTTTTTGGAAAATGACTTCCTTGTGAATTCCCCAGCCAGCACTGTGATTATAAGGAAGTGGTTTAAAAATTAGGAAATCGCGAGCCTACATTAAAGCTGTTTGGCAGTGTATTGTTTAACTGGCAATCATAGTTTTGCCATGTCATCCTATGTTGTGTGTTTTTTTTAAATAAAATTTGCTTCTATGTAAATTCCTGTTTCTCAATATTCAACAGAGTATAGGTTTAATTTCGCTGTTTCAAGTAAATAACATGTGATTTTTGTGGTGATTATAGTAAACATAAGGTTAGCAGTGGGAGATCTGAAGTCATCACCCAGTTTGTGGAAAGATGTAAAGGACCACACAGTGTACCCTGATCACCCAGTGATTTTAAACTTTTTTTTTTATAATCCCAAATCGAAGACCTAATTGGGAGAATTTGAGCAGTGATTGGTGATAAAGGGAGGTGAGGAACCCTCTCCCCAGTCTACACCTATGGGTGAAATCATTTAAGTGGTGAAAGGGTAGGGCTGTTCATGTTGAAGGTGTGAGTATCTTAACTGTAAAGGGAATGATGAAAAGAACCACCACCACCTCATGGGAGTAAATGTAAAGAATTCTGATTGATTTAGGAGTGAAGTTTCCTCTCGTGGTTCGCACAAGGTAACATAATGCATGCAGTGTGCTTTCAATAGAGCTCGTTAAATATTAAGATTTGAAATTTGGATATCGCCATGTTATTTGAAACCTTTCCATTTCATTATAGGTGCGAATGCTGGCCGATCCCACAGGAGCCTTCACCGCAGTAAGATTTGTTTTTGATACACCTACCGTTCTCGTTAACAACACAGGTGACAGGAAATTGTATGAAAATCCTGATGCAAATGGTGTCTCACCTCTGCCTGTCTGAGCCATGTGCTGTGGTTTGCAATGGCAGGCCCTGCTTCCTGTTCTGACATGTGAGCATGGTGTAACTAGACTGTTCTTTTTCAGGCAGTTGATCTCTTTCTAGACAATGACGACATTTTGGAGGTACTTGGTAACAAGAGATCTAAGAGGTAAGAATGATTATTTTTAGGACACATTAAGGATATTTGTGCTTCAGTGATTTATAAATTATGTGGAGCCCTAGATTACCTGGTAGCATTTTTTCCCCCTACATACCTTATGTTAACCCAAACTAGCCAAGTAGGGAATTGCCACAGCTTAATGGTTCATGGGCAGTTAAGTAATTCTCAGGAACCCTGTATAGTCTTCTATACGAACAGCTCAGACCAGAAAACAATTGACTCAACTAGTGGGACTCGAACCTACAACCGTCTGAAAGGCTTCAATCTGAATTCAGAAGCCAAATGTGCCACAGAGACCAAAAGCTTAGAACAGAATTTGTGGAAAAAGAAACGTGATCCATCCATGTTCTCCAATCCTTGGATAACCGGGTTCATATGGTTGGCATTTAAGAGTTTAAGATTACTGATGAGATGTTTTTCTGTAAAATTGCCATTTCCTGTGTAGATATGCAATGCTGGTTGAGGACGGTGTGGTGAAGAAGCTCAATGTGGAGCCTGATGGAACTGGTCTCAGCTGCAGCTTAGCCTCAAACGTCCTCTCTGATCTGCTCTGAATCAGACTGCACCAGCTTCTACATCCTGACTGTGACTTTCTCTCTGTTCACTGATCAGTATTTCAGTTAAGAAGAAAGCACAGCAGGAGCATAATAGAGGATCTTAGAGTTGAGTGAGACATCAATGCACAATATGGCGATACGCACAATAGCACTGCTGTTACTGACACTGAGTGTTATCTGTACAATAATAAACAACTTTACAGTGATTTCTCAGCTTCTTTATGACCACAATAACCACTTTGATTTTTCAAAATATTTTTAATTAAAACATTCATAAAGAAAGATTATGCCAGAGGAAGTGATGTATTCACTACATTTTTGTACAGAATAAGTAGTTGGTAAATATTGTAGAGAAAGAACCATCAAAAGCAACCAAACTGGTCAATTTAACAATAGTGAACAATAATTACATCTGCTATAAACACAAATCTAAGCCTTGTTCTGGAGCTCATCAGACAAAACATTAAAAAAAAAAGTCTTCACTTTATGAAAGCGACATCTGGGATCTTTCCTTGGACCTAAAAACAAACACTGCTTAGTAACAATGAACTGTACTGGATTTTATATACATGCACACTTTGTATTGCAATGAAAAAACAAAATGACTGACTACCTTAAGGTCTGTGAAAATCTGACCGGCCCTTTCAAAATTCCAGTCATTGTCTTGCAGGCACCTTTAAAAAAAAAAACGAGCAAATGTCTCAATAATTCCAATGCAAAGTTCCTGTTACACATTTAGCCCTGTGTGGTTTTGTTGAAATAGTACATTTCATAATACATAGTCAACTCCCATTATCAGCAAGTCTCATGAAAATAAGCAGAAATGAGTGATATGGAGACGCTAGTTCCATTGACGGCAACATTTCAGAAACGTACGTGGTTTTCTTAGTGCGATGTGATGCTTATTAGAGACGACGTCGAAGACGGTTCGAGAGTAGTTACAGACGGATCACTCCTTCACACAGAACATTTAAATTTCCTTTAAATTATTACTGACGTAGGGTTATAACGATCTGGATCAATGCTTCAACTGAAAAGACGAAAACTCGAACGAATCAAGACAACAGTCCTAAATCTATTCAATTACAGCTGATTATTAATCAATTCTTCGAAA
Source organism: Ameiurus melas (assembly GCA_012411365.1). Lineage (NCBI taxonomy): Eukaryota > Metazoa > Chordata > Actinopteri > Siluriformes > Ictaluridae > Ameiurus > Ameiurus melas. The sequence continues at coordinate 12,869,094 of CM022769.1, forward strand.
ACTGAGAATGTGTGTAAATTTAAAAAAAATATATAAAAATAATCGGTTTATAACTGATGTGTAAATAATTTCCATTTTGCATGGAATGCTGAGAGTTAAAAAAACTAAAAATCCTTTGCGAATTAACAGTAACATCTTTGGTATGTATAGAAATGTCAATAACAGTGTGAGATTGCAAAATATTGAATTCCTACATCCATTTCCTGTGTTCATCAGTACATCAAAGCTCCTTATCTTAATTAAAAATCTACCTGGCTCAGAAAAGAAATGTTTTGGGGCAAGAGATCCAGATTGAACATTGTTGTAAAGCTTCGAAATCTTACTTCTGAGACCACTCCAGGTTCATGCCAGACTGCTGGGAGAACGCAGAGAGCATTTCCTGTTGTTGGGCAGACAGCGTGGGCACAGGGCTGCTGGAGGGGGTCGGGGCTGGGGCGACAAACGCTCGCCGAATCTCCTCCGTCGTGGCGTTCCGGACAAACATCTCGTCGTTCACGATACACAGGCTGACGATACAAGACAAAGTATGCATCGGGGGGGGGAAGAAAAAAAACAGTACAAGGTAGCCGTGTCCTCCAAATCATTCAGAGATACAAGAGACGGGCCTTACCTTCCATTTCCAGGGGACACGGCAATGAACACGCGAGAGAAAGCTCTGTACGAATCACGAGAGTTGCCATCCACTGAATGAAACACAGAAAGAGAAACCATTAGAAGCTGCATTTTGCAGCAGAATTACCTGCCATACTGCAGGGGTTTGAACTCATTTCTAAAAGAATTAACATCAATCACAACCATACCTTCTTTAAACACTCCACTGACTGTGAATGACAGCAACAAGCTCTGAGAAAAGAGAGAAAGGCAAATGAAATTGATGCGAAATGACTTTAAACACAGACTAACTGAAGCACAGTAAAATTCTCACGGTGTAGGTGTTGACGTCGACATTAAACGAGGCAATGTCATGCTGGGTCTTGGGGAGCTCGTTCAGAAACGCAACCACATTCAACCGCGTGTGCTTCAGCAAGCGAAATCTTGTAGCTGAAGGACCAGAACAATAAAACATTACTTAAGATGCAGTGATCAAATGGTCACAGGTTAAGTTTGTGTAAATTGGGGATAAATATATCTGCCATACAGTAATCATCCAGTAACTAAGCAACTGCAGAAAATAAAAGTCTTACTGGAATCTTTCACACGCTTGATGTTACGACTGTCCTTCATGTACTCTCCCAAACTGCTTCTACAGGAGTAATAAAACAAAGTGACCAAATAAACATACCATAAAATAAAACAAACATACCACACACACGGTAAAAATTTACAGACTCTGTTTGTTAGTCACCTCTTGCACTGATATTCAGTACAACAACATGATTGCAGTCAAGTTATGGTTTAAAGATATTTATTCAAATGACCACTGTTGACAAGATACTTGAGTGTTTCTGCGATGGACCATTTTCCAGTCCAATAACTAAACATTTCCAGTCAACTGCAAGCCTGTTGTAACACACTGCATGGGCCAAGAGTGTCTAACTAGAAAGGTGTGTTTAATAAAAGAGAGCAGTTTTTAAATCCCTCAACAATGCTGCTATCTCAGATTCACTTGTTAGAGCACCAGAATTTTCCAACTGAAAACAGTCCAAAGCAGCACTCTCGGATCTCAGGCAGGAAAAAAAAAATAATAATCTGGACATGAAAGATTAAATAGACCTATGAGACTTTTCAAAACAGATGCTACAGGGAAGAAGGTTTTGACACCATGTATAGCCATAGACATGGGGGTGAGACAAATGAATCTGATAAAGTGATAAATATTTATAGAAGTAATTAGCCTGGATTTGGCTAAACATTTTATTTCGCAAACTATTTGCACAAAAAAAAATTCTCTCTTTGGCCCAGTAAGATTTTAATCTGACGCCTAACACTTGCAATAGCACGACAATGAGTGTAGATACAAGGTGTAATCTGTGTGTACAAGGACATCCTATAGGTGCCAGCCAGAGAAAAGTCATAAAGCCAGAAAGGAAGTGGATATACTGTACCTGGAAGGGTTCTGCGTGGAGAACGGGACAATGAGCGAGAACGTTGCACCATCATGATAAGCATCAAGCAGAAGCTGTCTGTTCGCCGAGTCGTATATAGTGTAATACCTTAGACGACAAGAGAAACGCATTTAGCTTCGGTCACACCGCTGCTTTATTTTCACAAAAACAAACTAGACATTCAGAATTGCGAAGAGTAACGTACTGTTGTAGGAAGCAAGTGATGAGGCCCTTCAGTTCTTCTGAGCCGAAGTAACTGGGCTGCATTGAAAAAGATTCCAATCAGCTCACATTTAAACAGTACAGCAATACGCTAAACGAGCGGTGTCAAACAAACGGTAGATCATGACCATAAGTAAAATTTTAGAAACCATGTTTTAAATAAAAAAGTTCAGTATAAAGCACTAATCCTTTCTTCCACTAGGGGGCGGAAGAGAGCAACAAACGCAAAAACGTGCTAATATACAAGTTTTCATTTCAACTAAACATTTGCCATTGAAAAACCTCTCTAAAAAATATTTAACAGCTGCTTAGAAATTTTATGTTTCAAATATATATTTTAAAAACAAACAATGTTTTCATTTTAAACAATGTTTTCATTTTATGTTTTCATTACTCTTTTTTTAATTTTTTTTTGCAAACTCTATTGATTGAGTTTGACACTCCTGTGCTAGACAGCAGACTAATACAACATTATTCGGGAAGTTACCTTGCACGGAGGAAGAACAGCCGGAGCAACCTCCAGGTCAAAACCAATGGGAGGAGGAAGGTCGTGTCCGTCCTGTGGCAGAGATAAAAAACAAAGGTGTGATAGAACACCTGCCAACTCTTTGATGTTCATGAAAAATTGAAGTGAAGTACAAAAATGAGTCGTGTCAACTATACAGTGCCTGGACAAGTGTGTGTACACCATGTTATCAAAAACTGTATAACAAGAAACAACAGAAGCACAGCAAGACACCAAAAACCAAAGCAGATGTTCTTTATTATGTTCTGTCATGCTGCACAATGGTTTATATCTGTACAAAGCACAATTTAACCCTTCGTTTTTGGCGACTAGACAAGTTCAAAACAAGCATTTATTGACCCCCCCACAAACATCAGAAACATTCCAGTGTCAGCTGCTTCTGAAACGAAACAAACTTATGCTACTTTCGACTACCATTCATATCCTCTCAATGAGGAAAAACCAAATGGGGAAAAAACCCCTCAAATCAGAATTCTATAAAGTATAAACTAGTTTCTGCTAGATCAATCAACATACTGATATTAGTTTGTTCAATCTATAACAGTTCACTGGTTTGAGGAGGTAAATATACATCACTCATCATAGTTACACTGCCTTTGACTTGAGGTTGTAACTTGTAATTCCCAACCTCCAACCAGGAAAAGACGAAGAAAACGCCCCGCAACTTGAAATTCCGAATTGTAAACTTGGGGTAGTCATCTCAACTATGAGTTTCTTCCCAACTTACAGAGTGACGTCGAATCAACATGGCCAAGCAGAGCATTAGATGTAAATAAACTAACACACACACACAAGTATTTGCTGTAGATCAACCAACATAGACATGTTGACTTGATCAATCTAACAGTTCACTGGCCGAGAAGGAAAACATACATCACTTCATCACACAGTTAGCTGGCTTCCATGGTCCCCGCCTCCCCACATTGTATGTGGAACATGTCAAAACTATCCTGTCTAGCGTCTGACCAATCAGCAGTGTTCAGCACATCAACACATCAACGTTTACCAAACAAGTCACAGGAAGCAGATAAATGAAATACCCTGAACCAGTTCCTAAAAAAGGTACATGTGGCAGAAATGCACCCATTGTGTCAGTAGCTACTGTGAGGGGGCAAAAATGGAAACAGACTGTGTCAGATGCACCAGAGTAAACCAGTGATGTGCAGAGCCTACCAGTTTGAGCAGTCTGGGGAACCTCTCCCGTATGGCACTGTCCAACAACCACAAAGACAGAAGACAAGAGAAATATTCACTGTTATTTGAGAAGAAACTAGAAAGCAGATATTTCCTCCCACACATACACCACTGGCACAGTCTCCCTGAAGACATGAAGCAAGGACACGGTCACTGGGCATACAAAATTAAACAGGGGATTTATTTATAAAAATAAAACATCAGAGACTCTACAAAAATCAGGACTTAAACCCGAGGAGTTTATATATGCAGTCTGTTTTCGGCTATATATATTTACCACAGCCAACATGATACATAATCTTCGAATAACTGCAGTAATCTTGCTACAGTTTGAGCAGCATCACTCACAAAAGACGGCAACAGTATCCATAGTGCTTGTATGTTCCCCCACCCTAACAGGAATGTAGTACTTACCCCTCCACAATACTCACCATCGGCCCCCTACGCACAGGAACACACTGACACGCAGGCTCTGGGGGGTGGGGGTGGGGGAAGGGGAGTGTGTGGGGTAGAGGTGGTGGATACGGTCAGTACTTTCAGGCACATTGCGATTGGACTGAGGTCTCTCGGGGGCCGTGGTGAGTTCAGTTCGACATGCCATTACTACATAACCGTTTCAATTCAACTGTAAACCAATTATGAGTAGGACAATGGTATGTTGAGTGCCATTAACCTTTCTGTAATCAAATTAATTAGGTAGAATGCACTTGATCCGAACTCAAACATCATTTTGAACTAAAGAATTTTACTATGGAGAACACTAGCCATGTTGACGGAGGCCATTTGAAACAAGCTGGAGGGGAAAAGCGACATAAAGAGCAGACAATTTTACATGAGAGAAATTTTCAGCATAGAGAAGATGGCATAAGAAAGTAAACAAACAAAAAAAAAAGATAGCAGCAATGAAGCTGAACCCTGAGCTTTTATACAGAGTACTGCTATTGCTCGTAATTCTGGCGACGCAGCTACAAAAAGACAATGCATTGGCCTAAATCGTATGACCTAACAATTTTGGACCCAACCACTGCAGTTAAAAATGGCCGGGTTTCATTTCAAGAAAAAAAAATTGAAGCTGAAGTTTTAACGCTCCTAGTCAGCTATGTCTAATTTTATGTTACTGTATCTTCACTATAGTTTCTGAACTTGATACTTACTCTAATTTTGAGATGCTAATATGGCCACAAAGCCCACATTCCAGTGTTCCTCAGTTTAGTAACAGCCAAGAGAGCATTTGCTTTGATGTTCTAAATGTTCACATTACTGTCCATGCACCATGGACCTGGAGGTCCAGTTTTGAGCAACAAACCTCTCATTGGAGCTTAAAGGGTTCCAGCATTGCTGAGAACTGCTTGGCTTGAAGGATTTTCTTAAATCCCCCCTCCCTTTCCTCCTCCACCCAAGAGCTCTCCTCAGTGCAGTGTTAACAATTCACATCTTCTTCTTCTCTCCTAGGGATCTTCATCGTCTGTTCTAGGTTGTGTGCTGTGGCCAGCTTTGCGACTGTGCCTGCCTTAGGTTGTCCCGAGTTTATGGTGGGATCTTACCCGTCTTTGGCTAACCAGCCTTCGTCACTGGCCATTCAGCAATCTTGGGTTGAGACCTAAGCTCAAATGAGGGGTGGAGGGGATGGACAAGGCACCATTACAGAGCGGTTGAGAACTCAAGAGCACTTCAGTGCACAAACTTTCCACACATGCATTCTCCTTCTCTTCTAGAGTCAGCTTAGGCCCGACGCTCTCGCAGGGTTAAGAGGCATTGGGCATTGAGTGGTTAAATTGCGCTGTATCCCAAATGAGCTAATAAGCCAAGAAAAAGCTACACAAGTAGACATAACTAAACTGACCTTTTTGACTAACAATATAAACGCAACTTTACGAGCAGTAATCTATAAAAGAGCAACAGAGCCAACTGCACAGCAGGAAAAATACAGAGGAACCAGAGAACTTGAATTGAAAAGAGGCGGAGAGCACATGTAGAAAAAATAACAGGTAAGCAGGAAGCTTTATTTTATCCTTTATACTAGACCACTACACTTTTTTGTAACAAATATACTCCCATGATATGTCGCACATTGATTGGTTGGTATAGTAATACCATAACCCCCGTAGAAAATGCCGTGATTTGATGCCGAGTGTTAGAACAACTGCCGCATCAACAGTTTGGTTTTATATTTCATGACAGAAACCGGTTAACAGCGGGTCTTGTGCGCATCATGTTTGGACTGGCTAGTATCAAAAACATATCAAGTAACCTTAAACATGTTCAGGGTTCACAATTTGTATTATGAAACCGGTTTTCTAAGAATATGACAAATCGACATTTGTAAGAACAAGCTTGAGTAAAAAAGACTCAATCTATCCAGTATATTGGCTAAAGTCCAGTCAGTTTCTTGTTGGTGTGTGGTTTTAATTCACTTGATGCACGTCTGTTTACAGACTCATACTTTTTTAAAGAAAAGTGCAGTCGGTTAGTGTTTTGTGCAGTACTGACAACACCCACCAAAAACATTGTCACATATCACAGCACTGTAGAATTCTCAAATCTGATTTGTTGGAAGTTGTGGATTTGTTTTCTATAACAAAGGTCTGTTTCTTATTATCACAACAACCTGTTTTTTTGTTGTCTTATTAAAGAGAGAGAGAGAAAAAGCTGTTGATGGAATGACTGGTTATAGCTGCTATAATACTAAAGAATAATAGAAACTAACTTACCTTCCATAACATTAAGCATAACTAAACTGACAGCATCACATGACACTAACATTTAAAAAAATCCATGTAATCAATGAGAAATTCTTCCAAAAAATTAGCCATCAGTGCTGAAAAGTATGGACATGGTACATTTACTCCATTTCCTTTGGTTTTTACATAAGCCTTCGTCGCTTCCATTTGGCTCTGTCTGAAAGGGTTTGTCGACCTCCAGGGAGATAATGTGTATGACGTACACAAGCACACGGACACTCACTCAACCAAAACACACTCGTTTACCCGTTTCCATATTTCTTTGCACTACAGGTTAGAATAAGAACTGACCTAATGTAATCGGCCTGGTCCTTAAAGTGATCGCACAGAGGGTTCCTCTGCAAGGACAACTCCACCAGCCTCAGCCCCTTCAGCTTGTCCAACTCTCTCTCCGACCTTATCTGTAGCAAACAGAGAAGTAACTATGTGAACCAGATAGACAGAGCAACCCCAAACAGAATAAAAGACAAAACTCCATACATCATTGTGTGAGAGATTCAGAATCTTCAGATTTGGGACTTTGGCGACGAGGTCAGCGAGGTCATCAAGCTTGTACAATCTGTTGTTGCTTAGGTTTAAACAAACCAGCTGTGAAGAAGATGAAGAACCAAAGTAAACAAGTGTTTTCTTGGATTTTTCCATGTGATCGTTAGCCTACGTCATGTATTCCATTTCATGCTTCGAAAGCAAGATAAGCGATCCTTTTCTGTACCTCAGGGATGTTATCCTCAATGATCTTGATGACTGCCTGCATGGAGTTTTTCCTGCTAAGTGCCACCTCAATGTTCAAGGAAGCCAAATCTGTTGCAAGGAAAATGACAATGGAATAACATTAGAGAAATACACTTTCAGCTGCAACCTAGGCCAAGTCATAATTCAACTACATTTATGAACAGCCCGCCATTCCAGTGGAACTAGTCACACGACTGGTATCATTTGGAGGAGGAGCTCATAATTGCGGGTTCACCTTCACATAACCATCAACTGATTATACAATTCCACAAGTCACTTCTGCACACACAGCTTTCCAAAATGGTAGGCAATAAGTTTGGGGAGGAGGGGGTCATTGGCACTTTTCCCCATCCCCCCTTTTAAGTTGCAGATGAATGCCCCTGAGGCTGTGAGCGTTTCACTTTCGAATTGTTTGAATGGTGAATTCATCGTTGTTCTTAATGAAAAACCCAACAGCAAAACAGTACAATGACAAACTCGCTCACACTAAACAGAAGTTTTTAAACCAAATCTTCTGCCATCATCTTGTCAAGTAAGCTTGCCTCACTAGACACGTGAGGAATTAAATCAGACTCCTGCTGATCTGTGCTGTGACTCATACAGCTCATGCTGAATTGAGCAGACACATTCAGTTTTTAATTGTAGCATCCATTCTCCAAGCAAACTAAATGATTTTCATTACTATAAAAATGCAAAGCGACAGTGAGGGTGGTGCTGCGGTGGGTAAGTGATGTAATCAGTGTGAGCCAAACAACATGCAACACAGGAAACACCGGCTATCACAGCAAGCCTAATACCAACACTCAAATAGCGAGATGTGTGAAATGTCATAGCACAGGGATAGTTGTAAAAGAGGAGCTGTTATCATAAGAAGATTTTTAGCCACACAGACCGGAACAAAATGTGTGCATTTCACAATGCTCGCAGTACAAGCGCACCTACCACTAAGGTGAGCTAAAAACACAAAACGCAGAGGGGAAAAACGACCTAATAGCAATTATCCAACATAAATGATCTTTCCAATTTTTCTTTGTCTTTTTTAGCATCTGTAGTTTCCCTAAACATAATTTAACAAATCACACAGCACAGAGAATGTTCGCTTTTCTGCTTACAGCTGTTAAACATTTGACGGTTAAGTGGTCTACTCAATCACAAACATTTAATTAATATGTAAGTGGCAGCATTTTAAAAAGAAACCTACCTGGGTCAACTCTGATGTTGTTCAAATCAAGGGCCTGTTGTGAACCGTCAAAACGCTTGGACATGCATTGCTGTAATAAAAATGTTTGTTGTAGTTTCACTGCGACATGTCAACCTCTTAACAGCAGGGCCATTACTTTACATGAAATACAAGATGAGTGCCAAAGTGACTGCTTCACTCAGGTGTTCACTCACCTTCAAATGCTCTAGGTCCTCAAGCTTCAGGTCCTGTTGGGGTAAGCTTGGAGGCTGGCATGGATTCATCAAGACGGCTATCTGTTAGGCCCAAAGTAGAATACAGGACACTACTGAATTACACTTAAGAAGATATTGAACAACGTGGAAAATCATTTCTTAGATTTTTGTCTACATCACAAATGCACTAATCCAGCCAATACATGTATTTTATAACACTGAACCTTGTATCCATCTTTGTCTGTGATTTTTCTGGACACTTTGCACAAAGCATAAGCTGTAGAAGAATCATCAATGTAGAACTGTACTCTGTTTCCTTCTGTGTGGTACTGTAAAATAAATAAATAAAACTCACAACAGACTCAGACAGTAAAACCTTATTTTACTTTGCATTTGTAAACACTGCCAGAATCACTGTTATAGAAAATTGATCACCATCTGACCGATGACAAGTAAGAATTTAACAATACTGTAGTATAATCATTCATTTCATATTTCACTTGCCTGTATGGCTTGGAATGGCACTGCGCAGATGTTCTGTAGTGAAGAGAGAAGCCACTGTTTTTCATATTTTTTCCCATGAGGAATCTGAAGAGATAAAAAAAAAAAAGGATTAGTAAAAAGATTCAAAACAAATACTATTTATTTAATTTCAAGCCATGGACATAATGGCAAAGCAGCTCATAAAACACGCACCACCATCTTGAACCAATTCTTACGGCCTCCACCTCCATCAGCTCCGTCTACTCCACCTCCTCTATTCCCTCGTCCCCTGTTGTTGCCACCATCTCCTCTTGTATCTTTTCCTCCTCTTCGGCCGTTACGGCGATTTTGGGGCCGCCCATAAGGAGCACTGCACAGAAATGAAAACATAACATTATTCGGATACATTCACAGCATTTTAGCAGACATATCACGCACAAAACACTTATTATAAAGAAACAAAACAAGATATTAAATAAGAACTGTGCTCTCACAATCTCCGTTGCAACCCCCCATCATGAAGGTCATCAGTCATTGCGATGTCACCATCATCGTCCTCAAACCTGGATCTGGGACCAGCTCCTCCACCTCCGTGGCCTCCACGATTTCTCTGTTTCGAGATCTGGTCGCTGTAGAGCGGCGCTCTGAAAGGTCCCCTGCCTTTCCTGCGATGTTTGGGTCCAACACGATCATCATGTTCTGAAAGATGAATACATCTAGTTCGGCACATTCACTATTAACACCTTCTATTCTTCTAACACAGTGGCCTTGAAGAAATCATACACATCTGTAGCAATACCTGGACTTGGAACTACAACACTGTCAATACAAGTTATATGTTGGTAAATTAGTAGATGTTCAGTTATGGTATAAAAGATTGTAATCTTAAATCATACAACTGCCACAAACTCATTAACGTGCCCTGGAGCAAGTGCATTTACTCTAAACCTAAGCACACCTTTTTGAGCAGATGTTAATGACTGTCCTGCACTCGATGTAGTTCTCCAAGTTAAGAGAGCAGGGTCACTCGGCTCACCACTAATGTGTAAAGTCTGACTGATCTGCATCGACTTCCCAACGCCCAATCCACAGACGGCCGCCGCTCCCAGCGCCCAATCCACAGACGGCCGCCGCTCCCAGCGCCCAATCCACAGACGGCCGCCGCTCCCAGCGCCCAATCCACAGACGGCCGCCGCTCCCAGCGCCCAATCCACAGACGGCCGCCGCTCCCAGCGCCCAATCCACAGACGGCCGCCGCTCCCAGCGCCCAATCAAAGACGGCGCCGCCCCTCAGCGCCAAATCCACAGACGGCCGCGCCCCAGCGCCCAAATCCACAGACGGCCGCGCCCAGCGCCCAATCCACACAGACGCGCGCCCCAGCGCCCAATCCACAGACGCCGCCGCTCCCAGCGCCCAATCCACAGACGGCCGCCGCTCCCAGCGCCCAATCCACAGACGGCCGCCGCTCCCAGCGCCCAATCCACAGACGGCCGCCGCTCCCAGGGCCCAATCCACAGACGGCCGCCGCTCCCAGGGCCCAATCACTGATCTCCATTGTCCTTAATGACTAACCACCAATCACCACTGCTAGTCTCACTCACGCCCTTCGCTGTTACCTTTTCCTGGGCAATATACACAAAAAAGCAAAAATCTTGTGACACCATGACCAAAGCCGATGTTGTTCACCACGTTATAATCGACTATTGTATATACTGAGAAATCTCTTCTATTTCACATCTTCAGAAAATCTGATATACGAATTCGCGCCGATGACACGGATGTGTAAATGGGAGTATGACGTCATCCAGTAACCCCATAAGAACCGCGGTCAACGAGTAAACAATCCATTTCAGCAAATTCTCCGTCATCTACAGACGCTGCACACACTGACTCCGCCATGTTGTTTTCCCTGGCACGCCCCCAACTCGGGCCTCAAAGAAAATACCGCGGTTCCCCACTTGTAATTACAACTTTGTGGTAGAGTTCAACTCGTAAATACGTAATTTACGACATGATTGAAAGCACCATGACTGCCAGTATTCCCGTTAAAACACAACCAAGCAGTCCGAGCCGGAAGCCGTTTTCTTAATCAGGTTCTAAATATCTTCCAGGTTACTTGTCAAAGTAAGATTTTTTCCCCAGAAATCGAATGTTCCACGTTTAACCACTGTACCCATAAAAGAACAAGCAGTATTTTGTGGGTTTTGTGCAATTCGACGTGATTTTCAGAAAAAAATGCTGCCGCTGGAGAACAACAATGCGGCCACGCAGTGGGGAAAAACGGCTGCTGGCTGAATAACTAGCGAACTAATGATAAAATTGTGACTTGAATAAAGATAATGTAACCATGACAACAAGCATGACATAACCCCGGTTAATTACTCCTCGTAGTAATTAGTTATCTAGTTAAGCGCGTGCGCTGAGAGTGTAGCTGCGTAGCTAGCCAGAGTAACAGTTCCGTGTTGCTAACAACCAGGTCACTCTTCAACGCTAACACTGAAGGTTACTGACCTTGAACTACTAACCACACAACTACTAGCTGTAGCTCGGTAGTCACTAAAACTAGACTTTGTGGGAAAATACAGAAAGACGCTACATAATGAGTTTTTTCCCCGTAAAGAGTTGTGTAACACATTGACACCGCTAAGCTAATTAGCACCAATAGGCTCGCGCTGTTAACTCACCACTGTAGAATCGGGAGTCGTCTGCTGTCGCCATTTTGTGATTAATTAAAACCCAGCTAAGCGAACAGCTGCCTCGTTACCGGTGTGTTTCCAGCGTACGTATGTAGCTAAACCAACAAAATATTTCAACAAACGCGACTCAGGAACAAACCGAAGGTTAAGGTTAGCGACAGGAACAAGGATTATTGCTTTGTTTTCTACTGTCTTTTTTCTTTTGAGGAACGCAACGTTGTAGTGCGCATGCGCGGGTTCTTCACTTCTTCTCCGGCTCATTGGTGGTGGTTAATGCAAACGTCCTGTAAGTGGCGCCATCTGCTGAGAGCATGCGCACACCACAACAACATATAATGAACAGTAGGCGTGGAATAATCCGACGATATGGACTTAATTCTGAATTTAAAAAGGCAACGAGTGAAAAAAAAAACTGTATACAACAACAACTAAAAGTTAATTATTGTCGATTAGAGTTAATTATAAATCGATTATTATCTAAAAAAAATAAAAATAAATAACCCTGCTGTGATGGTCCCTGTGGGTCTCTACTGGTATTTGTTGCCTTCTATTGGTGGGATGCTATGTCTATACCATTAAGGACCAATAATGGTAATGGTTTAAATGGTTAGCTGGTGGTTTTCAATTGTACTTGTAGTGGAAACCATTAGAATTTCTATGAGTTTCCTATTGGGGTTTTTTCCAGCAGGAAGCTGGGGTGTAAAAATAGAACATAAACTGGTGTGTAAATATCATTCGTGTTTAAAAACTGAACTGAACTGTAAATCATTTAATGGTTCTAGGATGCTGACTAGACTTTCAAAATAGTGTTGTTGGGTTAAAACAACAAGAAAACAACACGTATAAAGGTTTGAATAATTTTCTACATTAAAAACAAAAAAGGATAAACAGTAAACGCTATTACTGCCATAAAACATCTACAGGTATCTCATTCGATTGATCACAATCACATTGTATGTTTAATGATAGAAACTATGAATAAGCCAGTCTGAACAGAAAGGTCTTCAATCTGGATTTACAAATATTTACAGAACCTGTCTTCCTTATATACTCCAGAGTTTAGGAGCAATATAAAAATATAATACAGTTATCCAGTCAGCTAATCATGTGGCAAAGGTGCAATACATAAACTCATATAGATACAAGTCTACAGCTTCAGTTAAAATGTGATTTCAGTGATCGGGGTATGGTTGTTGGTTTTGTTTTGAAACTGTTGATCTGGTGAGGACAGAACAGTCTCTATAGTTTCACCCCACAGAATGGTGTGAAAAGCAAAAAAAAAAATGTGTACCTCAATTAACCTTTGAGGTGTGTCTTTACAAGTGCAGTGAGCAGAAAAGCATTTCAGCAAGTAGAACATGTCAAACATTGAGGCAGACGGGCTACATATTCTATGAAACCATGAAATACTGAGTACTCCTTATAAACAACATAAACTTAATAATGTTTCCACACTGTTAGCACAGACAAAAGAAGTAGCGCTCCCCCATCTCTTCAGTCATAACTGAGCCCCTGTGTATCTTATGTTACAAAACCTCAAGTTAATAAATATTATTAATAATATTAGTCGTCCAAACCTGTGACATAATCGGAACGCATTTTGCTTACATGAGCCAAGGTTTCAAGGTGTTCCCAGATTGTAAAAACATTTCACTGAGACAGTAGATCTAAAGGATGTTTACTTTTACATTTCCATCCTGTCGGCTTACTGGCACCTGAGATTTACAAACATTCTGTTTACTGGATACATGTGTCCTGAAAGAAGGCAATACTGAGGAAGATGAACAATGCTGTAGTGTCTAAACAATGTATGAATTATAGATAAATTTTGTAAGGGATCGGGACTGGAGGCGGATGCAGGTGCAGATCAAACTCTTTATTAGACACAAAACGCACAACCAAAGCAGACGCAGTCTTCACCGGAAAACGGGAATCGTGGCATAGAACAGATCATTCAAAATGGAAACAAACGATACAAACTATAAACTATAATACTGAGCGAAATGCTCAGTAACCAAGGCGTCTAAGCAGATACCCTAATCAACCCAAAACATAAACACCTGTGGCAAATAAAAGTCACTTCACTCAATGTTGAGCAGGAAGCGAGTGGGTAATCCTCTTGGAATAAGGATACTCGTTCTCTAACATAAAATCACATCCTTTATTTTCTTTTACCTGCACTTTTCTAAAATTCTAGTCTGCTAAAGAGTGACTTGGATTTAAAGTTCACTGAAAGGGCAAAACCATTTGAGATCCACTGCCTTAAATCATTCCTGGTTGTCTTCTTCTGAGAAAGAGGAAGCAGCTGCCATGGTTTCAACAAAACAAAGGAGATGCTGTTGTAAAGGCCAGGACGTACAGCGAGCTAGAGTAAACCAGCGTGAATGGCCTTCGGGACCAATATCACATCCTCCACATGGGACAGAAATTCACTTTCACCAGCCATCTTTCCACACATCACTGCAGTTTTATATTCCTTCACTCTAAACATCGGCAGTTGCAAACTGTACATGTAAAGAATGACAGTTAAGTGATATTACTTATCCCACAGAGCTTTTGAAGGTTCCCGCTATACTTGTGGCTGCAAGGTTTATATTAATTCCCTTCTTCTAATATGCTATTGTTTCCATAATAAAAGATTACAGAATACAGGGACTTGTATGGGGGATGCTCCACGTCCGTCTACTTTCTGTACCGCTTATCCTACACAGGGTTGTGGAGGAGCTTGGAGCAGGGATCTCAGGGCGCAATGCGGTGGACACCCTGGATGGGGTTCCAACCCATCACAAGGCACAATAACACACACATTCACAAACCCATTGGTGGAGGAAACCGGAGTACTCAGAGGACACCCCAGAAGCACAGGGAGAACATGCAAGCTCTGTGCACACACAGGGCTTACGCAGGATTCAAAACCACAAACCCGGAGTCACGAGGCAAACATTCTAAGCCACCATGCCCCCAGATGCTCCACATAAATAGGTTAAAAACATGTAAACATTGATATGGTGAGGCTTTCTGCATTTAGATGTTTATTTAGTATTTTTAGAAGGAGTCTCTGGTGTCAGTGTATTGTAACGGTCAGAGGTAAAGTTGTATCACACAAAGATTTTTAGGATAGAGGAGTTTACGCATTGTCATTTCTGGGTAACATGACAAGCTGCATTTTGGGTCTTTTTAAGTGAGAGAAAAAAAGACAGGCCGGTGAGGAAATGACTGCTATAATTGTAGCTGGTATAATGTAAGTGATAAGAGGAACTAACTTGTTTTGCCCACTTTAATAGGAAAACAAGTATACCTACTAGTTCATGCAATTATCCAATTAGCACAATGTATAAAATCATGCAGCAGTGAAACTAGACTAGCTGGCCAGGTTTGGAGAGCCTGTGCCGACTGCAACCTCTGATTCTTGTTCTTGAATGACACAAGTGAAACCTAATGTGGTGTTCTGCTCTTGTAGCCTTAAGGTCTAATGTGTTGTGTGTTCCGAGATGCCTTACATGCTCCCCACGGTTGTAAAGAGTGGTTATTTGACGACTTGACAAAGCTTTCCCATCTGGCCATTCTTTTAACCTCTCTCAGCAACAAGGTGTCTCCTACCACAGAACTACCAGTCGCTGGATGTGTTTTTGTTTCTTTGTTGTTGTTTTTTTACACCATTATTTGTTAACTCTAGAGACTGTTTTGTGCGAAAATCCCAAGAGATCAGCATTTTCTAAAATACCCAATCCAGCCAATATGGCACAATTTTCCCCATTCTGATGGTTGATGTGAACACAAGCTCTTGACCTGTATCTGCAGGAGTTTATGCATTGCATGTTGATTGGCTGATAGTTATATTAATGAGCAGGGGTCCAGGTGTTCCTATTAAAGTGTCCTGTGAGTGTATATGAGCAACAATTTTATGATTTTGATATATGTGCAATTTAGTTAATAAATTGTAAAAAAAAATTAAAAAAAAATTACGTTACAAAATAAATTTGTAAGACTTTTATAAGGGCTGCCTCTTGTACTTGTCACTAGATATAATTTAAAAAGGGAGGTGGCAGGGGAAATCTGGAAGAGTCCAAAGGAAAAGGGAGGTGTAGATGTTCCAAACTTAAGGAAGTCTCACTGCGACACAGACTCAGTAGACTGGAAGTGGATTTTGGATACTGTAGCTGTGTTACACCTGAGTATTAGAAGTACCTCAGCTTGAGTCATCTACCACAGCGTAACCATGTATAACACTGGCTACAAATGTGGCTATTCAGAAGCCAAACTGGGATGGTCAGCCAAGAAAATGCACAGACCAGAGGAAATTTTTTTTTTTTTTTTTTTTTTTTTTTTTTTTGTTTTTTGTTTTTTTTTGGAAAAAAAAAAAAAAAAAAAAAAAAAAAAAAAGAGAGGAAAGAAAAAAAAAAAAAAAAAAAAAAAAAAAAAAAAAAAAAAAAACAAAAAAAAAAAAAAAAAAACCCAAAAAAAAAAAAAAAAAAATAAAAAATTTTGAAAGATATTGACGTGAGCTGGCAACAAATTCATCTATTACTATAAATATGTTGCAAATCAGATGGGTAAGAATTTAATACTTAGTCATGAGTCCTTAAAATTATTCAGTGTATTAATCAGAGGACATGCTAATCTGAATTATTATTTATTCTCCAGTTCTAATCCATCATGTCAGATTATGCATGAAATATTACCTCAGCAAATGTAATATTAAATTACCTTTAATCAAATTAGTGGTTGAAATGCTTTGCTTTCTGTGAATTTTTTTGTATTGTATTAAATTTTATTAAACTTTGTACAAAATTTTTTGACTGTATGTGTTTGAAATTTGGCAGCGACAGTGTGAGGCAGACAAAAAGTCAGTTCTGAATCCCATTTGTCCCTCCATCAATTATGAAGACAGTGAGCCATCTTCATTTTTCATTAATATTCTGTAAATTAATGTATTTAAATTAATGACTTACATTTTCATGTCACAAAGTGAGCCAAACCCCAGCTTAACTGGATGTAATCTAGATGTCCAAATCTAAAAAAGATGCTTCATAGTGAATTTTGTTTTTCGTAGGCCGAAGCTGTGCATTTGCGTTCCAGAGATCTGATGAAATACTGAAACTTGTCAAGGCGAACTTCACCGAACAAATGACTACAATGAAATTTAACCTAGAAAACAGCAACAAAGAAAAACTGCTGTATCATTTGGAAGTGATTGAAATGCGGCGAATGAAAGTCTCCCTTGAAAAAAGGCTTGAAAAGTATGAGAAATCATGTAAGGAGGATTTCGTCAATTCCTTACAGGGAATCCCCAACGTCACCAGGGAGTTCCTTAAAAAAGTTGATGATTTGTTCATGAAGCACGAATCCTTCCAGCTAACGTGTGACAAACAAAGCACGAAACTTGAAGACATCCGTGTAAATTGCAGCAGCCTGTCGAGAGAGGTGGAGAACAAGCTTCAGACATATCTGGACAAAGTCGGGAGTCAGGTCTCGTCCATTCTAGGTGCGAATGCCAAATACCAAACACAAAACAAACTTCTGACAGAAGATGCCGCTTGGTGCAAGAGGAATCTCAGTGCCACTGTGGAGGAGAACCAAAAGGCTCTCAAGCAAACTCAGTTGAATCATGACGAACAAACAGAGAAGCTCCTGCTGAAGGTCAGAGACCTGAGTGTAAATAACAAACTTCAAGAGAATCTACTGTCTGTGAAGGAAATCGACATTAAAATACTTAACGAGAATGTGAAGAACCTCAACACATCTTTGACCATTTGTAAGGTGGGCTTTCACCAAGAAATATAATATTATACTTCATAATGCTTCATGTAACAGTAAATAGTTTCAAACTGTTAATTTTTTCCTTACAGGCAGCACAAAAATCTACTGCTCTAAGGTCCACCACTTTCCAATGGCCAAGTTCTACCGGGTCACAGATGAATGGACTTGGTACCATTGGGCAAAGTTCATTAGGACTAGCCAATGCAGGTTCAAGCAGTACTAATCAACTTGGTCGAACAGGTTTCTTTGGATCAACAGGTTTTAACAGTGCAGGATCAAGTGGAACATCCTTGATCAAAACATCCCCATTTGGAGCAGGACCCAGTGTAAGCGACCAACAGTCGTTAAGTAAGAATTGTTTTTTTTTTAGTTTTCAGTTTTACACCTTGTGTTGTAACTAATTGTGGTGCAAGTCTGACACATTTAATGCTTCTGTTTGTTTGTTTTTTTGTCCCAGGTCAAATCATTCAGCACTTGCGAGAGCTTCAAAAATATGCAAAAACAGACTGAAGGGACCAGAGACCAGTGCAAAGATCAAACTTGTATATGGAATATAATAATAGTTTATATCACAGTTCTGTTGACATCTCCAATCAGAATTTTCAAGAGGCGATGAATACTAATATATATATTAAATAATAATAATAAAAACATATAAATGCTTTGTCGTTTCTATAAAAAGAGCTCATATTGTAAAGGGGGCACTCCACATAATCTAAGTCATAATTTTGAGTCTGATGGAAAGCATGTAATCATTGATATGGTGAAGTTTTATTAATGTTTACATTACTTTTGGGGAAGAAGCCTCAGGTTTTCAATGCTTTGTAAAAGTAAATTTTCCTCCACGGGCGAGTCTTCAGAACAGATCAAGCAAATGGACAACACTTTCTGGTTTCTTGAGAACAAGCTGAGGTTTTTTTTTACTACAAGAAAGAGAAAAGATGAGATGCTGGTAGGGCAACAACTGTTTATAGCTGTGTTAATGTACATGATAACCAAGAACTAACAAGTTCAATAACATAAACGTGACTATATATGGTTAAAATGCTCTACATGTTGTTCAATAATAGCTGAAACACTTTTGGACATGCTGTTATTGGAAAATAGAAAACTTCAGGGTAGTAACAGTATTACACCTGGTCACACACTGTTGTGTTTTTATTCCTTACTTAAATAATGGTTTATAATGTGCATATTTTAATGCATTATCTACAGATGTACTATTATTCTTATGATGTTAATAACTTGTATTTGACTTCCATGACAGGACGAATGTAATCCTTTTAATATAAAGATAGAAAACCTTTAAGTTAGACTACTTGTGATCTTGCACTTATTTGGCAGGGTCCATGTTTTTCTTCATGTATGACAAAAAATACAGCAATAATAAAAGCACAAATGAAAATGCATTTTTCTCTGTGTCATGAAAAGGATGGATGTTTACACTTTAAATGACGCATTTCACATCAAATTGTCTGTTATTTTAAGAAACAGATCAATGGAGAGCACATGGCAAGAATCCCATCTTATGTACGTCAAAGGAATGTGGCAGTAAACAACTGTTTTTAGTTTGTGATTCACTTTAAGGGACTTTACCTAATCCAAATCAATGGTCCACACAAGCAGAGATGAATGTTTGTCTGCCAGACTGTTTATGGCTCAGAATAGGAAGGGTGGATGAAACAGTGACTCACCCATGCTACAAAAGTCAGGTGCATGCTATCAGTATTATTAAAGGGTTACCCATCTCTCTTAACACCCCTAAAATAACTCTGGCCAACCACAGCCTATTGTGATTTTTTTTTTTACGTCAATGGGAATTTTTTAAAAACAAAACTCTCTCCAACAAACGGAAATCCATTTCAAGCCAAAGTTGACCTATCATTCAGCCATGTTGGCAGCAAGGTTAGATAATGTGCTTGAATACGTCCGCATGGATGCACTCCTTCAAATAAGAGCCTGTAAACAATGAAAACAGGTCAAGAATGAAGAATAAAATAAACACACCTTCAATTTTGGCAGTTCATTCAGGATATACCCACTGAGAGGACACACTGTCTTTCCAAAAGACAATGTTCGTCATGTCCACAGAGAGACATTGGCACTGATAAGCTGCGTTACTTGTGCAGAATGTAAAACAATTAGGACAGTTTCCCATGCTGACTTGCTTCCTGTGAGAAGCAATGCCAAAAGCATTGCAATAAAAAAAAACCAGAAAAGCTTAAGCAGAGCAGAAACAAGGCGCCAATTAATAAATAATGCAGTTGCATAATGGAAGCCACAGTTCTGCTAAAAGGATATCCTTTGTTTAGCATAAGTGACTTCCACTTAGGCCTGCTTACTCTGAGAGACGCTTGTAAAGTTAGCATCTGTGACATCTGAACAATAAGTACTTGGAAAAATGTTTTGTTTATTTACTGGCATTAAAGATTTCAGCAGGCGGGAAATGTGCAGTCCTTGTCATGTATTCAAGCTTGAGGATGTAGCACAAGAAACTGATTTTCTTCATTCATTTGATATTGAAAATGAATGAAGGTTTTACTTAAAGTGCAAGTTACATCAAATGTCATGTTTTGACATGCACCATTAGACTGCAGGTCCATATATTGTTCAGCTTTCAAATGAAAATTGTTTTGGAAGCTCAACCATGCCAGGGTCTGAAAACCTGATTTTTTTTCTAAAATATCTTCTCCCCTTTTACAGGAAGGGATTGGTGCTTATTATTACAACCTTCTTCCTAATCTAATTGGTTATGAAACTTGGTCCACTGTTATTCATGTTCTCTCATGATCCCCTCAACGCTAATTGCACTTCCTGCACTTCGTGGGGCCATCAGGACCCCATGGTGAAGACATTAAAAGGTCAACACCTTTTGTTCATCTCCAAAAATAATGATAGAAAACAATTTATAAATAAACTAATATAAATATCTCTTTAATTCATATAGATATATTTGTCACTGTTAAAATTAAGCTGCTACTACTACTGCTACTACTACTATTACTACTATTTTCAATTTTTTACCCATAAATGCAATGTTGTGCAGTTGAATTTTTAGCTGTGGATCTACAGTGAGTTAAGGTTGAACAGTATGCTGCAAATTTCAAAAACACAGGAACTGGGAAAGATAAAGACACACAGGTGGTTTTGATTGAAGCTGGAGCTTAGATTTGATCTAAATCTTGACTAGGAACCTGGTCAAAAATTTGGTCACTTAATGGCAAATTGACATTCTTTACAGTTTCAGGAGAAAATTAGTTTCAAGTGGGGGGCATGGTGGCTTAGTGGTTTGCACATTTGCCTCGCAACTCTGGGGTTGGGGTTCGAATCCCATCTCCTGCCCCCATGCTTCAGGGGTTTCCTCCAGGTAGTCTAGTTTCCTCCCCCAGTCCAAAACTGATAGGTGATGTAGGCGAAGTAGCATTTCCAAATTGTCCATAGTGTGCCATTGTGTGTGTGATTGTGTCCCCCACCTTGTGCCCCAACTTCCCTGGGATAAGCTCCAGGATCCTATGTAGGATAAGCGGTATGGAAAGTGGATGGATAATAAACCACTCATGCTCAAAAACCCAAAGCATCAGTCAAAGTATATACACTAATGGTTTAGTATGAAGCCCTGTATTCATTCACCCAATCAGACAATCATGTGTCAGCAGCACAATGCATAAAATAATGAAAAGTTTGTTGGAAAAGAGCTTTTCCAATCTTCAACTGTCCCGTTTCAGTGAGTCCCATTCTTGGCTGAAATGATCTCCTGCAGTTTTGGTCCATCTCAAGGTTCGACATATGTCTTTTGAGATGCTTTTCTGCTCACCATAGCTGTAAAGAATAGTTATTTGAGTCACAGTAGCTTTCTTTTCAGCTTTGACCTGTCTGGATGTACTCCTGTGACCTCTCTCATGAACAAGGCATTTCTGCCTGTAGACCTGCCACTCACTGGATATTTTTTTGCCCATTCTGTGTAAACTCTAGAGACTGTTGTGCTTGAAAATTCCAGGAAATCAGCCTGCCCAGCATCAACAACCATGTCACAATAAAAGTCACTGAGAACATGTTTTCCCCCACTGTTATGATGTTTGTGAACATGAAAGGAAGCTCTTGACCTGTATCTGAATGATTTTATGTATTTAGCTGCTGCAGTATGATTGGCTGATCAGAAAATTGAATGTATGAATGTAATAAGAAATAAAGTGGACAGTGAGTGTATACTATAGTCTAGGTCCTGGTGAAAATGTGAGCCAGTAAAGTCTACATAAATCAGAGTAATGGAAGTAAAAGCAATGGATCAAACACCTTTGCAGAATTTAGATGGCACTTACGAAGGAGAATAGGCAAGAAGTTTGAAAGGTTTGAAAAGGATATAGTAGGTACCAAGATGTGCATTGATGTGTGCCAAGAATTACAATGCTGCTTAAAGGTCAGCAGCTAAGTGTGTGTCTGTGAAATGGTCCACCGCCCAGCAGTCCTTTAGCCAACGCCTGGTCAGTGCTAAAAATGATGCATCGATGAAAGAGGTGAAAGGAGACTGACACAATATGCGGAAATGAAGAGACAGTCAACATCAGTGCCAGAAGATCAACAAAAAAAGGCAAAGCTCATAACACTTTATCATGAACAGGGTTAGGTAGCAGACAGCCTTACAAAGGTTTGTTTTTTTTAACCCGAAAAGACAAAGAGAACAATAAATAGATATTTTATAGATATCTGCACTTCAAATAAGTTCCTGTACATATTTATTCCTCATTCAATAGACTAGCACTGCTACAAGTTTTACTTTTTTTAAATAATTTTTTAAATCAATTTGATTAATGTTTTGAGTGCTACGTACACCATACAAATATTTGAAAATTATTTGAGAATTTTACTCCAATCACATTTTGGAGACAGGAAGTCCTTTGCAGCCTGCGTCCATGGCTGCCCGTGAGGGCGGATCTTCTCAACAACCTCCGAGAGGAAAAAGCCATAATCATCAGTCTCATGAGGCAAGAACAGACGGAAATAGTGGAAAAAGGAAAAATATGGTCGCAACACCTCCACAAACAATATCAGTGACAGAAATAAAATTTGTAAACCTCATAAGGAAAAGAGACTGGTACTTGGGGTTTTTTTTTGTTGTTGTTCTTGTTTTTAATAATGGGCATAGAAGCAGATTACACATTTGGATTTGGCTCACTAATGTAACCTATGAGCCAAGTGCTCAAAAATCCTCACTTCTCAAAGACAAAACATCACTTTCACACCATGCATCTCTGGAAAGTCCACTGAATTGAAATAGCTCATGTGACACACCACATGCCTGAGATGCCATCTCTTCACGAAGAGTGTGAACCACAAATGGAGCAAAAATAGATACTGGGGGCTATCGGGCAGATTCTGGAAATAAATGTTGCATTAACCCCTACACAAGGGAATATTGTGATGCTGTAAAAAAAAAATGTTTTACAGTACTTTAAAAATATTTTTTTTGCCTGCCCAACTCACTATAACTAAACTGTACCTTGAATATAATCACAGCATAATTTTGTAAAATCCAAATAAGCTTTACAGATCTTTATTGGAAAGGGTTTAAACAATGATTTTCATGCTTGTTCAATGAATTATAAACAATTATTGCACATGCACCTGTGCAACAGTCCTTAAGACACAAACAGTTTATAGGCGGTAGGCAATTAAGGTCAGAATTACAATAACTTAGGACACTAAAGAGACCTTTCTACTGACTCTGAAAAACACCAGAAAAAAGATGCCTAGGGTTCCTGCTCACCTGCGTGAACATGCCATAGGCCTTCTGCAGGGAGGCATGAGGACTGCAGCATGTGTCCAAAACAATAAACTGCAATGGTTGTAATGTAAGATGCCTAAGACAGTGCTACAGGGAGACAGGAAGGACAGCTGATCGTCCTCGCAGTGGAAAATTACATTTATCCATATGTCCATCCGTCCGTCCCCCCAAGAACTTGCTAAGGCCTTGGTGGAAGAGTGGGGTTACATCTCACAGCAAGAACTGACAAATCTGGTGCAGTACAGGAGGATGAGATTTTAGTGCTTAAAGATATTGACACTGTCCCCGTTCTGGGACTCATTATTACATTTCTGTTTTTCAAATGTCTGTGAAACTTGTTCAGACTATGCCACATTTGTGATTGATTTTATATTAAAGGGGACCCATTATGCAAAATTCACTTTTAAATGGTGTTTGAACATAAATCTGTGCGCACAACCACCCTACAATGGTACAAATCTACCCGCTCCTTATTTTATATTCCCAATAAATCATAAAGTGTCTCAAAATGAGTTGTTTTAATTTTCGCCCTAATGTAACGTCATGTTGGAACAAGCCTCGCCCAGGGACTCTGCCCTATTAGCATAGCTCCTCCCCTGAGTGAGCTGCACACAGTCCGCCATGTCCGCGACGGAGCAGCTACAGCAAGAAAAAATAGCTTAGTAAGTTTTCTAAGTGTTCTGTTGTTGTCTGTAAGAATGAACACAAGAGACACTGGAGAAGTTTTATTTTTGAAGGAAATGTGCTCCACATATACCTTAAATCCTTTTACACCTGTTTTGTGAATGCTCATTTGCATTTAAAGAGACACACACGAAAACATGGTATAATAAATTACCCATGAGGTATTTCGAGCTGAAACTTCCCAAGCATATTCTGGGGAAACCCTAGACTTATATTACATCTTGTAAAAAGGCTTAAATACAAATATTTACATATGTTAAGAAATTTGCTGGAAATAAAATCAGTAAATATAGGTGCATATAAAAAAATTAGAATATCGTGGAAAAGTTTATTTTTTACCCATAATTTAATTCAAAAAGTGGAATTTTCATATATTCTAGATTCATTACACATAAAGTGAAAGTGGAGAGGCACAGAATCCAAGTTGCTTGAAGTCCAGTGTGAAGTTTCCACAGTCAGTGATGATTTGGGGAGCCATGTCATCTGCTGGTGTTGGTCCAATGTGTTTTCTCTGCAGCGTCTACCAGGAGATTTTAAAGCACTTAATGCTTCCATCTGCTGATGAGCTTTATGGAGATGCTGATTTCCTTTTCCATCAGGAGTTGGCACCTGTCCACAGTGCCACAACTACTAGTAACTGGTTTGCTGACCATGGTACTACTGTGCTTGATTGGCCAGCCAACTCGCCTGACCTGAACCCCATAGAGAATCTATGTGAAACACCAGACCAAACAATAGAGATGAGCTGAAGGCCGCTATCAAAGCAACCTGGACTTCCATAACACCTCAGCAGTGCCACAGGCTGATTGGCACCATGCCACGTCGCATTGATGCAGTGATTCGTGCAAAAGGATTCCCAACAAGTATTGAGAGCATAAATTAACATACTATTCAGAAGTTTTTATTTTTTCTGTTTTTATTCTTTATTCTTATTCTCAATTTTTTATTTGAATATTTTGATATTCTGGGTTTTTGATTTCCATGAGCTGTAAGCTATAATCATCAAGATAAAAAAACAAAAAGGCTTGAATTATTTAATTTTATGTGTAATGAATCTAGACTATATGAAACTTCCACTTTTTAAATTAAATTACAGAAATAAATAACTGAGGCATAGAAGTGTAACATAATTAATTGCTGTTACCAATATTGTAGTTCATGGAAGTGGTGACATTATGGTAGTATTTATGTACATTTATACATGCAGGCTCTTTTAATAATAAACTGTAATGCATCCTGTAATATGTTTTCAAGTCTTATAAGCTTCTAACCAGCAACAAACCTACTGGCTTCCAAAACAGTCATCAAGTTCAGTCAGTGGTCCTCTCTTTCCATTTGGATTTTACAGATATGTTACATGAGCATGCAGTAAAAGAAACCATATTTTATTAAATAAACATGAAAAGGTAATAGCGTACACTTATGAACACTTCTGTATTACACCAAGCCAACATAAAATGTACTATGATACAGTACATTATAAAAGTCATGTAACATACGACTGAACACAAAATGTATTAGTGAAAAAAAAAGTAGTTTGAACATTCTAGAAGCTAAAAACCCGTTTAGAGGTGTGCTTTAACACATGTGGTAGCCTGGAAAAAACCTTCAGATTCTCAGAATTTCTGAATTTTCTACAACCCCAATTCAGAAAAAGTTGGGACAGCATGGAAATGCAAAAAACTAAGAAAAAAAGTCATTTGAAAATTCACTTCACCCTGTACTATATTGAAAACACATTATTAACACATTATTTGATGTTTTACTTTGTGAATTTTATTTATTTTTGAAAATACATTCATTTCAAATTTGATGACTTCAACATACTCCAGAAAATGTGGGACAAGTTTACCACTGTGTGACATCACCTTTTCTTTTACTAACATTTATTATGCATTTGGGCATTGAAGACACCAGTTGGTTAAGTTTAGCATTCATCCATTATGCATTTCTTCAGCTGCACAACTGTACACTTCATTGCCTTATTTTGCACTTCATAATGCACCACACATTCTTAATCAGAGACAGGTCAGGACTTCAGACAGGCCATGCTAGCACCCGCACTCTCTGCTTACGCAACCATACGCTTGTACCATCCTGCTCTGGATGGCAGCATATGTTGCTCCAGAATGTGTACATATCTTTCTGTATTAATGGTGCCCTCACAGATGTATAAGTTACCCATGCCATGAGCACTGACACACCCCCATACCGTGACAGACGCTGGCTTTTGGACCTGACACCGATAACAGCTTGGGTGGTCCATTTCCTCTTTGGTACGGAAAACACAACGGTTGTTTTGTCCAAAAACTATTTGAAATGTCGACTCGTCAGACCACAAAACACAATTCCACTGTGCTACACTCCATCTCAGATGAGACAGAGCGCAGAGAAGTCGGATTTTTTCACAGGCTTCAGTTGAAATTTTTTACAGGCTTCTTTGCTCACATTTACCAAGGGTGCCAATATTAGCACATTAGGGCACTCTAAGTTCCAAAAACAGGTTACCGTAACTATTGAGCGCACCTGAATATAAGCCACACCCACTAATTTTAAAAAGAAAAAATTTTTGTACATATATAGGCCGCACTTGTGTATAAGCCGCAGGTGTCCACGTTGTAACATGATATATTGGAACAAAGATTTTTTTTACTTTTAATTAAATACGTAAGTAAATGCTTTTTTCCCTCCCGAACAGTGCCTGTATGGTTAAATAAAATAAAAAATACAGTTGCCTACCAGGAAAAGTCATTGATCGCAATCTTCATCTTCCTCCTGCACACTAAAACCACTCAAGTCGTCTTTTTCAGTGTGGGAATTGAACAGCCTCAGAATTACGGGTACTTCTTCACACACCATCTCTGAAAGCTTCTGTTGTCTTTTTGCATTGAGTCAGTTCTTCACGCTGCCGTCTCCACCATCTCACCATCGATTCATTGATGCCAAGCTTACATGCAGAAGCTTTATTTCCTTCTTCGACAGCCAGATCGATCGCCTTTAACTTGAAAGCGGCATCATTTGCATTTCTTTTTAGTGTGAGTGTGTTTGATTTAATTCGAACAGTTTCATTGGTCCACTGTGATCTGTTCGGTAAATTCATTGGTCTGATGTGACGAGGTTAAATGTTTTGGCGGTGTTACGAGACGGGACTGGAGGCGGATGCAGGTGCAGATCGAAGTCTTTACGTAACTCAAACTCAATCTTCACCGGAAAACGAGAAACTGGAATCGTGGAATAAAACGAGATCATGAATCAAGGCATGGATACAAACGACATCTCCTATCTAACCTTAACCAACTATAATACTGAGCAAAGTGCTCAGTAACCGAGGGGTTTAAATAGTAAACATTATCAAACCAAACCATGGACACCTGGGGCACATTAAATACACTTAAACTTAACTAAATGCTCAAGCAGGAAGCGAGTGAACCATAACAAAGTCACGTGACCAGTCAGGAGCCGTGCCACAGTGCTCTCTGCTGGCCGTGGTGTAACAGGCGGCATTAAGTTCGTTAGCCCGTAAAAATGCATAAATTAGCCACATCATTGTTTAAGCCGCAGTGTTCAAAGCGTGTGAAAAAAATAGCGGCTTATAGTCCGGATATTACGGTATATCAAACAACCACCCTACCTACATTTGTAACCGGATACATTTGTGGAAAAATATGATTGACACTTTATGAAAGATTATACAAGGGTGTCAGTTTTTGCATCGTTTACTGCAAATCAGTGTCACTAAAGTGTATCAGGTTTAACACTTTATGAAAGATTATACAAGGGTGTCAGTTTTTGGATCGTTTACTGCAAATCAGTGTCACTAAAGTGTATCAGGTTTAAGGTAACAGTAGAAGGAGCTACTCAGTACAGTGGACTAGTAGAACATTTTTCCTTTTTCAACTAGAAACATGAGGCACTGTTTCTCTCATTTTTGTCACATTTTTAAGGTTTTCATTTGACTCTCCATTGATAGTGTATGATGTAATCACTTTGATTATGAGCTACTTACATCAACTGAAGTATATATCAGTCATGGCTTTTGATTATCTGTAGCTTCACGTCACTCTTCACCTGACTGATCACATCATTACATCTGTGCTGAAATAATCACAAAATTAATTTATTCTGTTGAGTAAATGTCCCAGTTTTTATTGGCATTTCATCAGTACAACCTTGTTTGCATTTAACAACTGAATTGAGTAGGCTGAAGTCAGTTTCGCTAGTACACATAACCAGATAAGAAAAAAAAAAGCCTAACCAGATCTGATGCAAGTTTAGATTAACTTGTACCAGGGGAAGAGAAGAGTATGGAAAAGGAAAGGAAGGGCTCATGATCCAAAGAATACCATATAATCTGTCAAACATGGTGGAGGGAGTGTTACGGCATGGACATGTATGGCTGCCAACAGAACTGGGTCACTGGAGTTTATTGAAGATGTGACTATTGATAGAAGCAGCAGGATTAATTCTGACATGTATAGCGCTATACTGTCTACTCAGATTCAATTAAATGCTGCAAAACTGATGGGATGGTGGTTCAGAGTACAGAAGGATAATGAACCAAAACATACAGTGAAAGCAACCCAAGGGCATCTTATAGCAAAGAAACTAAATGTTCTAAATTGGCCCATGACCTCAACCTAATCGAGTATGCTTTTCACTTACAGAAGACAAAACTGGAGGCAAAATGCCCACAATCAAGCAGCAACTGATGGAGGCAAAGCATCTCCAGAGTAGAAACTCAGCATTTAGTGATGTCCATGGGGTCCAGATTTAAAAATAATCAAAATTAAAAATAATCCTTATATTTATGTTTGTTTGCTTGTCCAATTACTTTTGAGCCTGTCAAAATGGCTTTAATTCCTAAATGGTTATTTTTGTTAAACCCCTTTAACAAGAATTAAAGCTGAAAGTCTACACTTCAATCACATTTGATTGCTTCATTCCATATCCATTGTGGTGGTATACAGAGGCAAAATTATGAAAATTGTGTCAATGTCCAAATTCTTATGGACCTGACTGTATATTTATGTTTTCTTAAAGTGGCAGTATGTTAAAGGGGTTTTATCCCTGCATTTTTTGTGGCTGCTCGTCAGCCAGTTTGGTGGTTTTCCCAGGTCACCACACATATTTCTAAAATCTTTGGAACAACTGATACCCATGCCATGTTATTACATTCTTTACACGTTTTGACGTTTTGTAGCCTATCAAAATCCTGTTTTTAGGGTACATTTATTAGCCTTTAAATGGTACATGGTGTCATAAATAAAAGGTACCATTTACTTATTTTTGTTTAGACAAATCTGTATACTTGTCTAAAGTATATCCCTCATTTTATTCCTAAAATCTCAAACAAACAAATGTTTACCACTTGATACAGACAGAAGGGACTGATCAACAAACTCAGTGGAGATTTCCAAGGTTTGTTGAAATACTCATATGCTTTCTAGTAATAGTGTTACATGAACACACAAAATAAATCACATTGATCTATGACCAACTGTAACTTTAACACAACAAAAGTAAAACCAGCTCCCTTGGATAGGGTCCAGGTTCCCCGTGACCCTGAAAGGAGTAAGCAGTAGAAGATGGATGGATGGATGGAAGTAAAACCAATAACCCAAATTAAGGGCTGGGCGAAAAATCAATATTGTGAAAAATTATATTGATTATCAATTTTCTGAGATACTGTTGGTATGGTGATGCATTTTTTTTAAACATTTTCAATAGTTACAAATTAAACGGTACTGAATGGATTCCGTTGATCTGACAATTGTATTTTTTACTTAATATTCATTGTCTTTGTAGGCTTTAAAGAAAAGTATCATCAAACTGAGTTTAATGATTTTTTGTTTAATTTAGAGCTGCAACAATTAATGGATAAAATTGATAATAAATCGATGTTGAAAATCGTTGTCGCTTTGTAAAGTAAATACTAAAGTTTTGTCCCAAATGACGCACTTACACTATGCATTATGCACTCTACCGTCTAGTGGGTGAATTTTAGAAAGGTAATATCATCTCAAAAGGAACACTAGCAGGTTTTTTTTACTAACCAGAAGTATAAGCCGCTTCCTAGTCGAAGGTGCATGACGTCATTCACGTAATGTGATGTCGCTAGCTTTAGCAGACACCTAAAATCATGGATAAATACTATTATAATATAAACTTATATATATATATATATATATTAATTTATAAAGCATTTATGCATTATTTTTATGGATGCACAAAAGGACTGAATTAAACTACAGTCCTAAATTAATAATATATATTCTGGTGTGTGTGTGTGTGTATGTGTGTGTGTGTATTGAGTTATTTTCAATTGGACAAACAGTTGTGTAAAGTTTTAGTCTGGGGTTTATAGTTATAACAGTTTTGGGATTTTATTTTAAATAAACAAAAAAAATGTTTTTTTACCCCCCCCCCCCCACACACACACAATCCAATTAATCAATTAACTGAAAAAAATAATTGGCCAACTAATCGATTATGATAATAGTTGCAGCCCTAGTTTAATTTACTCCTGTTTTGCAGACAGTTTGTAGACTAAATTATATCGTGATACGTTTCAAAACCAACAAAAAAGAGGGTATTTTTTTTTTATTAACCACCCCTCCCCAAAATCATTTTTTTTTTAAAAAAAAAATTCCCCCCCACTTTTAAAAAATATTTTTTTATATCCCCCCCCCTCCCAAAAAAAAGTATAATGTAACAAATGACTCTTTTGAATCCTGACCTCAAAGCAGCAAGGTTTGCTCAGAATTTAAAACCAAGTTAGTAGAATCTGCAATTGTTTACCGTCATTACAAGTAAAACAAAAGAATTTACGCACATTTAAAGCAGCGTGTGCATGAAGAACAATAAGCACTTGCAATAAATACAGTATATACATCAGGATTACTAAGTAGACCTGTGAAAAGCTACTTGGAGTGCAAGCTTCAGATATAACTGGAGAGCTGAGGGGAATGTTAAAGCTCAGTGAGGTAAACTGTAAAAACAAGCTTATATCAGTAACACACATTGGTAAACACACATTAAATCTGTTATGATCTGGCTTGTCTGTGCACACACACACACACACACACACACACACACACACACACTTCACTAATGTAACTTAAGAGGAAGTGTCCAAGCATGTTGACCTTCACTAAAAGAGAACTCACAGACGCATCCAGGGACCGTGTCTTTGCCTTAAGCTGGTGTCCTGTGTGGCTCTCTTCTCAAGCTCAGCGTCGTCACTTGTATTGATCTCTGGTACATTTGAAACATTAAGATCTAGTGCAGCAAGGCAGGATGCATGAGATTAAGATTCTCAGCATGTCATGCATGTGAGCAGGTGTGTGCGCTTTGTTTACTTACGATTATCTTCATTTGGTGAAGATTCACCAAGTGAACTAATTGCACCAAGTGTGTCTAGATCGCCTGTCGAAAAAAAAAATTGTTGAATGTGTTAGAGTGCTATTCTAACGTTACCACATCATAGGCAAATTTACATGTACACAGTAAACTTGCTAAAAGCCTCATTCAACCGGTCTTTTTACACTGGGAGAGCTTTCAGAGACAGTGCTCAGATCCCCAGACAGACCCAATTTCTGCTCTCTCCTGACCTCAAACACACCTGATGCAGACATTTATTGTTCGTGACTGCTTGTTTCAGGTGTGAGCTTTGAGAGACCAACAACACCACCACATATATATATTATATATTGTATTTATTATATATTTGTTATAAAAACAAAACAAAAAAAAAAGTGAAAAATGGATTGCCCCCTTAAATTTAAATTTTGGTTGTGGCACCTTTAGCAACAATAACTGAAATCAAACTGGAGACCAGTTCGTCACTTACTTCTAGGACTTCCTCCTATGCTTCGGATCATTGTCTTGCTGCATAATCCAGTTGTGCTTGAGTTTCAACTGGAATGAAGACCAGACATGCTCCTTTAGGATTTTCTCATAGTGAGCAGAATTCTTGTTTCCCTCAATTACTGCAAGCTGTCCATGCCCTGAAGCTGCAAAGCATCCCCACACCATCACACTTCCACCACCATGCTTGACTGTAGGTATGATGTTCTTTTTGTGGAATTCTGTGTTTGGTTTACACCAGATGTAACGGGACCCATCTTCCAAACAGTTCCACTTTCACTTTTCTTCAATCCACAGAACATTCTCCTAAAATAATCATCAAGGTGTGTTTTGGCAAAGCCTTAATGTTCTTCTGGGTTAGCAGTGGTTTTCACCTCACCACTCTTCCATGGATGCCATTTTTGCCCAGTGTCTTTCTGATAGTGGAGTCATGAACAGTGACCTTTGATGTTGTCCTCAGCTCTTTTGTGACTTGCTGGATGAGTAGTTGCTGTGGTCTTGGAGGAATTTGGAAGGTCAACCACTTCTGGTACAGTTCACTACTGTGCAGAGTTTTTTCATTTGGGGATAATGGCTCTCACTGTGGTCCTTTGGTGTCCCAGAGCTTTTGAAATAGCTTTGTAACCCTTCCCAGACTGAAGAATTACAACCACCTTCTTCCTCATAATCTCTGGAATTTCTTTCAATTTTGGCATAGTGTTACTGTGTAAGACCTTTTAACCAACTTCCTGTTATTGAAAATGTTCTATTTAAGTGTTGATTTGATTGAACAGGGTTTGCAGTAATCAGGACTGGTTACGTCTAGTCCAGCTGAACCCCATTATGAATGCAGCTTCATATACTGAAGGAATTAGTAGCTACAGGGGCAAATACATTTTCACCTGGCCTGTTGGTATTGGATAACTTATTTGCTTCAATAAATAAAATTATTGTTTTAAAAAATGTCATGTTTACTAATGTTGCCTTTGTTTTGTCTTAAATTCTATTTTAATTTCTGAAACAATTTGGTATGAGATATACACAAAAACAGAAGAAATCAGTTTTTCACAGCACTTCGTATATGCACAGTCATTTACTCTGAGCAACTCACCTTCAGTTTGCTCAGTCTCTGCTGGTTGGTCTGCAGATGCATCTTGGTCCTTCTCGTACTTCAGGTCTGGCAAACATTGCAAGATTACATAAATGTATGCAAGAAACAAACACTGATTCTATATAAACTTTCACAACAATAGGGTACCACCCTATGTACTGAGGTATACTATTATTCTGTTATTTAGCTGAAGGGGGTTTGGCTTCTCACTCACATCCAACATACTCACCTATGAAAATACAGCACAATAAAATGTAACTGTTTGCGCAATACTGAATCACAATCTATTTCAAGGATCAAAATATTCCCACCTTTTCACCCATTAAGGCATTGAAGGTCTAAAACTTTGCAGTAAATCACTTCTTGTGTATTGATCATGTATCGCACTTGGTGTCGTATTGAAAAGGACTGCAGTGGATAAGCTAGACGAGGGTTCTTATGGTATGTAGGGTTCTTACTTGGAACACTAGCTGTTGTGCGCATGCGTCTCCGGGCTTCCTCTCTCCTCTTTTGTAGACGTGTTGTGTCCCCCATCATTACCTACACATGAAATAGAAAAGTCAGAACAAGAAATCACCACATACAGTCTGCTTCAGAATTATCGGCATCCCTGGTACAGACAGTTTAAAAAAAAAAAAAAGGTCTTAGGTCCTCTCTTCAGCTCAACCCAAAGCCTTTCAAAGGACTTTAGGTCAGGGGACTGGGGTGATGATGTGAAAAGCTTCTTTCAAACCAAAAACACGCAAACAAGGGAAAAGAATAAGGTCGAAAAACAGGAAATCCAAAACATGGAACAAAGGCTTGGTAAAGACAGGAGGCAAAAAAACGTTGAATACTACTTTGCAAAGAACAAAGACAAGGGGGTTTAAATGCACAAACTAATAAGGGTAAATGGCAACAGGTGTGAGCAATGAAGACACATGAAAGAGACAACCCTGACAGGACATGGGTGGAGACAGGACATAAACCAAAAGAAACCCACACGGACATGCGTGCTGAGTGAAGCGATCCTCGAGGGAAATCTCTGACACTAATTAACCACAGACATTTTTAACAAGTGTGCCAATAAACCTGGAACCGACTGTATTTTAGGATTTGGGAGAGGAACATCTGGATTTGTGGGGTATTTGTAGAAGAGCGCAGATGTTGTACCTGGACTCTGACCTGCTCTGGGGGCCACAATCCTCCCCAGATGAACTGCAGATAACTAAACAGCACAATCACACTGAGGAACGTGAAGTTACTCGCAACTCCTATGACTGCTGAAGTTAGAGGGAAATTATACAAGAGGTATCTGTGGAGAGACCAAGACAGAGAGAGAGAGAGAAAGAGAGAGAAGAGAGAGAGAGAGAGAGAGAGGACAATGTTATAATCTGAGACTAATAACATTAGATATTATTTAACATGTTATTTTTATATGTTTGGTTTCAAACATGTTATACTTTAGTATTATTTCTGCCCACCACAAATAACTCGTTCAAGGTCATTTCGATAGAAAGTACAGTATATGCTAAATAATATAGTGACCTTGAAAAAGTAGCAGAATCTGTGAAAGGTGGACATGGTACACACCTGATCCCAGTGAAGTAGGCATGGATCCTAAGCTGGGCAGAGTAGATCTGCACACGCCTAGACTGAATCTCTATCACAGCCCCAATAGTGGGTTGATACTACAAAGGAAAAATATTTTTAGGAAAATTAATACTTTATTCTTGCAATCTATTACAATAACCTGTCTTCGATATCAATAAAGTATCATAAGGCTTATTTTAGACTATGACTACTTGAAACAAAATAAACAAAAAAGAAAAAAAGGCAAACAGTTTTAAACACATTCCGCTGAAATTATGTAAATCCACCTATGATACCATTAAACAGCATAGCGGTGTGTCTGGAGTTCATTTCAATTCATTGTACTCACAGAGTCTGACTTATAGTCTGAGAAAAGCTCCACCTCTATAAGCTGCTTCTGCTCTGAAAGGCCAGTGAGCAGCATTGGTGAGAACACCAAGGTACTGAGGATCTGAAGGAGACTGGAGCGATAATGCAGCATGGCCTGTTCAGAAAACACACAGTTGCATTTATAATCCTGATTCCAGTTTAAAATAAAAAGCAATTTCAGATTCATATCCATGCAAGGCAAGAAATGTATTTTAAGAAATAATGCTGTGTTGTGCTTCATATAACGAGGGCTTAACAGTGACCAGTGGAGTCTGGAAAAAAGTGCATTTTCTCTTGCTTATTGACTAATTTGAGGGACTATTAACACTCAACTATGTAATCCATGCTGTGTGAGGTCTAGGCAAGGTTATATTTTTATTGTGTGTTGAATTAGAAACATATTTATGTTGAAAAAAGGAAATGATGAGTATATGAGATTACTCCTGATATTACTGCTAACACTGCAAGAGTAACCAAGTTTAAGGCATAAAGCAATTTGCCTTGATTTCCCCGTCAGTACAGCTGTCACAGCTTAAACCCTTTACTATTACCAGTAACCAATTTGGGACTGAAAACATTTGGAAACAGAAATGCTGCAGTGGTGATATTTTGAGACTCAACCATCACAAACCTAGAATTCTGAGCACACTAAAGTACAGAGCGCCCTCTTGTGGACCTTGACAGGTAGTTGTTGTTTTTTTTAATTCCACTATGAATCGGCTGATTTCATGACCCAAATATGCCACAGGTTTTAAACAACTGGACCACAAAGTTATAAACAGCTGGCCTATCATGTCCTAGTTCACAGAGGAATGTAATGGATAATCAAAACAAAGCACAGCAACGTGAGTTTTAATTCTTACTCACAGAGCGAGCCACAGTGGACACGGTTTTTCCATCTTTGGTGTAGCAAGACATTGTGATCATGAACATGCCGAGCTGCTCGTTAACAGGTGATTCCGGCATCTCCAGTTCGAGCGAGACTCGATAAGGCTGACCATACATCAACACCTACAGCACAGACAGAATTACTTGCTATTTAAACTGAATTGTCTTTCAAAATAAACATGATTTTTGGATAGAGATGTGGCATCTAAATAACTTCAGGCAATACAATGTTTGTAGATACTTTATATGAGAAGGAATAAACAATAAATATGAGGATCTTACCTGCTCTTTCCCATTTTTTAGGAGAGAGATGTTAGCCATTGGAAAGGAACAGAGGACCGAGTTGGCAGACGCACAATCACTTCTAAAACAAAATATTCAAATATATTCTTAATTATAAATTACATACATACATAATTAATATGTATACACAGTCCCCTCCGAAAGTATCAGAACAGAACGGCCAATACGATTGTTTTTGCTATACACTGAAGATATCGGAGTTTGAGATCAAAAGATGAATGAGACAATAGATCAGAAATTCAGCTTTTATTTCTGGCCTGTAGGCCATATTTACATCTAAATGTGTTAAAAAATGGCACCTGTGGTGGCAGACCACCCAATTTTTAGGTGAGCAAAAGTTTTGGAAAAGAGTCTCAATGTACAGTATCCTATAAAAGTGAGTACACCCCTCACATTTTTGTAAATATTTGATTATATCTTTTCATGTGACAACACTGAAGAAATGACACTTTGCTACAATGTAAAGTAGTGAGTGTACAGCTTGTGTAACAGTGTAAATTTGCTGTCCCTTCAAAATAACTCAACACAGCCATTAATGTCTAAACTGCTGGCAACAAAAGTGAGTACACCCCTAAGTGAAAATGTCCAAATTGGGCCCAATTAGCCATTTTCCCTCCCTGGTGTCATGTGACTTGATAGTGTTACAAGGTCGTTTATTGAGTTGGCAATGTGTTTGGGCCATTCTCTTACATCTTTGTAAATTGGAAGACAAATTGTTTCTGTAGACTTCTGAATTTATTCTGCTGCTACCATTATGAGTTACATCATCAACAAAGATTAGTGAGCCCATTCCAGAAGCAGCCATGAAAGCCCAAGCCATGACACTACCTCCACCAGGCCGGACTGATGAGCTCATATAATGAGCAGATCCTTTCTTTCTCCACACTTTGGCCTTTCCATCACTTCGGTACAGGTTATTCTTGGTTCCACAATGTTCATAGCTCATCTCTGTATTTCTCTGCAAATTCCAATCTTCTGATACTTACTGCTGATGAGTGGTTTGTACCTTGCTGTATTGCCTCTATATTTTTGCTCGCTAATTCTTCTTCAAATGATGGATTGTGATACCTTGACCCCTGTCCTGTGAAGGCTGTTGGTGATGATACTGATTGTTGTTTTTGGATTTTTCTTCACAGCTAATACAATGTTTCGGTCATCAACTGCTGTTGTTTTCTTTGGCCGACCTGTCTGATGTCTGGTTGTTAGTACATCAGTGGTTCCTTACTTTTTCAGGACATTCCAATTTGTTGCATTGGCTATGCTCAATGCTTGTACAATGGCTTCAATTTTCCCTCTTTTCTCAGCTTCAGAATGGCTTGCTTTTATCCCTTAGACAGCACTCTGGTCTTCATGTTGGTCTATCCTGCAGTATTCACAGGTGAAACCCAGGGCTCAAACTAAGATTAGTCATTCAGAGCTATTAACTTTTTAAACAATTATCTAACAGGGCACACCCAGGTAGAAAGAAAATACATGTCAGTCATATGTTCCAATATTTCTGACCACTTGAAAAATGGGCAGGGTCAAACAAAAGGTGCTCAATATAAGGTGGCATTTACAGAAACTACAATCCAAAACAAAATTTGTATAGAACAGTCAATAAATATGAAAAAAATTGCATTAAAATGAAAGCAAGCAATGAAAAAAACCCTTTTCTTTCTTCACTGTTACAAACCGTCTAGTCCTACCTATTAAGAACACGTCTAACAGACACAATACAACATGTCTGTACCTGTAGTGGTAGTTCACAGGTGTAGAGAAGCTGACAGTGGCTGTAGTTGAATAGTCAAAATGACGTGCGAGAAAAACCCTCAGTAGAGTCACAGCTGCCACGTCCTGGAGCCAGACCAGAACAGGACCCATCATCGAGCACATCCGATTTGGTCCTCAGCCGTCTAATCAGCATTCAGGTCCTCCTGTCCGAATGCCCTAAACTCTTCATACAAGCCCAGTCTCACACAAATACAGACCTTTTTGCTTTCTGACTGGTTCTCTTCATTGTGCTCTTTGAGCATCAACCGTTTAAACTTCTAAGCACGATGACTCATTTTGAGCCTATGACGTCTGACCGGGGTCTTCTTATCTGAATTTTGACCGCTGTCATCATCAAGAACCTGAGAAAGATAAAATAAACATAAACAGTAAATATTAACCTACATGACAGCTGGATGCTTCTAGGTCCTTACAGATACAAGGGTTCAGAACCTCAGTCCATGCACACACACACACACCTTCACACACTCGTTCACACCTACAGGCAATTTAGTGTAGACCTTCACCTACTGGTATGTTTTTGGGAGGTTGGAGGAAACCAGAGAAGCTGGAGGAAACGCACATGCGCACAAAAACTCCACACTCACAACAACCTAGGCTCAGGCTCGACCCAGGAACCATGGGGCTGTGAGGCTACGAAGCTACCCCCTTCACCATCATACACGCAATCAGGAACATTTCATCTTTAATTTTATTGTTTTTAATGAAGCATAAATTAATCCACCATAAAATTTAAGGCTAGGTATGATGTAAAATTTGGAATATGCTTCATGTCTAAATGGATGAGGTTGACAAACCGTGTAAAGCAGGAGATGGGTTGTTGCACATGCACTACACATGCACGTGCACATGTGTGCAGCTGCACCTGACAGGTGTGGAGCGTTAAATAAACTCACAAACGCACACTGACAGCTGGAACACTGAGCTAGTCACATGACACTGAGCTACACAAGGTTCCCAAGAAAGCCATAGTGCATACAAAGAGCCAGCTAACATTTCTATAGAGAAAAACACACACTAACCCCTCACATTTAACACACAGATATTACACATTAATGCAGTAAAACGTTAGACATCATCACTAACCAGTGCGCGCGCAGCTGGGCTGGTAGCTAACTAACATTACTGAAAAAAATGAAGTCGTTAACTAACTAGCTTCATTATTGTTCATAATTAATCACCCAAAACACGAACGCGTAGGACTGTGAAGTGAGAAGTATCATCATATTCACCTTCGAAGGAAACAAACATCGCCGAGCCCTAAGGAAGAGGAAAGGCTAGTGATGGATAGCAAACTGTTAGCACTGCGGCTAAACTCCAAATACGGAAAGTGTAGAGGGACAAAAAAGTACAGGCGTGCGAAAGGAAATGAGAGTAACTGTGAAGAGCAAGATACAGGGGGAAAGAAAGCACAGGAGCCGAGAACAGGAAACGTGAAAGAAAAAAATAACTAACTAATATCTAAATAAATAGCCTGTAGGCCAGTCTGTCCCCAATCCCAGTATCACAGAGACACTTCACATACTTTTCCTTTTTTTTTCTCTTTCTCCATTCACATGTATTGTATATTAGAGTTTGTTTATTGTATTGTTATTCTACTTTGATCATTTGATTAAACTCTCTCTCTCTCTCTCTCTCTCTCTCTCTCTCTCACACACACACACACACACACACACACACACACACACCTGTCTGTCAGTCTGTTTTTTCAGTGTATTCTCTTACATATGACCTCAACCTCGCCACAAGCATTTCAATAAGACTGACATACTGTGCAAAGGATTTTTAAAAAACCTTTGACTTAACTGAATAAATGAATGTATGTATGGTATGATGGATGGATGGATGGTATTATGAATGAATGAACAAACGAATGGATGGATGGGTGGATGAATAAACCAATGAACAAATTAATGAATGAACTGTATACCATATATGTATGTTAGTAAAGAAACTTCCAATGACAAATACACAATTTCACATAATTTCATTTTTCAAAACCAGTAAAGGAGTAAAAAACCAATGCTTTTTCTTATTTGTTTTATATTGCCTTTAGCTTATTATTATGAATTAATATGAATTAATACTAGAATTTTCCATTAAACAATATTTGGCACATGTCCTCAGAGAGTTTTTCGCTGTAACTCTCACCTTTGTTTTGCACATTAGAGATCAAACTACAAATCTACATCTGGATGTCTATAAAGCTTACAGAGTATATATTAAAAAAAAGCATAATTAAAAAACTATAGAGTAATAATTAAACTATATTCTATAAATAACTATAAGTGTGTACTGAGTTAGAAAAATCCTGTGGTATTCTGTGTCTCCTTGTGCTCCTCTGCACAGCACTAAATCAGCAATAAATCAGAATCTAGGCACATTGTGTGCATACATGTGGAGATATATCTATGGTATGGGGTTTCTGGATCTAAAGGAACTATGATTTTGAGGCCTCAGTATAACTAAGGAGAAAGAAACCATTAAGGCAACAAATAGACAGGTGTAATAAAATTGTGGCGAAAACTCCGCCTAGAGATGAGCTCACTGTCTCAGAAGAGTATAAAAGCCTGTGTATTTTTGCATGAATTTAGACTGTTTGCAGACTTCTCACTTTATTGTTTTAATAAAGTTTAATTTCTTTTTGGCATCTACAATCCTGTGTCTCTGAAATGTTTGACTTAGGGTGGAGAGATTTTCCACAACAAGCTTTAATAAATGAGTTAATAAACAATGCAAAATTAGAGGTGGAATTACTACATTATATTTCACATAACAACAAACTAAAAACAAACATTCTTATTTTTGTAAAATAAATAAATAAATAAACCAAAAAACCCAAATATCTCTGTAAATATTGAGAACTAGCAGAACATTGCTAAGTAAAGTGTTGGATAAAAGCTGGATAAAATCTATGAAGAAGCTACTTGTGCTAGGTTGCAATTACTATATTTAATATTTATATAATATAATAATTTAATGTTTTCCCTATTAAATGGAGAAATGAATTGTAGCATAACCCAATCCAAAAGCAAATTCAATGCTAGGTATTGTTTTCTGAAAAATCATATGATGATGAAAATGTGAAAAATATTTTTCTTAATTTGTAAATAAATTGTTTTGTAAACTTAGTTAATAATATGAATTGATGAAACTTTTTAGATCCTACAGTTCATAGTGCTCTATAAGACGTGTATTATAGTGCAGCTTGTGATGAGCCTGTGAGCTTGGAGGCATTTCCACATACACAGTCTCAGCATAAAGTAGTCTTCATAAATGTAACATGAGCTGGAATGGATGATGGGGGGAGGAGAATAGGCAGAGATGTTAATGTGGCCATATGGAGATGGAGCGAGCTGTAATATCTGAGTGGGAGAGACCACTGAGGCAAAATGGAGCCACACATTCACACAAAGAGGCTGAGACTGCAGCAGTTCCCATGGTAACGAGTGCCATGAGAGACAGGATTTACTGATGCACAAAAATACACATAACAAACACATATAGCTCTTACATCACTTTGGTTTAATCGCCAAATGTAACATGCTTATCGTTTATATGGTTTCCCTTTGTGCTGTATATTTTCATCCAAACACATATCACCTCCCCCTCGTCCAACCTAACTGGAGCAGAAATGGTACAGACCAACCCGCAGAATAGTAAAGCCCCCCAGGCTCTTCCTGGCTTGTTCCACTCACTGCAGAGGGGCGTTTTTAATGTATCCATCAGGAGCCTGGTGCTCAGTGTATCAGAATTGCAGTGCACTGGACTTGACAGAACCGGGAAGCATCCATACTGTCGGTGAGGGTGGGGTCCGGCTGCACTGAGAGACAAAACACACACAGAGGGGAAAAGGAATAAGGAGAGAAGAGGAGGGCAAGCACCAGAAGAGGAACACAACAAGGGTAGGACAGAAGAGAAAAAGGGGAGATGGGAATAATTAGGAGGGCGTGCATTGGGTGAAATAGATCTCAAGTGGTCGTTTTTTCCCCTCCATCTCCTCCTTTTTCTGTCCTTGATTTGTTCTGTAGCATCTTCTGAAATCAGAAAGATGCTCTCTATTTTAACACTTGTGTGAAATATGCTTTTAATACATTATGATCATGAGTCATTCAGTTCTATTCAATCAGATTTGATTTGGAATCAGTTGATAGCGTACAAGTGGCCATTATTGCCATGGACTCATTTGGCCCAGTTTATTACCTGCAGCTAATTCATGATATATGGACTGGAAACAAATCTGTAGATTTTAGTTGCCGGAGTTTTCTGAGAAATATGCTGCAGAAATATGATGCTGTAACTGTTTACTAGTCTATGAAAATGAAAAGCCAGCATTCTGCCTTCTGACGGTGGTTAGTATAACTGTATATCTAGGGAATATATCATGTGAATATTCTAAAATGCTAGGATATCATTATTGATTTGTTAGTGCAAGAATACAGTTCATATGAGTTAACTTATAAATATAAATATAGATGCTTTAATTTAGCTACAAGTACTTAAACTAAAGGACTGGTTCTGAACGTACCAATAATGGTGATTGCAAGGAGATTTCTGTTCTCCAGTAGCGTGTGATCTATTGCGTTCAGATTTTCACTTATCAAGGTGAGGTTTAGGTTTTCCAGGGCAGGCTGGTTTTAGAAAGGAAGTAGTAATTGACACTAGTAGGGGTGAGTCTCTTAAGGGAAGGACACATGAAGAGGACAGGAAAGATGTAAGTGGTGAAGGAGAGGATGGGCTTAATGAGATGATGGCCTTCCTTTTGTGTCTATCGCTGCATGATTCCTGTAAACCAGATCACTGTGTATAATAATTAATGAAGCAATGGGGATTCACCAAGGTGTGTCCCTGAGGCAATTAATGTCCAATTGATGTATATTCAAATGCAACTTGTGAGTTATTAGTGTGTTATACTAGTACTGTAT
Source organism: Ameiurus melas (assembly GCA_012411365.1). Lineage (NCBI taxonomy): Eukaryota > Metazoa > Chordata > Actinopteri > Siluriformes > Ictaluridae > Ameiurus > Ameiurus melas. The sequence continues at coordinate 12,912,141 of CM022769.1, forward strand.
TTTTGCCAATGCAGGATGAAAGGAGACACCCCTGTGAACAGCACCATGAGTGTCGGTCAGGCCAGGAAGCTGGTGGAACAGCTGAAAATCGAAGCCAGTTTCTGTCGGATCAAGGTGAGAGAGGGGGATAGTTTTTAAACCTTTTCTCCACTCACAGACACACAGACTAATTAATATTACATGCACTCACAAATCTGGAATCAGGTTAATAGATGCGGCCTAATTCTGCCATCCCTCCAGACTATGCAGGTCACGCAGTCATTTAAAGAAAGAACCTAAAACGAAAATGTGCATGAATCTACACAACCAATACATGCTTGCTGTTCAAAGCTCTCTCCTCTAGTTTTGGAGCTATAAGGTATGTTGTGTGTTTCAAAACTCTAAATGATGCCTACCGTGTTCAGCAAGTGACCCAGAAATCGATTGAAGGAGGTCCAATTGTTAAAATGCAATCATAGGAATCGAGCAGAGAGGAGATACAAGAGATCTAGAGCAAAGATACACAGGTGTTTCCTATGCTCAAATATTATTAGTTTTTGTTTTAGTGTGTAGCCAATTACAATTAATGATATAATAGCAAGAACCCAAATAGGCTACAAAATTCATGAATCCATTCAGTTTCAGCTTTTATCCTGGTTTGTGGTGGATCCAGAGACTATCCCAGGAAAATACACTCCAAATGGAATGCCAGTCCATCACTGGGCACCATGCACACACACACATACACACACAATATTTATACAAAATTAATCATTTTAATTTACATAAACAATGAATATGCTAGGGCAAAAGTAAATTAGCGTGCCTTGAAATAAAAACAGAGAAGTCAAGTGAGGAGAAGAATCTTGTTTAGGCCAAAATATCAACATATAAGTGTGCAATAATATTTTAATAAAGGATAATTGAGCATGTAAACTCTGTTATGTACTGTATATGAATTATCCATTTCCTTGCATCCTTTCCTCACATCCTCGGAAGGAGGAGTTTATAATCGAGGAAAAGAAACAAGGAGGTGCAATTTAATTCCAGATGAAATGAGAAGCATCCTTGGTTTATGCTTGAGGCGACACTACACTTGCATTGGCTAGGCAAGAGGTATTGTTCAAGTGATCTGTTTACATAATTATGCACACCTGGCAGATTAAAGGTAACATCCATTATATCGCAAGTCTCAGCTGAAACATCACTGTCCATCAGGTTTACATGTCCATGCACATGAGCTTCTGTTTAAAACTTTCTGCCGCCTTCATGATTGTTGTCATGAGCTGCATCTCAAATCTAAAAGTATGCTCAAACATATTTAGGCTACATTTGTATGCAAGACCGACTTTTCAGTAGGTTCAGTAGGCAACATATATATATATATATATATATATATATATATATATATATATATATATATATGTATGTTCGTTCGATCTGAGTCATTTTGCACGACACTGCGGTATACTGATTCAGTGACTCTTAAGACAGTTACAATATTACAAAATCGTTGAAGTGACAAAGAAATTTTAAACACAAAAGAAATAAAAAAGAAAATGATTTACACTTTGTACCATGACGAAGCATTTAGTTGTAGTTAAAAGCATCTATAAACCTGCCTAATGTTGCTGGATGTCTCGCTCACTCAAAATCATTCTTCGGTAGTTCTTTGGATCATTAAGCTTCCTAAAAAGGTTCAAAATGGAATCCTTAAGGTGGGAGAGAAATTTCTAAATAGAAAACTTCATTATTTATTATTGAAATCTATTATGCTGTACATCTAACAGTAATGAACAAATCATTATAAACATGCTTAAAATGTAATTATTAAGCTGTAATTATTAATTGTGTAAAAAAATTATTAAGAACCAAGGAAGCAAGCATTAGACAACAAACTTGTCCCAGCTCATTGAAAGCATTTGGGGTAAAATTATGGTATATATAAATTTTTTTGCCAAACTATTCCTTGTTTCATTCAAATTGTTCTTCCTACTTTAGTTCAGTTTTCCTACTGCCCTTGTGCAGACCCCAGACAACTCGGGCAATTTGACTTCCACGAGTCAAATATTTCAGCTCACCTCCTTTTCCTCTAAAAAGGTTAAATCTATGTTGGCTTGCTCCACTGGGAAAAATGCCAAAAGGTTCTATGTTTCCCTTTCACAGAGGGTTTCCATTAGAACCCCTTTATGAACCTTAAAACTATCCAATGAACATCTGAATCCCATTTTCTAATTGTATACAGCATCCTACAGTGGAGTGTTAGTCATCAGAAATCCTCCAGACATTCTGGTTTTGTCCCAGCCAACACACCTGAACCAAGCAATAACACTTTATATGAAGCCTGGGTTGAGAAACACTAGAGATTAAGAAATTGGTTGAATCAAGCACTGTTGAATGGCTCTGCTCCTGCTCCCTCAGGTATCGAAGGCAGCTGCAGACTTGATGGCTTACTGCGATGCTCACGCCTGTGAGGACCCGCTGATCACCCCTGTGCCCACCTCAGAGAACCCCTTCAGGGAGAAAAAGTTCTTTTGTGCTCTCCTCTGAGCATGAAATCAGCAAGAATCGAATTAGCCTAATTTAGATGATTGATTTGTGTATGATCATCTCACACACACACACATACACATACACATACACACACACACACGCACCAAACACCAAAAATGTGAGTTTTAAATTTCTGGTTTTGGAATTTGATCATTTGATTGTGGACAAGGCTAAACATCCATAACGTGTGAGGACATTTTGTGCAACGTTGTTTTTCGTGTTCTATGAGAGACACTAAGTCTCAATTTTATTAGGCAGGTGTGCATTAAATAGAAAGTAATGACACAAATATAACTATACTAAATTGTGTATACGGTGAACACATACACACACATATGCTACATGCACATATGCAAGCACATGATTTTTCTAACAAATGAAAATGACAACGAAGTTTTGCGGTTGGTTGTTTTATTATTTAAACTATTTCAATTACTGCACATTTAATTAACATGTATATTGCTTTTATCCCCCACATGGTATACAGTCATGATTTCTAAATTCTGTACGTTTTGGGTTTTTTAAGCTTCTTTTTAAGTGGCTCTGTATGTGTGTAGATTTTGATAAAAGGTACAAGGAATTTTTTTGGAATTGGCCAGGCAGGATACATCGATCTACACTATAATTACACTTAAAAATCATCTGAAACATATGCTTTTCAAAATGGAAATAGCGATCAGCGATCCCAGATGCAGGACAGATTTGGAATAGGAGATGACTGTTAGATATAAAAAAGTTCACTTGTTTAAGAGCCCAAGCAACTGGAAACCAAAACAAAAACAGAAAAACAACTTGTGACCCAATCTGGGGTTTTACAAAAAATACTGTAGACAATTAAATGAAAAATAAAAATATCACCAAGACAGTTTGTGTTCTCGTAAGTTTACCCTCTACTGCATGAATTATTACATTTAAAGCAAAAAAACCTTGTTCAAGTGATAACACACACACACATTTACATATATATATATATATATATATACACACACACTTATTATAATTAGATATTAATATATATTTGCTTCTTCAGTTTTAAACTATCTCTCTCTCTCTAACTTATATATATATATATATATATATATATATATATATATATATATATATATATAAATAAGATTTAGTGGAGGGGGCTGGGGTAGTTGGTAAATAGTGTAAAATGTTGGAAAGTATCATATATTCAAATAAAACACAAAATGTATGGGATTACAATTACTGCATTTTCCAGACTATACATTGGAGTATACATTTTTTAAGCATTAAAAAGCTTTTCTAGAAAATAATTACAGTTGTCACAAGTATGTGGATGGATCTACTCACTCAAAATACAGACAAACATGTTTTGGTCATCTCACATTCTGATTTGTACTTATGTATTATTATCTATAAACAAATTGGAGATAAATTAATTGTTGCTATATGGCAACACCATGAAATAAAGAGTTAACAGTATAGTAAGAAAGCAGAATTACTCAAGTATTTTCCATCCCTAATCTAACATCAGATATTTTCTGTAAAAATCCTTTTCAAACCACATCCGTTTATAACAGTATGGGAGTGGCCATCTTGGGAAATCAGAATCACTTGTTTCTTTAATGCATTTTTAGATAGTTACACCAAACCTAGGCTTCTGAATTTTAAACTCAAATCTGTACAATGAAAAGTTGCAGATGCAGATAATGTCCCTAAAGTTCTACTTGAAGCAAGAGTTTACAGAACATTTTGTGCAACAGACTTCCATTACTGGTTTCTATATTAGCATTATCAAACGTACATCAGAAACCAAATGCGTTACTTCAGGCATGTCCAAAATCTGAACACAGGCCCAAAGTCGGTTTGCAAACCTATGTTACTAGTTTTTCTTGTGCATTAATACAGTTAGCTAAAATATATAATATATGAGCCTTTTTTTCTGACTACACTTGCAAATTGATTGACAGAATATTTCATCATGGCTACAGACAAAAAGTACCAAGTTAACAGTGAGAAACAGTGAGACTATTTTTATTTAGATTTTTTTTGGGTCACTCAACATATTGACTATTTAATTTACTGCTCTTTTTTTGAATGTAGAAACATTTAATTTCATTATTTTGAAGGCATATTTGCTCTACAGCATTTCTTTGCATGTGCCTAAAACTTTAGCACAGTACTGTAGTTATGACTGTAGTTATGTTTCTAGTAAGAGTGTAATGCTAAAATTTTTGACAGAACTTTTGCCGTAAAATGTGAAGCCATGACAGCAACTGGTGCAGAAGTAATAAAAGATATTCTCAGATGGATGAACTGATATGAACGGTCTGTCATACACATGTATACATGTAATGGCGTTATGTAATCGGAATACTAGAAACTGGTATCTGTGGTCCGTAACGGTTACGTCAAAAAACAAAGTAATCAGATTACAGGTACATTTTGTAAATAAATAAATAGATAGATAAATAAATAATTAAAGGGAATATTATGAGGATTACAATTTTTTCTTCTTTAAAACAAAAGAAATTAATAGTTTCACATAACACAAAATAGACAGCTGCATTATTATAGTTCTGGTTCTCTCTTCCCAGTTGTGACTCACGAGAGCAAAATTTCTCTTTTATTAAGACAAATCCAAACACTGAGCATGTTTTTAAGCACTAAAACAAGCTGAAACTAAAAGTATTTTAGATCATATTGTTTTTCTCTTGATTTTATTTATGAGACCTTAAAGTAATCCAAAGATAATTACAGATTCCATTACTTCCATATTGTGAGATTTGGAGTACGTGACTGATTTGTCATGAAGTAATTTGTAACTGTAACGGAATACATTTTTAAAGTAACCCTCCCAACCCTGAATACACCATACAGTTTACTTCAATGGTTCATAGTAGAATTTTATTCAAAAGAGAAATGCATAACAAACGAAATTCATTCTATCCAATTCCCCTTTCACAGTAAATGCTTGCCAGTGTTTCCATGTTTTAAAACTCACTTTTCAGAAGTAATCCATGTTAAAACATATGAGAATAGGATGCAGGAGGTGTTAGTTCAGGTCTGCCCACCATTAGATAACATTTAATACACAGAATGATCACTTACTTCTTTGTTAAGGCATTTCTGATAGAATGAAAAGAGCACTGTGACATAAAAATGATACAGCTGTTCAGCTGAACCACATTTATTGTGAACATCCTTTTAAAACAACCTCCATGTTAATGATGATACAACTGCAGCCATTTTCAATTAAAACATGTGCAGAAATTAAAATTAAACTTCAACATCGTGTCAGTGTGAGGTCATAAAATTATGCTGTCCATTCCATAAAGAAAACCCACCAGGGAGGTGCAGCTTTAACTCGCACGATATGTTCAGCACCAGGAGGACTGAATCAAAATAGCTACACTCATGCCGTGAATAGCATTTAACAATTTTGTTGATTAGATAGTATAAAACAATAAAATGTTGGCAAAATAATCTGTGTAGATCCAACACATAAAAACACACAATTCAAAATCCTCACGTCTGTGTCTGAAAATCCTACCCACATTGTAGTGCTAAAGCCAAGCCAACTGCTGATGTATCTTTTGGAAAGGGAAAATCATGTTTAGAAGAGAAAAAAAAAACAACAACAAAAAAAACACAAGCAAACAAAAAAAAAGTGGAAAAAAAAATACAGCAAAAAAGCTCATTACAGGAATGAGTCACACCATTCTCGAAGGCAGCCATAACAGTCACCTTGCTGTTTGGAGTTTGCCCCACAGGTATCCTTTAACCACTCCCGAAACAGCTCTTCATCCTTCCTCAGCACCAGGAACTGGCCAAGAACAACATAGGCCTGTGAGAAGAACAGAAAGTGAAAGCAACAAAGCATCATTAGCTCTTCTCTACTCACAACATCTCAAACACCAGAGTGTTTTTCACAAACTAGACACACAGCTTTAAGGTAACTCCTGAGCACGCGTGTTCTGTTACAGCTGGATCGCAGCAGCACATCTTGCATATGTAAATACACGTGCATCACTTCAGGTTAGGCTTGCCATTGTAACAGGACATTTTCTCTCTCTGGAGTAACATGGTGCACCATGACATTTGCATCATACCACAAAGATGCTGAACCAACCTGATTGGACAGAAGGTGTTGGTTAATTTTGTACAACTGCAACTCTTACAGTAGTTCTGGCTATAACAAATGATAGGTTTAGATATATACCCTCATTCAAATGCGTTATCGTTTCTATAGAAACAGCTAAGGGACTTCCAAGGCAGACGCTCTACATAATCCAAGACGTGTTGTTTTAACAAAAAAATTAAAAGTAAAAAGGCATTTTTTATAATCTCTGATATGATACTTTCTGTAGGTAAATGTGTGTTTAACATTTTAAGTGTTGAAGCACCCAAAGTCTGGAGTTCACTCCCTCTGACTCTTTGCAGAATCACATCCATCTCCGAGTTCAAATCTCAACTTAAAACATATCGGTTTTCTCAGTGATATTTGTCCTAATGTGTTGCTATGCATTTTCTCTCAGTGACTATACTATCTGTACTGTGTTCTTCCATTTTCTCTGTTTGATTGTTTTTTACATTTTTTGTTTGTCCATGATTGTTCATGTATTAATATATTGCTATTGTAAAGTGTCCTTGAGCTCTGGAAAGGTGCTATATAAAGTAAAGTAAACATTATTATCATTAATAACAACATTTATGAACACAGCCTCCACTGCCAACGCTATGTAAAGCCTTTGTCAGGGACAAGATTGTAGACCTACACAAGTCTGGAATGGGCTACAAGACCATTGCCAAGCAGCTTGGTGAGAAGGTGACAACAGTTGGTGCAATTATTCGCAAATGGAAGAAACACAAAAGAATTGTCAATCTCCCTCGGCCTGCGGCTCCATGCATGATCTCACCTCGTGGAGTTGCAATGATCATGAGAACAGTGAGGAATCAGCCCAGAACTACACGGGAGGATCTTGCCAATCATCTCAAGGCAGCTGGGACCATAGTCACCAAGAAAACAATTGGGAACACACTACACCGTGAAGGACTGAAATCCTACAGCGCCCACAAGGTTCCCCTGCTCAAGAAAGCACATATACATGCCTGTCTGAAGTTTACCAATGAACATCTGAATGATTCCGAGGACAACTGGGTGAAAGTGTTGTGTCAGATAAGACCAAAATGGAGCTCTTCGACATCAACTCAACTCGCCGTGTTTGGAGGAGGAGGAATGCTGCCTATGACCCCAAGAACACCCTCCCCACCGTCAAACATGGAGGTGGAAACATAGCAAACGTACAAAATCAGCAGGGGATCAAATATTTTTTCCCTCACTGTACATAATATGTGCTTCTGTTATACATATAGCTGCACTTATCGTCTACACGTAACTACCGTTATTGAAGAAATACATTTTGTAAGCAATTAAACAAGTTTGCTCACTTTATCAAAGCCTTTCTCCTCCAGTCTCCTTCCGAGCACGTCTCCAATTCCAGCGAGTGCCATCACTGGTTTCTCACCCATGGGCTCGGCCACAAACTCCTTGTGTTTCTGTGATGTCGACGACATTGCTGGTGTAGGTGCGTTTCCCTTCCCTCAAGAGATCACACTGAAAAGACAGAAGGAGAAAAACCATAACATAACTACAAAACACATCTATTCATTGTTCCTGGTTGGTTGGTTCCTAGTTATCCTATTATTAGTGCTGTACCTCAAGGCTCCATTCTGGGCCCACTTCTTTTTAATTTATATATGCGTCCTTGGGGAACATTATTATGGCACACAATGTATCTTCATTTATATGCTGATGATACCCAGTTGTACATACCGACTCCACTCAACCATTACTGGACTGTCACGACAATATAAAAAATGGTTAACAAATAACTTTCTCCAACTTAATGAAGACAAAACCAAAATAATTGTTTTTGGTCCTGCGAGATGGTCTTATTAATGAACTTCGCAATCAGTTCCCCTCAATTTCTTCCCAGGTTAGGAACCTTGGTATCATAAGAATTATGTTTAACCAAGCAAATAAATTTGGTGGTTAAGAATAGTGATCATCAATTACGGATTATTTCTAAACTAAATGATTTGTCTTTCCAAGATTTGGAGGTTATTCATGCTTTTATCACATCATGTTTAGATTATTGTTATTCATTGTACTTGGGTGTTCCTCAGTCATCTCTTGCTCATCTCCAGATGGTTCAACATGGAGCTGCAAGGCTGTTGACCAAGGCAAATTTCATCCCAATTTTAGCATCGCTCCACTGGCTCTCAGTCCATTTTAGGATCCAGTTTAAGACTCTGTTCTTTCTCAAAGATCTTCTCACTCTGCTGATCTTACAAATCTAGCAGATTTGTAAGATCTTCTGATAGGTTTCTTTTGTATGTCCCTCGATCCTGTTTAAACACTAAGGGGGATAGAGCTTTTTCAGTCGCTGCCCCTAGTTTATGGGATCAACTGCCACTGGATATACGCCTTGCACCTTCTATTATAATTTTTTTTTTTTTTAAAGAGGCTGAAAGTGCATCTCTTTTCCCAGGCGTTTTAAGCCACGTTTTTACTATTCTTTATTGTCTGTCGCTATTTGGTTTTCTATTGAACTTTTTCTTACTTTGTTCAGCTTTGCTCTGTTTAAACGTGCTATAGAAATACTAGTGACCTTAATAGAAGTAATAAATAATCAGTTTGCCGACACATGCCTGGTTTCTTTGGTCTCCAAAGTCAACTTTCACACAAAGCCAGAACAGAAGTACATTCATATTCCTGACTAGAATGCAAATCTGGCCAGATTTCCCTTCAAGTCAAATTAGACCTGAAAGATGTGTACAGATATTCTTAAATACAATTTATGACCACATATACATTGTCAATGCAAATAAGAAAACAGAAACACTACATACTACATCTACAATACATCACCCCACTGAGTTGTGTTTAACCACTGTGTGTGACATAATAAAACCTATTAAATCATGAATAATCAAGCATGAATGCTATACTTATGGCATTTCATTAATAGAACATTCTTCGAAAGGGCATCAGTGACCATTTATTATAATTCAAGTGACTTTGTCCCAATGAGTAATAGCATGAACACCTACAAAGAAAGTATTCAAAAAAACATTCGACTCATGTGTGAGAGTCGGCTCTCAAAAGTTCACTCAAAAGAATCGATTCAAAGAGTCGAACGACACATTACTAATACCAATAACTCAAAGGGCCGTTTGATCAATTTGCCTATTCTAATAGATAAAACCTCTTTCATTCACAAGGAAAAAAATATTAAGTTAGCGATAACACAAATGTCTTTCACGTCCACATATGTAACTCAGACGAGTTTTAAGGATTAAATATTCTTTTAAAAATATCAAATAAATAAAAATAAACGAGTACACCCGCGCATTTACACACATCGTCTAGTCCAATGATTTATATGACGTAATATCAAGCTCAAAACGCAGCAAATTTCGTTTGCTTTAAATAAAAGATATCTACTTGGTCTCATCTGTTGTAAAAAGCTTTTTTTAACATTATAACTTGAAACACGTGTCCGTTTAATACTTGATATTTTGCAGCAGCCGCCGTTAATAATCAGTAGATTGCAGAAAGCGAAAGCTCTTCTGAGGAATCTGAAAGCGAACTAACTTGGTAGCTAATGGTACAGATAAGCAATTTAGCTAGCTAACGGCTTCAAACGTTAAAAGCAGAAACACACTCGTGTGAAAGGTGATATTTAACATGCACACCTCGCAGAACACACGTTAATCAAATGAATGAACATTACTAAAGGAATGTTTTCTGTAGCAGTCGGTTTCGATGCAGTTAACGCAAAGATCACGCTAACTAACACACAGGCACAGCAGCGTTTTAGAACCAGCGTAGGTTTATCACCATATAAACCAATCATCCACTCCGTTTCAGATATATGAGACATATTTCAAAACAATATTTTTCCTCCTTTTTTATTTGAAATCCTTTTAATAAAATAAAAAACGCTATTTGTTCATTACCTAGCCAGTGAAAGTTCTAGCCGCTGTAGTCCACTGCAATATTCAGACCTGTAACTAGCTAGCGTACAAAACTCAACTTCCTGATCCCGCCTTGAACAAATCTATTTCCGCTTCCTGTCCTGCGTGTTCGGCTTTTCTCGGAATGGTTTGCCTTCTGCTGGACAGCGGTAGAATTTCAGTGGGTGCTTCTCAATAGTCAAATTGCTCTGCGCGTCCCTAATCGTACACTTATGGACTATTCTACGCTATTTTGTAGTATGAATGGTGTGGTTAGTTTGTTCACACTGAAAAAAACCCAAAAAACTAAGTTTACTCATCATCTTTAGCAGCCACTTTTTCTTATGTTTTTATTTGTACAGATTTTGAATTGTAAATAAAGTCCCACCACTTGCTTTAACTGAAATGTAAATAACTCATAGCCTTTAAGCTAGTTTGGGCTGGGTTTGGTAACCTGACCTCCTAAACAGATCCTAGTTAAATCTGAATACCAAACCAAACAAGGTTTCTATTGTCCAGTCCACAGGTTTGCAACCCGGACCCTGGAGTAGCCAATGACTCTCCTGCACGTTTTTGTGTTTTTTCTGCTCCCAACATGCCTGGTTCAACTAACCAGTTAATGAAAATATCGTATTGGGTTAGTGTGGGTGATATATTAGAGCAGAAAAAAAACACTAAAATGCGCAGAGCAGTCAGGGGGTACGCCAGGATCAGGGTTGGGAACTTTGGTAGTCAGATTTAAATAGGATCTGTTTGTCGCAAAAGCAGGTTACCAAAGCTATCCCAAACTTCCTTAAAGGCTATATGATATACCATCCATTTATTTTCAATACTGCTTACACAGGGGAGCATAGAGTCTATCCCAGGGAACTTGGGGCACAAGGCAGGGAACACCTTGGACAATGCCAATCAGCCTACAACACATGTCATTGGACTGGGGGAGGAAACTGGAGTTCCTGGAGGAAACCGCTGAAGCATGGGGAGAACATGCAAACTCTACACACGCAGGGCAAAGGCAGGATTCGAACTCCTAACCCCAGAGGTGCAAGGCAAACATGCCTACTACTAAGTCACAATCCCCCCACTATATGATATTCACACCAGTTAAAGCAAGGGAGTACTATTTTTTTTTAGCTGTACAGGTGGTAGTCGAGGACCAGGGCTGAGAGAGCCTGTGCTCTAGTCTATAAGCTGTTGAGCTGAGTGAACTGAAACGTTTTCTAACCAGCAGACTCTAATGTTTGTTTAAATACATGAAATAAGCATGAGGACAAACCAAGGCCTATGACAAACCTACTAAAATATGCGTGCGGATTCCTGAAATTCTGAAATTTAAAGAGAAATATTTACTAAACTAGTAATATTGACAAAGAAGAATCAATAATTAAACTGATGAGTTAAACTATACCTTAGCAGTCAATGTGTTTTGGGGGAAGAGAGTGATTTAATCAGATCTGAACCAAGGTCACTGACCACAATACTTAGACATCTAATTTCCAACATGAGATAACATTGACACACTGTAATGCAGGACAGAAAGAACAAACTAACAGCTTTGCTTTAATGAAAAGCAACAGAACAATGCTCTGGGCAAACAGTGATAACATGTTTTACTGTGTAAGAGCAAAAGCAAGTGAAGTATTGACATATGTGGGCCATGCTGCATTCTGGAGTAATTGTACTTTGTTAATGTACTTAAGTACAGATTTATTCTTTAATCAAGTAATACTGAAATTGAATACTTGTACTATTACTCAATTAATAAATACATTTCCAACAGAGAGAAAAATCATTATGACATTTAAATAGCTGTATAAATCTTAAATGCTATGCATTTTTTCCTATTTTCTTTTCTCAGTAATATGTTGTCTTTTGCTGGCATTATCAATTCATACAGGATGAGGCATCTCATTCCCCTCCAATGCAAAAATTAAATATCAGCCTTTAAAATTCAATCTCAATACTAAAGATGTACTTTGAGTTATGTTAACTTTATGTTTAGTAAATTAGCTAGCTAGGTTTTGTAATTTAGCTAGTTAGATTTGCTACCTAGTTATGTTTTTATAAAATTTTATCAATTACCTAGCTACACAAGAGTGCAAATAACCAAAAAGTCTCATTAAACAGCTAACTGGTCAGCCAAATTCTAGGATTGGCTGAGTTAGAAAATAATTGCCTTATGACTGATTGCTTTGCAAACTATCTAGTCAAGCAGGATTGAGCATGATTGATTCATCAGTTCATATTTACTATTTACCCGTAAATACTTGAGTTTCAATGTAGATACGTTTTAAAATTTGCTAAAGTAATTTTTTGTCTATTTTTAATTAAGATTTTATTACAGTACCCATATTATTTTTCTACTTAAACACAGTTTCTCTGTACTTTTCCACCTCTGCACTTAAGTTACTCCTTCAGAAAGATATTATTATTCCTGTATTTGATCTATGGTACAAAGAGTACAGAATAACGGCTTTAAAAATCATGTGCAATTATAATAAGCATTTATCATAAACATTAAGGTTGTTCTGCTAAATTCTATGATCAATTTTAATGGTTGGGATATGTGCTGCTAGGACATATTATACATGGTTGGTATGTCATAGGGTTAATGGTCCATTACGTTATCAGTTTGTCATCCTGTTTTTCCTGCTGAGTAAATTTTGATCATAGATCTTCCTGTGGGGTTTCCTCACTTGAAAGACACTCAAAGGAATGTTCCAGTGTTTTCTAACGAAATCTCTATCCATCATATCTGAATGTAGGTGCAATAACCGCAAGCAGTAATTTCAAAATATGCCCTGTACTGAGACCAAAAACTATTCATTTGAAATATACGAGTAAAGAAGCCTAAGAGTAGTCATTGAATTGTTTCAATAAATGGTTAAAATACACAACTATACAGTATCTCCCGAAAGTGAGAACACCCATCCCATTTTTGTAAATATTTGATTATATCTTTTCATGTGACAACACTGAAGAAATTACACGTTGCTACAATGTAAAGTAGTGAGTGTACAGCTTGTGTACTCACTTTTGTTGCCAGCGGTTTAGACATTAATGTCTGTGTATTGAGTTATTTTGAGGGGACAGTAAATTTATACTGTTACACAAGCTGTACACTCACTACTTTACATTGTAGCAAAGTGTCATTTCTTCAGTGTTGTCACATGAAAAGATATAATCAAATATTTACAAAAATGTGAGGAGTGTACTCACTTTTGTGAGATACTGTATAAATTGTAGTTTTACATACATTTTATGGGGCAGTGCTTAGAGGTGGAGACAAAGTATTCAGGTGATGATCTTAAACAATGTATGCATATGAAGTAAACATTTATAGGAACCTGCCCCAGGCTCTGGAGTTTCACCAGACCTAATCCAATCAGCATAGCTATATAACTCAGACTCTTCATTAACATAGAGACAAAGAAAATTCCAAACCTAGGGCACTGCATTTACACTTAACTCAAGCAGTGATGATCATAAACAGTGGCACGAATTCAAAGAATCGGACAAGGGCACCAAGAGCCATTGCAGACAAAAGACGATAGTCTCAGTTACCATGATTTTAAATGTGTATTCCCACAATTTCTTTAAACCGGAATAGAGAAATAAAATGCTGACTCCATCAAGACTGTTAAAGAGCAGATGTTCATCCTAATGATTTATTTCTTGGCTGAAAGACATAAATCAATACAAACCCATAAAACGTTCCTTTATATTCTCAAACATGAAGAGAATTGCGCTGAAAATAAGAGGCTTTCTTTGACAGTTGTTTTTGCCATTCAGAATGATTTCATCAGCACATCTTTGTCACTGGTAGAACTGGAAATAATTGCCTTATTAAAAGCTTATGTGACCAGTGGAGTTACGCATGTCTTTCCTTTATTATGTGTTCTGTGTAAGATCTGCTCAGAACCACATGCTAGTTTTACTTCAGGTTGTTTACATGATATGTGATCCTTTTTCCTGCCCCCACTCTGAGGGACGGGTAAACACCATGAACTAGTTAGATTTTTTGTTTGTCTTAGTATTAGAAATAAGATACAAAACACAAGTGTACTCTTTTATTATTATTATTATTATTATTATTATTATAAAACTAAACATGAAAATACTGTACATCCTAAACTTAGTTTCAAATGATACTAGAGCTCATACATGTGTGCTCTAAACTTCACTGCTGGATGATTTCCTGGTAGGACGGCTTCATTCCAGCAGCTCGGAGGACAAGATGTTAATACAGGCCTTCTTCCCCTAGAGCTTTTTTTCTGGAGAAGAACATGTACTTGTAAAAGATTTTTCACTGACAAGGGAATCAGCATGTAAACATGTTATTTCAATCACAACCATAGGTTTGTTAAAGAACTGAATATGAGTTTGTAAACAAACTTAAAGTGAGGCTGTTATTTCTTGTTATCTAATTCACCTATTTAAAACCTAAAGTTGTTTACCACTGCCTTTCCAAGAATGAAATCCAATGCCTAACAATCGCAGACTTGTTTGGTCCTGCGTGCACAGAACAGCGTGACTGGAGGAGTCTCCTAATAAACGACGCCTTTAAGGTGGACTTGATTTATTTTATTATTATTTTTTTAAGTCAAGAATTTTATCTTGACATAATTGTCAGTCTTGGAAGCTGGAATAAGATTAATTGCGCAAGGTTTAACTTGGCGAAAATACAAACCTAAAATAAAGTAAAACAGTCGTCGGAATTTATTACTATTATTAAACTAGTGTATCTGAACCCGATTAATACAGCAGAATGGGACAAACCGGATCAGCCTTGTAGATGTACGTATTAGTAGGTACAACGGTATAACTGCGATATATTTCAGAATAACACAAACAATCGCACTATAACAGTTTAGTGGCTGTTCGTAGATTAGCCGAAAGGAATCACGCAGCCTGGCTTGAAAATGGCTCCACCTTAAATTTGAGAGGGGTTTATTGACCCTCCCTTGATGTGAAACCTGAATAAAAAGCCTGAGCATCACTGACTCAGACAAACACGAGGACCTGCTTCAATAACCTTCACGTATTAGTTTTAATCTTGGCGTCAGTTCTTCTTCAGTATATTGACGGTAAATATCTCTATACTAAGTTTAATATTAATTCTAGCTAGAAAATCGTTTTACAAATAGATGATTATTTAGCATCTTTGGCTGAAGTGAGTCGTTTAAAATCTCTACACCTTCCAATTACTTTAAGTAACATGGTTCAGGGCATGTCTCAGTTCAGTCTGTTGTAATTGTTTAACTGTACACTGCCTGTGTTGTAAAGAGCCAGATCTGGTCTGAGCCGGTTTTCGAACCGAATATGCGCCGCGCGCGACTTTCTCGGGAATACTCGCTTGTTCTATAAACACGATTATTGTCATTATCAGTAATGTAGACATTACTCTTTCCCCCCTCTCTCCAAAAACATTCAAATAGTAGTCATACTTGTGTTTTATGTTATTAATTTGCCTGACTGCTGGATGCGCCGTGTATTAGCAGCTACACATTTAGCCCTGATAGTTTACTCCTTATTTTATTTTTTTGCGATATTTTTGGACTGGTTGATACGGTTTTGTTTTTTGGTTTTTTTTTTCAAATAGTTACCATTTAAATAAATAAATAAATAAATGTAATCTAGTTTAGTTATCCTCGTCCTACGTCACTGTAAGGAGGCTGACTACGTTTCCGGTTATACTGATGCAACACTACTTCCCTTTTGCGCATGTAGAAAACGTGGCGTATAAACCACTACACTACTACTTTTTGTAGGTTTTAATCGAGGAAAGCAGTCAAGATGTCCAACGACGCAGAGGTCGACATGAAGGACGTGGAGCTGAATGAGGTGGACCAGGAAAGACGGCCTATGACCGCAGGAAACGGTGATGCCAACTCGGCTTTGGCAGTAAAAAACGGCATCGTGAAGGTCAAAATTCCCGACGAGAAGGAATCCAAATTCACAGGACTGTCCAAGGAGGAGCTGTTACAAGTTGCTGGAACTCCAGGGTATGGCTGCTACAGAGTTTTTCCACATTTTCTTTCATACTCCTCCTTCAAGTTTCGGTTCAGTTTTATGATGGTACTGTTCATTGGAACTTTTTTTTAATTATTAAAAAAAAAATATATATATATATATATATATATATATATATATATATATATAAATAAATAATTCCCCCTTAATTTTTTTTATGTCTAGGTGGGTGCGGGCGCGATGGGTGCTCCTCATTCTCTTCTGGCTCGGTTGGCTTGGCATGCTCGCCGGTGCCATTGTCATCATTGTACAGGCGCCTCGGTGCAAGCCACTTCCTGAGATGAACTGGTGGGATTCAGGGCCCCTATATCAGATTGGAGATGTTGACGCATTTGCAGGGTCTTCTGGCCTTAAAGGTAAGGAAATGTACTAATGAGGCCTGTTAAATGTCAGGGTGTTTCATAGACTTGGTTCTGCTGCACTCGTTGTGGGGGAGGTAATACTCATAAGCATTTGCTTATATTAACCTGTTCTTGTGACTCAACTGTGGTGATCGTTCATGCCCCAAGCTCTTTCACGCACTGCCCTAGGCTTGACTAGCTTGTGTGAGGGACACAATGTGTTGTGCAATCTTTAACAAAGATTTTTGCTGTGTTCATGACTAAGTAGGTTCAGGGAAGTGTCTGACTTCCCAGTGTGAAGGATCAATTTGAATGGCTCTCCAATTTGTAATTCCCACTTGGAGTTCTTTTTTGAGCGCTCGGCTTTCTGAGTTGCGATCCTGTGATGTTACTTCAACATGGCAGCGTTCATGGTTTTTAGTTCCTTTTTATATTGCAGTTTTGTTAAATACTGGGTGGTCCTTGGATAATTGCAATATTGGTTAGCTTTCTGCAAGTGTTTTTGCTCTGACTGCTCTTAACAGTGAATTATCACATCCACAAAAAAATGAAGCTCTCGTAGACACTTTATAGTGAGCATTCACTTTATTTCTGACAATTGAGCCCATGTGAGCAATCTAATATGGATAGTAGGAGGTTCTAAGTTGGAAAATTCCCTGTTGTCATGAACGCAGCATATGGTAATGCAGATTATAGAGAGGTGCATGTGTAGACACCACTTATTCGTAACATGTATTTTCCATAGCAAGACCAGCTTTTACACAGGAAATGCAAATTATGTAAACGTTTATTGTATAGGATATTGCCAAATATTTTGTCACTTAAGCTTTGGATTGTGATGTAAACTGGTACATGTTGTGCACCTTGAGAAACAGTTATGAACAAACTAATTTCATTTCCTCAATACTGCTTCTCATCAGGTTTGGAGATGAAGATTGGTGCTTTGGGACAGCTGAAGGTGAAGGGTCTGATTGTAGGTCCCATTCACGTGTCCACTGCTGATAAGTCTGAAGACCTGAATTTGATGGAGCTTGCCCCTTCTGCTGGCAATCTGTCTGATCTGGAGGCACTTATTAGGGCAGCACACAAGAAAAGTGAGTTGTTTTTTTTGGTATTTATATTTTATTTATTTGCACACTGGAGTAATGTTAAGTGCGGCTATATAATGAAATACCTTCTGCATATTGACTACTGAATAACTGCAATGCTTATTTGCCTTTGCTTAGGTATCGCTGTGGTTTTGGATCTGACCCCAAACTACAAGGGATCTGAGCCATGGTTCTCCAAGATTTCAGTGACCGATGTGACCGAAAAAGTCAAAGTATGACTATTTAGCACTAGTATCATGAACATTTTGTTCTCACTGTTCTTCAAAATGTCTATGGTGTTAACCCCCCCCTTCTTTCTTTCAGATTGCCACTGATTACTGGTTAAAGAAAGGTGTTGATGGTATCCTGCTATATGGTGTCGAGGTTTCCAACGTTGCACCATCAGTTTGGTCTAGCATAAGGGAGATTGTCAGTAATCACACTAAAGATGAGGAGAAAAAGTAAGCACAAATCACTACATTTATCACTGTACCTTTTGCAAAGATGTATTTTCTTGCCAAGTGCTGAGTTATCCATGATTACCATGAAAATGCAAAATTTTTGAGAGTCTTGTGCTTGGTATTTTTCACATTAACACAAGCCCTCATTGCACTGTTGCAATGCTTATCTTGAGATCATACTGGAGTGAGGATCAGCCTTGCACTGCAAATATTACAAGACTTTATCTGTTGGTTGTATCTTTGTGTCTTCCTATTATGATTTTTGAAACTTATAATTTTTTTTTCCCCTTCTGATTGAAGGGTCTTAATCGGAGCTACCTTGGCCAACTCTTCTGATGAGGTGAATAACCTGTTGAATCGGACTGGTGTGGATTTGCTCCTTTCTAACGTCCTGAGAGGCAAATCTGGTGCAAAGATTGGTCAAGTTGTGCAGGATCTTTATTCCCAGAATGGGCGCCGGCTGGCTTGGAACTTGGGTCACCGTGTCGAGGGACATCTGGCCAACATGGTGGAGTCTGTGACTATCAAGTTGCACCAGCTGCTACTGCTTACCTTGCCTGGTACTCCCATCTTCAACTATGGTGATGAAATTGGACTAAAGGATGAGGTAAGAATACCTGATTTGCATGTCTTTTTGAGAAAGTGGAGTGGTGATCTGAATTGAAAGGCACATATGGTCTTGTTTTTTGACTTTGTTTCATCCTGATTTAGAATAAAACCAATCCAGTGATGATCTGGGACTCTTCAAACACTAATGAGACTGAGAAGGTAATGAAAATTACTAACTTGTGTACAACATGTATTGAAAATGAATTCCATCTAGGTGTGGACAAATTGAAAATGAATTGGCTAGTCCACTATAATCTGCGCATACTTGAATGGGTTCTGGTTCTTTATTTTGTTTGCCGAATCCCTGCTATATCTAGCTTGTTTGTGCCCCCTTTTTTAACTTCTGGCACTAATAAGGGCCAAAGTTAATTTGAAGCCGTTTATGGATATTAGAAAGTAATACACTAGTAAAATAATTAGGCTGGTTTGTCTACCCCTACCATTTTAGCTTATCTTTAAAAACTTAATGTCAAGCTCTGACTGTTGTTTATTTTGTTTTTATTCTCCTTTCCCCCCTTTGCAGTCTGAGGTAGAACAGAGGAACTCTCTGTATGTGTTCTTCAAGGCTGTGAGTGAGCTGAGAGGGAAGGAGCGCTCCCTTCTGCATGGAGATTATGTGCCTTTGTACATCAGCAACAGTACTCTCGCATACTTGCGCACATGGGACCAGAGTGAACGCTACATAGTTGCATTCAACTTTTCTCCTAAAGATCATGCCAGTCTGCAGCTGAGCCATGAAATGCTTCCAGAGGAAGCCAAGGTTGAAGTTAGTACTAATAAAGAGGAAATGGCCCCGGGTCAGTTTGTTAACTTGGCCCAATTAAAGCTGGCGCCACAACAGGCTGTTATGCTTAAATTCCCTTATATTGCATAAATAGAAACTGTTCTACATGAATGTAGACTAAAACGTGGTTGTTGTGGGGTATTGTTACATTTTATGAAATATTGTTGGTGTCATTGTTCTGAAATGTGTAGAATTGGGTAATAAAATAGAAATACATTACATGCATATTACTAATGTAAGTGTGCATAAATCAAAGCCCTGTAAGTCGAGACCAGTGTTTTTGTTTGTTTTATTATTCTTATTTATATAATATAAAAAAAAACATTCCAAGTTTCAGCCTATTTAAAGGTTTTATTGGTTGTAATACAATTTTGTGATTGTGCAAAATGTTATCGAGTTTGATCTGATGTTTGCAAACCCTGAGCAAGTACAATTTAAAATAAAAATGGAACAGTATTCATGGTGTCTGTGTATATCTTATCCCCCCCCCCTCTTGTCAGGAGTCTGAATCATGGTTAAATCGTAGCGCTTTCACCAGCAATTCTTTTGTTCTAGTGGTAAGATATAAATTGTCTGAATTTTTATTTCAATCAATTCATTATGTAGGAGGAGGGATCCATCTTACTTGTCTATTTTAACACATTAAAATAAGCTCAAGCGCAGTCCTGGCTGAGGAGGGTATTGGAGAAACAGCAAACCCAAAGAACCAAGTGTAATCATAAATTAAGATGACCTGGTTCAATAAAATACTAAAAAAAAAAAAAAAAGACTAGTTCCCATTAAGAGCCATATTCTTTCATTTTGTATATTATTGTAAATGTGCCCCTCTGGTCATATAAAAAATATATATATTTATAATAAAATTATACTTAAGTATTATAATCAATTTCTACTATTGCCATTAACAATAAACACAATATAAAATATTATCAAACTTGTAATGAATAGTTCAAAGGTTCATGATAATGAGGTTTTTGGCAGAAGCATTAGACGGAGGGGGTGGAGGTGCTCAACTATGCTACTATCATTCAATTATAGTAGCATAGTTTAGCACATACTCGTGCTTATTGAAGTATAAGTTACCAGACAGGATTAGTTATTTATTTAATGAACATTTTTAATGCTTTTAAGTTTGTATGTTTTGGGGAAAGTACAAGTTTCTAATGTGTAACAGGCATTCATATCTTTGATTTCATAATGATATCTAGCACTTTCATCCATTTACATTACATTTACATTTATTCACTTGGCAGACGCTTTTATCCAAAGCGACTTACAAATAAGCAAAGTGATTTCCATATAATAAAGTTTACAACATCAAAAAATTGAACATGAACTAAACATGATTACCTTCTTGATTCTCTCTGTTTTGTTTGGTAAAATAAAAGTAATATTTAGTAATATTATCATCTCCCAGGTCTTAACACCATATTCCTTTCCCAAAAGCAATGTCCAGGATATGCTTGAGTGCCTAAAAATGAGACTGTTTTCCCCTCTCTTCCTCAACTCCTAAAAATATATACCACATTATTTATGTCCACATCTACAGCTGAAGGTCATCTTCAAAGTTAAAACTTGTGAAATCCAGACTTTGAAGTCTATGTAATGAAGAGACGTTCTCTGACCTACTGCTACTCGCAATCCAGTGTGACATTCCAATTAAACATGAGGAAGTCATTAAAATATTTAACAACACAACAGACAGAAGAGTAGTACTGCTTTAAATACAGATGATTGATTTAATAAATAATGATCTGTTTAAATACTGTAAAACAATACATTTGGTACATTAAAGTAATATTTATTTAATTTTATTAGGATTTTTTTTAAAGTGCCCTTTTTGGTCCTTCTGCCCCTGCCCCAGTGGAGGTCTGTGCACTTCCCCTGTGTTGTAGGCTGATTAGAATGTGGTGTTGTGAATGTGTGCATGTGTCATTATGCAATGCATTTACACCCTGTCCAGGGTGTTGTCCGTCTTGTGCCCCGAATTCCCTGGTATAAACCCCAGCTTAAGCAGATAAGCGTTATGGAAATGGATGTACTTCATTATTATGAAATGTGTCAGGGATACCTGCATCATAGGGACCCTAGAGCACAGGTTCCCAACCATGTCCTGCAGAAAGCACTGAAATGTGTAGAACGGGGTAGTCCAAGGCCAGGGTTGGGAACCTGTTTCATAGGGATTGAAAGTTGCCAATGAATAATGGCACCCCTGCAGCTTTTTTTTTCAGTCATACCGTGTTTATTTCGTACAACCCCGCCTACATGGCTGATGTCCTTATTTTATTTATTTAAAAAAAAAAAACTAAGATGAAGGCTACTTAGACAAGCCTTGGACACCATCCCTGAGGTGTACCGCAGAGTATGGGGCTGTCTCTTTAAGAATCCTGCGCATCGCCTCCTCCCCTCAGTGAGTCCCTGACGCATTGCAGGTGGACGGGAACCAATTGAATCGTTTCATTCTGGTCAGCTGACACGGGCCAACCGCCGTCTATATATAAACCCCCGATAGCGCTGTTCAAACTTCGAGAGGAAGGTTTAGAGTGTTTATTGTTTCGAACGAGGCGCTGTTGTATTTTCAGTCACGAGAAGAAATAGTAGACGCGAATTATTTGTGTTTCGCAACAGTTATCAGAGGGTCGGTCTTGTTGAATTTGGTCAGATTTGCCTGGTTTTCATTGCGACCTGGCGCAGGCGCACCATAGAGACAGCTTGGTTGCTAGGGGGTGCGGCGGCCCGCTTTCGACCCAAGAACGGAGGCGGAGTGATCCTGAAATTTGGGCGCACAGCGGTTAGCTGCGGGAAAGGAAAGCGGAACAGAGGCTAAATTAGCTGCGTAATTCATCTCCGTAAAGAGCGTAAAAACTGTCTGGGTAGCAAACGGTAACAATGGTAAGTAACGACGTTTTTACTTTTGCACGTCAAATCCGAAGTGAAACATGTCTCTTGCTGAGTAAAAGCGGTGAAGCTAACTAGTAAGCTAGCTTCACAATTGAACCGCCTGCTGCAGTGAATTACCTCGGTTAGCCAGGCGGGTAGCTAACCTCGAAGCGCGCGAGGCTAATCTAGTGTTCCGGGTCGCTTACCTAAATCGGTATTTATCGCCTGAAGAACTTTTTATTGAACTCTCGAGTCGCGAGAATAAGCATTTAATATCCCGGTGTGTCCGCTCTTGAGCGTTCAAATGGGATTAAGCCTCGGTTGTAACGCAGTCCGAGCGGTGCGGTCAGCCGGCAGTTGCCAAGCATTAACCGCTAACGCTAACCGTGCTACGGAGAATTTATGCTTATTTAATATCGAGAGATGCTAACTCGCTAAGCTACGCAGCCTCACATCAGGTTATCAAATACAGGGAAATATATGCACACTATAGATTATAAGTGATGGGACAGCAGAACGGTGATGGATTCATTTGTCATTCTTCAGACCAAAGCACGCCCTCCCTAAATAAATAAACAAACACTTAGGAGATTTGGTTTAATGGTTCCTGGTCTCCATTTTCACATTTGTATGATGACTTTAGTCCATTCAGTCAGTCTGGTGGTCGTTTGAGGTTTATGATGTCATTAAGGGTTTTTTTTTGTCTGCATGTCCTAATGGAGTGTTTCCACCCGGAAAGCTGTTTGTCAGTGCTTGAGTTCTTATACTGATGCAAATAAACTTAAATCTGTTAAACCACAGCTGTATTATTCCATAGTAACCATCACCACCAGACTCCTGTACAAGCGATTTTGAATCAGGTCAGAAAGTGCAATGTGTCTTGAGTCGAAAACAAGACGTAAAACCATTAGTACGGTTTTGGGTGTTTATGATATTTCGGAGGTGGGGGGGACGCAACTACCACCAAGATGAACCCATTTCCAGGCTGTTATGTTTTAGTAAAATGGCAATTTTGGTTTGCTCTGTTAACAGGCTGATCAACTAACTGAGGAGCAGATTGCTGGTAATTACTTGTTAAATATATATTTAAAAAAATATAATTTTTTCCCACTTATCCTGTCTTGGACTTATTCCTGACTAATCCAGTGCATGTTTGTGTTTTTTAGAATTCAAGGAGGCCTTCTCACTATTTGATAAAGACGGTGATGGCACCATTACCACCAAAGAGTTGGGGACTGTGATGCGCTCCCTAGGGCAGAACCCTACAGAGGCCGAGCTCCAGGACATGATCAACGAGGTTGATGCTGATGGTGAGGGGAGGTCTACATGCACAGTTAGCTATATATGGCCACAATCAGGAACTAATCAGATTTCGCATCTTTGGTCAACACAAAGGTAACGGAACGATCGATTTTCCCGAATTTCTTACCATGATGGCGAGGAAGATGAAGGACACTGACAGCGAGGAGGAAATCAGAGAAGCCTTCCGGGTTTTCGACAAGGTAACGAATAATGAGTGCACCGTGATTGTGCTAGGCTAATAATGCTTTCCAAATAATAGTTCTAGATGGGTGTGTAGGTATTGTGTAGTAAGCGACTTTGTTTACGTTTAGGACGGTAACGGCTACATCAGTGCTGCAGAGCTGCGTCACGTCATGACGAACCTGGGAGAAAAGCTGACTGATGAGGAGGTAGATGAGATGATCCGAGAGGCAGATATCGATGGTGATGGCCAGGTCAACTATGAAGGTCTATATTTAATTTATTTTTTTCTAAAGCTATTAAGTGATGGCTTGTATAGCTTCACTTTGAACAAAAATGAAACTTGTACACTGGTCTTTATGTAGTCTTTTACTTAACTTGTCTTCAAATGAAAATGCCCAAGCAGGTTTTTAATTGGTAATTTTTAAATGTTTTTTAACATATGAATATTGAACATTTGTTCATTGCTATAGGAATGACCAGCCTCCTTGGACGGCGATGTAAATTAATGTATATATTTTGGCTTTAAGATGTATAGCTTATATATTGTGATGCGGACTTCCAACCGTGAACATTGTTGTGCTGCAGCATTAGTTTAGCTTGGAGTGGTTTGTTTATTTATTTATTTATTTATTTTTAAAAAAATATTTTTGGAAATGATGGCCTG
The DNA here is from genome assembly GCA_012411365.1 of Ameiurus melas. Taxonomy (NCBI): domain Eukaryota; kingdom Metazoa; phylum Chordata; class Actinopteri; order Siluriformes; family Ictaluridae; genus Ameiurus; species Ameiurus melas. The sequence goes on from CM022769.1 coordinate 12,937,007, forward strand.
AAAAACCCAGCATTAACTTATCTGCCCCTTCTCAATTTCAGAGTTTGTCCAGATGATGACTGCGAAATAAAACTGGAAACCCAAAGGACTACAGCAGACCAAACAGTGGGCAGAGACGCTCACTGTCAACCTTCAAAAAGCGTTTAGTGTCCTTCTACTGCTTTCCATTTACTTAGTTCTCACTCCTCCCTTTTCCTCTTTCCTTCAGTTCAGCTCTCCTTTGCTCTGCCTGTTTTTTCCGCCCCTCCCCTAACTTGTTTTCCTCGTCTTCACCTCATTATTCCATGAAAATGAAAGAACTGTTTACATATAATCTAAGATAAGGAAAAAAACCCTTAAATATATGATGTAATACATGTATCAATATTTTAAAAGTTATACAACATATATACTATGGCGAACAGCAAAATGCATGCTTTATTTGGTTTTGGCATGTTTCTGTGCTTCTCTGCTTGCCTTGATTTCGAACTTGCTCGCTCTCCTTTAACTCTGCATGTTTCTCATGCAACCTCTGCTCAGTGGTCTTAGAACTGTATGGTGAACAACCATTCATGGATATCAGGGGCTTTTAATAAGTGGGCCAAAAATGTACCTGCGGTGTTGGTTGAATAGCTGCAGCTTAGTGTAATTGAGTCCATAATGACTACAACAGACTGGGAACCTTTAGGTGGGGAGGGAAAATGACAAAACAAAAACCTGGAAATTTGGCCTTGGGAATTCCCTGCATGAATAATGGAGCAATATTTTGCAAAGAATAGTACCACTTCTGTGCACCTTTAAAAAGGACAAAGGCAGAGACTAATCGACAGGGGTTTTTAGTCTTGAACACAAACCTGTTCTTAAAAAGCTCTATTGATTGTGACAAATACCATGGTCTGTTCTATGCTAGAGAAGTCTGAAGGCTCATGTCTGAGGTTTTCCCAGATGTTCAACAGTTTTATTGATTTCCCCCCTCCAGCCTGAATTTTGTTTTGAGCGGTTGCTGTGTGTAAGTTTCGTATTGACTATGTAAAATACCTTCCATGTGAACGTATGGTCTTGAGATTTTTATGCTGCACTGTGTCCAATCCATCCTTTCATGTCCTGTAGCTTATTCAGCGGACCATTTCTGGGTTGGGAATTAACACACTTAAGCGGTGTACAACATTCTTCCTGCAAGGTATTGGCAATTATGTTTAAAGGCAGGATTGGATCGAATTGCCCAATAATAGTTTTGTCAGGGTACATCATTTTAATTGTTTCAGTCATCGTTAACACTCATCCAGTTAATAATGATTGAAATGATCAATTCAAGTCAGTTACAGAAGCTGGTACATGGACAACCTGCAGGAAGGGTGATGTACTATGCTCAAAATTTTGCATCCTCTCTAGCGACAATCTGTCTTTTCTACTGTTATGAATGTATTTTTTTAAATGTCATTTTAACTGTATTCTAAGGGCTGGTTTCCCAGAATAGGCCTAACCTTGGACTAAAAAGGAGTTTCAATGTAGAATCACTGGCTTAGGCTAAGATTGGGTTTAATTCCTGGAAAAAACACCCTTCCTTCTTTCCTGCTCATATTGTCATTTAGGGAACATTGAAGTTATGCGATCCATTGCAGAACTGTTATTCTTGCTAAATAAACTTCTGGGACTTGTGTTTCTATAATGAGACTCTTGTGGTTTCATCGCAAATGTATTGTTTAGGAGGGGGGTAAGTTTGTCTTACTGGAGGTTTCTGTCTCCAGAATGTAAAACCTGGCATACCTCTTTAAATTGTAGTATCGATATAAATGTCATTTGTCCTTTTAATGTAGATTAGAAATCCTTTGGGTCCCCTCTCAGCAAACTGTACAAGAGTGTATTCACAAATTTGCCATTTGCTTTGAGAATATTTCATGCTTTGGCCTTTCGTGTCTACCAGCAAGTAATGAAAATGCATTATATGCATCATGGAGCTTAGGAACAGTCTTTTATTATTTCTTTTTATTTATTTACCTTCTACCCTAAATATAGTTTGAGGCATGTTTGGTTTCCAAATTCTTTTTATTTAATTTTTTCCTTGGAGCTGCTCTAACAGATGCTTCTACCCTCTAGTTTAGCAGTGAACAAACTGCATCCATAAATCACACTTGCTTCGAAAATGTGTCGATTCAGGTAATCTTAAATAGATTTGAACATGTCCTTGCATATGTCTGCTTGAATCAATCTGTACCTCTACTACAACGAGGAAAGGTAATGTTGGTGTGATAAATAGTCCAAATCTTTGTTTAAACTGCAATAAGTTTAGGTTCTGGAATAAATGCCTCTACCTACCTAGGCTTTAATAAAGTTACTACAATAATGTTAAAATAAATTTGTGCTGTGATCGTACAAGTGAACCTGCTTTAGGCCATGCCCCGAGTTAGTGTAGCAATTGTAAAATATTACTGAATATTAAATTATTGAGAAAGGAGACAACTAGTGAGCAATAAAATATATTCTTTAATTGATGTGTACATCATTTAATAGACTAGCAAAATTATTTGTTCTTATCTGTGGATAATGGCTTCTGATCTGTTGGTCATAAGTTTACATACACCTTGCAGCATCCATAAAGTATTTTGTTGTAATATTTCGTTTAGTATTTCAGAAGCTAAATAAGATATTTACCTGTTGCCCCAGAAGATGACACAACTATTTACACCAATCCTGTTCAAATGTTTACATCCCCTGGGTCTTAATGTATCCTATTGCTTTCTTGAGCATCAGTGAAATGTTTGGACCTTTTGCAATACTTGTGTCCGAGTACCTCAGTTGTCCTGAGTGTGAAAAGATCTTAACATTATATAACCCGTGTTGAAGAGAGGCAGAAGATGCTGGAAAATCAATGAATATACATGACCTGGAGGATTATTCTGAAGAACAGTGGGCAGTTTAACTGCTCAGGACAAAAAAGGGACTCATGAACAACTATCACAAAAGATAAAGGTAACACGCAGTATTAAAAATATAGTGTATGCAAACTTTTGAACTGGTTCATTTGTGTAAACTCGGTTATTATTGTGTTGTGAACTATATGTAAACAACTGTGATGTGAAATAGCTTATTCAGGGCAGGACTATATACAAAACAAAATGCAACTTTTATGATTCTGCAAGGCATATGTAAATTTATGACCAAGTGTATTTGAAGTAGTCCTTTATGTGCACTCATTTGCCTGTAACGCTGAAACTTAAAAAAAAGTCCATCATTACGTTAATGTCCTTCGCAATTAATGGAAGGATTCTGAACAGTTTGGTCACATATCGATCAGAGACCACTGAATCGAATCATATGATTATATCGGCTTATAAAACCTTAGCTATATCAAAAAGCAGCGTTTTAACGAACCATATGTAATCCGGCGCCTTTAGCCACGCCTATCTAGGAAGCTTAGAATAACTTGTCCAAGCATTATAGAGTAAGGTTTGAGTGACAGCAGCTATGACGAATGGCGTAACGTCAATCCATGCGCCAGCCAATAAGATCAATGGCAAGTGTATTAAAGAAAATTCCGGCTGCTGAGCTGACCAATAGGATGCTGCCCACTGACTGGGTCACGAGAAGTAGAAGTGCAGTGCTGCACGCGCCGCGATAAAACGGTGCAGAGCTGGAAACCAATAGCGGGTGATTTCGACTCGTTATAGAGTAGCTGGCTTCCAGAAAGTTCACATATTCAATTCGTGTTTCCCTTGGATCCACATCGAGACAAACAGTATTAAAGGCGTCACTGCCAGTGTTTACACGCTGTCCTTAATAACAAATATTCACGTGCGGGTTATAATCCTCGCGCGAAGGCGTTATTCATTAAATCAGTGGTATTTCGGCAGGCTTGGCCTACGTAGGTTGGATATTCACAGAAAGTTACGTAGGATCTGGGCTTTACATCTCTGCCGTTTTCTCGACACTCGCGAGCAGTTTACTGACGCAGTTTCTCTGGGTACAAACCTAAAAGGTAAGCACGCATGCACGCATCCATCCGTTCATCCGGTTGTGTGTAGTAATCAACACATTCAGTGTGCACATCTTCGCAAAGAAATGCATTTAGTCTGAAGCCTGTCTGTCCGTTTCTGCCGCATGTCGTTAAAAGAGTAGGCTAGTTATGGTTGCTCTCTAGGTTGTAAATGGAAAATGGCTCAAGTTTTGTTAGTTTTTATTTATTTATTTATTGCACCAGTATTTTGAGAGCTGGTGCTTTTAAACCTCTAATTGCACCAAAGGCTTTTAATCTAACCCCATCTCAGTTTGTGCAGAATGCTTCTAAATATGAACTGTTCTTAAATACACATTCTTATTTTCCTACTTGCAAACTCGCTTCAGTATGACAAGTGTCCTGAATGAATTACACCACGTGGAAACAGGAAGTTTGGAGTCTCTCTCATTACGGAGTTTCCCTTTGCAGCTGTCTCTGTATTCTATGATTAGTTCAAGTATCCCTGAATACGTCATTTTAAGCAGTGCTAATCAACGCATGTAGTATACCTGCTTGCTGTTTTTAGAGTCCATGTCCATGAAAGTACTAAACTAACCTAGAAACATCTCAACAGGTTTACCCGGATTAAGGAGTCTGCTGTGTGAATTTGCATTTATATGCAAATTAGAAATACCCCTGTGTACCCCTGTGTAATTGTGATAGAATTATGTAATGGGTTTTTGTGGTTATGATGGGAATTCTATTGGGTTTAATGGAAACTGCTAATTTGTTGTCTTTTGGTGGCATGTTGTCTAGTGGATGGCATTTTAAGGACCAGTAATGGTTAGTTGGTGGTTTGTAATTAATTGTATTTGTAGTGGAATAAACGAGGATTTCTATGATGGTTTCTCTTGTCTGTTTTTTTTTTTTAATTTTTTTTAAAGCAGCATCCTTCCTTGATAAAGACAACCTGATCTAATTTTTACAAAAAGGGGTAGTGTTGAATTAAATTTGATCCAAATGAATCCTGGCTTAATGACTGTAAAACCCTGTCCTGTAAAATCCAAACATTTCATGTGAATCCATCAGTATTAGTTTATCAGTAGATATAAGCTTTAGTCACAATAATTGTTGTGATTATCCTCATGGCTTTTTGTTTTACATTTCTTTTATTTTATTTTTTGTATTTGTTTTGTTGCTTGAGTTGTGATCAAAAGATACTAGGCTTATGGGTAAAATGTAATAGACTTTTAAACATATTAGCTGGTCTAATTAATGAACAAATGGAAAATGAGCAACAGAAACCTGTGATGTCATTAATTTTCATATACGAGCACAACCCAGAATGTTCTTGTAGACCAGCAATTTGCCAGCATTCATGTTTGTTTTTAATTAAAGACATACTTCTCATTGGCTTAGTTAATTTTATTGTTGTGGAATGTTTACTGACCACTTACTTAGTTAAGTGCCGGAAATAGAGCTTATGTTCGCAAGAAAGTAGAAAATGCAATGTCCTCTGTCCTGAAGTCTCTCTTGTTGCTTTGTTGTTGCACACTCCTTCCGGAAATGTTAAATAATCATAACCTTGCAGAAAGCTTTTTAAAATAACAGCCCATTTTTAATCCTTGTATTATCAGTCTTAGATTATGTCGCATGTGTCCATTCTGGTATCACTGTGAATGAGCTGATACTGTAGAAATGATAACTTATCATTCTGTACAGGATTTTACAGAGGGTATTTGTGATGGCTGTGGCCAAAAACGCTTGACTTTTGCTGCGGCTTATTTCAAAATTTGCGATGCAGCTTGCAGAGATTTTGATATATTTATATAAAAATGTAATATTTTGCAGAGAACGATTTGAATTTACAAAATTGCGATTGAGCGGTCTTTCGCAGTGGTGTTTGTTGGTAAATGAGACGTTTTAGCTGAAGTCATGTTTGATGCACGTGAATCAGAGGGCTTTGGCTGAATGCCGGTTGGGATGTCAAAGGACTTATCTTGGCCCAAATCTATAATTTTTTAAAAATTGCTAGCTCCTTCGAATAGTGCGGAGTTTGCTTGGGTTGGACTCTTTTATCCAAAGCAACTTTCAAATGATTTCACGTTAATTTCTGCAATCATGAAATCCTGGAGGTATTGACTTTTTATAATGAGTGCAGTTAACATAAACTGTGCTGTTAGAAAAGTGAATCAACGCCTTCTTACCAATCAGTATAGGAAACTGAACAGCGCTGTAATTTGGATGTTAAGGCAATTGCTTGGAGCTATTATGCTATTTGTGTATTATGTGACGTAAGATTTAAATGTTCAGTTGATTTAACCACATTTACACTTGCAATAATCCGTATTTTCCGCCCATTCCAGACTTGCTACAATTGACTGAGCGTGACTGCATGCTTCACTTACCTCACCGTTCATATGTATCTAATGCATTCGGGTGCAATTGTTGCAGTTTTAAATGGTCTAGTGTAAATCTGTATGAAACCTGCATTTATTTGATAACCCTCAGTTACAACTGTAGTTTTTTTCAATGCGAGTATGAACATGCAAATATTTCAAGCTATAGAAATAATGGCGTGAGCACCTGGTGCACATAGTGCATCAAAAACTACTGCCTATGTTTACCTCTTCTTTTAGTAACACTTAACCAACTGATGTCTTCAGTGTTCAAATGCTTAAGTTTAGCATTCATCCATTATGCATTTCTTCAGCTGTACAGGGCTTTCATTGCCTTATTTTGCGCTTCATAATGTGCCACACATTCTCAATCCGAGACAGGTCAGGAATGCCGGTAGGGTATGCTAGCACCTGCACTCTCTTCTTACGCAACCATGCGCTTGTAATCCGGGCAGAATATGGTTTGGTGTTGTCCTGCTCTGGATGGCAGCATATGTTGCTCCAAAATGTGTACATATCTTTCTGTATTAATGGTGCCCTCACAGATGTGCAAGTTACCCATGCCATGACAGAAGCTTTTTGGACCCGACACTGATAACAGCTTGGATGTTCCTTTTCCTCTTTGGTCCAGGGAAAATGGCGGTTGTTTTGTCCAAAAACTACTCGAAATGTTGTCTCGTGGGACCACAAGACGCGATTCCTCTGTGCTGCTGTCCATCTTAGATGAGGCTGAGCCCAGAGAAGTCAGTGGCGCTTCTAGACAGTGTTGATGTATGGCTTCTGCTTTGCATAGTCAAGTCTTAACTTGCATTTGTGGATGCAGTGGTGAATGGTGTTGACTGACAGTGTTACCAAGGTATTCCCAAGCCCATGTCAGGATATCCATTACAGACTCATGACGGTTTTTAAGACGGTGAAGTCTGAGCGATCGGAGATTACGTGCATTCAGAAGTGGTTTTCAGCCTTGACCTTTACACACCGAGATTTGACCGGATTCCTTGAGTCTTTTAATTATATTGTGCACTGAAGAAGGTGAAATGCCAAAAATCCTGCCGAATTATCTTTGGCGAATGTTGTTCTCAAAGTGTTTGATTATTCGCTGAGGCATCTGTTGGGAGATGCGAACGTCGACCCATGCATGCTCTTGAAGGATTAGGCCTTTTTTGAGGGCTCCTTGTATATGATTAGTAGATTGCCTCACCAGTTTCACATCACCTTCTTATTTCAACTCGTCAAATCGTTACTCCTAAATTGCGCCTGTCCCATTTTTTTTTCCGAATGTGTTGTGTGCATCAATTTCAAAATAGATGTTTAGTTAAAAAAACAAACTATGCACTTAATTAGGTAAAACATCAAATACCTTGTCTTTAAAAAAAAATAATTTTAAAAAAAACTTCAAGACAAGTCAAAGTACATTTACAAATTACTTCTCTTTGTTTTTATTAGCACTTTTCCATACTTTCCCAACTTTTTGTAATTAATTTTAGGGTAAACATCTTGTGGTTTGAATATGCTTGAACTGTAAATATCTGTGTATTGAAGAGCCAAGACTGTTTTTTTTAAATTTATTTTTATTTTTTTATTTTTTTATTTGATTATTTTTAAGGGAGGAGGAAATACTTTAAGGCCACAGAACACATCTGTGGATCATTTCTTGAAAAGTATTCTTGAGATACAATAAAAGGGGGGGAGGCAGGTTTTAAATCCAGCACCTTGTTTTATCTTGTGTTGAGAAAGTAAAGCTGCCTGCTCGTACTGACTACAAAGTCTAGCATAGTCAGTACTTCACTTCTGACTGGTTTCTTATGAAGGCCAGCGGTGTCAGTTAATATGATCTCCTTAAAAAACCTGATGCCTGTCGTTGAATCAAGCTTAAATGCAGCTGATACTGGAGGAGATTCTTATTTCCCCATCTGCTTTTTGAAACTATTCTAATGAATATCTTAATATTTGTAATACAGCTGTGCTGATTAAAAACACATTGGTTTAATTTTGGCACAAACTACTATACAACTAAGAAGCAAAACCCAGATCTCACCTTTTGCTTTGTTTATTTATTATTATTATTATTATTTTTATTTCCTCTTGTGGTTTTCTGAGGCTGTTGTTGAGGGAGCTGTTGTCTATGCAGCAGTCAGTCACAGTGAAAGTGGCTGCTGTGATGGAGGTGTGGCCTATTTAGCTTTTAAGGCCAATTATACATTGTGCTTGTCAGGATGTCATGTGTAAACACTTTTTTTTTTTTTTACTGGGTGAAGTATTCATACTTGCACGTAACATGAACCTTAATGAGGTGCTGTGACAGTGTACTGCTTTACCCAGCATCTGTCACCTTTTACCCTTAATCCCCTGCTTTGCATTGCAATGCAAATATGCTTTAATGCCGAAGTATAAATCTGATTTTAGTCATGGTGAAAGAGGTGTGGCCTCTGTAGCCCTTGGTCGGCTTGAAGTGGGTGCGGCCGCTAATACGTACAATCTGCTCCACATAAGGGAGCTTGGTTTCTGTGCTTGTCAGTAGCAGTGAAGAAAGACTCCTGTGTTCAATTATAGATAAACTGTCTGCGGCATTGAATACATTGATAAAAGCTTTCAGTTGTATCCTATTACATTTTAGGTTGCTACGAATATTATAATGCTGCATTTGTCGTGCCTTATTAGTGGTAATTTTATTCACCATTTATTGGTTATTTGTAGTGTAATTTTCCACCTTGGTACATTCAATGGGTAAAGTGTGGAAGAAAAACATGTCGTCCTCAATGGTTATGTTTCGTAATTTTTCATAACCCATTTTCGTAAATCCAACTGAAGATTCAAATATTCGTTTATATGTGCATTATATGTAGGGCTGCAGCTAACGATTATTTTCATAATTGATTAGTTGGCCGATTATTGTTATTAATTATTTGATTGGATTGGGGCAAACTTTCAGTACTGTTATTAAATTCCTTTTATTTTTTTTTTATTTTTTACATTTTATTGTTGGTTTGAGATTTAATTTGACTCCCTGAATTATCTTTTTATTTTATCCATCAATGTGACACTTGAACTTCTGTACCACTCATAGGTTTTTGCAAATTATCATTTGATTTGTAAACTAATTTAAAATAAAATCCATCAATGAACGATCGTGATAATTGGTTATTTGTATTCACAAATGGGTTAATTTTAAAACATCTCATTTGAATGTTTTGATCCATTTACCAATAAAATATAGATTTACTTAAATATTTTTAAAACTTCCCCACTAACCCCCTGCAATTACACCACTGACTGCTATGGGTCTGTGGAGAAATCCTCCCAGATGAGAAACGCTGCACTAGGCGGTTGAGTACATAATACATACATACATAGTGTAAGTGTATAGTACGTCATTTGGGACACAACTTAGGATTTAGTTTCTGAAGCGTGTTTTTGGAACAGAAGTAACATAATGAGTAAATTTACCATGCGCAGACTGACTAATTGATATTGAGATTCGTTGACGAGTTTCCTGATCAATTATCAATTATTTATTTATTTATTTATTTTTTGAGTAGTTGTTGCAGCAGTAATTATATTAGGGATGTCACGATTTAAAAAATCTAGTAGACGGTACCGATACCACCAAAAGTACAAAATTCCTCGATACCAAAGTCGATACCACAGTGTGGTATAAAATATAAAAAAACCTCCTGGAGGACATCCTCCTCTGGCTAATACTGGCAGAGAGGTAGGGAGAAGATTGGTGAAGAGAGAGGGGAGAGGTTATTTTGGTTATCAAACACTCTGACAATGAGTCTCCAGAGATGCACTCCTAAACTCATACACACACACACCTTATACTCTGAATGCAAGCATTAGTTTAAATTCACTGATATGGTGGCAGGCCAAAAAGATTTATTAAAATCATTTAATAGTTCAATACTTAATGACATTAGGCTACATTTAGCTGACCGGACATGGGCTGAATGGCGATGCATGGTGGACCATTAGGAGGTAGTTTAACACTGCATCGTTAACAAATAACTGGCTATCGCAATCATTACATGGAGCATAACGTTAGCTGTGTTCACGGCCATAATGACAGCTGCCTCAAACAAACATAATATAGGACCGTCTTTCATGTGCTTCACCAAATTCCAGGTGTTTCCTCACTTTGTTTGAAATGAACGATAGCATCGGTTGCATTGGTATCGAAGTATCGGTTCTCGTGACATCCCTAAATTATGTATTCTAAACAAAGCGTCTGTGAAAATGCACAGTGTCCGTCATGCCAACCATACAATAGCTGAGAAAGAAAGCCATGGACGTGACACCAACTGACCTAATAATATAATTTTTTTTTTCTTCTTTGTTGACACACACATGTCAGCGTTGGTCCCCCCTCCAAGTCTTACTCTATTTTAGTATGTTCCTCTGACCACTGAATCCTCCAAACTGCAATCTTTGTCTTTAGACAAATATTGTCTCCTCCGTCTACCAGTTCTTTTCACCGGACACCACATTTAAGATGTGGACAAGGTATTTTTGAATCCGATTTGAGAAATTAATAGGATTCAAGAATTTACATGGTCTCCCCCCAATCGGGTTTGAATAGGAATAAACCAACCCTTTGAATCCGATCGAAATTTCATTCGGCTCGAGCTGCGTCGAATCCATGAAGGTGGTTACATGAAGGCTTTTCAGTCCGATTGGGCCGTCAGTAGCATTAGCATTACTATCAGATTATTTGGTTGCATGTAAACGTAGCCAATGAAAGTGTTATTTGTCTGATCAATCAGTGGCCATAAAGTTCATAAAAAGCTACTTTAACTGCACTTTTACACTTAAAGGCCTGAGTGGCTATTAGTTCTGTTCTAGTGAACTTCAAACATTCATCCAACAACAGCGGACAATAAGGAGAATTTTAGCAACAAGCAGACAATGGTGAGTAATGTTGGTGACACACAAGTAATATCACTGTTTATCAGCATTAGAGTTTAGTCTGATCAGTGTTAGATTTAATAAAGTATTGTATGTATTTTAACTGATCTAAAGCCAATACTGTAATAAACTAACTCAAAGGTAGAGAAAGGGGAACTTTATACTGTTCAGTGTGAGCGGTCATGTTTATTTGATCTCACTCTGTAAATGTGGAGGGAGCTGGAAGTTAAGACGACGACCTCAAGTTGAAGAGTGGAAACTTCAGTTTGAGCTGGAGCTTCAGGGCGAGAGACAGAGCTTTCTGTCGAGAGACAGAGTTTCTTGTTTGTAGGGAAAACCATGATTATAATTTGATGTTGCACACTTCTGGAAACGTTACATAAACGTAACCTTGCAGAAAGCTTTTTAAAATAACAGCCCATTTTTAATTCTTGTATTATCAGTCTTGGATTATGTCGCGTGTGTCCGTTCTACTATCACTGTGAATGAGCTGATACTATAGAAATGATAACTTATCATTCTGTACAGGATTTTACAGAGGGTATTTGTGATGACTGTGGCCAAAAACGCTTGACTTTTGCTGCGGCCAATTTCTAAATTTGCAATGCAACTTGCAGAGATTCTCTCTCTCTCTCTCTCTCTCTCTCTTCACTATAACTATATATATATATATATATATATATATATATATATATATATATATATATATATATATATATATATATATATATATATATATATATATATATATATATAAAAATATATATATACACACACACACACACAGAGTCATGGATGAAATTATTGGCACCCCTGGAACTTTTCCAGAAAATGCACCATTTCTCCCAGACAAATGTTTTGGTATACACATGTTTATTACCTTTAAGTGCATTGCAACAGCACAAAAAAGCAGAACAAAAAAGGCAAATTTGACATCATTTTACACAAAACTCCCAAAATGGACTGAACAAAATCATTGGCACCCTATTTAAAAATGTAGGTAAATAATTTCATTTCAAGCATGTGATGTCTATTTAAACTCCCCTGTGGCAAGTAACAGGTGCTGGCAATATAGAAATCAAAACTGAAGCCAGTTAGAGTGTATAAAAGTTGGCTCAACCTTTGTGTTGTGTGCCCCACCAAGCATGGAGAAGAGAAAGAAGAGCCGAGAATTGTCTGAGGACTTAAAAAGCAAAAATATCAACAATCTCAAGGTTACAAGTCAATCTCCAGAGATCTTAGTTTCTTTGTAATATAATCAAGTATATAATATAATCAAGAAGTTTATAACCCATGGATCTGTGGCAAATCTCCCTGGACGTGGACGGAAGAGAAAAATTGATGGAAGAATGCAACGCAGGATAGTTCGAATGGTGGATAAACAACCTCAGTCAACTTCCACGCAAATTCAGGCTGTCCTGCAGACTCAGGGTGCATCAGTGTCCGCTCGGACCATACGTCGTCATCTGAATGAGAAGAAGCGCTATGGCAGGAGACCGAGGAGAACCCCACTCCTGACAGAGAGGCATAAAAAAGCCAGACTGCAGTTTGCAAAAATGTACCTGAGAAAGCCTCAATCCTTCTGGGAGAATGTTTTGTGGACAGATGAGAGGTAGAGCTTTTTGGCAAAGCACATCATTCTACTGTTTACAGAAAACAAGAATAGGCCTACACAGTACCTACAGTCAACCATGGAGGAGGTTCAAGGATGTTTTGGGGTTGTTTTGCTGCCTCTGGCACTGGGGGCATTGACTGTGTGCAAGGAATCATGAAATCTGGAGACTATCAAAAGATTTTGGCCCATAATGTAGGGCCTAGTGTCAGAAAGCTGGGTCTGCGTCAGAGGTCATGGGTGTTTCAGCAGGACAATGACCCGAAACATACCTCAAAAAGCACCCAGAAATGGTTGGAGACAAAGCGCTGGAGAATTCTGAAGTGGCCATCAATGAGTCCGGATATAAATCCCATAGAACACCTATGGAGAGATCTCAAAATTGCTGTTGCGAGAAGGCACCCTTCAAATCTGAGCGACATGGAGCAGTTTTCAAAAGAAGAGTGGTCCAAAATTCCAGTTGAGAGGTGTAGGAAGCTTGTTGATGGTTATAGGAAGCGATTGGTTTCAGTTATTTTCTCCAAAGGGTGTGCAACCAAATATTAAGTTGAGGGTGCCAACAATTTTGTCCGTCCTAATTTTTGAGTTTTGTGTAAAATGATGTCAAATGCCTTTTTTCTTCTGCTTTTTTGTGCTGTTCCAATGCACTTAAAGGTAATAAACATGTGTATACCAAAACATTTGTCATTGCAACACTTTTCTGGGAGAAGTGGTGCTTTTTCTGGAAATGTTCCAGGGGTGCCAATTTCGTCCATAACTGTATACTAGTGAATTATAATTTGCCGCGTAGCCTTCAACGCAGCATAAACATTAAGAGTAGAAATACTCACCATTTATATATCTACCTTGTCCATGAGAAGTAGTATTTGTTTGTTTGCCTTTAAAATTTGCTTACTTCATACACAGGTTTGGTGAGCCGGGGTTTCCTGGGAGTTGGGGTTGTGTGCCAACAATGTTTTCTTAAAAATCTCTGTGAAACCAGACCGAACTGCTAAACTAATGTTCATGCATCAGGCTTGGCTGACCAGTTTACAGCTTTCATTATCCTGGCATTTTCCATTCATGCCACAATACTTCCCATACATGCTGGGGCAACACAATGAGTATTGTTCATCTGCAATGGAATGTGATCCTTAAGCAGGGGCTGGCAAAAACTGGGAACTAGGTCATTCTGTGACATTAGCAGGTTTACAAGCTTGATAAAAACCCAACACCTTTTAAATGTACTGCTGTCCTTGAATTTGTTGAGAGAAGGAAGAAATAAATGGCACTGTTTTAGAATACAATCATATTCAAGCTCAAACTTTAAAAATAGGTTAAATGGAGTTTCATAAAATGAGTTTGCACTTCAGTGCGTTCACTCATTATATACAGTTGCGGTTAGAAGTTTACATACTCCTCATGGACATGAATGTCATGGCAATATTAGGCTTTCAATTTCTTTGAAATTTTGACTGTACAACATCTTTAACTAAAAAGAATTGGGTTTTAAGTAATTTGAGGTTTACTGTAATCAACACGGGACCAAAATTAGACATAGAGGATCATAACTATACATGTACTTGGATTATTAATTCAGTGGTGCTGAAAGTTACAAAATGTCCTTTAATTTGCCAAGACCAAGGCCTCTTGATTTCCTGTTAGTGATCATGATTGACTACAGATGGCAGCTTCTCTGTGCCAACATAAAAAGGGTTTGTTTGACAGCACTCACTGAATTGACCAACAGTGTGTATACACATAAATGGTGGGGGTGTGTGATCTCTCTCTCTCTATATATATATATGTATGTGTGTGTGTGTGTGTGTGTGTATGAATATGAGAGAGAGATAGGTGAGTGCCAGCAGTTTAGACATTAATGGCTGTTATTTTGAGGGGACAGCAAATTTACACTGTTACACAAGCTGTACACTCACTACTTTACATTGTAGCAAAGTGTCATTTCTTCAGTGTTGTCACATGAAAAGTTATAATTAAATATTTACAAAAATGTGAGGGGTGTACTCACTTTTGTGAGATACTGTATGTATGTATAGTTACATGCACGTGCACGTATGTGTATATTAGTGCAAACTGTGTTATAGATTTGTATCTAAAACATTTTAGACTTCCAAATATTAGTTTTCTAGCACACAATAAAATTTTACAGAAAAATGTTTCAGTAAACAAAGCAATATATTACATAAATCGCTTTTCAGACAAAATAAAACTAATGAAAAATAAGGGATGCTGGGTTCTGCTGCAGAAATAAAAAGCAAATGCGACAGGGGTCAGTTCACATCAAATGGTCCAAAAATTGTAAAGCTGGTTGCTTGACTGTTTACATTGTGTACATACACAAATGTTTTACCTCTATGTATTGGCATTAAAAAAAAATAAAAAAATTACATGGTTTAAGTACAACGGCCATCTTTGTCATGGCACTCAATTTTAGTTATACAGCTGTTTATGGAGACCTCAATAGCCTAGCTCCTTGGAACAAAAACTGATCTCTAGAACACACTGCGAAGTACATATACAGTGCCTAGCACTAATATTGGAACCCGTGGTAAGTGTGAGCAAAGAAGGCTGTGAAATTCTTTGTTTAACCTTTTGATCTTTTGTTAAAAAATTCCACACATACTCTTTCATGGATATCAAATAATTGCAAACACAAACGGGTTTATCAAAACAGAATCAGTTAAATATAGTGTGCAACAATTATTGGCATGCCTATGAATTCATATGAGAAATGTGTATTCCCATTTATATTTTACGTTTTTAGTACACCTGGTTGTACAGGAAACTGTTCAACCATGACTTCCTGTTTCACAGGGGTATTAATGAGGTAACACAAGCCAAATTCCCTTAATTGTTCATAACAATGGGTAAGACCAAGGAGTAGAGCTGTGATGTGCAGCAAAAGGTTGTTGAGCTTCACAAAATGGGCAATAATTAAGACGTTCCAGTCAACTGGAAGTGTTCTCAATCAACTTGGAATCGGAAGCGAGGGAGAGGGTATTTTAGTTATCGAACACTGTCTGACAATGAGTCTCCAGAAGCGCACTTCTAAACATGCGCGCACACCTTTTACTCTGAATGCAAACATTAGTTTAAATTCACTGATATGGTGGCAGGCCAAAAAGATTTATTAAAAGCATTTGAATAATTATTAGTGACCTTAGGTTACGTTTAGCTGACAGGGCACGGGCTGAATGGCGATGCATGGTGGCCCATTAGGAGGTAATTTATAACACTGCAATGCGGTAGCATTGTTAACAAATAACTGGCTTTCGCAAACATTACATGGAGCATTACGTTATCTGTTTTCAGGCAACAATACCAGCTGCCTGAAACAGAATATACCTGTCTTTCAGGTGCTTCGCCAAATTCCAGGTGTTTCCTCACTTTGTTTGAAATGAACGATGGCATTGGTTGCACACCGGAAACCGATACTAGCTTTCCTCTCTTTTCCTCTCAACGAGTCAGGGTGGAGCTAATCTTGTTAAGCTAAGCTAATCTTCTGTAGTTTTTTTCCTGTGTGCTTGTAGTCGTTCTTCTTCACCACCACTTGTGGACCAAATAAAACACTTGCACGTATTTGCTACCCTCATCAGGTCCGGAAAAATCACAACCTCTGTACTTTCGTTACAAATGGTGCTAATGCAGAAAAAACAAGTACCGTCACGTTTTAAGTATGTTGGTACCGAAGTATCGGTTCTCGTGACCTCCCTATAAAAGGGTCGTCACACCAAATATTGCCTTTGTTTCATTTATTGCTGTTTACTGCTCTTTATTGCGTCTGTATGTGTAAAATAAATAAATAAATAGTTTATGTATGTATGTATGTGTATATATATATATATATATAATATAAAATATATAATAAAATCTCTTTTCTTTTTTTCTGAATTTAGGGAACTTTTAATTATTTGTGAAGGCATCTTTGTTCTACAGCATTTCTTTGCAGGTGCCGCAGACTTTTGCACAGTACTGTATATCATAGAAGAGTCTCGTGATCTCATACCCTACCTCTTCATAGCTGGGGGACCTTAGAATTTTTTTTGGCAGTGTTTAGTTTTGCCATTATGCGTTCACACACACTCCCCTAAAGTGTGGTAGTGTATATGATGATGGAGCAGAAAAAGAGAAAATAAAACATCCAAGCATGCACAAGGTCATACTGCTCTCAAACAAACTGGTTTATGATATCTATGATGCACCATGTAGCGTATCCTTGTAGCTGTGGTTCGAGTCATTAAAATGGTAATTCATTGTGTTCTCAGGAGCTTAATGGCTACACTTGGTTCTAGAGGTGCCTTCTGGGAAATGAGTCACATCATTGCATTCAGTCTCCCTTTGTCTTCTCCCTTTGTCCCCTACGGCGTTTAATAACGTTTGTTTATTCAGGTGTGCCATTCTTTTCCCTCGCTGCCCTGTTCCTCTTTTGTATGTCTTTTCAGCCTGGTTTCTCACAGTGAGGAGTTGTTGTTGTAAGATGGCTTTTAGTACTTCAGCTCTGCCTGTATTTGAAACTGTACAAAATGTGCCAATGCCAGAACATGGCTTGACATTACTTTTTGATATTGTAATGAACGTCTGTGTGAACTTGTTTAGGTATTTGACATGTAACGTTTCACAGCACTTGCAACTGCATTTGGCCTTCATGATCTTGTCGACCTCTTTCAAGTCCACTATTAGTTTATCTTATCTGAAATAAACCAGGCAGCAGTTTTAAAAGCTGCTGCATGGCAGCAAACTTGGGACATTATGCTAATTAGCTAGTGGAAAGTGACTCGTTTTTGAAATTGCTTTTCCTTTGCATGCATGAGCATGATTCGTTCCTGTCGGATGTTCACCAATGCTAAAAATGCAATCAGGATTGCAGAAGAATTTAGTGTTTGGATGAGAGAATGCAGATATAAATGACTGTGGTTAGATTTTCAAATTTCAGGTTAGACACTGAAAATGAAGCGTCAAATATGTTCATCTGTTAAAGTTGTAATCTGAGTCAATACATTTATGAAGCATGGTGGAAGAGGGGGGTATGATTTAAACCTTCACAGAAATTCTAATGGATTCCACTACAAATACCGTTCAAACGATCAGCAGTTGACAATTAAAACCATTAGCAAATGATTTCCATCACATAGTAGGACAAATTAAGGACCTATGTCCTTAGTAGTATCCACTAGAAATAATGTGCCACCTATAGAAAGCATAAAATTACCCGTAGAGACCCATCGGGACCATTGCAGTTTCCCATTAAAACAATTTATAAATTTATTTTCAGCATGGATATATTTTTGTGATGCATGTTGTTTTGCTTACAGTGACTCTCCGTTGATAAACGTGTATACAAAATTGTGAATTCTGACAAAATGCCAGATCTGAAAGTAGTGATACTGCACTACAGGTTGCTACATAGAGTACAAAATTTTCATGCTTTTTCCGCTGTTTCCTCCCTTTGTGTATAGATGTTGCTGAAAGTTGGAGGGATGCGTGCTGCTCTGGGGGTCTTGGCTGTACGTAGGGCCTGCTGTCTGTTCCGCTCTGCTCATACGGCACCACAAACACTGGAGTACAAGCCGATTAAAAAAGTCATGGTGGCCAACAGAGGTCAGTCTGCATGCATTTTGTTTCATGCTATACTTGAGGAAAATATTCTGATATTTTACTCTATTTTGACAGTTTACATACAGTATGGCAGATTATTTTCTCTGAGTAGATGTATAAAACCGTTTGCAGGAGAGATTGCGATCCGGGTGTTCCGGGCGTGTACAGAGCTGGGCATCAGGACGGTGGCTGTGTACTCGGAGCAGGACACTGGCCAGATGCACAGGCAGAAAGCAGATGAGGCCTACCTCATAGGAAAGGGCCTGCCACCTGTCGCTGCTTATCTCCACATACCGGACATCATCAAAGTGGCCAAGGTCAGGAAGATGCTTCTTAATGGACAGTTTGAATGCAGATCCTGTGCATCTATTTTGTTTATAGTAGGGTTATCAAGGGGGGGAAGAAATTTCAGAAAATTTAAATATTCTGGTTTTCTTATGTATGTCTTGAAAGGTAAAGATCCACGTTGCTTCTTAAAACACCGCTTCGAAATGGCTTGCTTTTCTCCCATAGACAGCTTACTGATCTTAATGTTAGCTTATCCTTTTTAACAACTGCTTATCTAATTAACTGACGTGACCATCTCATGTCATCTGAGCTTGGGGCCCGCACTTAGTGTGACACAGTGGCTGGGAATTTAATTTTGTGGAATATCCGAGATACAGTTCCCTGTTATTACAGCAAAGTGGAAAGCTCTTTGCCTCGAAGACTGTCGTAAAGCTTGAAGTTTCAGCTTTACCTCTGACTATTACAAAGCACCGAAACTGTAGACTCCTTCCATAAATGTTGAACAACTCCTACAGAAAACAATTGTTTGATCAGTTTGTGGTGCATCCAATGTACAAGTCTCTGTTCCAGTCTATTATGACAACGATAACATATTTGAAGGAACAAGTTTAAATTACAGCTTTTATCGAAAATGAACGCCTTCTGACCAATCAGACTCAAGAATTCAAGAGCACTGTGGGTATAAAGATCAAGGCGATGTTGCTTAAATCTTTAACAAGCATTATAACAAAAATATTTGCTATAATGTTTAAACTAGTGTTAAAATTGATCCATTGTTTTGGTTGTAAGAGTGCAACTGTGTGTAAGTAATGGAATATAATATAATGAAGCAGCTCTCTTGACTTGTGTGCAAGTTCTCACAAAGTGTAATCCGTTCTTGTTTATCGTGCTTAAAAGGGCTCATTTTTGAAAAGCAGCTTTCACCTATGCCAGTTTTCTCAAACAATAGAAGCTTCACTCGATGTTGAGATTGTGGGATAGTTCAGTAATAATAATCCAGACTGCTGCCTTTTGTATGCTTTGTAAGTAAGCTGATTGGGAATGATGTAATGCATGTAATGTAGAATGTAGGTCAAAGTTTACTGAGGAGTTGCACATGAGCTCTGTAGGGTTGGGTTCCAGACACAGTCAGTAAGCTTGAAAACAAATTCAATGTCTGTAGTTAATTTAGTATCAAGCAGAGGTCAGCCTCTCCCTGGTGGAATGAGTGGTGCATTGAGAGGAACTTCAGCTGGTATTTATTTGTTTAATTGCTATGAATCCCTCCCCACCCCCCAAGAAAAAAAACTTTGGATGAAATAGTGTACTGTTCACTTAGTGGAGACTTTTTTTTTCTGCCTGTCTCGCCGTATTAAGATCTGATGCTAAACAGATGAATGGTTCCTGTCTCTGTCCTTTAGGAGAATGACGTGGATGCTATCCACCCAGGCTACGGTTTTCTGTCTGAGAGGGCCGATTTTGCTCAAGCGTGTGCTGATGCTGGCGTTCGCTTTGTCGGCCCTACTCCTGAGGTCGTCCGTAAGATGGGGGACAAGGTGGAGGCTCGTGCCATTGCTATACGTGCTGGTAGGCAGATGTCCATTTCTTTTTCAGACTCCTCACCAAAGACAATATGGGGAATTCATCCTGGCTTGCTTGATCTGCTTAGATGAACCGAGGCATTCTACTCGTTTTGTTTTTTGCTTTGAATCAAGGGCCTTTTCTGATTTTCTTCCCCATTTACACTTCAGTAATAAAAGGCTCCAAGTTAACTTTGTGACCACTCAACTTTAAACCTGTTTGCTATTAATAAAATACCCCTGAACGTGTAGTTATAAACCATTTAAATCTTGTTTGAAACTTTAGAACCATTAAAATGGTGTGTAGAATAATAAAGGTTTGTATATGTATTTTGATGCTTAAGAAACTTCTAGATATGTAGAAACATTTCTAGCCCTTTAGGCTGATGCAAGGACCTATAAATATGGAATATTACAAAGCCAATTCCCATCCTGTAATACATGATAGTTAAATGGTAATGGCTCATTTATCTCGGGCAGTAAAAAGTCAATATTGGTATCTTGAGTAGTAATTTATATTCTGTGCCTCCAGGATTTTGTGAGCAAACTCCGCAATATTCAGAGGAGCTTGAAGTTTTTCCAGCAGATTTGGTCCTAGATGTGTTGTGACATGACAACGTGCATTCAGACTAAACCCTTTTGGATTCACATGCATTGAACACAAGTACAGCTAAAAGGTCTCACTTAATAACGTACGTCACTGTTTAAGACCGTGGAAAACAATTTTGTGCAATTGCAGTATCGCTATTTTAAGTACTCTTCCGCAAATTTTTTTTAACTTATTTATTTTTAAATCTCCAGAAATTGCGCCACAGGTTTTGAAAAGAGCCGCAGCTGCAAAAATCGCAAAAAAGCTGTGTGAAATCCTGTATGTACCAATAGTCATATTATACACAGTACTGTACAAAGGTCTTAGCTACCCTATTTTTCTTGTAATACAAACTTAGACATTTAACTTAATGCTTCTCCATTATTGAGTCAGTACAAAATATTTTACATTTCCAAACATTACTTCTCTAAAATTTCTTCATGAAAAAAGTGTCAGCCAGAGTCTGGAAGGACTGTGGCAGATTCTCAAAGTCCAATTTCCCTCTAAAACAGCACACATTTTTCTGGTACTGCCAAGGGTTGTCACACCAAATATTAACTGTTTACTGCTGTTTATAGTGGGGTTTTCTGTATGTAGAAGCATTTAACATCATTAATTTGAAGGCATCATTGCTTTACAACATTCCTTTGCATGTGCCCAAGACTTTTGCACATCAGTGTAACAGGAACTAAACTAAACTTGCCAAAATGATCACACAGTGAGCAAGTTGTTTTCTTATGTCCCTCCCTAAAGGGAATAAAGCATGTTTCTAGTACTATGAATTTGCTTTTTCATTTTAGAAGCGTTTCAAATAGCGGAAATGATTTGCGTCGGCTTTTCTTATGCTTGCCAGGCAGATTGTGGATAAACGGCCACGCAATCTTTGCTGTGTCTGTCTGTATCCTTTCTGTGTAGGTGTACCAGTGGTCCCTGGAACAGAAGCTCCTGTCTCTGCCTTGCAGGAAGTGCAGGAGTTCTCCAACACGTATGGCTTTCCAATCATTTTCAAGGCGGCGTACGGAGGCGGGGGCCGTGGCATGCGGGTGGTGCGCGAGTACGAGGTGAGTTGAGCTGCGGAGTCCAATGTAATTCTTGTAACGCAAATTTGCATAATGAAAAATCAGCAGCTAATAAAGCAATAAACCAATCAAGAGTGTATGTTACTGTAATTTTTATCATGGGTAAGAGCTAAACCACCCCCCTTTCCTGCTACTGCATCTCTGCACATTACAGCTTGGGTGCCAGTGCGACCGTAGAGACGATTTGCTTTAGTGGCCCTTCACAAAAATAATTTCCCTTGCCTCCGAATCAGCAGAAAGTTTCTGCACAGGTGTACTTCACAAGGTGGCTGGTGTATACACTTAATGCCAGCTTCCGTGCAGTGAAACGTTTCCCCGTTTCATTTTTCTGAACACCATTTGGTGATTTTTAGCCACCTTATTGTTACATTTTGCTCAACACTCACCTTATTCTTATGCTGTTAAATAAATTCTGAGGTCCATTTTGATTTGGTTTATTTATTTTTAAGTGAGCTGCCACATATATGGTAAATGGTCTGCACTTATAACACTTTTATCCAAACTGCTTTGGGTTGTCATTCACACACCAATGGTAGCAGAGCTGCCATGCCACTTACATCGGGAGTATCTTGGGGGTTCACTAACTTGCCCAAGGACACTTCGGCATGTGGAGTCATGTGGGCCGGGAATCGAACCGCCAACCCTACGGTTAGGCTCTTCCACCTGAGCCAGAGCAGCCCTGCTGATACTACATGTCAAAATGTAGTAATGTAAAGGTCTACCTGTTTATGACCTGGTTCATTAATACAGAATTAAGTTGTTTTCAATTGTTGTAATGCATAGAGTATGTATGTATAGAGGATTTTACATCTGCTTTGAACATGGCTGAGCCAATCACAATTTAAAACCTGAACTTTTTATGAAAGATGTTATATTCTGCTGGTATATCTCTCTCTCTCTCTCTCAATATTATACAATGAATAGTTTCTGCTATTGTGGCTTTTGTGTAGGAGCTGGAAGAGAATTACCAGCGGGCCTACTCTGAAGCCCTGGCTGCCTTTGGCAATGGAGCCCTGTTTGTGGAGAAATTCATTGAGAAGCCGAGGCACATTGAAGTGCAAATCCTGGGTGAGTTGAATGGTGTTTAGTAGATAATCCTCAGGCAGTCTCCCGTTACGCAGTTTAGAAAGCTTTTAAACCAGCTCTGGTTTCGTCTGTTTTATGACTCTTACAGGTCTGTCCTTTATCCTTCAATTATAACTCTTGCTCTCAGTGAACAGAGTGGACTTTTTTGTGCTTTATGACTTTACAGATAACTGGAGGCGTCTCTGTTTCTGACAGATATTTTAGAGGTGGTGAAAAGTGCAATTTGGTTCAAAAAGTACGGCTAAGAACATTGCATTTGAGTCAATCAGCTGTGCAAAAGTGTATATTTAGGAAAATATACAGTATGCGGTAATGTGAATTTCTTGACTTTATATTACTCTTCCTATGTTAGTATGATTTTGGTCAACTTGCGTTTT
This sequence comes from Ameiurus melas, assembly GCA_012411365.1. Classification (NCBI taxonomy): domain Eukaryota; kingdom Metazoa; phylum Chordata; class Actinopteri; order Siluriformes; family Ictaluridae; genus Ameiurus; species Ameiurus melas. The sequence goes on from CM022769.1 coordinate 12,960,409, forward strand.
AAATGGATGGTTTAGTAATAATACTTGGTAATAAAGTAATTGAGTTCATTGAAATGTAGTGTAACAGAATTCATATAATGTATAGTTTTAGCTACAATGCTGAGAAAATGTCTGTCTTCTGTTTTTGTGTCTCATAGTTTTCAAACCAAATACAAAATAAAACAAAGGCAACCTGAGAAAATACACAATACAGTTAAAAATGTTTTTTTTTTTTTTTTAAATAAATTCAAGTTATCCAACACCTATAACTAATGTGAAAAACTTGTTGCCCTATTGAACTAAAATCTGGTTGTGATGCAACCAAACGCTTCCAGTAATTGGAGATCAATCTTTCACAGAGCTGTTGTGGAATTCTGGGCCGCTCTTCTTTGAGGAACTGCTTTAGTTCAGCCACCCTGCAGGGTTTTTGAGCATGAACTGTCTGTTTAAGGTCTACAGAGTGTTTGATGTAATGGTACCCCTGTCTTTCCAACAGTTCCACTTTTGGTGCCACAACCAGATTTCAAGTTTGAGGGGGCAAATTAGTTTTTAACATGGGTGATGGGAGTTGGATAACTACACTTTTTAAAAATATTTTTTGTTTCTTCTTTTTTCATTAAAAAAAAAACTATTGTGTGTTTACTTGGGTTGCTTTTTGTTGTATTTTGTTTGAAGAGCTAAAACTATTTAGTACGAGAGATCCAAAAATCAGGAAATACTTTTTCACAGCACTTTATTTACTTGGAGATTGATATGATCTCAGTGTTGTACCGTTTTCCATACAGCTTATTAGAGGTCGACCGATGGTGGAATTTATCGATGGTGAAGACTCCATTGGGCAGTACCTGCCAATAACCCATTCATCACCCTTTTGTGTTTAAAACTGATGCTGAGTGAAAACATAACACTTAAAGCAAAATATTGTTGAACGGTATTAAAAAATAAGCAGTACTCTGTACTATGAAAATGTACTGTACTTTTAAATGAAATTAATATATTTTAATTAATAAATATCGAGTAAATGGATGTACATCTAAACTGAGTCAAAATGTAATGCCCAAAATAAGAAAAATAGATGCATCCAAAATTAATTATAAAAACACTTCAAATAAAACAATGAAATTTATCATTGAAAGTATTTATTTTGCCTCTAGATGCTGCTCTCATACTGTATAATGACAGCAGACCCTTCTCAGCTGCTCCTGCAACCGGGTAAAACTCGAATTCTCGGTAAAACTCGGTGCAAACTTTCACTGATGCTCAAGAAAGTGACATGACGCATTAAGAGCCCCGGGGGTGGGGGTAAACTTTTGAACAGGATGACCGGTGTAAATGCATTGAAGCGGATTCTGCAAGGTGTATATAAAATTGGCTGACTTCAACTGTAGAATTGTTCCTTTCTTGACAGAAATGTAAGAAAGAACATGGTGCTGATCTCCTGCACCACTAATGGGACAAAATGAACTGAACTGTTCCACATTGGGTTCTGCAGGTGATAAGTACGGGAACGTGATTCACCTGTACGAGAGGGACTGCTCTATCCAGAGGAGGCACCAGAAGGTGGTGGAAATTGCTCCAGCTTCACAGTTGGACCCCCACCTCAGAGACCGACTAACCGCAGACTCCGTCAACCTGGCCAAACAGGTATCGCTAAACACATTAACACAAAAGCCATGAACAAAACATGATGCAACACTGGATAAGTGTATGACAAAGCTGCTGTGCTGATATTTAAGTACACCCACACAGACATGAAAACTCTTTCAGCACTCTAAATGTCCTTGTTATAGTGTATTATCTAAGACTCTTACACACTCCTACAAGCATTTTATCGTTAGTCATGCTTGCCTCCCCCCCCCCTTCTTAGCCCCTCTGAAGGTCATTTTTCTCTTCGCTGTGACGAAGGAACAGTGACTCAGTTTTTCACTTTCTCGTTATTGAAAAAGTTTGACACATTTTCTTTGGAATGGTCAGTGTGGTGGGGTTTCCCCCCCTTGAAACAGTTACACTTTTGATGTCTCACCCTAGGCTAGTTACTAAAGACTTTAAGTATCAACAGCTGATTCTTTTCTTTTTATGTTAAAACATTTTTATAGTCCGTGTAAATGATCCAGCACTCCGTCCTGCTGTTTTAAGAGGCCGATTTGTGCCTATTCTTTAATAGCTATAGCTGTCCCTTAAGCCATCAGTAATTAAAGTCTCCACTAGTGCACAATGGCTTTTATTCATCTAAAATCCTATCTAGACTATCATAAAACTGAAATATAAACCTGAGCACTGGAAATGGCGTTTAACATTGTATCAGAATATGATTGATTGAAATTGTCATACAGCATGAAATTAGTTGTGATTCTGGCACAATTCATGAATCAGCATTGGTCATGTGAAAATGAGATATTGCTACGTTTTATTTGAAATGGCTGTTCTAATAAGTGAGGTGAGAGGAATTGGCGAGTTACCATCAGTAGGATGTTAACAGCAATAATGCACAACAATAATTATGTCAACAACTCATAACAATTAGGGCTGAAACTAGCGATTATTTTCATAATCGATTAGTTCGCCAATTGATTGGATTGGGGGCAGGCAAACTTTCAGTACCCCTTTTTTTTTTTTTCTTTTTTTTCTTTCGTTTATTTAAAATAACATCCACAACCTTCAACTTCAACTATTTTGTGAAAACCAAAAAGAACCCAATACACACACACCCCCCAGAATATATTATTCATTTAGGACTGTAGTTTAATTCCGTGCTTCTTGTACATCCATAAAAAATAATGCATAAATACTTCATGAATTGTATGTATGTGCGTATGTATTATTATTTTTTTAAAAGGTAACATGGACCTAAACAATAAACTGAAGAAAGTCATTGCCGGTGACTCTGGGTGTCTGCTAAAGCTAACGGCGTCACATTACGTGCGTATGATGTCATGTGCCTTAGTCTTGAAGCAGCTTACACTTCTGATTGGTAAAAATAAACGCTCGTGTTCCTTTTGGGACGGTATTACCTTTTGCAAAAGTCATACACTAGACGGTAGAGTGCACAGTGTAAGTGTACTTTTGGGACACAACTTTAATATTTATCTCCGATGTAACGTAATGAGTAAATGTGCCACGTGCAGACAGACTAATCGATAGAGATTTGTCGACAACGATTTTTGTAATCGATTATCAGTTTTATCACTTGGTTGTTGCAGCTCTAATAGCAAGAGGTACTCCTGTTTCCTCCCTCAGTCCAAGGATGTGCGTTGGAGACCCGCTACAGAAAATGGATGGACGGGTGTTATACCAACAATACAAACAAGGATAATGACCATACCAACCATAAGTTAGTTCTATAATATAAACGTCAATTTGATTCTTTTATTTCTGAATGTTTATTATAATATTGCATTTATGATGATGCAAATAATATGGGTAATTTATTTGGAAATTGTTTAATTCATCGTTAGGGCTATTTCAACCAAATGTAGAAGTCTAATAAAGATTACACTAGCAGAATACCAAGTTTTTTCCATATTAAAGAAATGTTATCGGACGCAAGGAACGACTGTATCTGTAATGTGCCTTATATGCACTAGATGGCACTGCTGTGACGTCGTAGCCATCAGACACCGAATAAAAATGGGATCAAAGTGCTCCATTCATATCAGCTGCTGATTAGAGCCTGAATCAAGACGTGTGGCCAAGCTTTTATCGAACAATGTGTGCAGAGAATTGACATTGATTGTCATTACTTGCAGATATCAGATTATCCTGTGCCTAAGAAAGGCTGTTTTGAGCAAAGATCTGAAAGAATGTGTAGTAGAGTGTGCTGCGCTGGCACATGGCTGCTGTCTGATGCTTATCTGTTCATTAGATGCGGTGCACTGGACCAGCTCACTGAACTAATTGCTCTTTATTTTGGTGACAGCATGTCAGTGTCTACTTCAGTCGCTTTAGCTTGTGTAGAGAATGCCAGTGTAGAGACATGTACACACGCCTAGTGTAAGACTATCAAATACTCTACTACTACACACATGCTAAATATTCCTGTCAGCATCTAGTCCTCTCTTGCTTTTTATTAGACTACCTCCCCATGTTTTTGGTTCTTTTTATGAAGTCTACTCAAAGGCAGGAGTGAACACTTGAATGGAACACTTCACATGTGGCATGGTTTAAATTTTTTTTTTTAATATATAGTAGCATTCAATTAGCATAGGTTGCTAGGATTTACACAGCAAAACAATATGTATTAGAATTTTTGTACTTCTAAATGGCTGGCTGTAGGCTTTATTAAGGTAGACATGCTATTCCATGAGGTATGGTAGTTTATGTATTTGTTAGGATTTTTAAAAATGGTGTGCTAATCAGTTATGGTAACTTGGCACCCTACATGACAGGCCTGCCAATGCATGTAGGCTAGGCCCGGGGCAAGCTATTGGGATAAAGATAAGGGTGCACACACAGACAACCTGTGAAATTTTAATGACTGTTTGGTATAAAAAAACTATATCTCATTCTTATGTGATATATTTTGCTTTTAGAACTTTGCCATACTCTCTCTCGAGTTAGTCCTTTCTTTTTTTTTTTGTAGACATGACAAATTCTACATGTTGGCAAACTTGCATGAGGGAATGTAAATAGACAGACCCTCTACATCTAAAAATGTTTCAGTGGATGTCAATGCACTTGGAGCACACATGCAGCAGAGCAATCCATTTTACAAAACTGGGAATGTTATTTGAAGAGTTTTAAAAGATGCATAAGCATAGTTGAGTCATAGTTGGATAGAACAGTCGTATTTCAGATGGTTTTATTCTGCATGTCAACTGCGTGGACTACTAAACCCTCCTTGGCCCTCCGCCCAGCTTGGGACTGGAACAGCTTCCCTGTTTGTCTCCCTGGGATGGTAGGGCAGCCATGTTTGTAAATGAATACTACCATTTATCTAAGGTCTTGGCGTTAACATAACATCGAATACACAGTAGCCCCATTACCATAAATGATCGATATTGTAGGAGCAGTGATTGTGCAAATAAAATTAAACATCTCGAGTTACAAAATGTCAGCATTAAACTTTGCTTAATATTGATTTTAGTTACATAAGGATGTATTTATGGGCAGAGATTTTCCAGTCCTGACATCAGAACTGACACAAGGCTCCAGCTCGGGGAAACATGGCAACATCTGAGCAAGTCAGTCCCTGAAGACAGTTTAAAAAACAAAAACAAAAAAAACAAACAGACAAGAACTTAAATATCAAATCGCTATTTAAAGAATGCGACTTACAGATCAATGTACTGTATTATATACTACATCTGTGTACTACAGAGCATCTTTCTGCCATGGAAGTGTAGTAATGGGTAGGCTTTATTTAAAGCTTTAACTGGTACATACAACTCTCTTGTCAGTTATCTGGAATATTGCCAGAATATAACTCTATCGCTGAGTTAAGAAACCATTCTGAAGGCACCGTATTTTTGTCGACGGCTATCCCTGGAGTTCAGTTCTTTATTGACTTGGTGTTTAAGTACTGACCTGCCTGCTATATACCTCATAATTCCAAAAAAAGTCTTGCATGACTGAGCCATATTTAAATATAGATTTTGTTTGGTATTTAGGTCAAATTTGTTAAAACGGTGCTACATTTAAATTTCCCCGTTTTAATGAGCCCCCCCTCCCTCTTTTTCTTTTTTCTTTCCCCTCTCCACAGTAGAAGCAGGAAGCAAGCTGATTTGAGGATATACAAACTTGTGATGTTCATGCAAAATAGACTCTGCTTAAACTGAGCATGGATTGATTGTGCAACTCATTAGGAGATAAAAGTGCTAGCTCTGAAATATTGCTTATGATTCCTTTTGCCTGATTTGGCTGTATTTTCCAAATTACAACAGCTCAACATTACAGCTGGCTTAACATTTAGTTTGTCAATCTTGTTCGGTGGATGCTGGTAAACCCAGATAGATAACTGAGAATTGCTCTTCTGACAGATTAATTCCCTAATTTTGGTGGTCTGAGGTCATCTATTTGAATGAGTCAGGGTTGCATTTCTTGTATAGAGGGCTGTTTTCACTAAAGTGGATACCACAATTAAGCGTAACCACAAGGGCGAGGATGGAATTGGGATGTCTGGTGGAAATAGGGGTGGTTCCAGATTTGATATGCAGTTTCATAAATTCTTACATTCTTTATCAGGGTTAAAGTGTAAAGATCAAGGGTGGACAAATGATAAAACGATAAATTTGTGTTAGACCACTAGGCAAGTAAAAGCTCCAGGAAACCAAACTGACGAGGCACAAAGTGGTAGCTAATGTAATGAAATGAGATATGGTTAGTAAGTTATGTACTTGAAGTGTATAACTATAAACCAAACACATCATGTTTGTGCTCTAGACAAAATGTCAGCAAATTAGTGACCAACGTTTAGGCCAAGAACTTTGGGTTTTTTCTATCCTCATCACACATGATGCTCTTTACACTCTGCTCGGTGCTACCAGTGTTTCCCTGTACCTGCATGTTCCTAATTCTGAAATGATGGTTTCAAATACCACCATAGCCTCAAGATTCTATGTGCTGCGTGTTCTGAAATGCTTTCTGCTTTATGACGGTTGTAAAGAGTGGTTATTTGATTTAACACCGCGTTCATAGCAGTTGGTCGTCTGTCCTTTGCTCATTGGATGTTTTGGTTTTTTTCGCACCATTCCTGTGGTGTAAACTTTTGGAAACATGTGTGAATCAAGAAGAACTAGATCAGCAGCTTCACGAATACTCAAACTAACATATCTAGCACCAACAGCCTTGCCATGATGTCATGGGTCATTTTCCCCCATTCCTTTTTTTTTTTTTTTTTTAATTTTTTTTTTTTTTTTTATAATTAACACTTTTATTGATTCACAAGTGAACACCAAGAGACAAACAACATATATAATGAATCAAACTTTTAACATAAATCCACACAATAACACCCCCACCCCCCACCCCCCCACGAACACCTTGTGGTCAATAGAATATAAACTCGCATATCAAAAAAAATATTAAATAAATAAATGTATAAATAAAATACAAATGCACACAATTAAAAAAAAAAGAAAAGAAAATAATAAAAATAAAGGTAAAATACAATAATCAAGTATAATAAAGTATCTATCTATCTAATCATAGCCTAAACTCTAAATTATATACTCTCCACTGCCCTTCCTCAAGAGTCCCACAAAAACGCCAAATAACTGCTCTATTTCTTCCTGAAGGAATTCCCAACTCCAAACCTTCTGCTTGACCCCTCCTCAAAGGCAGCCACCCTCTCCATCTCCACACACCACTCTGGAAACGAGGGCGCTCCATCTGATTTCCATCCCCTTAAAATAACCTGTCTACCAATCATCAGACTGGTCAAAACCCAATCTTTTTTGTAGCCACCCTCCAATTTTGTGACCTCCCCATCTCCCAAAATACAGAGTCTAGGGCAGAACGAGATCTGAGTGTTCAACACTTCACATACAAAGCTCTGCACCTTCAACCAAAATTCATGGATCTTACGAAACCCCCAAAAAACATGGGTAGTGTCTCCATCTTCTGAATGGCATCGCCAGCAGGTGTGTGTGTCTTTAAGACCAAGCCTATACAATTTAGAGGGGGTCCAATAGAACCGATGTAAGATCTTAAATTGTATAAGGCGCACCCTTGCTTCTCTAGATGCAGTTTTTATATTTTTTTAAAATCCTAGCCCACTCCCCCTCCCCCAATTCCAAATTTAAATCTTTCTCCCATAATCTCTTGAGAGTGGATGAGACTCCGTCCACTAGAATCAGTAATCAGTAAGGAATAATGCACTGATGTTTCATGTCCTCTTCCAAAAGCAGAAATCACCTCTCCCAGAGTATCTGCTGCTTTAGGGGGGTGCATGCTACTCCCAAAAAAAGTACAGAGCAAGTGGCGTAGTTGAAGATACCTAAAAAACTGAGATCTGTGAATCCCAAAATGTTGATCCAATTTTTCAAAAGATATCATCACACCACTCTCATAAAGATCACCGAGTGTATTAATCCCCCTCATGATCCACTCTGACCAACAAAAAGGGGACTTATTAATACGTAGTTTGGGCTTTAGCCAAAGTCTTGAGGCAACATTGAGATAAATATCAGAATCAAACACTCTGGACCATTTTCCCTCATTCTTATGTTAGATGTGAACATTAACTGAAGGTCTTGGTCTTGATGTACATCATTTTCTTCATTGTGCTTATACTTAATTATTGGCCTGTTGGATAATTTCATGAAGTAGAAAAATTACCCCCTTAAAAAAATAAAAAGTGTTAAATTTTTTTTTATTTACTGCAAAGAATACTATGGATTAGGATACTACTTTTTCCTGTTTGTTGAACCCATTTATCAGCCATTTATGTACCAAATACTGAAACCATTTGTCCTGGCATTTAGTCTAGCGCTATGTCCACCACTGAGCGATATTGCTAGGACAGATTAGACTTGCCTGTGCATTGAAAACATATTAAACAATGAATTATTCAAAATGCATGTTTTAAATAATTTAAAAATAATGGACATGCAAGATGCTATGAGCAGTGGAGTTAGGCTTCCTTTAAAAAAAATAATTGAAAAAGTTTCTGCAATGTTGTTTGGTCTGTGTGTGGTTTTTTGTTTTGTTTTGTTTTTTTAAACATTTTTGAAGAGCTGTTCTGCTTGACAATTTTGAAAAGCCCTTTCAGAATCTGTTGGATGAGTCACATTTTGAAAAGCGTCGTTTTGATGTTGCCCGTTTTAACGTTTGCAGCCGATTTCTGGTAATCGTCTAATGATCAGGAAATGAAGCTTATGTAATAATAGAATGTCATCAGTGCATTACTTTTTAAAAAGGGCCTCTTGTAAAGCCACTTTTACCAGGAAGAATTCATTAACTCCAGACCGAAGGTGCTTCTTTTGAGCAGGAGGCTGAAGGACAGTTGTTTTTGAGTGAACTCTGCTGTTAAAATGTCTGCACTACTTTTAATGGGCTTCCCATTCCTCATTTAATCAGCTCATTTCGATGTCCTGGTTTTGTCAATTTGGAAATGTCATGGTCTGTAGCATTTATTGAACATTTCTGTTCATTCTGTGACTGATGCGGTGAAAGGGAATGGGTTTGTGGTGTTTTTTCCAGACACTCACACCAGAATGAAAGATTCTTTTTTGTATATTAAAAAATTTGGTATTGTTCTGCTCATTCTGGCACATATTAACCATTTCCCATGACATAATGTACTACACTGAACTGAGCTGCTTATCTTCTCCTAGTCTGCAGAGTTTCATTATCCTACAGTATGCTGCAGCAAGTATGATAATTACTGAAACTCTGTGATTTTTGCATTAATTGAACCATGACCATGCAAAATGCATTACTAGCTGGCAGGTGTTGTTTTAGGATGCATTTAATGTTGATCCAATCAAAGTGAATTACAGCTCTAGATTAATGCTCAGTGTTGGAATGTAACCATGACAACAATCTCAATCCTTTTCTTTAGGCCTATATTGCAGTATTTGATTATGATATCTGTTGGCTTCAGTTCAAGGTAATGATTTAATTAAAAATGTCAAGAGCAGAGTGCAGCGATGCCCAAGATGTAACCAGAGCAACGTGTGTGGGGGTAGCCTATTGAGGGGTGTGTGTGGTAAGCACACAGTAAATTAATGCAGAAATTCAATCCTATACATTGCTTCTCATGCAATTTCGCATATTCTGCTGAATTCTAAACAGAGGTGCATCGCACCCGTTTACGAAGGTTTAGACATGGATCAAACGCGTGCATACGCGTTTTGAGGAATGTGCTGAGGCTCATGAACGAAAATCAACAGCCGTTTATACGTTTAGTAGACACACGTGGAAGGTGAAAATACCAATGCATAATTGAACATTCCTTATTTGAATTGGCTCAGTGAATAAGTCAATATGAGCACTGTGTGTACGTGTACACCTCATTTAAGCAGCTGTGCTTATCTCTGTTCTCTGAGAAACCGATTAACCCAAGTAGCACATGCATACACGTGTCTATATCAAAAATATGCCCATGAACATTTACATTCAATCTCCCCTGTTGATTGATTTTAGCTCTGAGAAACACCTCTCCATTAATGCCGCTATGTGTAGCTTTGGAAGAAAGTGTGCCTGGACGCATGCATGTGTTTTGCATAAGTGAGAAATGAGGGGATTTGGAGAGACTGTGAGAGCGATGAAATTCCTCCCCCATCTGTTCAGTCATATGGCAGCAGAGCGGGAAGAGGAAAGTTAGGATGGAGAGAGCACTTGGCCAGGCTTTGCAGATTTCTCGGTGCTGACACCATGTTCAGGCAGTCGAAGCCTCTTCAGCTTTTTCTTTAGCGCTTCCTCAGAACACTTGCATTACTAACGAGATGGGTTCAGTATTCTTGAGTCAAATTACTCATCACTTGTGTCATGGCTTGATGACCGAAGCTCTGTTGTAGTTTACCAAAGTAGCAAATGTTATGGCTACCGCACTGGTTAAATGGAGAAGGTTTTCAAACACAGGAAAAGCCTTAAGGGAACAGTTCTTCATTGGGAGAATATCTAGCGCTTTTGAACTGGATGATTCAGCACATTTCTACACACCCATGATCGTGCTTTGTCACGGTTTTCACCATGCGAGCCATTTAATGGTTAGTGCAATTGTTACAGAATCATTTGGAATGTGTCTCTGTTCTTCCATCAATCCATTTTCCGTACCCTTTTTCCTAAACTGTGTCACGGGAGCATATCCCAAGGATCTCTAGGCACAAGGAGATGGCATGTTTTAATTAATACTGGTTTCTTTATTTTATTTTTTTATTTGGAGTAATATTTAACCTCTCGTGTTTCACTAGTTGCCACCTAATAACCTCCTGAGAAACGTCCATTGGTTATGTCATGGAAAACGGACATGCACAACCAGAGTGCAGATAGTTCTGGGTTGGAATGGTTTTTATATATATTTTTTTTCATTCTGACCAGTGGGTTTTAAGAAAGTGAGTCAAGACATCGAAATGAACATTCTTGGCACTGACTTACTGTATCAGTCTAGTGGGAGGTGTTGTATTGTTGCAGGATAATCCACACTGGGTTGGTACGACGCGTCCCAACGCAAAACAATATTTACACTTGATGCGTACTTTAAGAGTGTATGTATGTGTGTGTGTGTGTATGTATGTATGTATGTATGTGTGTATGTATGTATGTAAAAAAATATATATAATATTTTTGGGGGTTTTTCTTTTTCATGCACATGCGGAAGCAGTGGTAATGTGAGATTTAAAAAAAAATATTTTATTGATCTCGTACAGACACTCGCTACATATTTTGTGTGCATCTGCAAGATTTAAAAGTGACTTCCACTAGACGGCACACGAGAACCATAACACCCAGTCCATCAGGTTTCCATTTCAATCTGTAAATGTTTAGTGATTTTTTTTTTTTTTTTAAATATATATTTGTTTATTTTTGGATGCGCAGCAATCTGAAAACACACTAACGAGCTTTGTCTCCTGATTGTTGTCATGGGCTGAATCTCAAAAGCAAAAATGACCTTGCATTCCAGAATATTTGCTAATCAGGAGAATCCAGATGTGTCCAGTATGTGGCGCATGGTGGCTTAGTCGTTAGCACGTTTGCCTCACACCTCCAGGGTCCGCGGTTCGATTCCCGCCTGGGCCGTTTGCATGTTCTCCCAGTTTCCCCCAGTCCAAAGACATGCATGATGGGTTGATTGGCGTGTCTAAATTGTCTGTAGTGTATGAATGGATGTGTGATTGTGCCCTGCGATGGAATGGCACCCTGTCCAGGGTGTACCCCGCCTTGTGCCCGATGCCCCCTGCGTTAGACTGCAGGTTCCCCGTGACCCTGAAGAAGGAATAAGCGGTAGAAGATAGATGGATGGAAATCTTGTATATTTGCACTACTTGTATTCTCTGCTTGATGTATCGCTTTGTTTGTATTGCCTCATTTGTAAGTCGCTTTGGATAAAAATGTGTGCTAAATGGAAGGCAAAACTGACCTTTTGGTATATTTAAAGGTGACGTTAGAGGGATGGTTTTTTTTTTGGTTAAAATTCATGCACTAACTGTAATAGTGTTAGTACTCTAATGTTTTAGAATAGTAAATTTGTAGTTCAGTCCTGATTTTGTATTCATATATAAAATGTATCTCAAACTACATTCTTATAGCACATTCTTATAGAGAATGTATGTCAAAGTACATTCTTCCATGAATAAGCTGTTTCACATTTACACAGGACACAATAATAACTGAATTTACAGAAAGGAACCAGTTCAAATGTTTACATACACTTGATATTAATACTGTGTGTTACCTGGATGATCAACGATCATGTTTTTATGTTTTGTGATAGTTGTTCATGAGTCCATTGTTTGTCCTGAGCAGTTAAACCACCCACTGTTCTTCAGAAAAATCCTCCAGGTCCTCCACATTCTTAGCTGTTCCAGCATCTTCTGCGTATTTTTCCCCTTCCCTTTTAACAGTGGCTATATGATGTTGATCCATCGTTTCACACTGAGGACAATTGAGATACTTGTGCATAACTATTACATAAGATGCAAACATTCACTGATGCTCAAGAAAGCAACACGATACATTAAGACCCTGGGGGGTGTAAACTTTTGAACAGGATGATCGGTGTAAATTCTTTTCTCTGCTGGGAAATATCTTATGTAGCTTCTGAAGGACAGTACTAAATGGTTAACAAAAAAGATCTTTAAACAAAATGACAATTTACACCATTCACCCTGTTCAAATGTTTACACCCCCTGTCTCTTATTGATGTCGCCATTTTGAGTGAATGTTTATGACCAGCTTTTGTCACATCAGTGCCATTCCGATCATTCTAATTTTAATGCTATGCAAGCTGATAGTTTACCTTCCCATAATAATCCTCTAATATTCTTCCCTAACAATAAAATCAATGACACATGAGTATAGTTTTTTTTTAAAAATGCAAAACTGAAGGCAAAAGCCTGTCTTGGAACTCTTTTTATATACCAAAACTTCCAGACTACAAGGTCATCGTTGCCCCATTAATTAACTACTTATTTATCTGTTTATCTGCCATCACATCCTTGCTACGTGTACGTCAACACAATTTCAAGTAGCCAGTACTTCCCTGAAATCTGTCTCGGTCATGCTCCAGCATGGCAGGAAATGGTTTTCTCCAAATAAGTGTCAAAACAATGAATCACACATGGAGTTCAGTATTGAATTATGTGAGTATGATTCATGCTGTTGTGAGCTTGGCTATTTTATGGTGGAAAGGAAACCATGTCTCTATCACATGTCTCTTAGAATACTTGGTGCTGGATTGCACATGCACTGAACTGCCAGTTTATTAGGTACACTTAACCTAATGTCTGTATGCATGTCCAGTGCTGTGAAATACAACATAACATAAAGGTAAACTGAGCGAGCAAACGCAGTAGTTTTTATTTTCTGTGAAGGTGCTCTCACTATGGTTATTTGGAGTCCCAGTGCCTTTTAAATAGCTTTGTAACCCTTCCCAGACTGATATTAGTCACCTTTTTCATCACTTCTGGAATTTCATTTTACTTTGGCATCGTTTTTTTACTGTGTAAGACCTTTTAACCAACTTCGTGCTGTTGAAGGGTCTATTTAAGTGTTGATTTGATTGAACAGCGTTTGCCGTAATCAGGCCTGGCTGCGTCCGGCTGAACCACATTATGAATGCAGCTTCATAGATTTGGGGAATTAGTAACTATGGAGTCGAATATATTTTCACACAGGCCCAGTTGGTATTGGGTTTTTTTTTTTGCTTCAGTATATAACATAAAATACAGTTTTTAAATGTTTTTTTTCAGGTTGCCTTTGTTTTAATTTCTAAAACAATTTTGATCAAAATGAAATGTCTGCATCTGTGTGTGATGTTACATACAACCTTCATTAGGTTTCATCATCTCAAAGAAACCAGAACACCATGTTTAATTAAAGCTATAAGCCACCAGAGTGTGTTAGTGATTTTATCATGCGTGAGTGTGCTCTTGGGCACAATGCACTAGCCCCAGTTGTGTTTTGTACTTGGAGCATCACAGTGCTTGATTTTAATCAAGTCTTTGCCCATTTTAGCTTGTTGGTGTGTTGACTTGAGTAGACTTGACCCTCTTTGTGGAATGTTTGCCCTATTCCAACTAAAACCTTGTTGCTAGTGGTGAATCTTTCATAAAACACCAAGACAGACTGTCATGTGTCAGTGATGTATCTGTCGAGTCAACATGCGCTAGGGTGAAGGCTAAAACATGTTTCCTGTGAGACACATGAAGCCAGTCACCTCATCTTTTTAAACTACTGATCATGCTATGTCAGAGCGGCTCGGCAGTCTCTGAGGATACGGCTGTCTGCCCTCTTGCGCATACATGAGCGCATAGCCACTCACAATTAGCATCATTCCGCTTGACCGCAGACAGATGCAAGCCATCCCAACCAATTAATCTTCCTTGTCTCCCAGTCATGAATGCCGGTGGTGTTGTCAAACTCGTGTTATCATGGTACTCGGCAGCCTTTTGAGATGGTTCATTACGTAATTATATAATCCTTTAGCACCAACTCTGGGGAAAGCTTTTGATTTGTTTTATTTATTTTTTTAACAGACATTTTCTGCCTCATGTTATTTTTCAGTCATCTTAATTTTTTCCCTCAGTTCTGTCTAACTCATCACACCATTTTCCATAGTTTTCCAACCATAAATGACACAAAAGTCACGTTTCCATTTTAATGTGCTGTAGGATCTCTGACTGACTGTGGTGCCAGGTAACTACTCCTAACTACTAGGGTACCAGCGTTGTTGGTTTCAAAACCTGCCGTGATTTGTTTTATAGGTGTGCATGCATTGCTTATTGTGCACTGCCTTCAAACATGACTCACGTGGGTTTTTTTTAAAACTACTTGAATTAGCGAAATTGCAATTGCTTAAAATTGTTTTGCATGGTCTTTTGCAGTGATTGTTGGAAAATGAGACCTTTTTTAGCTGTACTCCTGTTCAACGCATGTGAATTGAAGAGGGCTTTGGCTGAATGTGCGTTGTGATGACGTGTGACTCATTTTGGCCCAAATCTGCAGTAATTTTGAAAAATCGCAAGCTCTTCTGAATATTGCTGTGTTTACTTGATTTTGCGTTAATTTCTGCAACTATATAATGAACTTTAAGAGAGCTGGCACCATATTTGAATGCAGCTGTCTTGCACAACTGTGTTAAATGTGGATTTAATGCTGGATTTCAGCATATGTTCCTGGATTTAGTACTGTCTGCTCAGTTAGTGCTACTTACAAGTATGGGTGCTTTATGCTATATTATGGGGATTACACAGCCCTCTGACCTTCAACAATGATCTACTCCTGCTTTTATTACCCCTCCAACTTGTTTCTCTCCCAGTCTGTTTGGTGAGCCTTGTTGTTAATTGACTTTGCTGCTCTGTGGTACAATGACTTGGCAGGAAATTTGATGTAGCACAGACCGACTTTAATCTCTTAGCCACTAGACGGCCTCGCGTTTTCCTAGCGTCTCGGTGCAGTATGGCAAAAAAAAAAATGAAGCAGTGGAATGAAAAATGCACCATTTACAAGTCCTGTATTTGCACTCATGGTGCTATTGTGTCCCTGTCGTGGAGGTAACTGCATTACAGTGCAGTGTGGCGTGAGCAAGATGAATGTCTTGCTACAAACACAATTACATCCGAACTCTGTGAATGTTTTCTCCAATTGTATTTTTTTGGGGGGAGGGGGTAAAGCTTCATAAATTGCATCACTTTTTGCCATTCTAGCAAAACAATTTAATTGGTCATAATTAATCCCCTCCCCAAAGTGGCAGAATTAAATTAGAGCTTGTAATTAAGTGACATTCAAAACATAGGTGGTGGTGGTTGGAGCAGGGTGGGGTGAGGGTGGGGGATTCTAATGGAAGTTGATTTTTGACTTTGTCTTGTGGCTTTAGTTACTATGGTGACCGCTGCAGCCCTCAGTCTTGTGTACAGGTTGGGAATCTCAGCCTTGACATGGATCCTTCAGCACTCTTCGATCCAGGCTTGCGTTCACCTCTTTGCTTCTTTTCTGCTCCCTTGTTTTGACGTGTGTCTGTGTGTGTGACTAGACAAACTCCAGCTATGTGTGCATGAACAGGATGTAAGGTTTTTTTAATCTTCATTTGACCTTGGTGATACCTTTTTGTGCTTTTGAGTCTTCCTGGTTCATCTTTCTCTTTCTTCTCTACATTTCTCTCACTTTTTTGCTCAGTCTTGCTTGAACATCCCTCCATGTCACTTCCCTTAACTTCACCCAGAAATGTTGGTGCTTTGGATGCTGTGAGGTAATTACAAACCGTATCAAGCTGTGAAACTTGTAATTAATCATTTCCCTAGCCCTTTTCACCCTTCTTATGACCTTCTGTGGAATGCCATCTGTTCTTGTCCTCGACCACCCCCTCAACCCAATTGTTTTCTTTTAGTCCTCATTAGATCTTGGTTTACACTGATTGAATCAATCTACCCTTTTACCATAGCAACACCACGTGTTTTCAGACACCGAGCTATAACACCCAGTTCTAATATAATTTGAGAAATGAACATTTTCCCAAATATAGGCAGTGATGCAGAATACTGCATTAAAAAAAATATAAAAATTAGTCAGGATTTAATAATCCGTGTGAAACAGAAGAACTACTTCATGTCCATGGTTCATGAGTATTAATAACATTTTAAACAAAGTTGTTTTTCCAAAATCTTCAATCATAAGGCAATGACCCCATCCCTTTAATCCCCCCAAAGTTAGTATTGAGTCCTGCACTACACTGTATATTGTGCTCTGTATATTGTTTCACTTGAAAATGTGTAACGTGTGTGAGACTGTGGCCCAGGTGGAAGAGCGGGTTGTCCACAAATTGTAGGTTTGGGCTGGGAATAGAACCGCCATATGTCTCCACATGCCGAAGTGCCCTTGTGCAAGACACTGCTTCCGATGGCAAGCTAGCACCTTGCATGGCAGCTCTGTTACCGTTGGTGTGTGTGAGTGAATGGGTGAATGAGAAATGGTGTAAAGCGCTGTGTAGACCCGCTAAAGTTTAAGGGGGGGGGACAAAACGCTATAACTGCAGACCATTTATCATAACGTGATGTAAGCAAACTGCTTTACATGACTACACTGTTGTACATTTTGTAGATTTTAATCAGTGCTGAACAGAGTAAGAAAAGTCAAATAGAAGACGGAATAATAGACAAGAGTAAAAATTGGATTAAAATGCCTGGAAACACCTTGTTGAGGAGGGCTATGGCAAGTCTGTACAGGATTTCACAGAATTAATTTTTTATAATTGTAACAATTCTTGGTCAATGTGGTGGCTTTAAAAAAAAATAAAAATAAAATTAAGATGATTTAAATTGCTATGCAACTTTTGTGCTTTAAAAAAATAAAAATAAAAATTTTGGTGGAAAACTAATTGAATGGGTGAATTTGCAAGCAAAGGAGCTCTTTTAAATTTCTACCAGCAAAGACACTTGTGTAATCGCTCCTTGATTAAGTATACCACGGACAACGTTCAGTATGCATTTTTATTTATTTATATATATATTTTTATGTAAATATTCTGACCTCAAGAACCATTGAGCTCTTTAATATATTAAGAGAATACTGAATATAACATTTCAATAAAAAAATTTAGCACCAAATAAAAAATCTCTGAAATGCAAAGGTTTTTATTAATCAGATAATCTCTCTTTTGCATTTTAGCAGAATACAAGTGCTTCATCGGTTTTACAGCTCGCCAACAATGCATTTTTCTATGCTTCCTGGAGGAAAAGTGACTCATCAGACTTGATCTTTTATGTTCTATGACAGGGTTGCATAGTGTGCAAAACAGTTTCCCCACCAATTTTGTATAATTTGTTTTGCACGGTCTTTTGCAGTGATTGTTGGTAAATGAGACCTTTTTAGCTGTACTCCTGTTCGACGCACGTGAATCTAAGAGGGCTTTGGCTGAATGTATGTTGTGATTACTGCACACGAGCATCATGCAGGGTGGGTGGGGGGAGTGCTGGCTTGATGGTTATGGCTCTGGGCTACTGATCGGAAGGTCAGGGGTTAAGGCCCCAACACTGCCAAGCTGCCACTGTTGGGGCCCTTGAGCAAGGCCCTCAAACCTCTGCTCCAGGGGTGCCACATCATGGCTGACCCTGTGCTTTGACTCCAACCTCCTAACATGTTGGGATATGCGAATAAAAATATAACTTCAGTGCTGTGGTGTAGTATATGTGACCAATAAATTCTCATCATCAAATCTACAGAAAACCTTTAACTTGCTGAAAAATTGCAAGCTCTTCCGAGTATTGTGGCGTCTTGCATTAATTTCACTGATCGTAAAATCCTGGAGGGACTGTGCTATGGTAAATCAAATAACCAATCTTTACATCTATGGTGAGCAGAAAAGCATTTCAATATGCACACCATGTCTAACCTTGAGGCAAGTGGAAACTGCAGCAGACAGCATTGGGTTTCACTCTTGTCAGCCAAGAACAGGAATCTGAGGCTACAATGGGCACAGGCTCACCCAAACTGGACTATAAAATGGCTAATAACCCCAATATAGCGTGGTAGGATTTACATGGTCATAATAGTTCAGTCACAGTTCATTGCCCTTCCCTCTGGCACACTTTTGTTCCCTCCGTCAGTACGATGCATCATTGTGAGCGAGTGAATGTCTTGAGCTTGGAAGCAGGAGAATGGATGGAAGACAGCTAAGTAATCTGTACCTCAGCTGATGGTTTCTCTTTTTCAAACCTGCCGTGTCCAAACCGTGATGGAGAGTATGCTGATCACATAGAGTGGAGTTTGGCAAAAGAGGGCAAAAATAGTGTGTTTAGTGTTCTTTTATGATATATGATTTTTTAAATTTTATTTTTATTTGGGGACGGTAGTTCCAGCTGTAAATAGCTGAACAATAGGTTTATATTATGCTTGTTCTAACATGGTTATCATGACGGGTCATACACAGGGACTTCTATGGTTGACATTTTATAGTCTAAGCCTAATAAACGAAAAAAAAGCAACTGTTTTAACAAAAAACTTTAAATTGTTTGTGTTGTGAAGCTTTTTGTTAGTTGTTTACCTAACATTTCATGGAAAGAGTCATGCGTGTCAGCAAGTTTATGCTTTTGTGGTTTCTCTGTAAAAAGACAAGCTGTATTTGTCACTTAAACTTCGAGACAGAGAATGCACAGGCTGGTGGGTTAACAGCTGTTTACCATCGCTGTAATGCAAGTGAAACAGTTACTGAATTGTCTTGTGCTCATTTCACAACTTTAAAATTGTAGTTGTTGGCAGATTGCTCTTGTAAAAGTGGAATACCACACTTCATGCTGTTACATGAAAGTAAATAGTAACACCATCCTAGCATGTATTGTTTTTGTAAAACAGCACGGCCTGTCGTGCTATTCTTTTTGATATTGCTCATAATGGCTTTTTATGGCTAACTAGTCTGTATACCAGTGGTGTCCAATCTTATCTGGAAAGGGCTGGTGTGGGTGCAGGCTTTCATTTCAACCAAGCCGGAGCCATACCAAAGTCTATTGAAAGCCAAGATCAACTGGTTAAACTGGTGGAATCGGGTGTGGCTCCTACTTGGTTGGAATGAAAACCTGCTCCCACACCGGCCCTTTGCGGAGAAGATTGCACACCCCTGCTGTATACATTTAGCTAATGGACGCCTAGTGTTTTTGTACTAAACAGGGGGAAAGGAAACCCATCCTTCCTACCAGAAATCCCAGTCATGGATCTCTACACCACTGCTGAATTACAAATTATGACCTACTGACAATAGAAATGGAGTCCTTAATACACCATTGTTATTGCTTTTGGAGAACGAGTAGGCCGATGAGAAGTATTTCTCATTCAGAAACACCAGTTAGTAATCGAATCCTGTCAGATGGTGGGCTATGTGAGGCAGCATGGGTGCACCTGCAAAATCACACTGGCTCCCCAAATTAACGGCACTGAAAAGTTATCAGGCTGGGTGCCAATTTTAGTTGCCAACCCCTGACTTGGATTATGATCTATAGATAATGCGAGACTAATTTATCTAGGGTTTTTTATTGTAATTGTTTGGAGCTGGCTGCGTTTTATACACACTGCCGATTGTGTGCTTGATCCGAGTCATGGAGTCATGTGATTAGTGCGTTGTGAAGGTGCACTCTACTGAGAGGATCATGTGGATCTAGGATCCTGTGTACAAAAAAAATACCTGGTAACAGATTACCCAGCCTGCTCTAGCCTCTTCTTGTTCTCATAATCAAGCTCTCAGCCAGCCAGCAGTTTTAAAGGTCAGCTCTAAATGTTTAATCATTGCATTGCCTTAAGGGTCCGGCAATATCTTTACTTCTAATAAAATCTGGGTGCACTGATATTTCTGTTGAAACCGTAAAGCTACATTAAGTTTGTTGAAATGAACTCTGGCGGTATGACCTATTTCATGTTTAGTTTAATTTTATTATTATTTTTTTAAATATCTATTACTGTTGGACACTTTTGTTGTGATGGTCTTAATTAAATTTGGTGGTTTAATGGACAACCTCTTCCACTCTAATCTATGTCTTTTAATTGCCCTAGCAGTGTGCAGTCCTTTAAATCTATTTCCTCTGTCAGGTCGGCTATGAGAACGCTGGCACGGTCGAGTTCCTGGTGGATAAGAATGGAAAACACTACTTCATCGAGGTGAACTCTCGTCTCCAGGTGGAACACACAGTTACTGAGGAGATCACAGAGTGAGTGAAGACTAATAACGAATATTTTTGATATCTCCCTCTTGTGTCCCAACAGCAAACATTCCTAAACCGGTTAGAACAAAATTAAAAGCTGGTTATTTTAATTCCTTTTGCATGCTCTATGTAGGCATAATATAATTCAGTCTGTGTTGATGTCCCAATGAGATCATCTTGGCTGTTATTTTAGTTCCTTATGTTTGACGTATTTCCGTCTGAAACAGGAAGTCAGATTTGACGGACTACACAGCCAGTAGCATTTGAGTGTTGTAGTAATATACTATAGAAACCACAGTGGTTGTTTATTTGGTCCTAAAGTATTGCTGTTCCACAAATATTAAAGACTGAGCTATATGTGGAATCTTGCAAGCACTTAAACATGCAATATGGGTCAGGTTTTTTGTAAAATGCTACATAAACTCGGTCAACATGAAATACTTGGCTTGGCATTTTGGAAGCCTTTTGAATTCAGAGTTGCTGCATAGTGCAGCTCTGGTGCCAGTGAAGACCTGCAAGCCTGAATAAGTTTTGGATGTGCTCTGCATTTTGACATCAGAAATGTACTATGAAAGCTCCGCCTCCCTTTATTCCCCCAATAAAATTTGCAGATGACACGATGGACGTTACCGACTCCGTGTAGGTGTTTTTTTTTTTTCTTTTTTTTTTTTCTTCATTTTATTATTATTTTTTAAATTAAATAAATTTTCTGATATTAGCCAACAATCTAGAAGCCCTGCCCCCTTCCTCCATCTCTCATTAGTAAGCTCTTGTCTTGACTATTACCCATTGCGCCATTGCTTCCTGTCAAGGGAAATGGAGAATATTTTGAGTTCTTTAATGTGGAATCAAATCTGTCATACTGTTTGACTGAGCTAACATTGGACAATTACGTAGTTACGGTCAGTTAACTGTATTTATTAAGGATACACTGACCACCAAAAAACTTGATCAAGGATTTTCCCTCTTTCAGCCAAAAATTGAAATTTTTTTTGAAGATTTTGACCAAAAAAAATTAAATAGGCTAAGAACAACATTTTTGAAGTATCAAATCTACTACTTAACAAATAATTTTAATATTAATGATTATTAGGACCTGATTAAATATGCTATTTGTACTCCTGCCAGTCAGCAGAAGATGAACAGTAAAGATGCTTGACCATGTGGAATCATTTCATGGTTTCAGTAACAAATAAATCAGTAATACATTTGAAAATGTTTAAAAAACAAAAAAAAAACATTTTTTGTTTGATTTTATTTTTTAAAAACTGTTTCTTCCTCTCTCCAAAAATATGGCCCTGGTCACATCACACACCTGTCAGCTACTGGCGAAAACAATCCAGTGTGAGAGCCACTGAACTGTATACGTCACTCAATTGACTGCTTTATCAAACACATTACCTTGCACCATGCTGAAGGCCTGACATTTCTATTCTCGCGGCCACTTATTCAGCTCTAGAGAACTCCCGACAAAATATTTGCTGACATCAGCCGCCTGTGGTTAAAGCTGCATAACTACAAAATGATTTTTAAGCTCTTTCTGTAACATCATTATCCATCCTGTGCAGCAATTAACGTTTTTGGGTGATTTGATATGTACGCGTTCGGATACAGGACGATATTCCAATCAGTAAATGAGGTGATGAAATCCTGCCGTTTTAAAGGATTTATAGTGTTCCTCTGTTTCTTTGCCGGGAATTAAGTAGAGAAAGAAGTAGGTCTGAAGCAGACTGTGGAGTAAGTGGATCTCAAAGGAAACAATATGGATATAAATATCTCTACTCTGCTCTCAGCCTTTGAAGACTGTGGAGAACTGCTTCATGTGTGTATGCGTCTGTATGTAGTGACAGTCTGGCAGTATTTGCCAGAGAAAGGGCCACGTTTTGGCAGAGTTTAATTATGGTGTTTGTAGATGTATCCTGTACGTACTAATATTCCACAGCATAAATATACACTTGGAGTATGTCTTTTAACCCTATATTCCCCAGAGAAACAGCACGCCATCCTGAATTCCTGGGCCTTGAATTTTTAGGCCTTGAAACAACTTATGTATTTGTGTAATATTACTTTGAAAATGAAGCAGTTCAGTGTTTTTACTCCACTTAGAGCACAATTCTTAACCAGAGAAATGATGAAAAATGTTTGCTAAAATCCTTCTACTCATTTAGAAGTACCATACGAGAATCGGGGGCAATGCCTTTGAATAAATTCAAGTAAATAATAAATAAATAAATAAATAAATGTATTTTAGCACCAAAAGTCAAGTTTCTGGTGATAATCAGACCAGCAGGTAGTGTTTTCACGAGTGCACAGAAATGGTCACGTTAGGACTCCAAAGCCCTGCAATGTCAGTTGCACTGGTTGAAGCTGAAGATGAAGACGGATCAGGGTCTGATTCAGGAGAATTTGCGTCGGTTTCGGTTTGAACATCGCCTGGACTTTCACTGCTGTCACTATCTAGAATCCTCGCTCTCGCCTGTGTAACTGTGTACGTTTTCTTTTTTTCACTGTTTTAGATGTAACTGTGTTCACTGTAGGTGTAACTTTAGCTGGAACACGGCTAGCTTTTCGCTTTGGCACTTTTAGTTCACTTCTACTGTTACACCAATATTCACGCTTGGATCAGCTTCATCGTAATGCCGGCATAATAACGTAATCACGTTGCAACGTCATGACATCAACCTTACGGGATAAAACATAATTAAATAAGTAAGGAATCAATATATCGGCCTTACGGGGATTTGGCATAGACGACCAAGCCGGTATTTCGTCCTTACGGGAATAGATCAAAGACGGGCAAGCTGGTTTTTCGGCCATACGGGGTAAGAATAGGGTTAAGTTGTATTTAAACCAAAAGGACATAAATGATGCCTTAAATTCACCACCTGAATGTCCTACCGGTGGGATAAAAGTCATTGTCTTCAAGGAACTGGTGCTTCGACTCGCTGTGAAAAACGACCAACAACCGTTCGTTTTCAATGAGAACTGGTGACTTGGGCACCATCCGGCGACTACCTGTGGGCGTGTCCAGCGAGAAAGTCAAGAAGGCCATAAGCTAATTGATGTTTTTAGATGGCTTCAATGGTCGAGAGCACACACTGCTTCATCTCATAGGATATGATTTATATAAATACACTGAGTCTTGTATACAAATGCTGTCCCTCCAGAATGTTTCATTTCAGTGCCAAGAAAACTGGTTTGTTGTCAAGTGTTATGCTAATTGCACCACCCACTGCAAAATGTTACTATGGCCACTAGTAGTATCCTGCTCCTAAATTTTTGTAATTAGGAGCACAAGTGATCCTGGTTCAGGTATGCTCCAGGTAAAAAAAAAAATAAATAAATAAATTTGTGGATGAAGATTCATCCACAGGATAAAGCCGTATTATGGAAAATGTTTGGTGATGACGTTTAAGTGGAGCGACCATGGTGTAGTTTGTTTATACCATACGGTTAGATGTTGACTTCTGGCGATTGTATTTAGGCTTTAAACTTCATAAAAGTTGGGTTCATTTGTGAAAATTATCTTGATGCACAAATCGTGTTTAGTATTGTAAACTTTTGTTGAATACGTATCTTATTTTTTGCCATAATCCAAAAGCCTATGTGAAAATCCTATGGGGTTTTTGTTGAGGGAACCGGTGTGATGCTGAACTTCTGGGTTCTGGTACAAAATGACATGCACCACTGTAGTGGGTGATCTGGCTGTGTTTCTGATTCCGTAAACACTGTTGTTGCCTTTTCTGCATTGGCTTGCCTTGTTTTCATTTGGTTGCATATTGTTATATTTGGTTGATGGTATTTTTATTTTTACTTAACCTATATTTTGGGTACAATTTTATTTATATTTTGCTTCTATGAGATGATTCACTTTTAAGGATCAGTCTAATTTGATGCAAAGATTTGTACATTAGCAGGAGTGTTGCACAATATAGAGGTGAAAGCAGTGGTCTGTGTATTTAAATGTGGAAGTGCAATAAAAATGTTCCTAAAATCAATAAACCATTGTGATCTAAATATTGATCATAATAATTGTGATTATCATTTTGGTCATAATCTGAAGAAGGAGTAATTGGTAGAAGATGGATGGATTTTGGTCATAATCGTGCAGAAATAATCGTATAGAGTAGTATCAGCAACATGCTGTGAATTGCGCATTGACTGAGAGTAGACCCTGACAAGTGATGTCTCAGTGCTCGCTGAACTGAAGCGCTCTCTCTCTTTTTCTTTTTATTTGGCACTTATATTTAAATACCATGTTGCTGCTCCAGTTTGGCCACCCTTGTGCTGTCTTTTAAAGATTCTGTTTACAAGCAATAAGATATTTATTAGGATACTTGTAATTATAGGAAGATGCTGTTTACTCCACTTAATATTTTCAGAGCACAGTTTGCTGTCTGCTGCTATTTTTTTATTTAATTATTTTTTTGGGCAATCATTAATGATGAAAAGCATCCAGATCATGATCATTTCATGCTGTTCATTAGTGTAGCAATCTACCCAAGGCTTATTTCACCTGGTATCATGTGCTATGGAATATTATTGTCTGGTCATTTTTACGAGCAAATGATCCTTTGAAAAGTTTAGTATTCATTTTTTAGACCATCCATTTCATTGTCTCAATTCCTCCCTGTAACTAAGCACACCTTTTAATACCTGATGAGTAGGAGTAATTAAACTAAAGCAGAACTGCTTCTTTGTGAGATGAGAAGAAAAACAGTAGGCTTATTTAAAGGATGCAAGTACACATCCCAGCAGAGCTCACTTTTCTTTTTTTTATATATATATATATATATATATATATATATATATATATATATATATATATATACACACACACAAAATATACAATATATATACACATACACACACACGCGTGTGTGTGTGTATATGTATGTTTTGGTTTTTTCCACCCATCCCAGCGAGTTCACTGACTATGGGACTGAAGTATAGTACTTCATTCATTATAGATGTTTGTCTTGTCACCTGAAATTGAAGCTGTCGGATCTAATTTGGCGTTCCATGGCCACAGTCCGAGCCCCAATGAGCACGTTTCTACTGTCACAGAATGTTCTCATTTCCACACCTCGAGCTGAAGGTGCAACCTGTACGCCCTGTCCTTAACCACTAGCCGTGCTTGTGTTTTTCCCAACTGACTCACTATAAACTGCCTGACAGCTGGGTTTATACAAGCATGAAGAAGTTGTGGCAGGTCTTTTACGCTCGTTTAAGATCTACGCGTTCAAATAAAATTTTAACCTTGGCCATTACATGAGAAAAATAATAATAAAAAAAGAAATAAAAAAGTTTGGCATGGAAGGTTAAAAACCAAGGCAATCTTTTGAATTATGGATTTTTTCCCCCACTATGTTCGTCATTCATGCGGATATTCTGTATTTTATATTTTTATTTTTTATTTTTAGAGATTTCTCCACATAATTCTGGCAACTGTTTAGCTGTAAATTTATATCTTGAAGTTTCCAGTCCCTCTTGGATTTATTTATTTATTTTTTCCACCTGATCGTAGAAATTAACCCAAAATCAAGGGAACTTCGCAATATTCGGAGGTGCTTGGAATTTTTCTAAATTACTGCAACCTTTCTCTGGATTTGGGCCAAGATGAATCATTTGACGTCATCGCAACACGCATTCAGTCAAAGCCCTCTTTGATTCATGTGCGTCGAACATGAGTACTGCTAAGGTCTCATTTACCACCAAACATCACTGTGAAAGGCCGTGCAAAACAATTAAGTTAGTGCCGCAACAATCACAAAAAAAACCTCTAACGTAACATAGCAACTAGGGATGTCACGATACCAAAAATCTAGTTACCAATACCACTAAAAGTACTTGATACCAAAGTCAATACCAGGGTGTGGTATAAATAATTTGAAACTCTCCTGGAGGACATCCTCCTCTGGCTGATACTGGCAAAAAGAGAGCGAGGGATATTTTAATTATCAAACACTGTCTGACGATGACTAATATGACTCTCAACGAGTCGGGGTAGAGGTAAGCTGCTGTATTTTTTTTTTTTTTTTTTCCGTGATTGTATTCGTTCTTCTTCACCACTTGTAGACCGACTAAAACACTTGCACGTATTTGCTGCCCCCTTCAGTTCCGGAAGAATTGCAACCACGGTACTTTCATTAACCACGGTACTGATACGTTTTAAGACTGTTGTTACCGAAGTATCATTTCTCATGACATCCCTAATAGCAATGTTTGTCAGGCTAATTGGCTAGTTAAGTGCATTAGTACTAAGTGAATGAAACGAGCAAAAAAATTTATTTTCTCTCCTCGTCACTGGAGAGTTATGACTGATTTATGCTACTTGCTTGCACTGTGTAGTGGTTGCACTACAATGGTTGCACCATTGTGAAGTTCATTATGTTTACACATCGCATACAGTGGAAAAATGTTTTGCTAAAGTTAATAATTGTTGTGTGGGGTTTTTTCTTTTGGTTGGGTGGTTGGTTGTTTAATCACTTCCATACAACTTCCAAAAAACCTTAATAATCTGGATGTACATTCTGCTTGTCCTGGCTGCCTGAGCTACTGATCTGTACACCTGTCTGGTGGAAAAGCATTATATCACATGTATTTATCACACTTATTTCCAAAAAATCAGTTTATTGAAAAAAAATTAAATAAGCAAAATAAGTTTGGTGTTAGCAGAATTTATTTTATCCATTTAGCCAAGTCCTTTAATGTACTGTATCCACTCCTTTAGCTGTTGCCCTTCATTAAGCTCTTCATGCAGGATGTAACATTAGCCTAGCTCATCGTCAGTTATAATTTATAATTGTAATTTACCTCATTTCTTACATTTGAAAGACTGAAAAGTCCAAACAAATTAATCTAATCAAGTTTATGAAAGCGATCATTCAGTAGCTTTTGTAGCTTGCTTGCTATCCTGAATTTCCCCTTGGGGATCAATAAAGTATCTATCTATCTATCTTGATGGCGAAGTATTGGAATGCTTTGTGTCAGCAAGAAATATTGTTACCTCATGTTAGCTGTTCCTGATGGTCAACATAAAAGCTGTAGCTCTTATCAGTTGTAATTTGTATTTATAATTGATCTAATGTCTGGTTACCATTTACATTTTAAATTAAATTTATTTATTTATTTATTTTAAACCATCAGAACAATTGGTAGCTAGCCAGCAAATATGAGCCCACTGGGTTAACAGGGCTGGGTCTCCTGCCAGGTCTCCTATATATCTATAGCCTTGCTGAGGTTGTTAAATGGTATAAGACTGAAAAATTAACAGTTGGCAGGTTGAAATGAGTTTCTTGCTAGATGCATTTTAGCTTTAATCAAGTTGGTTTAAACATTAGAAATTCTGGAAATCATTCCCACTGATAACAAAAATAAGTAAATCCTGATTGCAGATATGCATTCAGAAATCAGATTTGCGCACAGACCCTGAGGTGCATTTGTATGCTTATGGCCTCCTCTTCCTCTTCCCGTGGCTATTACCCCATCTGTGGTATGACCTTCATTTGGTTACAATAATTAAGAACAATTACCCTCGGCCACTTTGTCACTTTCTGCCAGTGGAGCGGTAATAGTTGATGCCAGCTGCCCAGAAAATTCCCATCATGTGTTCACAATAACTAATTTTACTGCCTCCACCTGTTTAAGCATGCCAGGTCCAACATCTCTCTCGGATTGTGTCGCTCCAGCTGCTCCCTGTTGCTCCATCGTTTGGTACATTTACATATGCGTGACTGCTGTATTCATCTTACAGCCGGCGCTGATGAGAGCTGCCTGGAAAATGTTTGCATGTGTAATTTCAGACGTTTTATTAGTCACAAATCCAGCCTGGCATTTACAACTTCATTCTGCCCATAAAAGAGAAGGGTAAACTAATAGATTATATTACCAAATGAATATTAAGCTACATGGACACGTTTGTTAAGCCTCAAGTGTATCCAAGTGTGGTGTTTGGTTTTTTGGGGGGTTTTTTTTCTTTTTTTTTTTCTTCTCCCCCTTTTCTTTTGACAGGTAGTTCTAAGTGAAGCCTAAGGTTATAAGATGAGCATCAAAAAGTCTCATTTTAAGAAAAGGAAGACCTGTCTCTTTTTAACTGTCATGATATTCAGTTGATGCATAGTCACAAATCTGAAGCCAAACCAAGGAGTTTATGGTTATCATATTTTATACTGAATGTGTGATGAGAATAAACAGGTTGGGGTGATGACCGACAGCAGGACCGGTTACCGTTAGCACCTAGACATTGATTAGTTTCTTTTAATAGCACGTCCCGTAGCACATTCCTCTTGTACAACAGCATTTTCTAAACCTAAAATTATTTTACTTTGTTGTTCTTTTCATCCATTTACTATATAGTATAGCTACATTTACTGTTGGGGTATGTCCAAAACAAGTTTCTCTTATCACTCTAAAACCTCTTTATTCCTTTCTCTCTCGATATATTCTTGTGTTATGAACATATGCTCTGCTTAAATGACCTGCTTGTATGTTGTGTGTGTATATAACGTCTACTTGTGAATGTAGTCTGACTCAATCTACATCTCAATGTCCTTCTATTTAACTGCTCAATGTTCATTCTCTTCACAGTGGAACTAATATAATTTAGCTGTTGATTAAAGGGGGCCAAACATTAGTGATCATGCAAAAAATATTGAAACCGCTTGTAATACTAGAGACATGCAAATATGTTGAAAATTGGAAAATCGATGGTCAAGAAGACAAGACTCAGGATATGCATGTTCTTGGTATACAAGTCCATGGAAGTTCATTTTAAACCCCTTTCCTACCTGTGTGTGTATGTATGTATGTGTGTGTGTGTGTGTATATATATATATATATATATATATATATATGTATATATATATGTATATATATATATATATATGAAATATATATATATGTATGTATATATATATATATATATATATATATATATATATATATATATATATATATATATATATATATATAAATATAATACACACAAAAACACATGATTCGTGAAACTTTGGGAACATGTTTATGCTATATCTAATATGACTTCAATCAGATTTTCACACAGGTCCACAGACAGAGACCAGTTAAACAAATGAGACAAATATTGTACTTGGTCGTCGTTCTTTATTTATTTATTTATTTTATTTGTTTATTTTTTAAGGAAAAATATACTATTCTACATATCTGTGAGTGACAATAGTATTTGAACCTCATACATAGGATTTTGCCTTCAAATTGACTGCCAATCCTAGAGGTTCACATACTTTTGCAGCTCAGATATGTTGTATTGGATAATTTTCTTCTCCTCATTTTTGTATTTGTTTAATTGGGTTCTCGTTATTTACTTTTAGGACTTGTGTGAAATCTGATGATGGTTTGGGTCATGTGTGCAGAAATACAGAAAATTCTAAAGGTGTCCTAAACTTTCAAGAACCCCTGTAGCCTATATAAGAGGTTACACAACTAACTTACTACGCACCCAGCAGTCGACATTCATGCAGTGGCAACTATTGGTCTAAAAGACTACTCTAAGCATCTCCTAATAAATATTGAAATAAATTATCAAACTGA
Organism: Ameiurus melas; assembly: GCA_012411365.1. Classification (NCBI taxonomy): domain Eukaryota; kingdom Metazoa; phylum Chordata; class Actinopteri; order Siluriformes; family Ictaluridae; genus Ameiurus; species Ameiurus melas. The sequence goes on from CM022769.1 coordinate 12,990,741, forward strand.
TTTCAAGTTTTTTGCTCACCTAATAAGGTTCTCTTTGCCCTGCTTTTTCCTAGAGACTTCCTTTTCTACTTTTTTACGAAGTCACAGGCACCACTACGAGCTACTAATTGGATGAGCGTCCTCTTTTAATTGGATAGACATTGCTTTAGGATCAACCCAGTCAGTTTAATCTTATCCGATTCAGGTGCATATGAGCATGTTTAAAATTATCATTAGGCTGCATACACACAATTCTTTAATAATTTAATTAAACTTTAATTATTGATCAATCCAGTCTACCCCTGCTAACATGGTCTTAATTTTTTCACATGCTCCAGGGCACAAAGTAATGCACTTGGAATATTATTAAAGTGTTAGTTTAGCCTTGGATTAAAAAAAAAAGTACTATACAAGATTATTATTATTATTATTTTTTTATAGCTACAGTATGGTAAAACCCACCACCCAGGTCAAGTGCTGACCTACTGAGGAAATGTTCTTGATTTGTTACATCATGAGTGCTGCACTTGAATGAAATTAAGTGGCAGAATCAGCTTGAGGTGGAGTGGATTTATCTTGCATTTGCTCGTCCTGTTATTAACAGAAACATTGTGTTTTTATTCCTTGACTACAAATTTCATTTTCTCCCAGCTGCCCTGCTTTTCTATTCTGCCAGCCTGTTATTTCCAGTATTACAGCTATCAATGTATTAAGAAAAGTCACCCAACCATACAGGTTGGTAGGATAGTTATGTATCCAGAGTGTATCCAATGTGGCTGCTTATGATGAATGATCTGACACTCCACTTTGTTCTTCAGAGACGAAAACAGAGTGTTCGGAACCGTTGGATTTGCGTTGGTTTGCGGTTACTGGCACATTTCATAATATGCCATGCAAGCAAGTACTTGACAGCTGGAAACTTGTCCTTTCCTCAGCTGGCTAAGTGACTCTGAGAAAATGAGTTGGATGACTGAGTTTATCAGCTGCAAGTAAGGTAAATGAAACTGAGCCAGACAGCTGAAATGCAGAACTGTCAGGTGCATAACTGCAGTGTGTGCTACTTAACATGGTACATTTGTCCTGTACCATACATATTTCTTTTCTAAATTGGCTTGTCTGAATTTTGAGTGCAAGCTATGTGAGGGTCATTTTGATCCAACATGCTTTTTTAAAAAAATGTATTTATTTTTTTATATCACCTAAATAAAACTTGTTTTTCCTTTCTGCATGGTCTATATGCTGACTAGGCTGTGTTCTGTATTTTAAGCACCTAGAATGGTGTTCAGGTTTTATGGCTGTTATTGTTTCACGTTGAGATTTTGCCTTCCATTTTAGTATTCATGTAAATTTATTTTTATTGGCGGTCAGTACGAACAATTGTCTTTGTGTAGAATCACATACGAAATGAATCCACACCATATTGGTGTGATATTGTCTGATGTATTTATTAATTAATTAATTTTAACGGCCCAGCCCGATTCCTGTTATTCCGCTTACACGCAGCAGTTTCCCAACAATGGAAATAGTTAATTTACTCGTGACCAATATATTGCATGTTTTTACCCATTTGTTTACATTTAATGCTATGGAAAGTCTCTAAGACAAAATAGTTTATCGCTTTCATTATAACAGCTATGACACCAGCTTTTATTTATTTTTATATTCTCAGTTAAACAAAACGTAGCATTTCAGTACAGAAACTGCAAAGCATGAACAAATCTCTTCGTAATGATCAGTAAGTTTCCCAATATCTTCAGAAGTCCTGACACTGGAGACTTCTTTTTTAAATGTTAAACATGTACTTACTTAAAACTTGTCTGTTTCAACGATTAAACACTTATATAATATTATAATAATAATAATAATAATATTATACAAGTCCCTATTATAAAAGTAGTACAGGAATGCTAATGTATTAGTACAAAACTTGTCCCTTGTGTTAGACAGAGCTATTGTCAGAGCCTTGCTGCTATTGAAAAATCAATACCTTTTGTTTTGAGAATTCAACCACACTGTTGTAAATATTGAATTGAACATGCTTATAAACAGAAGACATCCAGGCATAACCAGACACTCAAGGCAAATATCAATTCGTCAGCAGATCAGCACTGAGTTGTGCCTTTATTTGTAGGTAATAATCCAGGTTTATACCCTCAAAACAGAGAAAAATGCCATTAACTGTATTTGGATGGAGTGATTAGTACGAGCAGTGGTTGTTCAGGAAGCGGAGATTGACAAAGGTCATATTAAAAGCATCTGTGATTGAAAAGAAAAATAGTCTAAGTGTTAGTCATTCCTTGTGTAATTTTTATCAGAGGTTGACTTTTTTTGTGCAAAACTTCCTGCCTTGCTTTTTGACTTTTCAATTATTCAAGGCTGGCCAGAACTGCTGTGCTGGACATGCGTTAGAAAGCAGCGGTGTACCAGAACGGAAGTTAACTATTTAATGGCATAACTATTTGAAATGGTTTTCCTGGGGATTCAGCTTTTAGGGAACGTCAAGTGAGTTTCTATTTTCCAAAATCATAATCCAGATCTCCACAGCTGTTCTCAGACTCTGTATAGACGTGGACCTGAGAGAATAAATTTTCTTTAAATCATACGAAAAATTTATATTGCGTGCTAGTGAACGATAGCCAGTACACTCCTTTCCTGAAAAATAATCTGGGTAAAATCAGCTAGGTTGAGCTTGGAGCTTTAATAAGATCCTTTTAAAAACTGGCATGTCTCAGAAATGGGCATCTGTGCTTTTATTTATTTATTTTTTAATGCTCTGTTTTTTAACAGTCAATTTACACATTGTTGATTTACGAACAAAATGTAAGAGCCAAATAAAACTTGGATAATGTTCCTAATTCATTAAAACTCCCATTTGTCTGTTTATTGTGCATAATCATTGAAGATGGAAACATGTGGCTTTGTTAACTGGCAGTGACTGGGTCTGTTGAAAAAATCTCCTTTCTCTACTCCTTATGAGGAACAGCAGTGAAGATTTGAATGGCCTATAAAAAAAAATTGGTTTGGAAAAAGTGGAACTGGCAACAGCAGTCATAATTTCAGTAAAATTTGTGAAATTATCATAACTTGTAGTAATGAAAGGAGGACTTGTTTAACTACTTCAGTGAATGTGGCATGTTTTGCAGATTGTAGAATAAGTTATTTTATAAAAATTTCCCCCCCTTTAAAAACGTATGGTAGAAACCTTTTTTGGAGCAGTTTTAAAGATGCGTTACGTACATAACACACTTGAAGTAACTACCCTCTTCTGCATACAAGAACTCTCAGATGCCAATGATTCAAACTTTAAACAATCCCTGGACCATAGACGTTAATCTGAAATGTATATTTAACAAGCAAAGCAACAACTAACGTCATAACTTTATCGTTGTGATATTAATTGTATTTGATTATCATATGCTACCGGGCCAAAAAAAAGTTGCACATTCTAATATTTTGTTGCACCACCTTTATCTTTGATTATGGCACGCATTCATCGTGGCATTGTTTCGACAAGCTTCTGCAACTTCACAACATCTATTTCCATCCAGAATCGTGTTCATTGTTAGCCAGGATCTTGTGTTGAGGACCGTAGAGCTGAACCATTCTGTAAAGTGTTCTCCAGCACATCCCAAGGACTTTCAATGGGGTTGAGGTCAGGACTCTGTGGTGGCCAGTTCATGAGTGAAAAATGATTCTTCATGCTCGCTGAACAACTCTCGCTCAATTTGAGCCCAAAGAGTCTCGGCATTGTCATCCTGGAATATGCTTGTGCTTTCAGGGAAGAAAAAAATCCATTGATTGGATAACCTGGTCATTCAGTGCATTCAGGTACTCAGCTGACTTCGTTTTTATTACTGTATAATGTTGCTGAGACTGGACCTGACCAACTGAAGCTACCCCAGATCATAACACTGTCTCCAGAGGTATAGTGCACACAATGCATGACGGGTGCATCACTTCATGTGCTTCCCGTTTTACCCCGACACACCTATAGCTTTGTAATTGGGTAAATCTCGACTGGGCCACATGACCTTTTTCCATTGTTAAATGTGCACTTATATAGCGCTTTTATCCAAAGCGCTTTACACTGTCTCATTCACCCATTCACACACCAATGGTAGCAGAGCTGCCATGCAAGGTGCTAGCTTGCCATCGGGAGCAACTTGGGGTTCAGTGTCTTGCCCAAGGACACTTCAGCATGTGGGGTCACCCGGGCCGGGAATCGAATATTTGATAAGTAGTGTTTTAGCTTAAAAAAAACTTTTCTTTTTATTTTTATGAACACTAAAATAAAAAAATTAAAAAGACATGTCTTTGCAAACTTCCATCTTTTAATTGTGTGTATTCTGTAGACAGGAGCTCTATACACACATCTATATATCTTAAGACTCGGTAGCGATTGTGAAAGTCAGGCTGTGCTTTGCACTGTTAAACACAAATGGAATAGTCTATAATGCAAGCAGATTTTAGGTCAGGGTGGTTTGCAGACCACAAATTTGTCTTTGTACACAGTGGAAGATGAATTTCAGTCGTGTTTAACCTGCCGTGCCACTAATGCAATACCCCTGACTGTGTAATTCATTCAGGGAGTATTTCACGTGTCCCCATCCCTCATCCACTCATCTATCTCTGCTTTATCTTTCTGTATACGGTATCTAACTTTAAAAAAGACCGCACCAGTTATCTGAAAAGAGAAGCATATCCATTCCCTGTGGTCTGTGTACATGCTGTAACATTTGAAAATGATTACAGATTTTTGCATGCATGTTTGTTTTCTGTGCTGAATTGTGTGTGGGCTCTCTCGCGTGCCCATGTTAATGTGGTTGTAATTACTCAGAGTTGCCACTAAATTGCAGCTGCTCGTTTGTACCGGGCTGCTTGTAGTCGGGGAAAGATTAGACCAGGACATTAAGACGGGAGATGGATATGAAGGTGGGAGACGGAGAGCAGGACTAAGAAAGATGAATGAGACAGATGGCTGGCCACTCTTAAAGTCTGACGGGGCACCGAGTGAGGCATTAGCACGTCAAAACCGTTTAAAGTAGAACATTGATTTGATTTTGAATGGGAGCCCAGAAATTTTTGGATCCAGTAGATGATTTTTGTCTAGATTTGATTATTAAGTGAGAATCACGGTGAAGGAATACCAGGCTAGTAAGTACTGAATAGATTTTAAGTGCAGTTCAGGGAGTTGATAAAGATCAATAGGAGTTTTTCTACCTGAACCTGTTGTGATGGAGTTAATCCCGACTCTTCATCTGTGTTATGACTACAGGCCACTACTTTCCTGGTATCTGGCCAAATTGAGCTCTGCTCACATAACCTTTTTGTATACTGAGCAACGAGCCGAATGATTTAATTTTGGTAACTTGTGCTGTCCCAGAGTTAACGCATAACTACAGTTTCTTAACTCGGGTTGCGAATATTCAACTATACAGTTAAATATTGGAAAAACCGCTTAGATTGTCCAGTTTGGGTGAGTCTGGTCACTGAAGCCTTGAATTCCTGTTCGTGATTGACAGGAGTGGAAACCTCAATATGGTGGTCTGCTGTTGTCTCGAGGTTCAACATATTGTGCGTTTGGAGATGCTTTTCTGCTCACCATGGTTGTCGAGTGGTTATATTTGAGCTACCGTAACCTTCCGGTCTGCCCATTGAACCAATCTGCCCATTCTCATCTGTCCACTCTCATCTCTCGTCTCTCATCAACAAGGCATTGGTGCCAGCAGAACTGCTGCTCACTGGGTGTTTTTGTTTTTCCACACCAAAACCCAAACTGACAAACAAAACTCTAGAGAATGCTGTGTGTGGAAATTAGTTTTTTAAATAATCGAACAAATCCATCTGGCACAAACACCCCAACTATTCTGATTTTTGTTGTAAACATTAATTCAATATCTTGACCTGTATCATAATAATCTTATGCATTGAGCTGCTGATAAATGATTGACGGACAAGATAATTGCATGAATACGAGTGACTTTGTATAATTTAAATGTTTTGTTTTTGCCATATTGGCCACGTAGGAGTTCTGCTTCACTCCTGGGTTGTGATTTCATTTGTGCTTGGCCTTGTTACGTATACACATGCTCTTGGGTCTTGTTTGATACAGCTGCCATTTGTTGGCAGATCAGCTCCAGTGATCAGTAAATAACAGAGGGCGACGCTGCTGTTTAAACAAACCAGTCTTCTGCTATATGCTCATGGCTAGAGATTAGACACATGTGCCGTGTGTACCAAAGGCCTAAGGAAGCAAAAGTGCAATCGTCTGTATATTTCAGATGGCGTTACCATGTCTGACATCCTTTATAAAAAAATAAATAAATAAAGTCTAATGTGGGAAGTGGGGACCTGATAAGTCTAGACCTGCTGCGAAAAGCTCATCCGTTTATTTTTGTATTTTGTGTTCGTATGTGGAGACTGATGCTAGTTTTTCATTCTGCTGCCACATGTGCCTCTGCCTTGCAATTAAAACAGAATAGAAAATCCGAGTGAATATATTGAGGGCGCACTCCCCGAACCTCCACCTCCTAGTTCTGTGCACCACTGCTCCTGCTCACACCTTTGAGATTTGCAATCACTGTTGTTTTGCGGTCGTCTTCCCCTTTCTATTTTAACATCCTCATTCCCTTCCTTCTTGGTCTTACAAGTTTGCTTTTGCGCCTAACTTGGATGATCTGGAAATGAAAATGCTAAGGGACAATAAGTTAGGTGTGTGTGTGTGTTTGTATGTTCTGTCTGCAAAAGCATGATTTGCATACACAGCAAGCTAAGGTATGTCTAACCAGGAGCACAGCTGCATAAATTAACACCTACATGAGACTGCTGTGCAGAATGCAGAGACACGATCTATTTTCCCTGGAGACGGCCTTGTAAATAAAATTATTTATTTATTTTTTGCTAATAGCTCTGCGTGTATGTCTAGGGAACCCCAACATGCAGAGATGGTCCTACAGATGGATTTCGTTTTTATTTTCTTTTTCTTTTTCTTTTTTCTTTTTTCTTTTTAGAAACAGTATTACATGTCAACTCTCTTCATATAATATATATTCTTCAGATTAGGATGTACCTTAAGGCTGGATGCTCATATACATGCTGTTAGTCACTGCAATGTACAAGCTTTTTCATTTATTTCACATGATGTAGTGGTTTCAGAGCTGCACCCCTTATCACAATTAGAGTGCTGTGGCCGGATGGGGACAGTGGTAATACCACGGTTATCTGCAGGACAAAATTGAAAATATTCCCGTGGTGACTGCGGTAATGGGGATATGCTTTGTGGTGTCCCCATGGGAATGATGATGAAATGGATTTTAGCATTGCAGTAATGAAAGTATTCATGTTGAACAAATAAAAATCAATATCTCCGAAGCGCAAGAATTGGCTCCACGCGGAGTTTTTATTTTTATTTATTTTCCTGTGCTGAGCAGCGAAGCAGATTTTCAAGTAAGCCTATTGTACTACTTGAATTCACAAACCTGATGATGGAGACACGCAAGATGCACGTTCTACATCTCACTTGTTTGTCAAAAGTGGGAGTGTAAATTTAGACTCGAGCAGTGTAATGATTTGGTGGTATTTTTATTTTTTATAATTTGACACATTGACCCATCCGATTTCATCCTATAAATGAATTGTTCTTCCCCCCTAAAGATCAACCCTAACATTGAAACCACCTGTCTAATATTGTTTAGGTCCCCCTTTCACTGCTAGAAAAGCTCTTGACCCATCAAGGCTTAGACTCCAGAAGATCACTGAAGGTGCTGTGGTATCTGGTGCCAAGATGTTGGCAGCAGATCCTTTAAGTTCTGTAAGTTGTGAGGTGGGACCTTTTATGGATCGGACTTGTTTGTCCAGCACATCCCACAGATTTGTCATCCCACATTGCGGGGAATTTGGAGGTCAGGTCAGCACCTGTCACATTCTTCAAACTATTACTGAACAGGGTTTTTTTTGTTTTTGTTACACCCGTCCGTCCCACCCCCCAGTATGGCAGGGTGGATTATCCTGCTGAAAGAGGCCACTACCATTATGAAATACTGTTGCCATGAAGGAGTGTACATGGTCTGCAGCAATTTTTAGGTAGGTGGTACATGTCAATAACATCCACATGAATGCCAGGACACAAGGTTTCCTAGCAGAACACTGTTTCTGCAAGCTCGCCTTCTTATTGTCCATCCTGGTGGCTGTCCGCATGATGTGAAAGAAAGCGCGATTCATCAGACTAGGCCACCTTCCTTTGCTCCATGGTCCAGTTCTAATGCTCACGTATTCATTGTCAGTGCTTTTGCTGCTTGGACAGGTGTCAGCATGGACACACACTCGTCTGTGGCTACGCAGCTCCCATACACAGCAGGCAGAAATGTGCTGTGTTCTGACTCCTTGCCATCATGAACTTTTTCAACAAGTTTTGCTGCAGTATCTCTTCTGTGAGATTGGACCAGAAGGGCAAGCCTTCGTTACCTGTTCCCATCAGTGTGCTTTGGGTACCCATGACCCTTTCGCTGGTTCACTGGTTGTCCTTTCTTGGACCACTTTTGGTAGGTACTAACCACTTCATTCCAGGGAACACCCCAAAAGACTTGCTATTCTGGAGATGCTCTGACCCAGTCGTTTAGCCATCACAATTTGGTCCTTGTCAAAGTCCGTCAGATCCTTACACTTGCCCATTTTGCTGCTTCCAACATCTCAACATCCAGAACTGACTGTTGACTTGCTGCCTAATATATCCCATCCTTTGACAGGTGCCACTGTAATGAGAGAATCAGTGGTATTCACTTCACCTGTCAGTGGTTTTAATATTAGGAGTGATTGGTGTGTATAATTTTGAAGGCTCACTAAAAGTACCATCTGTACATCTTTTTTATTTTTTTTTTATTTTTATTTTTTTAAGCGACGACAGAAATGCAGTGCATAGATGTTGGTATTTTAAAGTAAAAAAAAAAAAATTTATAAACTTGCATTTTATAAAGCACTAGCATTTGTCAGTCATGACTGAATCTGGAGCTGTGCACGCTCAAATTGCCACTTAGAATTGTAGTAATTACCATAATCTTAAAGGCTGTACATGATTTTTTTGTCTGTAAAGTGGTTTATAGTTACATGGTACTAAACTACCTGACACTTTTTACCTGCAGCAGTCTGCATCATATAAAGGAAGCTACCGTGATTCAGGAATTTTGTGGGTTATGGAAGAATTGACATCAAGCCTTGAGGTGGATATGGTCTGGCATTTTTCTACTTTTCAGCTGTCTAGTTTTGGCCAGCCTGTGCCTATTGTAGCCCCAGCTTTCTGTTCTTGGCTGACAGGGGTGGAACCTGTCTGCTGTTGTAGCCCATCCACCTCAAGGCTTGACGTTTCAATGCTTTTCTGCTCACCGTTGTCGTAAAGAGTGATTGAGTTACTGTAGCCATTCCAGTTTGCCATTCTCTCAGCAATGTATTTCCACCTGCTGAACTGGAACAAACTGGTAAGAAAACACATCTGTATGATTTCATACATTGCACAGTAGGATTCATGTTGAAGGTGGAGACAGGTAAGAATGTGAGTGTGAAGGAGTCACATCAGAGACTTCACAATCACAAGATGTTTAAGAATTAATGGTGTGAAATGTTTGTTTACACAAACAAAAACTCATATACCCTTCAAAAGGACAGGTCTGTGTGTGAATTTAAGAAGGCTTAAAATTTGTTGACTCTATGTAGAAAAAGTGGAGCATAACTTGATTTATTGATGAACTGCGAAAGCAAGAACAACTCCTCTGCTTCCTCTTGCTGTCTTATCTGTTTAAGGTACGCCATTTCCTGCCTCTTTCTGCGTTTTCATTAACCTGCCGGGCATGAAACGCGCGCGCACACACAACCAGTAACACATTCTTGTAGTTTGTTGTTCATTTAGCAGAAACAGAAGGTTGATGGAGGATGCAGTTGTTAAATTTTGCCTTGAAGCTGTTTAAACGTTCTGTTATCATCTTTCTTCTTCTGTCTTGTGAGAACTGTGTAATCAGAATATAAACGGCTCGAAGCGTTTTGCATCCTTCCTCAAGTGTATTGCTAATCGAATTATAGCTTCGTGTTATGAAGGAGTAGGGTGAACTCCGACGACATGGGACAAGTTTTGCAATTTTGACTTCTGTTTTCTGTCCTCAATCCAATATTACAGAACAGTGCATCAGGGCTTCATCAAATCTCGCAAGATGATGTCTAATCATATCTGAACCAAAACTGTAGACCTCGGACTCGCAGGAGACGTGACCTACCATTGTGCCGAAACAATTTGCTGCTTCTGATCCAACAAATTTACCACAAATTGAACTAGATTTAGATGACAAAATCATCATTATAATAAACTAGAACTTTTTAATATTGGGTAGAAAGTAGCATTATCCATGTTAAAACATTTAAAATAAAAAATAAATCTTGTTTTTGACATTTGATTATTTTAAATATCTAATGACCCTATGAATCATGGTTTATGATTATTTCAGCTTTTAAATATCAAAGGAACAATGTAAATACATGAGAATCAGTTAATGTATTGTACAAGTCAGTCATACTGTCAGGGTGTCCCCATTCATTGTTCCCATGGCGATGAATGAATGGTGCTTGCCTGTTTTGCCTTGTCAGTCTGTCTTTGCCCCTGTTCTGTCATTTGGTTTGCTGTCTGACGTTCACCTGTACTGTGTTTTAGTTCTTTCTTAGTATGCCATTTTATATCCTGTTGTTTTGAGTATCATGTACCACCCACCCATGTCTTGTCTGTGTTTTGATGTTGAATATGCATTGTCCTTATTCTGAACATGTACAGTACTGTGCAAAAGTTTATTTATTTATTTTTTTAGTAAAAACTTTTACATTTTTATTTTCTGACTTTTAGATTATTTGAATTGGTACAAAAACTATTTGTTTCCAAGCACTAAATTAAATGTTACAGAAAAATGTTGGTATGTCGGTAAAGAACGCAGCACATTAAGTGATGAGACCATTTTCAGCCAAAAAAACATAATGATGGCTGCTGGATATTGCTGCAAAAATAAGAAGCAAAAACGTACAGCTCATTTCCTTATAAAACTGCACTAATTCTACCAGAAAAAAAGTTATGTATTTATTTATTTATTTTATTAATAAAGCAAAGGGTAGTCACCCTTTATTTTTTTCCTTATGATTTGCTCATATCATGTTCATGTAAACTGGACCTCGTATACATGTACACACCTTGTTTTCCTGCTCAGCATCAGAGGATGTTAGTGTTTGAGTATCAACCACTTTACCGGTTAAAAATAAAATCTGCATATATCCATTTTTCCTCACACTGTCTGTGAGCTTGGGTTTGGCAGAATTGAGACTGTCGGTCAATAAGACACGAGTATTTCCACAAATTATTCTGTAAACCCTGGTAGTCACACCAAATATTGCCTTGGTAGCATTTATTGCTGTTTACTGTTCTTTATAGTACTTTTTATTTATTTTTTTAAATGGAGTAACACTTAATTTCGTTATTTTTGAAGGCATCTTCGCTCTATAGCATTTCTTTGCATATGCATTTGCACAGTACTGTGTGTGTATGTGTGTATATATATATATATATATATATATATATATACACACACATACACACCATATCAGTCTCCCTGGTTTTGTCTGTAGGTGAGCTTTAAACAGAAATTAGCAGTCTTCCTGCCTTGCCGTCTCTTTCATACATCAGTTGACTTCTAACGTAGCACCTTGATGGATACCTGTAATGAAATGGCTTGAAACGGTTATATGTCACTATCAGGACATGGACATATGCTAATTCAGAACAATTACTAATCAACAATTTCTCCACTAAATGCTCTTTTTCTATTTGTTGTTTTCTGCAGCTACTGGTTTATGGGATACGTTGACTAGTTTTATTGGATTCTATCTTGTGAAAATAGTGATCTACTTGCTTAAATCCACATTGATGCTCTTGGGAGCTCTTTACAACAAATAGGTCGAGGTGTAGAAATGGCTATTGAAGTGAGCACGGATCCTGGCATTGATGCCATGATGTTGTCTGTATCAAAGTGTGAACCCGAGGCAGTAATTGTGAACATTACACTCTCACTCTCACTGTCTCTCTGTATGTATCCGTACTATGTTATTTTTTTTGGTCGCCCCCCCCCCTTCTTTGTTTGTGGATCTGTCAGTCTCACTCATCTCTCTCGGGTCCCTTGGTTTTCTCTGCCAGGTAAACGAGCTGTAGAGTGAGAGAGCGGGGCTGTCAGACTGGTATAATAGGGAGCCACTGGAGCATGACTGCATCCTTTCCCTGTAGCAATGCTGGTGTGAATGTCACAAGGCTTTCAGAATTATTTATTTGAATTAGAGGATGTGTGAATTGCATAGGGCCTATACATACAGCATTTGGTTTACATTAACTTGTAAGTTTTACTTTTTCCATTTCTCAGGCAATCCTAGCCCAGGGCATAGTCATCTGTGCATGGGAGCCAAGGGACAAAAATTGTGGAGAGAAGCCATACTCCCTTTCCCCCGTCAATCACAGCAACACTAGCCAATCATGGGCATTTAAGAGCTCATGTATGCAAAAGAGGACTGATGCTATGTAGCATGAGTATCATTTCTAAAAAAAGTTGTGGCTGGCTTTGTGTCTTGAAGGAAGCATGTGTTGGCCTTCACCTTCCCCAGCCGGTAGCTGTTGTGTGATGGGGAAGGGCAGGCTGGTGGGTGGGTGGGACTTGGCAATTGACCTAATTGAATAGAAATTAGGGGGGGGGTTACATCCTAGCCCCAAATACCTTCCATACTGATTTCTGACAAACTTAACAAGTGCCATGATCATTTTGGGCATCTGGATGAACAAGCAGATGTTACCTTTTAACTGAAATTTGTTGACCATTTGTACACTGATGGTATCCAGAGAATGTTTAATTACTTCTGTCAATCATAAAATGATGGATCCTTTGGCAGAATGACTGCTGTGGCTCATGTCTCCATGCTGTGTTCACTGGGATCTTGTTAGAAGGTGGAAGAAATTCGCTCATAATGAGTGCCATTCCAAGCTGAAGTAATTCATTGATTATTACAGTGCAATGACTGCTACAGCTAGTGTTAAACCACATCCTATAATCACATGAGTCACTCGATCATGATTGTATTGTTATTTAAATAAAATTATTATTCAGTAATGTGAGAATTTTGCAAAACAAGTTGCCGGAAACTCGCGGTTCATGGAGCAGGCTCACCTATTTTATTAGAGATTGTTTTTTGTTTTTCCCCTCAACAAGGCTTATAGGCTTTCTGAACAAGGCTTATAGGTGAGAGGAGGAAGTGTTCTGTAGTGATTTTATTTTGTCTGCTCAGTAGTATTTCATTTCCTGAATGCTGTTTTTTGGTGTCTTCAGCTGAAACTCACTTCTTACTTGCTTACCATCACCTCACCTAGCTTACTGCTGGTACCTTCAAAATACACAGCATGTTTGCCAGACATTGAAAAGATTATACATGCTTTTGCGTCAAGTACAATACACAATAGAAGCTCTTTATTAAAAAATAAATAAATTTAACCATTTTCTCCCCAATTTAGTCATCTGCCAATTCTCACCCATTGCCTAGCATTCCGTATCACACAACAGCTACTAATCAGGAGGTTGGAGGCTAAAACGTTTCCTCTGTGACAGACAGCTCCAGCAGCTTTTTACTGTTCCTCATGCTGCATCACAGGGCAGCGTAACCCACTCAGAGGAAAGCGCGGTCTGCTCTCTTCCCTTATACATGAGCTTGAGGTGCTGACGATAGGCTAGCGTTGCTCTGATTGACAGGGGAGAGATCGTATGCCAATCCTCCCACCCAGACAGCACAACAGATTTTGTTCGTTAGGACTCCTGTTCACAGATCGTTGTGGCATCGTACAGATTTAAACTTGCAAAGTGGAAATCTTGTGTTATGCCACTCCAGAGCACCAATCATATTATTTTAATCATGGTTTCAAGGAAATGTTCACCAATCTCGCTCATTCTCACTGAATGTTTGACCAGCCCCACCCACTTCCAGTTATGTATTCCTTACAGCAGTATTTTCTGATGAGCTTAAGTCCGGTTTAGTTTATATTTTTTATTATATTTCTTTAATTGTAAGCAAATTCAGAATTTTAAGCCACCATTGTCCCCAAGCAGGATAATTACATAATGAATACTGAAGATGAGTGAATGAATAAAAGCAGTAAATGTGCACCCTATGTGCTTCCATGTTATTTGCTAGCCATCAACATGAAAGTAAAAAGTGCCGCTGCTATGACTGGGTCCCACAGGATCCCGGTCTCAAAGCGCACCTCTAGAATAAACTGCTCCAATTCTAGTGCATTTAACTTTTTGAACTTTTTGATTTAACTTTTTTAACTCCAGTGCATTTAACTTTTTGAACTTTTACTCTTTCAGAATACATTTTAAACTCCATAGCATTTTCAAATGTCTTTATCTAAGTGACATGATTCTTAAATGTATGCCATCTAGAATGCTGACAGCAGCACACTGGTCATTTCCAGAAACCAAATGGAGTGTGAAGTGTCTGATTTCTGTGTTTATGGCATTTCCTTCGGGCCATAGAGCACTTTAAAACCTATTAGTTTGGCATTGCTTTTGAAGTTTCCCCTGGGTTTTAATTTTCAAACATGCTATATAAAGCTACCTATTCTATTACTTTTATTACTACCACTGTTGGGTAGTTATTCAAAGTAATCCGCTGCAGATTACTAGTTTAATATTGTAATTTGATTACATTACTGGTTTATTGCATGTAAAAAGTAATCCAATTACTAATTACTTTACTTTCAAATCCTATGAAACCTTCAAAAATACACTACAAAAGGAAACTTATAGTTCTTCGAGTAATTTTAGTGCGTGTCAATGTATGACATGATCCGACAAAGTTGGATTTATCATAAAACTTGCCTCGGGTGTTGTCACTGTTTGTAGGACTACCAGACCGATAAAATACAAAACTTTTCTAACTAGGCTAATTTGGTGTCACTAGCCTCGGGGAGGCACAGCTAAGCTATCATTGTATGGGTCTATAGCTGCTACAGTGCCATGCAAAGTGTTATTTTTTTCCTTATGATTTGCTCATATCATGTTCATGTAAACTGGACCTCGTATACATGTACACACCTTGTTTTCCTGCTCAGCATCAGAGGATGTTAGTGGTTGAGTTTCAACCACTTTACCGGTTAAAAATAAAATCTGCATATATCCATTTTTCCTCACACTGTCTGTGAGCTTGGGTTTGGCAGAATTGAGACTGTCGGTCAATAAGACACGAGTATTTCCACAAATTATTCTGTAAACCCTGTCTGATTGGTCTCCCGTTCAACGAAAATATAAAATGACAGGCGGTCGTCTTTTACTAATGTTCAGTTACGTAATGACGAATGAGATCCAAGTGGAAAATTATTCGGGGCTAAAGAAAAATCTTCGGGGAAAACGTGATACATTTTAAAAATGTGTTTACGTTCATATTTTCTTAACAATACATTTGTAACACAAGTAAATTTATTGACATCAGTAACTGTAATCACATTACATACATTTTAAATGTAATCTGTTTACATTACTGGGTTATCAGGAAAAATTAAAGTAACGCATTACACCCAAACTTTGACTTCATATATACAGTGAGGGGGGAAAAAAGTATTTGATCCCCTGCTGATTTTCATCAAAGGGATGATGGACGGGGCCATGTACCGTCAAATCTTGGGTGAGAACCTCCTTCCCTCAGCCAGGGCATTGAAAATGAAAAGTAATTACTAAGTCATTACCAAGCACTAAGTCATGTTTTGCAGAGGGGTCAAATACGTATTTCCCTCATTAAAATGCAAATCAATTTATAACATTTTTGACATGCGTTTTTCTGGATTTTTTTGTTGTTATTTTGTCTCTCACTGTTCAAATAAACCTACCATTAAAATTATAGACTGATTATTTCTTTGTCAGTGGGCAAACGTACAAAATTAGCAGGGGATCAAATACTTTTTTCCCTCACTCTAAGGTAGTTTGTAAATGACCAAGTTCATTCCATTTTATTTATGTAGTTCTTTAAACAGTGGGCGTTGTTACCACGCAGCTCATAAGGTTTAACCCTAATGAGCAAGCCAGATGTGACTGTGGCAAGGAAAAGCTCCTTTAGACCACATGAACAAACTTTGAGAGGAACCAGACTCAAGAAAGGGGAATGGGAGAACCAATCTTCTTGTAGGTAACACCAGATGGTAAGATTTTAAATGAAATAACAGTTGTGTGTGTCTCTCCCTCTTTCTCCGTCTCTTTATGGCAGTGTGGACTTGGTGCATGCACAGCTGCGGGTGTGTGAAGGCCGCAGCCTGCCCGAGCTGGGTCTGAAGCAGGATAAAATTAAGATCAATGGCTCTGCCATCCAGTGCCGTGTGACCACTGAGGATCCCGCACGGGGCTTCCAGCCGGACACCGGGAGAATAGAGGTAGGCACAGCTATCTGCCTCTCCAGTCATGTGTGGCAGGAGTGTGTTGTGAATACATATGGACAGGGTTGGGCAAAATTATACATCCATCAGCTATCAATAAGCTTAACAATTGTCATTAACATAATGTAATAAAGTTTGGTGAGCTATTTAAATGCATTTATACAGACACAAACTCTGATATAGTCCTTAAAGTGTCTTGGGTAACAACTTTTGACTGAGAGCTGTGGTCTCAGGCTTCTCTTTGCATTCTTCATACCTGAAAATGACTTCCAACCAGCGCTGTAACAACTGCTCAGCATTGCCCTTTTCCATATGAGACATTTATAGTTTCAACAGATGGAGTGGGGTCAGCTTGGGGAAAGTGGAGCACTCGTCACTGTCATTTTTGTTGTTGCTGTAATTAGGCGCTTGTAACGCACAACCTTGCAAGTATTTGACTTGCAATTGATACTAGCGGAGTCTATTATTTACAAACTTTATTGTATCCTCAAGTTAAGTGCAAATGCCTTTCAAAGTGCACCTATTATGCTTTTTCAGACATTACCTTTCATGTGGTGTTATAGGGCTATTTGTGAATGTAAAAAGTAAGAATAAGTAAATAAATAAAATATCAAAGCGCATGACAAATGGGGTTATTGACTCCCAAAAGAAGGAACTGATTCTGAACAGCTGAAAAGAGTCGTTAGTAATTCCAGATTTACTTCCTGTATAAACCTATGTAGGTTTGTAACAAAAACCCTCCACTGGTCTTCATCGGCTGCTCGCAAACATGTACTTTGACCCGCCCTCAGACACTACAGTTGAGGTTACAACCTGAAAGAGTTAGGTTTATGTCTAGATGTTTTCTGTTCTGCAAAACCAATTTGCATTGACTCCCAAATGATGAGGGTGTAAAGAATTCATTAGAATTCATTTTAAAACGATACTAAAGCAGTTCAACTCCGACCTTCGTTTGTGTTTGTCATTTCACTGACAACTGCTTTTCAAATCTAGCTGAAGTAAATGCAGGATTTATGAAATGATTATTCATTAAAGTTGGCACTGTACCCACTGTATTTGGACCATCTTGTTCCTCTGAATCACAACCTGTAAGTATGATTTTATTTATGTATATATCTTCTACCAAGTGTTCCAAATGGATGGTTTTGTGTTGTATATGTGGGAAAGGTAATGCTGCAGTGTAAATTGAAGAAATGAAAGTGTTTGACCTTGGATGCATGTAAACCTATTGTTTGAGATGTCTAAAAGAAACTTAGGCACGTTTAAAAAATTATAATGGGTGCATTTTAATAAAGTGTTCCATTAGGGTGTGCGAGCAACCATTTCTTAAAGCTGCAGTGTTGAACTTCTGTCTCTCTATTGCCATCTCTGTTTGGCATGTTTGGAAACACTTGATTGCGCTTAGATCAATCCAGATTAAAAGCAGCCATCATAGATGACAAGTTTAAACTCTAAGCGTCTCTTATAAGAACAAGCTACTAACATTCCACCATCCTCAGCATTTCGACCCCCCTCCCCCCCTCTCAAACGATGTAGTAGCTGGCTCTTTCTGTTTACAGGTGTCACTTAATCACACAGACATGGTGACATCAAAGTGACATCAATAATTGATTGTTTTTAAACAAAAATGCTTCAACAGCTTTAAATGCGAAAACGTAGAATGTTGGTGGAAAACACTACAGCATGTTTCACACTGATCTTAATAACTAAATAACATCTTGGCTTAGTTCTCAATGTTGAATTATACGATTAAGATTCTCTAAGCCTAGAGATGTGATTAAGGAAAATTACGTTCTGCTGGTCAACATTCAGCCTGAATGAGCACAGCTAGTGCAGAAAACGGGGTCAAGTAAACAAAAACAAGCCGCAGTGTAATGTTAGAAATGTACAGGAGCCCGAAGAGGCCATGGATGACTGATTTAATTGTTCTGGGGGCAGCAAATGTTTAGTGCAATCCCAAAGCATCATGAATGAACCAATTGGTTTTTATTTTGGCCAAGGATTCACTCAAACCGAAATATTCCACATAAACCTAGCATCCTGGCGATGGCCAAGATGCCAATGTGCATGCAACACTAGTCCCATTTACAAGGTATGAGATTTTCTCGTGATAATTACATTGTGAGAAAACAACTTGGTTATGTCAGGATTGCAAGAGAACAACTTTTTATGTGGCGATCGGGACAAAACAAGAGGGGGGGGATAATGCATGGCCTCAGGGCTTCTGTGGAATTGTTATGTCTCGAGAAAAGGAGTTCTAAAAGATACAAAAATAAATGTTGGAAGTTGTGGCTGGGTAAAGGACAACATGGAATGTCTATTTTTCAAAGTGAGCTCGAAGTAATGTTTCTCTCCATTAGTATGTGTGATAGCTTTGCAAGTGAGAAAGTCAGTATTTTCCCTTCTTTTGCCATTGCCACTACTATTTGTAGCCGTCTTGTGAGTTTTGCATCCACCCATGCTGTTCTCCTGTTGGTCTTTTTAGATGAACGTTTCTTGAAGTCACAATTTCTGGCAGAACTTTTTTGACTGGCTTTAGTCACCATTGCACAATATTGGCAAAGCTCACCAATCTCATCTCAATGTGCCTTTAATTTTTTATTTTTTTGCGACGGCAAAATTGGACTGAAAATTATATAGTGTAAACCCTTAAGATACTGAGCTGTCATCACTGAAAGCAAAAGTCAGCCGATAGGGGGGACGACGACGACAAGCTGCTATTACGCTAAGGAAAGTATCTATATGCGGTGTTGAAAAGGATTCTGGAAAAAAGAAAAGATCTGGCAGATCAATAAAATCTGGTAGGTATATAAGGATCTCCAGCATGTAGAACAGAATATAAAAGCACAACTGAAAGTCTCAACACGAGGATGTGTCTGCTTCAGCAGAGCATAACGTTTGGGGATGCAGCGCTGATGGCTTGTTTAGCAGCTCGGAAACATGAATTTACGCATCAAAACATGGTCCAGTGGCTTGTGTGGGCTAAAAACCACAAGACATGGACTGCTACGGAAAGGAGGGTTTTACAGAGTGATGAAATGAATCTTATACTTGGGCTTATCATTAAGAGTTTATGTACTCTGAGCTGGTGAAGTTCATGTATATTTACAAGGCAACAGTTCAGCCGGTTGGAAGTATTGCCATGCTTTGAGGACCAGTATAGTACTGAAGGAACCAGTATGGTTATCTTCAGCAGCCTGCCATACACTCTGGTGCAGCAGGATAGTGAACTAAAGCATAAAGTCAAGCTCCATCAGTGCTATTTGAAGAGGGGTGAAATCGATGACATGGTGTATGAAATGAACAGTTTCTGCATGGTTCCCTGTAAATGGAACACCTGTTTACCCCTTTTAACAAGAGTCTTAAGGCAGTTGTTTGGAAAGTCAGTTAATGCTTCTGTGAAATTTCATGAATTTTCAGGTGAATTTGTGAAATAAGCTGTAAATGAGACGTTTGCTCTGTCTCTCATCCTAATACTTCTTTTAGTTTTGTCTTTGGTAAATGTAAATGGTAAATGTGCACTTATATAGCGCTTTTATCCAAAGCGCTTTACACTTTTATCCACAGCGCTTTACACTTTTCATTCACCCATTCACACACACTCACACACCAATGGTAGCAGAGCTGCCATGCAAGGCGCTAGCTTGCCATCGGGAGCAACTTGGGGTTCAGTGTCTTGCCCAAGGACACTTCGACCCGGACCGGGAATCGAACCGCCAACCCTACGATTAGTGGACAACCCGCTCTACCAACTGCACCACAGCCGCCCATGATGCAGTCACCCATGATGCAGTCAAAAAGCTTAAAAAGCTTTATTGGTGAAAATTACCTTTAAACTTCCATTATAAACATGAGGCCAAAAAAGCTGTTTAGTAGAGCTAATTTCTAGCTCTAAAAACGGCCAATAACACAACCACCCAAAAAAGATTTGTTTTTCTGAAATTGTGCTGAAGAATTCCTTTTACCGTATTGATTTCATTTGATATGAGCTGCATAGAAAGGCTGAGGCTACGTCTATGTTAATCCAGATAGATCTGAAAACTGCGTTTTCTTTTTAAAACGCTCTGTCTACAGTGGTGCTTTTGAAGGATTTCCTTGCTTTTTCACACTGAAACGTCTCAAAAGGCTTGCATCCCTATACTGAGCATGTGTAAAATTGTAAGCTATGAAGCTTTGGTCTGCTTCTGTCAAGTGTTTATTTAAAAATGAATCTGAAGGCTGTACAAAGTGACATTAACCTTTTAATGCTATCAAACTGGATAGCAGGCACAAAAACAGCAGTATGACATTGTCCGCCATCTTTGTTTTCAGTTGAAACTAGTGTTTGAATATTTTTTCAGTCCACACTACAATGCAAAAATTTCATTTTCAAATTGATCTACCAGGGAGGATTCTCAATAAGCTGTTTTTGCCAGACAAAAACACTCTGGGTGGATGGAAGGCCAAAACATGGTTTTCACATTTGTCTGCATTAATGTGGACACAACCTGAGGATACTTTTTGAGGATGTAGAGCTGTTGCTGATCTAAATGCCATTTCGTACTTTGTTTTTGTCTGCTGGTCAAGGAGTGTTTAAACCAAAATAAAACAATTGGAGTTGTTTAAAACATGTGAGCGACAACAAGCATGCTGTTTGTAATACAGGTTTCATTACAGCTCCTAGAAACATGTGTATTGTACCCTGTACGATCATGCATTTACATTGCTTTAGAACTATTTTACATTGTTTGTGTACCAGTTCATGGACGTCGGCCCAAAAGCTTCCCATGTGGCCCCCTCGCTGCATCACTGCCGCTCAAAGAGCCTGGTTATGAGTATGGTATAGAATTATCTCCGGTCTCTGACTGCTCCTGATGGCGATATTCTGGCTATACTATTTTTAGAGCACCTTGTTCATAGGCCCCTGGCTTCTAACAAAGTGTTATCCGACCAATTACCCACATCCCGCTTGCTCAGCAGCTAGACACTCCAATACCATGCTCCTCCCAGAGCGGCTTTTCTTCTTTTATATATATTTTATTAAATCAACATTCAATGTGCTCGGAATATGTTCTTAGATTCTTAGACACCCTTATCAGATATTAAATGATGGGACTCTTATCCATGCTTCTCTGCACAGGTGGGTACATCAGATGTGCATAGATTTATGGAAAGATATAAGAAGGGATTGAAAGACTGTGAGGAAAATTATACGAGTGCGGATGGGATCCTCTGGCAGGTGTTGGCACGAGCATTAAAATAGACTGTGTGCTGAATTATGGATAAATATTGACGAATCAATAAATGGCCTTAGCGGCCAAATGGCTGAAATGTGGGATGAATATTTCATGCAGGTCAGCACAGGAACATGGGTGGTAGGTATAAGGAAAGGGAGAAAAGCCCAGGAGGAAGTGGCAGAGAGATAAAAAAAAAAAAAAGACCTGATGCTCTTAGCGCTTGTATAGGTGTTTGAGGAAGGCTCCAGTCCTCCCATGTTTCAGTACAGCCTAGAAATGTTGCGTAAGATACGTGTTCGAGGAGACAGGAGTGGAACAGCAGCGTCTGATATGAAAATCAGGCAGTGGGAAGGGAAGAGAGAGAGTCCCCCTATCTCTCTGGCTCTCAGAAATATGTGGTATGGTGCAAGGTAGGGTGCGTCTGGAGTGGCAGAGGTTTTAGTTATGAAAGGGTAACTAAGGCTATAATGGGTAAATAGAACGGCTGAGTAAATAAGTATAGCGAATAAGGGCTGAAAGGGTTCTATTTGGAGATCTAGAGTGTAATGGAAGGCTGTTTTTCTTGTGATGGATGTTTTGGGGGTGTGAGACAGTTGCTGAGAAAAAGAGGGAATGAAGTGTAGACAGTCAACGCCATGAGTGTCAGGGTAGCAGTTAGACATCCGCAGCACCATCTTGCCTCAGCTCCCTGTAATGTTCCCTGTCAAATGCTGTTTAAAATCCTGGACTCCATCTGTGCATGTTACAGAGCTTTTATTAGGGCTTGGCTATGAAATGATGAATAGCTGCTTTAGCTTTTGGCAGGGCTCATTCCATCTGCTGAGTGTGTATGTGTGTGTGTGTGTGTGTGTGTGGTGTGTGTGTGCTTTTGATTGTGAACACCAAGCACTGGCTTTCTCTTTATCCTCATCCTTATCATCTTTAAACTGAACGTAATTATCTTGAGTGCACTCATGGTAAAGGTCTGTTTGTAATGCACATTTAAAGTGATGCGTTTTGAATTCTGGAATCTGATTGGTCATAAGGTGTTGATTTTAATTTTCAGTAACAGCACAGCTCTGACAATGATGCAAATCACAGGTTTAAGTGTATGCACTCGTTTTAATATCTTTCTATAGTAACAACTCATTCACAGGGACTTGTAAGAGGGCGTGTTCCACATAATCTAATCTGATTTCATAAGAGATTAGCAATCTGTTTTATATGAATCTTTCTTTAAGGACATGTTTATGTAACATGTATGGAAGAAGACTCCAGTGTCCGCGCTTGATCTAGATTTCCCGTTTGTCCTGGTTCAATGATTGTCTTAGTGTTTGATGGTGAGTGCAAGTCTTGCGTTTTTTTTTGTGAAATCTTCAAAACTTCTTAACCTCCGGTCATTCTCGTATCCACTACCATCCAGAACCCTTCCATCTATCCAGTTTCCATAATGCTTATCCTACACAGGGTAATGGTGGAGCATATCCCAAATGATTCTGACCACTAGGCGAATCCCCTGTGATACTTCGCAGGGCACAATTGCTCCCACATTCACGTACTCCTTTACGGGCAATGTTGAGATGCCAATCAGCATCTCAGATATGGGGGAGAAAACATGAGTACCTGGAGGAAACCCCTGAAGAAAGTGGAGAGCATGCAAGCTTCACGCACGCTGGGCGCAGTTGGGATTCAAACCCCCAATCACTGAGGTGTGAGGTAAATGTGCTAACCACTAAGCAACCATGCCCCCTCCCCAACCAACAAACAAGCAAGCAAACCAACCAACCAGCAAACTATAAGCTTTCTGCCAGGGGAGAGTCTGTTACTTGGTAACATCACTTTTTTTTCTTCTTTTTATATATATATATATATAAATTTCTTTTCTTTCTTTTTTTTTTTTTAAAGACCTAAGACCAGGCCCATGGCTTCTCTAACATAGTAATAACAGCAATAGAAACTTGTCTTGTGTCCATTCCACATTAAATGTAACTGTAAATGGTTAAAATGCATGGTGCATCCTTCCTTAGTAAATAAATAATTGTTGACCAATCAGGAATAAAATACATAGAGTCCTAGTATTGTTGTAAAATGAACCGCTCTGAGGTGATAACCCCCCCTTTACGTGTTTCGCCTTGTTACACCACCCAGAATGGATTATTTTCCTGGAACAGCATCTCATGTTTTATTCCTTACTTCCAAGATATGTTGGAACCTTAATAAAGGATTTGTTCCCACTGTAGAAGCAGAGTTTATTTCAATCAGTTTCTTTTTATCCTTCATTACATTGAAAGACTCTGTTTAGTTGTGAAGTCTGGCTCACCATCAGTGAAACATATTGCTTGAAAAACATGTGATGGTTTGAAGACTCTCAACGCTAGTCAGCAGTCAGTGTACGACATTCCGTGTTCCAGAAAAAGACACTGTATGTGAGAGATTGTTTGAACGTGAGCACATGGAGCAGTTAGAATGGGCATGTCTGGAGTGTACCTGCACGCCCCTGATCCCTTCATCTGTCACACTGCCTGCTAATGCATACCACCTCGCATGTGCGCACACAAGCTGCAAAACAGCCATCTCGCGTCCATCTTTATTAGACAGGGAATGAGGAAATATTGTTTTCTCAGCCAGATGGCTGGCGAGACAAGCTTGTCTCATCTGGTTTGTGTGACACGCTTCTCATTGGGTGTGAATGCGCCTCGTGACTAGGATCGTGATTCCCCCCCCTCCCCTCTGGTCTGCACTAGGCTAGGTGTTAGGTTATAAAGAAGCAGTTACAAGCTCTCATTTAACAGTAAACAGCCCTTTAATGTGAACTGTTTGTTTCTCCTCTGTTGGCACTTTTTGGACATGTAGAGTGTTTGGTTGTTCAGCATGTAGTGGTGAGCTGAAGTCTGTAAAGGGCAGCCTGCATACACACTGCTCCATTGTCGAGCACAGCATCCTGCTTTTCCTCCCACAGGAGTCCCATTTATAATCATATTATTTGCTGAGCTGCTGCTGCTAATGCTGGAGCTGGCTTGTGCTTCATGGCAACGTGCAAGCAAGACGTCTGGGGATGTGATGCTGTTACACTCTCGGTGCATTGGTATTCCAGCGGTGTCCTCGGCATCACTTCCAGTTTGCACAAAGCCTCTGGAGGCAAACCAGGACACTGGCACGAAAATGCCATTGTGCTGAGATGAACCTAGTCGCTCTTGCTGTCCATGTCTGTCTGTCTGATTTTGTCTCTTGTGTCTCGGTACAGTTATCCACCAAGGTTTAAGATCCTTTCTAGAGTTAATGAGACGGCTCAACTCTGCCATACTTCAGTTTGTTAGGGTGGAAGATAGCCCCTTATATACCATGTCTCCTCCAATTCATTGTTGGTTCTGTTCGTAACCTATTTTTGCAGGGCCCCCGGATGACTCTGACTCAAACTCTAAATATTTCTGCAAGTTCATTCAAAGGCATTTCGTAAAACCCTAGATACTGTCTGGACTCCCTGTAGTGAAGGACTGCTCTTTTCTTATCCTAGTTTCCCATTCCGTTGTCAGCAAGTAGTTCATGAGACAGTAAACCTTTTTGCACCTCGTAATGTTGTCGGTGAAAAGTGCAACACAATTAAAGCAAGCAAGCAGCGGAATTCAATACCCAAGACAGATTTTGTGTGCTTGAACCTTTCTTTTAAATCCAGTATGCACACAGTATGCAGTATGTGTGTTTTGTATAAAAGAAAGGTTGGAACCTGGGTCTTCTGGATACAACACCGGTTAGCCGGCAGCGTCCCTCTGTATGTGCCTGCCATGTCTGGCTTTATTAATTACACAAGTGTGACCTCTAAACTGCTCCTCGGTGCGCCCAAAGCCGCCTCCAGCAGTTCCACGTTTCACCTCGTGTCTCAATGTTGCTTTTATTGCTCGTGCCTTGACCAAATCGGAAACCTTTTGCCTTACCATGGGCTAAGAAAATATTTCTACAAGATTTGCTGTTCCCTTTGCAGACATTTGAGAATACCTCAATGTGTTGTCATACGTTGAAAGACCAAAGTGGCTCCGTGTGGAGTTTCCTGACAAGCCAATGATTTTTAAATGAAATAAGGTAGTGGAAAAATATGGGAAATGTTTAATTTCTTAGGCATGGCACCATGGTCTTCATTTTTATTTAGTAATCGTTTTATCCTGGTTATGGGTACATGCACACTCAATAACACCTTTTATGTGAAAGGACCAAAAAAAAAAAAAAAAAAAAGTTGTCGATCTTTTCTAGAGTGGTTTGAGCGAGCTACAACAAATGGTGAGAACTAAACTCTAGGAAAAGTTTTGCAGTGAATATTTTCTCAAGTCTGTTTGGTTCAATTACTGCAGTATTAACAACTCTGATGTACTAGTTAGAATGATGATTGGGTATTTTTTGATTTTTGAATCGTTACGTTTTGATAAAGTTAATTTTTATTTACCTGTGTTTTTCGAAAATAAGTTCACATTCTGGCCTATGTTCTCCTTCAAACCCTGACCAAACTGAAGACTGAAAAACATTTATCTATGTGGGCTATATTATACACTATATTATTTATAAAAATATAATATTTTTGAAAACAAAAAACTGATTGTCTACAAGCTTTAAAGCAGAAGATAAATCATTATATTAAAATGCTAAAAAAAAAGAAAAACAAAAGCACAAACTGTAAGTGTTAACTTGTAAAAGGTTGAATGCTCTGCAGTAACACATTCACTCATCTGAACACAGTAACATGTTCCTTTATCCTCTAAATGTTCGACACTTCTTACATTTCAATACAATTGCATGTTCTAACCCCATTACGATTACTGCTCTCATAAAAACACTTACTTTAGTTTCTAAATATAGCATCAAACAACATATTTGATCAAAATGAATATTTTAGTCAGAGTTATTGTGTTTCCTTTCTATTGCGTACTGTTTGACGCGTATGCGTGGACTCGCGCTCATTCAGTGAAGTGTAATGGAGACTTGCTCGGGCAGGATGACACGTTATGTAAAATGGAAATACTGGTGTGAATTTCTAATATTTACAGATAAGGATATAAAGGTAAAATGTCTTTTCTGCGCTGAAGAAAACATGCCTGGAAAACATTAAACAGCACACGTATCCGTCACAGCATCTGACACGAGCCACGTTCTTACTTACACTAGTTTTTCACCGTTGTGAAGTGACCTCATTGACAGGGTTATCTACGGTCACAGATCCGACTAATCCATAATGAAATTCATTTTCCGTTATTTTAATTATCGATTAGTTGTTGCAGGACTAGTTTTCTGGTTTTATGATCCTAAAGAGGGATCAGAACCTGATGTCTTGCAGAAGTTCTAATGAACAATTGTGACTTCCGATTAAAAACAAGAAAAAACTGATGTCCTTTGATGTTGTTGGGTATTGTTCTTTCACGCAATGTAAAGATTGCAAGATAGCTGTTGCCCAAGCCACACTACCGTTTGTTTCATACCCGGACTGTGAGTAGATTGGAGGGGTAATATTTGGATTTTACATTTCTCACACCACAGGATAATCTGGGAAACCAGAAACATCATTTGAAACCAGACTAAAATTGGGACACCTTTTGTGACCGTTGGGACGGGCGAATCAGCCTCCAAATTGACCTGATTATACTCGAGTGTGGGGATTCTCGTACTTTTTGCAGCTGGTCAAGAGAGCATTTTTAAAAAAAATCACGTATGAGTACATGATACTGATACCAAAAAGTGTGACCGACTTTTAAACAATCATGGACGTCACAGAATATTTTGTTTTTCTCTCTGTATGTTGGTTGTATTATGTGGTGTTAGCAATTATCTCCTTGTGCTGAATGTTATAATTAAGATGTCATGCCATTTAAACATGGCATTGTCATTACAAATGTGCGCGTGGTGCTGTTAATTGTACCTTGACTTGCAAGGAAGATGTAGACCCTAGAGAAAGGAAGTGGATGTGTTTCAGCGCTCTCATATGAGATTTGTGCTGCTCACAGATTTCTTCATGAATATAATTCAACTATTGAAATACTAAGCTGCTTATTTAAATGTGTACAACAAGGCTTTTTATTGAGAACATGTACAGTGCCCTCCACTAATATTGGCACCCTTGGTAAATATGAGCAATGAAGGCTGTGAAATTTCTTTAAATTTTTGATCTTCAGTTAAAAGAATTCACAAATACTCAATAATAATAATAATCTGTTAAATGTGTGCAACAATTATTGGTGCCCATTTTATTCAGTATTTTTGTGCTACCTCTCTTTGCCAAGATAATAGCTGAGTTTTCTCCTATAATGCCTGATGAGGTTGTAGAATACATGGCAGGTGATCTGAGACTATTCCTCCATACAGAATCTCTCCAGATCCTTCACATTTTGAGGTCCACCCTGGTGGATTTTGTGGTCATTAAACCATTTTTGTGTTGATTTTGATGTATGGTTTGGATCATTGTCCTGCTGGAAAATCCAACCATAGCTCATTTTAAGCTTTCTGGCAGAGGCGGTTTGGTTTTCATTTAATCTGATATTTGATGGCATCCATGATGCCATGTATAATAATAAAATGTCCAGGTCCTCTGGCAGAAAAACAGCCCCAAAACATGGAAAAATCCACCAGCATATTTAATCATGGGCATGAGGTACTTTTCCATATGGCTACCTCTGTGTGTGCGCACAAAAACCACCTCTGGTGTTTATTCCCAAAAAGTTCTATTTTGGCCACAGAACCCGATCCCATTTGAAATTCCAGTAGTGTCTGGCAAACTGAAGATGCTTGAGTTTGTTTTTGGATGAGAGTAGAGGCTTTAAAAAAAAATTCTGGAAACCCTTCCAAGCAACTTATGTAGGGGACTTTGAATTGTATTTTTGAAGACTTTTTGACCAAGTCGCAAAAAAATTCTGCAGTTCCCCAGCTGTGATTATTGGAGATTATTTATTTATTTATTTATTTATTTATTTAGTTATTTTTTAAGCCACTCAAACCATCCTCTTCAGTATGTTGAGGCAGTACACATACACATGTCCTTAACCAGGTTTAATTCAACATCTCGAGTGGACTGGAGCTTCTTAATTATTGCCCTGATGGTGGAATAGGGCATTTTCAATACTTGTCCTATATTTTAATAGCCTCTTCCCATTTTGTGAAGCTCAACAACCTTTTGCCGCACATCACAGCTATATTCCTTGGTCTTACCCATTGTTATGTATGACTATGGGGAATTTTGCCTGTCATGGTTGAACAATTTCCTTTTCCTAGTCACCCAGGCATACTAAAATGTAAATATCAATGGAAATCCACTTCAAATATATTTCCTCCCTATGAATTCATAGGGGTGCCAATAATTGTTGCATGCCTATATTTAATAATTTTTGTGTATATATTATTTTGTATAAACCTGTTTGCAATTGTTTATCCATAAAAGTAGAATGTTTTTGTGAATATATATATATATATATATATATATATATATATATATATATATATATATATATATATATATATATATATATATATATATATATATATATATATATATATATATATATATATATATATATAATAAAAATATATATTTTTGTTAAAGATCAAAAGGTTAGACAATTTTTCATAGCCTTATTTGCTCATATTTACCATTTGTGGTAATATTAGTGGATGGCACTGTATATAGAGAACATATTAAGTTGACATTGAGCTGTTTGAGGTTAAGAGTCCAATAAAAACTCCTTCAATCCATTCATCTGCCCTTGTAGATTTCGTGTGCATTAGGAAATTAGCCTATGTTAAAAAAAATAAAAATAAATAAAGAGAACTCGTATTCCTCATTGGCAGCATATACGTCTGACCATGAGGCAGAATTGTTCTTAAGATATGCTTTCATTTAGCTAGAGGAGAGAAAGTGATCTATACCTCTTATAGAACTTTTTATTATTATTCTATGTTCATAGAATCTATAGTTTGTAGCATATCTGTACTGGTCATCCATGTTGGACAGGCTCTTAAACAGCACATATTTTACGTCTCAAATATGTCTAATATGATTCTAGACACCTTCATTAGAGCAAGGCATCACCTCGCTTAAAAAAAGTATGTTTCTGCCTTCCTGAAATGAAAAATTTCCCATTTACAGAAGTGTGCTGAAATGAACATTGCTTCCCCTCCATCTCCCTTCTCTCTCAGCACAAAGCTCAGCAGCCAGCGCTCGGCTCTAACTGAGATTGACATTTTCTTCCTAATGAAATATGCTCCAAAAATTACAATCCATATTTTGAGGTAATGAAATCATCCAGAGTCTCTTTCTGGCACTCCTCCCCACACCCAGACAATTAAAAAAAAAAAAAAAATGTATAATTTTTTTTTTGCCATTTGCTCATTATTCCTCATTCACTCACACTGTCTGTGGATAGTTCCTCTGCTTTCCTATTCCCTCTTTCACTTTTTTTCTTTCTTGCTGTTCTGCTCTAAATGTTTGCATAGTCTATTTTCACCCAGTTTTGTTTCCAGACTCCTGAAATCCCCAACCCCTCCCCCTCCCCCGTCTGTACTCTGGGTTGTTTCTTTTCTCCTGTTCTCCTATCAGCCTTTTACATTTTCTTTCATGTATAGTATTAAATGACTTATTCTCTTCCCTATTATTCAGCATTGTGTTCATGTTTTTATATTGTGTTTGACACATGTTTTTTCTTTTTTTATACAGTGTTATTTTGCTGTGCAGTTATTGTTCAGTTATTTTTTCCATTTTCTTCTATTTATTTTCTATTCTCCTCAGTTTTCTGAGTGTCTTTTTGTTCATTTAGCTGTCTTCTACTTCTGATTTTTATCATTCCTTCTTCTCTACCTCTGCTATGATGACTCTGGAAAGGCCTAATTATTAGATTAGTTGAATCAAAAGTATTCAAGCAGGGAAAAAAACTAAATATCAGTTCTCCAGGATCAGGGTTGGGAACCTCTGTGACCCTGTTTTTTTTTTTTTTTTACTAAGGTTTCAAATAAATAGGAATTGTGTGCACTCTGATGATCTGCAGGTGGTGTTCAAAGGATAATTACATGCATAGTGGGATGAGAAAACGACATTTAAATGAGGTTGTGGGTGAAACGAAATGAGTAACAGGGGAAGTTAAAAATAAACCGAGTTGGGTGATTTTGATTCCATGCATTAACACATTACCTTCTGAAACAGGGTGTGCTTGACTGACTTGCACAATACCCAATAGAATTTTGACACCTGAAACCTGACACAAAGTTAGCAAGATAGCCACATTATAGAGAACAAAGAAGAGATTGAGAAGCACTGACGGTGCTTAAAGATGGAACAGTGTTCTCACTCAGTCTGAGGAAGCGACACATTCTACCAATGAACAGCCTCATCTTGGTAAAATACCTCTGAGAAGTGCCTCACATAACCATGACCTTGTGCAAATTCTGGCCTCTTCAGAAAGGAAAAATTGCCAACTCACTTTTTTACTTTACGTACATTTTAATTTTTTTTATTAATTTATTTATTTAAAAGTGTGTAGTAAGAGTATGCAAGTATTGGGACATACAAACACGTCATGTAATGGAAAAGAACGTTGTTGCCTAGTTACACACACTCTCTGTAAAGACTCCTCATTGCATTCCTGCTTTTCTTCATTCATAAGTCCCAATATTTCATTTACGTTTCATTTGCACCTCTCTAAATGCGTTACACTCGTCTGCCATGTTTACAGGTTGAAGTCGGCGAAGAAAACGTTAACAAAACTCCTCCCTCCTGCAAGGAGTTGTTGGCAGTATTAACTGAAAGTGTCCACAGATCCACACTTTGAAAATCTACAGGACATGAAAAAGTTTGACTCTAGATATGGAGCGTAAAATATTTTTGATCAGGGGAGGAGCATGGTGGCTTGGTGATTAGCAGCTTTGCCTTTGACCTCTGGGGTTGGGGGTTCAAATCCTGCCTCTGCTCTGTGTGCATGGTGCTTGCATTTCCTCCCCAGTCCAAAGACGTGTGCTGTTTTCTGATTGGCATTTCCAAGTTTTCCATAGTGTGTGCGATTGTGCCATGCAATGGGCCAGCACCCCATCCATGGTGTTCCCCCTGCCTTGTTCCCCGATTCCCCTGCGATAGGCTCCAGGCTCACAACGACCCTGTGTAGGATAAGCGATATAGAAGATGGATGGATGGATGGGTTTTGGATAATTTTTCTGGAAGTGACCAATTAAAACCAATAAATTTTTTACCCCTCAAATATTTCAGTGGCCCTAATACAAAGGGACAAATCTCAAACAGGAATTGTTTTCAGGGGCATTTTACGTTCCTCTAACGTGTATAATGCTTTAAAAAAAAGGTATTGTTTTGCAAACTTTGTACTACATGCAGTCTTGTTTCTGCTACAGGGAAAAATAAAATACAACATTTAGACAACTAGAAAACACTTTAATGAAGCAATTTGTCATTTTTTATGGCTTTGTATTACTGCAGCAAAGTAATTTGTTCCTTTTTAGTTAAAATTACCTTAGTAAATTCTTATTTAAATTCCTATTACAAATAGGTCATTATACAATTAGGTCTTATTGGTCAATTTTAAGATTTTCAGATTGTTTTATGAAAGTCATTACGTCAATAAACATACTTATTTTTACTCAGAGTTTCTGCTTAAAATACTGAAAGAGGATGTAGTTAATATCTGCTGTTGAACTGTAGTCTTATTTTATTGGTAGAAGCATGTCAAACTGAATATTAAGTCAAACCTATTAAATGGGTATTTTGCTCATTTAACCAACATAAACCTGTTTTGCTTAGGTATAAACTTATAAATTTAGCTGTTCAGAGATTTAATCTATTCACACCTTTTGCTTACACACAGCTTCATTTGAAATAAAGTTTTTAATTCAGTGTTTTTAGAATTTATATAATGTATATTTCCAATACAATGTATTTGCATTCAATATAATCAAGGACACTTTCACTCCTTATACATTAAGTACACAAGGTCTTAACAAGCCAAGTGTTAATAAGGTCAGTAGGTTAATGGACCTTCAAATGGTAAAAAAACGGTCACATTTTGAAATGACTTGAAGTCTTGTTTTTCTTTTTTTTTTCCTTTTTTTCTTGTTATATATCTAACACATTTCTGAAGTTTGAGTTCCCACTTTTGTGGATGCACGAATTGCAGGAATGCTGGTCACAGAAACCATAAAATAATAATAATAATGCTTCCAGAGAGACGGTGTCTAAAATGATGACTGCTTGTTTAAAAAAAGAGAGAATAGCTGTCTAGGGAAATAAGACCAGCTTTAGAAAGTTTCAGCTCAAGGACAGGGCTAGGTACTCACATACAGCGGAATAAGCTGGAGTAATGAGGACAAGGCCCATCACACAATCTATACCTTGGAGCTTTGGATTATTTTTTTTTTAAAACATAATTTTTTTTAAACTGCCTTTGTTCTCAGCTGCTTAGCATGGTACTTCTCCTATTGTACATAAAATGGTTCATTTTTTTTTTCAAAGGTGTTGAATAGGCCTGAAGCATCTATAAAGACAAAAGGCAGTTGAACTAAATGCATTAAGACCAAAATAAAATTACTGTCTCTCTTTGAGAGTATAATATAAAGGGCTCCTAGAAGAGACAAAAAACACAGATTTGCCACACTGCTTTGGGCCAAATGCATTAAGCTTTTCTTTTAAGAATTTCACATCTTGCAGGTTTACAATGAATGTGAGCAGAAGATTTAAAGGATGCAAGTCGTTATGTTTAATACCCAAAATACTGAAATGCTACAAAATTTAAGTTTGTGTGAGGAAGAAAACTTGGGATGTGCTGTAGTGGGGAAAATAATCCACAGTGGGGTGGTGTGATTGCATTACCACCCTGAAGATGATTTCTTTTCAAGAACACCACATTCTGAAGGGTTTTATTCTTTACTTAAACCACACTGCAACAATTTGCCAACAATGGGCATATGTTTTTTGTTTTGTTTTTTAAGCCATTTATAGTTACATTAATTAAATCTTGAAGTTAATAAGAGCAAGAAATGCAGCTTTTCGTGTTACTAAGAAACCAGAAAGATGTGTCTTGAGGACTTTCCTGAGGAGGTTCACGTCGCAACTTTTTTTTTTTTTTTTTTTTTTTTTTAAACAGAATTTTAAATGGTTTGTTTTTTGACATGGGTTTTAATTAATTAGTTTTTGGTTCACAACCATGTGTTAACGTGGGCAACGTGCTGAATGAAAGTGCAAATTCACTCCCTGACCGTGGATGCCACTTATTGAAAAGCAGAAATACCCCGGTACACAAGGTGGCGCTGCACAACTTTGTTTCCGACACCCACTGATCACTGAGAAGAAGAGGACAGCCAGTATTTACGCCTTTGCAAAAAGCTGTTCACGCACTTTTTGTTAACTGGCTAAAGCACGCATGCACTTTTGTGAAATATAAGGTATTTGGCTCCTGCAACAATTACTTCCTTAAAACTCTAATTTTAAACAATATAATCCTTATTTATTTATTCTTTTTTAAAATCAATTCTCAGTCACAGCGTTTACATACCTATGGGACCCAGCTTATTTAACTTTTGTAATAGATTAATCAATTTGATTTATTTTTTTATTTTTTTTGGGGTGTGTGTGTGTGTGTGTTTAAGGGAACTACTGTTGTGCCCAATTGTTGAATATGTAGTAGTTACCACTCAATGGGGCCAATTAACTATTTGAATAAGAGGTCAATATTGCTTATATGCATACATATTCTGGGTGAAAAATAAATACAACGGTCTATCAATCAGCAGATTATCATTTGCATATTTGCCGGGACGAGACAAATAAGCACAGTGCTATTTAATGTAGGAAGCAATACTGAAGGAATTAAATGGACCACTTTGAATATATGCTTGCTTATCAGTGTCCTCAAAAAAATGGCCACAACGTAATAAATGATTCATGATCAATTTTGAACTAGCATGTAGCCCGACTTGAGCCTTTAGCTCCATTGTGTTGCTACTCATTCATCATGCAATTATTTATATTATTTTATTTTATTATATAGTATTTAGTGGGTAATATTGAATCTAGTGATTTCAAACAAAACCTTCTTTGTGTGTAGGCAGAAGGATTTAGGAGAGGGCATTTTATTTCGGGTGCATCACTTTTATGCACTGTCTCTAAAATGAGTGCTTGCATCTTTTTCTTTTTCGGCTTCCTTGTCTGCAAGACAGGTTTTTAATTTTTAGTTATTTTATTTTAGTTTTAACTTCAGTGGCTCTGGGCACGTGAGAAAAAGCCTGAATCTCATTGGTCGGCCAGTTTTTAACGTGTTGTGTGAAATAATAAACAAACCCCTTGACCTTAAAAATAAAAAATAAAATAAAAAAGTGAGGCTTTGATGCGTGGTTGTGAACACTCCCATTGACATCTGTTGCTTTAGACAACACAATGAAAAATGGTCCAGGTTTGAACAGGCCTTTACATCTGACTGTTACAAAGTGCTGACAATGGAGACTCCTTAGAGAAATGTTAAATAAACGTCTGTTTACAGAAATTTTTACAATGCCCAATGTTTCCTCAATTCGACATTGGTCATTGTTAACACTGATTATTAGGCTTGGATTACACGATGCATTCATCATATAGGTCCCTGTGAATGAGCTCTTACTTTACAGATGATTGGCGTATTACAGTGAACACTTTGATATAAACTTGTGATTTACTTTAGGACCAGATCTTCTGTCAGAGCTGCCGTTATAGAAAATAAATTTAACCGAATCGAGAGTTCAACTGTTCTGTGGTATAAATGTATGCAATCAGTTGCATCTCTTCAAAAATTTAATAAAAAAATGGTTTCTATCTGAATTTTACAGCAATCTTGTGGCACTCTATCTTCAAACTAAGTGCGTCTTTACACACTGGACCTGCATCGATGAATGCTTTGGGCAATACTTTTAATAATTTTTGGTTCATAATTAAACTTTTGATGAACGAACTGATGATCTGCCGCAGGATTCGGTGCCATTCTGGGACATGTTCCATATCCTGTACAACTTGCACAAGTCTCCAGTCATCATGCTGTCGTCTCTGTTGCTCAAAAATTTCCATGTCTTTTTGAAACACCAGAAGGAACTAACTTTGCAGGCTGTAGCATGTTAATCTTTAAAAAAAAAAAAAAAATTACACTAGTTTCCGACTTCCCAGTCAGCTAAAGCAGTTGTTCATAGGTACTTTGTCTTAGTGATGTCACAACTAATGATGGCAGGATGCTGCTTTTTATTTTTTTATTTTTATTTATTTATTTATTTTTTTAACATACTGATTCTGAAAGCTTGAGTATCAGCGAATATATTACACCATGACTGCAGATTTTTTATGTTCTTTCACACCAAAATCACTTGCACTACAAATATCTCTCTCTCTCTCTCTCTCTCTCTCTCTCTCTCTCTCTCTCTCTATATATATATATATATATATATATATATATATATATATATATATATATATATAAAAAAAAAGACAAACATGGAATCGGATACGTTTTCTTCCTACTTTGTAGCTCAAAGTCAAAACTTGCCAACCCGAGCTCCCACTTCCAAGGTAACAAAGCACAATTTATTTTTAAATAACAATATATATTTATATATGTTGTTTATTTAACAATATATATTTGTTAACGAGGAGCTAGACAACACACGTGTGAATAGACTGCCATTTACAGTTGGGCGACATTTCGGTTAAAGAAAATCAGCACTGTTTGCAGGTACATGACACCTTTCACATTTACATTTCATCGCTTCAAAATGTGGGGAAAAATGTGCAAAAATATGAAGGAAAAAAATGTAAATCCAAATCACACATAAATTTGAACAATCGATAATGATGGGTGCAGAGATACAAGGTTGTTGGAAGTGGCAGAGGAAGCTCAATCCACCAATGAGAAGCCAGGACAGTAACCAGAATCAACATTTTAGTGAGGTCCATGTGTCTTAAACCAATTGCTAATTTCTAATCTTATGTTCTATTCTTCAATAAATTACTGTGATTATGTATTGATATTGACTACATACAGCTCTCTCTCTGTCTCTCTGCTTCTCTGTGTCTCGGTGTGTGTTGTGTCTATAACAGGCTTTTAAAGGTAATATTTATGTATTTGGATTATTATAATTACCCTATTTACACTTTAAAATATGGCTACCACAGCTTGCTGTGAATTGAGCAACTGCAATTTGATGTTTAACAGATGAGCTGGCAGGCATTGACAGCTGTTGTAGCCCATCCTCGATATCTCTCAAGGTTCGACATGTTGTGCGCGCTTAGCTTTTCTGTTCACCGCGGTTGTAAAGGGTGGTTATTTGAGTTACTCTAGACTTCCTGTCAGCTAGAAGTATTCTGGACATTC
This sequence comes from Ameiurus melas, assembly GCA_012411365.1. Classification (NCBI taxonomy): domain Eukaryota; kingdom Metazoa; phylum Chordata; class Actinopteri; order Siluriformes; family Ictaluridae; genus Ameiurus; species Ameiurus melas. The sequence continues at coordinate 13,027,739 of CM022769.1, forward strand.
TCTGACCTCTCAAGACGTATAGGTTTTTTTTTTCTTTCTTTCTTTTTTCTTCTTTTTTTTTTTTTTTTTCTTTGTGTAGTGTTGTGCGTGTGAAAATCCCAGATTAATTTTTCTTGAGATGCCATCTCCTCTGGAACAAACAACCATGCCACAGTTTAAGTCACTGAGATTAAATGAATGCTTAAAAATACTCTATATCTGTATCTGCATTATGATATGCCTTGTGCTGCTGCCACATGATTGACTGATTTGGATAATTGCATTTGTACACAGTGTATATACAGTCAGGTCCGTAAGTATTTGGGCACAATTTTCGTGTTTTTGTCACAAACACTGCCACAATGGATTTGAACTGTAGACTTTCAGCTTTAATTCAAGGGGTTTAAGAAAATCTTGTATTAACCGTTTAGGAATTACAGCCCTTTTTTTTGCTTAGTCCCCTCCATTTTCACGTCATTAATACTACATTTTAACTACCCAATCCAAATTGAGCTCTTTCTAATTGATTTATAATGCATTAAATGCCTGTTTAAAACAGTGTGCGTGTATCTGCTTACTTATTTAATTCATAGCTTCACAAAATGGTGCATCTGGCTTTTCTGATGTGTGTTTTTGTGGGTTTTTTTTTCCCCTTTCCTTACTGCAGTATTCAGTATTGCAGACGTGTAAATCATGTGGTTTCTCATGTTGACTGAGCAGGCTTGTGAGTAGTAATTGCTAGATGGAGGAATGATGGAGGTATAGCTGGTGAACAGAATAAATGAGCAATGGTGTCTTCCCCTGATGGTCTAATTGCTTGGCTGGAGCATCTGGGCTGGGCTGCTGCCATTTCACTGTGACGTGTTCGATCTGTGAAAACTAGGAGGAATTCAGAGGCCAATTTCTCAGCCCTGATGGAAAGGCAAGCAAAGTGCCTGTCATGGGTCTGTGTGTAACGTTTGTGTACACGTTTTCAATTGAGCTGTATTAGCTGAAATCTGAAAGAAACCGCTATAGTCACAAATTTTCAATACATCTAAACATTATCACATTGGTGCGATAAGCAAGGTAAGTGTAGGGATAACTGAAATGTGTGAAAGAGTGAGAGGAAATGGTTAAAAATTATGAACACCTTTTTTTTGTTTTTCCTCTCGCTTTATGAAAAACTAAAATGCGACTGGAAGCTTTTCACTGAAGATTAGAGCTCAGGTGCTTTGGACAGCTTCTCTTTAATTTTTTGCATACTGTATTATATCAACATTCGGTAATCATAATTTCGAGCAATTAAATGCTTATTCCAGGCAATTAACAGTTTTTAAAGGGAAATAAAAAGCCATTCTAATAATGCTGCAGTAGGCAGAATAATGGACAGCACCACAGGTACACTCTTAAAATTAATGGTGGCAGAAATGGCTTTTTAGAATGATGCCATAGAAGAACCATTATTTTTGGTTTCCTAAATAACATTTTGATGGATTTTCTTTTGGTGCCACAAAGAACAACAAAAAATCTGCGTGAATGTTCCCATTATGGATCAGGAAGGCTCTTTGTGTTGGAAAATTGCAGAGCTTGAAAGGTAATCACTGTATTATTATTCGTCCTTCTCGTTTTCTACTTCTTTTTCTTTGTACTCCTTCTACTACTCCCTCCTCTTCTTCTTCTTCTTCTTCTTGTGTCTCCTCCCTCCACTCTTCACGTTTTCTCATCCTTCTTTTTCTTCCTCTCTTACTCCTCCCTCTTCTTCTCTTGTTCCTTCTTCTGCTGCTTCTTCCCTCTCCCCCTTTCTCCACTTGGTGTTTTTTCTCTTTGATTGCAAAAGCTCTGCTTTTAAATGCTTTTAAACTTTTGTCTGTCTGTCAATCTTTCACCTTCTTGCAAACATGATGTATAATTCAGCTTATTCTGGCAGCAACAAAAATAGTTCAAGTTTAGGCGCAAGCTGCAACAACTAATCGATTATGAAAATTGTCGACGAATCTCATTGGATCTCATTGGTCTGTGCGCGGTACATTTACACATTACGTTACTTCTGTTCCAAAAAACACGCTTCGGAGAGTAAATAAAGTTCCCAAATGATGCATTATGCTTTAAATTATGCATGATGCATTACTGTCTTGTGCAGTGTTTCTGTGGACCCCTAGTGGTCAGTGTATTTGTAGGGGCTCTGTATAAAGGTTTTGAAAATGTCCGTCCATCCATCCATCTTCTACCGCTTACTCCTTTTCACGGTCGCGGGGGAACCTGTAGACTAATCCAGGGAGCATCGGGCACAAGGCGGGGTACAGGCACAGGCACCCTGGACATCGCAGGGCACATTTTGAAAATGTATCCAAATATATTCAAATGAGATGTTTTCAAATTAATCAATTTAGTTATTTACAAATATCATGTTGGCGGAGCTGACGACAGTTCATTGGTGGATTTATTTGCAAATGAAATTATTTGCAAAAACCTGTTAGTGGTACACTTTCAAGTGTCACATTGCTTAAAATAAACAAGATAATTCAGAGAGTCAAATTGAATGTCACACCATTAATAAACATGTAATTGAACCTGGTATTTGTACCAATGGTATCTGAACAAACCCCTGCGGAATGACCGGTTCTACCAGGGATTGCTAAGAATTCTGTTGAATTCTGTGCTGTTTGTGCATCCATAAAGAGTACTGCTTAAACTCTCTCTCTCTCTCTCTCTCATGTGTAATTGAACGAATAAATAAGTGTTTATGTATTACTTTATATAGATGCTAAAAATGAACTGAATTAAATTACAGTCTTTAATTATGTATTCTGATTTTTGGGTTCTTTTCAGTCTTAAATAACTGTACAAACAGTTGTGTAAAGTTTTAGTCTTAAGTTTATTTGTAACACTCGGTTTGTGGATTATATTTTGAAAAAATGGCACTCTAAGCCGCCCCCAATCTGATTAATTTGAAAAATGCTTATTTGCAGCCATAGATTAGACTGAAGTTCGGTGTTGCTGTTCCAACTTTTGGGGTTGAGTTGAGAGTTCAGGTTACTGTCGCGGTGGAGCTTGTACGTTCTCCCCGTGTATACCTGGCTTTCCGGCTTTCCTTCAGGTTCTCTAGTCGCGTTCTCAAAACATGGAGGTAGGGGAATTAGTAACCAGGGGCCATATTATAGAAAGCGCCTCATTCCAAAAACTTATGTTTAGTAAAATGACGACTATGGTTAAGATCCCATTTAGTACAGCAGATGTATTACAGAATAAGAATTCCTAAATTCATGACCCGAACTGCCGAACTTGAAGGATCCCCAAAAAGCTGTCTTAACTTGTGTTCTTCTGTTTAACTGCTTTACATCTCTTTATACTGCAGCAGGTGAAAATAGACACCAAATTATTTAAAGGCTTATGAAAGCAGACTGGAACGATGCTCAAGCTGCTCAGCTATAACTGAATCCAACTACACAAATGTAGTTTGTGTACACTTTTACATGTTTTGTGTTCAGTCTCATTGACGCGTTTCCATTCTGGTTTCTAGATAGCAGATACAATATTTAACTATATCGAAGCTTGACGGAGGATGTGAAAGATATCACTCTTAAATGAAGATAGGATTTCCTTTTGGATTGTGAATTTGTGGAAAAAAATCTGATGCTCATAAATTCTGTAGTGCCCTATGTGACAAAGTTTTTAAACACATGACAATGCCGCCCATATGTGGTTCTTCCCCAAACTGTTGCCACAAAGTTGGAAGTACAAAGTCTTGGAGACCTTTTGTATGCTTTAGCTTTAAGATTTCCCTTCACTGGAACAATGGCCCTGTGCAAAAAGCGAGCTTCCGGAAGGCATGTGCCAAGGTTGGTGTGAAAGAACTCCAGTGGCCTGCGGTTGAGTGCTGACCTCAACCCCACTGAACACCACCTTTGGGATAAACTGGAACATCGACTTCACCTCAAGCTCCCTCACTGAAATCATTGCCTGACTTCGCTAATGCTCTTGTGGCTGAATGGACAAATCCCCACAGACACTACCTAAAATATACTGTAAAGCCTTCCCGATTGAGTTGAGGCTGTTATAGCAGCAAAGGGAGGACAAACTCTGGAATGGGATGTTCGACAAGCACATAGTCATGTGAAAAAAGTATACCTGGACTGTTGTTTCTGCTAGGGGGCCATAGTAGCTTCTGAGGCCAAAGGTGTAATTACTTTTTCCACAGAAGAATATCATGTCTATTGAGGTTTCTGTGGAAAAAAATGATTGAAAAAAAAAAAAAATCTAATTTTACCTGTGGGTTTTTCAGGTATATAATTTTTTATTAATAGGCACTGTTTCAAAGATCAAATGTTTGTCCGGGGGGAAAAAAAAATTCCATTGGTTGTACGTGTATTTTTTTCACGTAACTGTATGATGCCAATTGTTAGGTGTCCACATAATTCTGGCCATGTATAATGTATATTTCTATTGTGGCTCAGTAGATGTGCATAGAAGAAAATATCTGAGCTCAGGGACTTAAGCTGGGCACTGGGAAGCTCCATGGGGGCAAAATGTTGTCTCTGCTATTTATAACAGCATTTCCGTCCTTTCACCACAGGTTTCATGTCTGTTCCACTTCCCAACCTGACACTGTCGCATTACATAACAGCAGTATGTCTTCTCAATCCCAAACACAGTGTTTCACAGTACTGTTGATGCCTATATAAACATAATTCAACAATTTATTAGCCATTATTCTAGACCTTTCAGACACAGTAAATTAATTACATGATGAAAATTCAAATGGGACACTTTGTACATCAGCTTCGATTTAAGCAAATTATTCCCAAATATTGCAGTATTCTCGGTCACCGGAAGAACAGTAGCTCTTCTGTTTTTATTTTTCTTCTTCTTCTTGCAGATCAAGCTAAACCTGAGCATCATGATCATTGGAATAACACATTTCTGGATTGTTTTTGTATAACTGTATAGGCTGAAGTGTTATTCCACTTGTACCACAGCAGTTTGCCTACAATTACAAATTTTAATTTATTAGTGAATGGAACATTGCGCTTTTAACTGCTTCTAGTTACATTTGTTGTGAACCATCTGCGAGACAAGTTAGTTACAGTTAGCTTGTGGCATACAAACACAGCTAATGTGATCCTGACACTAAAGACTCCTTTCATAAATTTGAAATAAACGTCTCCTTAACACACAGCTGCATCACATTTAATGTTTTTTATTTATTTATTTATTTATTTTGTACACACTTTTTAAAAATAATGTATTAGCCTTAGATTATATGGAGCATCTGCCGTAAAAGTCTCTGTGTGAGCTGTTTACTGTAGAAATGATAATGTATTAGAAAGAGAGCCAAGTCATTTGTTACAACTGGAACTACTGTCGAAGCTGTGCTGTTCTAGGAAATGAATGCACACCTTTTGACTCAAGAATTTCACCCTGCTCTCATTTAATATTGCCCAAAATTTCTATGTCACAGTCACTTAGATTTTGGATCAAGATCGCAAGAGATCTATTAAATGGATATGCTCAGCACTTTTATACATACAATTAAGCAGTTAACATCATTCCATCTTGTATCACGCACTATACATATCTTGGTTTCTCCGCTCATTTTTCACCTGTCTTGTAGACGGTAGTTTAGTAAAAAATAAAACATACAGTGTGTGTGTGTGTATATATACATATATATATATATATATATATATATATATATATATATATATATATATATATATATATATATATATATATATATATGTATATGTATATATGTATATATATATATGTATATATATATAGAGAGAGAGAGAGAGACTTTATACAGTGCTGCTGTGAAAGTATTTGCCCCATACTGATTTCTTCTGTTTTTGTGCATCATTTTAAATTGTTTCATAAATGGAAACAGAATTTAAGATAAAACATAAGCAACATTAGTAAACCCAAAATACAGCTTTTAAATTATAATTTTATTTATTGAAGCAAAGTTGTCCAATACCAACAGGCCATGTGAAAATGTTTTTTGCCCTTGTAGTCACTAGTTCCCCAGATCTATGTAGCTGCACTCATAATGCCGTTCACCTGGACTAACTGCAACCAGATCTGATTACTGCAAACCCTGTTCAATCAAATCAACACTTAAATAGAACATTTTCAACAGCATGAAGTTGGTTAAAAGGTCTTGCACACTAACACTATGCCAGAATTGAAAAAAATTCGAGATTGAGGAAGAAGGTGGTTGTAATGCTTCAGTCTGGGAAGGGTTACAAAGCTATTTCAAAGGCTCTGGGGCTCCAAAGGACCACAGCGAGAGCCATTATCTCCAAATGAAAAAAACTCTGCACAGTAATGAACCTTACCAGAAGTTGATGACCTTTGCAAATTCCTCCAAGAGCACAGCAATTACTCATCCAGCAAGTCACAAAAGAGTTGAGGACATCATCAAATGATGTACAGGCCTCTCTTGCATCAATGAAGGTCACTGTTCATGACCCCACTATCAGAAAGACACTGGTCAAAAATGGCATCCATGGAAGAGTGGAGGTTAAAACCACTGCTAACCCAGAAGAACATTAAGGCTCGTCAGAATTTTGCCAAAACACACCTTGATTTTCAAACCTGTTAGGAGAATGTTCTGAGGATTTTTGGGTTGAAAGTGGAACTGTGTGGTAGACGCAGGTCCCGTTACATCTGCTGTAAACCAAACACAGAATTCCACAAAAAGATATACCTACCGTCAAGAATGGTGGTGGAAGTGTGATGGTGTGAGGATGCGTTGCTGCTTAAAGGCCTGGGCAACTTGCAGTAAATGAGGGAAACATGAATTCTGCTCTCTACCAGAAAATCCAAGATTAGAATGTCTGGGCTTCAGTCCATTTTGAAACTCAAGCGCAACAGGATTATGCAGCAAGACAATGATCTGAAGCTTAGGAGTAAATCCTAGTCCTAGAAGTAAGTGACTGACGGATCTCTTTGCATGGCAGCTCTGATGCCATTGGTGTGCGTGAGTGGCTGAATAAGAAAAGTGTAAAGCGCTTTGTAGAACCACTAAGGTTAAAATAAAGCATTGTCGGTGTATACAATCAGATGTCTAAGAGTTTGTACATGATTTCCAAGATTTAATGAATCAGGGTTGATTTTATAGGAGCTACCAAGTTCCTGCTTTTGACATGGTGGATAAATACATGGCTGACAGTCTGTAACTTGAAACTCAAACAGAACTGGATTATGCAGCAAAATGGTGATCCAAGCCATAGGAGTAAATCCACCTCTGAATGTCTGAACTAAAGCAGTTCTGTAAAGAATGGCTGGTCAGTTCAAGGGTCAGTTCTGGGTCCACTCCTCTTTTCTATCTACACTACATCTCTCGGTCAGGTGATTGAGTCTCATGGCTTTTCCTATCACTGCTTTGCTGAGGACACCCAGCTCTATTTGTCCTTCCAGCCTGACGACCCATCTGTTTCTGCACGCATCTCTTCTTGCCTGTCAGACATCTCGGTCTGGATGAAGACGCACCATCTTCAGCTTAACCTGGGAAAATCTGAGCTTCTCGTCATACCAGCCTATCCCTCAATCAACCAGAACTTCACTGTACAGCTCAGCTCACTTACACTCATGCCAACCAAGACGGCCAGGAACCTTGGGGTGATTCTTGATGAGGGCTTGACATTTACAGACCACATCTCAGCAACTGCAAGGTCCTGTAGGTTCATCCTGTACAACGTCAAGAAAATCCGACCATTCCTCAACAAACAGGCTACACAGATACTAGTCCAGGCTCTTGTCATCTCTAAACTGGACTACTGCAACTCACAGCTTTCAGGCCTCCCAGCCAGCTCCATCAAACCCCTTCAAATGATTCAGAATGCTGCAGTGCGCCTTGTCTTCAACCAGCCCAAGACTACTCATGTCACACCCCTCTTCATCTCCCACCACTGGCTTCCTGTAGCTGCCCGCATCAAGTTCAAGGCCTTGATGCTCACCCACAAGACCTTGTCAGGAACAGCACCCTCCTACCTCAACTCTCTCCTGAAGGCATACATTCCCTCTCGCAATCTGCGATCGACTAGCGACGTTTAGTAGTTCCCACTCAGCGAGACGTAAGGTCCCTTTCCAGAACCTTCACGCTTACCGTTCCCCAGTGGTGGAATGCTCTTCCGATCTCAATCCGGACTGCAGAATCTCTCACTATCTTCAGAAAACGGCTAAAGACCCACCTTTTCCGTGAACACCTAATCAACTCCTAGAGAAAAAAGAAAAAAAAAAACCCACACACAATGCACTTACACCTCTACTCTGTACACTTTGCTTCCTCTGGTATTCAATTAATGGATCTTGTATAGTAGCACTACTTGTATTGTTCCCTGCTTGATATATTGCTTTGCTTATTTGTAAGTCGCTTTGGATAAACGCGTCTGCCAAGTGAATAAATGTAAATGAATAGGCCAAACTTCCACCACAGTGCTGTGAAAGACTGCTCTCCAGTTATCGGAGGCGTTTGGTTGCAGTTATTGTTTCTAAAGTTGGCACAACCAGATTTCAAGTTTAAGGGGGTAATTAGTAGGTTGGTGGGTGTTGGATAACTTTTTTTTTTTTGGCTTCAATAATATATAAACAATAAAAAATGTATTGTGTTTACACGGTTGCTTTTTGTGTTATGCCTTTGTTTTATATAGCCCCTGTGGTTTTTAAACAAAATGTTAAAAATTTTTTTATTAAATTCAACCAGTCTCAATGATTAAATGAATAAAATTGCAGTAGAAAAAACACATTTGGTTGAGTGCATGTTAAAGTTGTTTGTGTTAGCCTGTCAGTAAAGGAGAGAGAGGGAAAGGGAGAGAGATACTGTTTAGTGTCAGTTTTTACTCCTCTGAATTTGTTCATTAACCTAAGTTTAATTACCAAGATTGTAGGCTGCTAGCAGTGACATTCGGAATGAAATTCTAGATTGTAAACATTGAATAAACCCCATGACCTGCAACATGCTCAGGCTTTAGAAATTAACATATTAGCAATTAGCAGAAGCTTTTAGTGATCCAAATTGACAATTTTGCAGAGCTCCAACAAAAGGGAAATTATGCATCTCAGCACAGTTTAAAGGACATCCCAACAGTACGTTTTAGCTGTACTCATGTGCGATGCACATGAATCGAAGAGGACTTTGGATGAATGTGTGTTGTAATGACATTACATAGTGCGTCTTGGCCCAAGTCTCCAGGAAATCTGCTGTAATTTTGAAGAATTGGGAGCTTCTCTGAATATTCTGGAGATTCCTTGAATTTTCAAAATCCTGGAGGGACTGATTTAGTATCTGTTTCTATCCAGTGGGATCTCTTTATGAAGTTGTTTAGTCTCTCTAAATCAGGGGCGTCCAATCTTATCCGGAAAGGGCTGGTGTGGGTGCAGGTTTACGTTCCACCCGAGCAGGAGCCACACCTCAATAGACTCGGGTGTGGTTTCTGCTTGGATGGACTGAAAACCTGCACCCACACCGGCCCTTTCCGCATAAGATTGGACACCCCTGATCTAACTGGTTTAAAAATTTTCTGTTACTGACTATAGCACTCTAGCATTTGTAGAAAGCAGCATCTTCAGGTACCATTAGCACTACCACAGCAACGGGGTGAATACTTTTCTCCACTTTAATATTATGGGCTATTTTTTTTTACATTCAAGATATATAATCCAAGTATGCACTAAATGTATAGTAAAACTGTATTTCAGAAGATGAGTTTTTGGTAATGAACTGGGCAGCGGTGGCTCAATGGTTAAAACTCTTGGTTACTGATCAGAAGGTTTGGAGTTCAAGGCCCTTAACCCTATCTGCATCAGGGGCGCCGTACCATGGCTGACCCTGTGCTCTGAACCCAGCTTCCTAACAGGCTGGTATATGTGAAATGAGTTTCACTGTACTATAACGTACATGATATCTATATATATATATATTTTTTCTTCTCCTCCAACCTTCAGTATTGGTGAGTCTGTGCCCAGTGTAGCCTTGGCTGACAGGAGTGGAACATGGTTTTCTGCTTTTGTTGCTTGTTCGGCTCTGTGTTCAACGTGTTGTGCATTCAGAGATGGTTGAGGAACCCCCCCATGTATCATATTGTGTATGTGAAAGTTAACTTACCTGTATGATTGTATGCATTTTGCTGCTGCCACATAATTGGCTGATTTTGATAAATTGCATGAATATGCAGGTGTACTGGTGTTTCTAATAAAAGTGGCTGGTGAGTGTATGTTGAATTAATTTGTGTTCAGACTGGATCTTTCAGATAAATTCTATAAATTAACATGTTTAAGAGGTTTTTTGTTATTGCTCTTGTGATTTTTATTTATTTTTTAATAATGTTTTTTGGTCTGGCCCAATTAATTTTGGACTGTGCCTGATGTGGCCTGATAATTTGAATGAATTTGACAGTCCTGCTTTAGCTGACCATGAAGGGCTCATATTTAATTATTCCTTATGGGTTTTTTTCTTATAAAATCCAAGTTCACAGGCTTTTAAACTTTATGCATTTATGGAATTAAATCCAGCTAATCCTCCAGCTTAAGTGTGAAATGAAACCCTGACAATCAGCACAAAGCAGCAGTTCACAGATGACTTTGTGAGTCAGCACTCAAACGGGGTGGAGATCATGATCTTAATACAATCAAAAGGCGATAATCAAGTTTCTAGCTTGTACTGCCATTCTCCAGAGTATCACTACTGCAAACTTGAATGTTGGCGTGGCAGTGCTATGTATTTTTCAGCTCTGTGTTCATCAGGAGGTTACCTGCTCAGGCTTGTCTTCCGATTTATTCATATTCACGAGGAGACAGTCAGACAAAACATGCAGCATTGTTTAGCATTTCATTGCCTTTGTATATACAACTGGCTCTTTTGTAGTTTGTGGTTTTGTAGTTAGTTTTTTAAGATTTTCTGCCTTGGGAATTTTGTGTCATCCTCAGCGTCTCTCTTGTGTGGAGTCCCTCAGGGCTCCATTCTTGGGCCTATCCTGTTAACCTTGTACATGTTTCCCCTAGGGGTTCATTTTAAGGAAATATGGCATCTTGTTTCATTGTTATGCAGATGCTACACAACTCGATCTGCCTTTGAAAAGGAAAGATGCTAACTTCATTGCATCATTATTGGACTGTCTTGAGGATATTAAATGGCGCACTTATATAGCGCTTGTATCCAAAGTGCTTTACACAGTCTGATTCACACACACACCAATGGTAGCAGAGCTGCCATGCAAGGCGCTAACTTGCCATCAGGAGCAACGTGGCCTTGTCCAAGGACACTTCGGCATGTGGAGTCATGGGTTGGGAACAGCCAACCCTACAATTAATGGACAACCCGCTCTACCACCTGAGCCACAGCTGCGCCATATTAAAGCCTGGATGGCCTTAAATTCTTTTTAAAGTTCAGTGAAGGGAAAACAGAAGTCGTGGTATTTGGTCCCCTTATCTGGATTTTGCTATAAAATCATATGTGAAGCCCACTGTAAATAAACAAAACAAAACCAAAAAAATGGGTGGAGTTTTGGGCAGTGACTTTAAATTGGAGAAACGGATTAATTCAGTAATTAGTTTTTTCAGTCGAGGCAATTATCCAAAACTCTTTTTTTATTTTTTTATAATGATTTTAAAAGGGGTTACAGGTTTAGTGCAGAAGGTTTCCATTCCAGAACTCCAAGACGTACACCACTACTGACCCAAAAGTACAAAAAAAAAGTCGGCTCAAAATCATATAAGCCACAGAATTTTTGGTTTCTATTCTGTGAAGCAATGAAACAAAACTGGAGCTTTTCGGCACGATGAATCAGCTGTATGTCTGGAGGAAGAAGAATGAAGAAAGAACACTGTCCACAGGCAAGCATGGTGGTGGCTCTGTGATGTTCTGGGGCTGAGTTGCATCCTCTGGCACTGGAAACCTGCAGCATGTGGAAGGCAAGATGGATTCATTGAAGTATCAGGAAATCCTAGGAGAAAACGTCATGACGTCTGTGAGGAAGCGGAAGCTTGGTAGTCATTGGACATTCCATTGGGGCAGTGATCCCAAGCATACCTCAAATTCCACCAAGGCTTGGTTGCAGAAGTAGTCCTGGAAGATTCTACAGGGCCATCACAGTCACCTGACTTTAACCCCATAACATCTCTGGTAGGCTTTGAAGAAAGCAGTTGCAGCACACAAACCCAAGAAAATTACTGAACTGGAGTCCATTGCTCATGAGGAATGGGCTATGATTCCTCAGGAACGCTGCCAGAAAGTATGCATCGCATTTGCAGCAGGTCACAACAGCAAAGGGTGCTCTACTGAATACTGTAGATGGTGTGAAGGCGATGAATAATTTTGAAACTGGAGAAATCATTAAGTTGCATTTTCAGTTGAATTTGTGGAAACCGCTTAAAGCTTTCTTGGTGTTAAACTAATTCAATTGCTTTTGTATGACTTGTTCATTACAAACAGCTGAAAGTTCATTTTGACAAACCTGACTTGCAATGGGGGTTGAAAAACTTTGCCTGCAACTGTGTACATGGTTTTTATTTTGACCCGCCTTGACTACTGCAATGGCCTTTATGTCGGTATTAACCAAGCCTCCCTGACTTTTTGCATATGGTACAGAATGCTGCTGCTCAGGAACATGCAAGTGAGAATTTATTACACTAATATTGGCTTCCTGTTTGTTTTAGAATTGACTAAGATTTTAGATTTAGTATTTAAATTTTATTTAAATTGTATTTAAATTATTTCTGTAAAGCTGCATTGAGATAAATGTTCAATTGTAAGTATTGAAATGAATTGATATGTTAAAATGTACTAGCACCCCCAAAAAAAAACTGCCCAAATTGTGTTTTATCACCGCTTTTTAAAAAAAATTTTGTGTGCTTGAGCAGTTACTTTTGGTCATCCCTCGAGCAAGGCTTGCCTAAACAAGTACTTTTGGTCATCTCTCTACATGTTGGCATGCCTAAACACTTTCTGCTTTTTAATTCTAGTCTATGAGGGCTGTTTTTATGGATTTGTTCTTGTTCTATGTATTATGTTTTTAGTCTTTTATTCTGATTGTTCTGCACTTCATTAAACACTTGTTTTTAAAAGTGCTGTATACATTTACTGACTTTGGAGGAGGAAAAGAAAATCTGGAAGTGGAATACCAGGACAGCAGTGTGTTGAGGGCTGGGAGGGAGTTCTTGATGACGATTGATGCTGTATTTAAGGCTAAGAAGAGACCAGAGTGTGGGTTGGTGAAGGCAACATGGGCAGCCTGCCTTATTGAGTTGCCGTAGTGACCGTGGGAGGTTTTGGCATGCAAAGATCATAGCAAATAGCGTATGACTGTGTGACCCATGGAGCATTGGTATGTTATGAGCAAGACCCATCACACCTTTTAATTGGTTCTTTCTCTAGATGGAGACTCTCACAAACACTGATTAGCTGAGTCCTCCAGCATTACTCACCATATTTAAATGTCACTATACACGCACACATGCACTGTGTGTTTAGACAGACATGATGACTTTCTTTGTTTCTGGCTAAAATAGATTTTTTTTCATTGTTGCTTGCATTTCATAATTTTGTCTTTTGTGTTGAGAGACAGTCTGAGTAGCATCTGTTTGCATAGGCATCCATTCTTCATTATACTGGACATAGCAAGCACGTTCTAGGTTAATTCTACAACACTAATTGGTTCTTCATTGTGACTCTGATGGATTCTACAATAGTGTTTCCCATTAATTAAATGTGGAAAAAAACATTTTTAAAAGAGAGAAATTTCTTGCCATTGATGCAAATTGTGCTGCTGTACAGTATTTCCTTCCTGTGAACATTGTGTTTTTCCATGTCCTAGTGATGCTCTCTAGGATCGAGATTTGGGGACTGTGCAGGTTGCTGAAGCAGTGAAAACTTGCTGTCATGTTCCTGAAGCATTCAGTGATGGTACACGTCCTGTGACATGGTGCATTGTCATTCTAGAAGGGTCAGAGTGTGGATAAATTGTAGCCATAAAGACACGTTGTGTTAGACATTCTTCAGTTGGATTCTTTCTGCATGAGGCCCACTTCCCAGTGTTTTTTTGTTTTGTTTATTTATTTATTTATTTTTTGGTTTTTTGAGAAATTGGTTCTCACTGCTGCCGCCCAGGTTTGATTCCCAGTCAGGGAACCATCCCCAGCCATCGGAGGGTTGCACGAGCCAGTGCACACTCTGTGCAGATCTCAAGCCCGGAAAATGGGGAGAGTTGTGTCAAGAATGGCATCTGGCGTGACACTTGTGCCAGAATCAAAAAATGTGAATGGGTGATCTGCTGTAGTGATCACGAATGGGAGCAGCCAAAAGAGGGGGAAAAGAATCCTTATACATATTGCGTGTGTAATGTCCTGTGTTTCTACACGACCGAGATTTTCACTGTTGATTTGCTACTTTGTGATGTTTTATGACTTGGATATCATGCTGTAACAATTTCAAGCCGTACACTTAACTTATTAGGCCTAATTTTAGCAGGTGTGATGGCTAGATAGTAGTAGGTTTCCCAGGACACACTGAATATCATCTCCAGTAAAAAATGTGTTGCTGTTACTATCCATGTTGCTCAGGTTTGCTTAAGGTTGGTTACCAGAAGCTCTGTAGTATTCGGATCTGTGCTTACAACGTCACATTCTCCATTTCATTCGAATTCATGCACATTATCAGAGGCCTGGACAACAGACTTGTTACCATCCTGAGGGCCTCTGTTGCCAGTCTGCACTGCAGGTGGATTTGGTAATAGCATTGTGTTCAAGTCCCAGATTTCCACCCAAGTAGACAGCAGTGGTTGATAAGGAGGGGTTAACCCTGCTCCTGGAACATTGTGTCCTCCTATTGTGCACTCTTGCTGGTTGAGGAGGAGTAGCCACAGGCTACCTTAATCTCCCTCTGCTTCCATGCAACACAGGGAAATGGAGAAAAGAATGTGAGATTCACATGGAGCTCGGCATGCTTTCAGTTTTTCTCTGATCTTGCATCTTAAAAAAAAAAATAATAAAATAAAATTTGAGAGTTCTCCTGTGTAAGGCATTTATGAGATAATGAGCACAGCAAAGTGCAGCCCTTGGGAAGCCGTGAACAGCAGCTTGTCTTCTTTCTTTTTTTTTTTTTGATCCCTTTTAAACACAAAGAAAGCAAGATGCTGTTCAGTGGTTTTCTTTCTTTCTTTCTTTCTTTTCTTTTTCTTTTTTAAAGCTGGTCCGAATGCGAAAAGGGCCTTGAAGCGAATGTGAAAGGCTTGCTTCATCCTTCTAGCTGAATTCTTTCTTTTGGGTCTTTGGCGCCATCATTGACCTTTGTCACCGTTGACCTGGATGTAAAGGTGTGAGTAGGGCTGTGTCTACCTGATGCTATTCTCATCAGCTCTAACAAGTTCACAGTACATTTTTATTTAAACTTTAAGTCTGCAACTGTTTGAAGTAGCAATACGCATCAAATTTGACATTAAAACTAGTAAACCTGAGCTTTCTGATGTAGTTCATTGTGTAATATTTCCTTATGGAACCCAAAGCTACATCTACAGCAGACATCTCAAACTCGATGAGTGTTTGGTATTTTGTGAGCTGCTGAAGGGCTATAAATGAAATTTCTTTTGTTTTGAGTGCATCCATTCTATAAGCTGAGCTGTCTGACAGGATGTTGCACTTGTGTAGCTGTAGATTGAAGTGCTTGTATAATAATACTTGCGTGCAATCAGAGTAAACAGTTATTTTTATTTATTTTTAAATTCCACTGTCTTGTCATGTTTTTAAGTTAACAGTATTATAAATACATCTAGCCTAGTGTGAACTGCCATGTTTATCTGACACTGTTGCTCTTAAATATACAGGGTATCCCAAAAATCCCTGATACATACACACACACACACACACACACAAAAGAACATGAATGCCTTTGACAAAAGAACCCATTGAAACCGTTGTCATGGCTGAATTGGGAAGCTGTTGCAATGGCCTTTAACAGGAAACATGAAGTGTAAATTCTAAACTACTGGAAGTGTTGTGTACCAACATCATCTAGCGAAGGCAGAGCTGGCATATTGTACATAGTCCTCTATGTATTGGAACTTTTGGGACACCCTGTATATGCAATCTGAATATTTTATTACAGTGCAATTAAATGTAGCATAGAGTTTTATTTATTTATTTGTTTGTTTATTTTTAAACAAATAAATAAATACCTAAATAGACATGGCCATGAAGACGGCAGTAAGAACGAAGACAGTTTCTGTAATGCTGACAATTTATATTCTAGGTATAAACCTCATGCTTTCACATGATACTAAGATTTCACTTCTTAAGGCAATGATTGGATATTTGACAATAGCTGACCACCTGAATCTGCTACAATACAATGATTTGGAAAGTTTTTTGATTCCACTAAATATTCTATGATGTGATTTTGATTAATCAACAATTTTATATTTCTTAGATGATACTGCTGAACCTTTTATGGTGCGATACAATCAAATTTTGACTTTTAAGGTTCAGTATTTGACCATACTAATGCCTCTGCTACAATATAATTCATCGTTAAACCTTGATTTATTTTTATTATTATAATTTTTTTTTTGGGGGAATGCTTATGTCTGACCAGAAGATCATGACCAATGAAATGACTCTTTCTGGAAGAAGGAGGAGCTCTGGTCAGTATGTGAAGCAGCAGGCTGTATTTGAGCCATGGACTTTGGGCCATTGGAGCGTGAAACGCTTGTGATCTTCAGTCTGCGAAGTTGTCTGCTCACTAGACTACAGCAGACTTATTTTTATTTTTTATAAATTAATTGAATTCTATCCACCACAATGTCTGTCTGTCAGTCAGATGATTAATCAGTGTTTTATGGTTCCTAACGGTAACTTTGTCACCTTTAACTTAAGTTGACGGTGGACTTGTACTTATGGACAATACATGACCATAGTATTAAGTTCTACCTGAGCAATGTTTAACCATTCCATGAAGCAAAACTCTACAGTACGAAATCTACTCTAACAAGGGATACAGTTCAGGGTTACTTTCAAAATTCTGAGACAAATACATAGAACTATATTCTGTGTTCAAATACTCTCTGGTTTTATAAGGTTCTTGCTGTTCCTTATTAAGCAATCTCGCTCAGTAAATTATTAATAAATGGTTTAATTCAGCAAGGAGTTTAAGACATTATCAATAATGAACGTATTCCGTAAGATCTATGATGCTTTCTGAAATGTTACATTTGTACTTAAACGAGATATTGGGTCCCTCCAGGATGTTTGCGATTGCAGAAATGAACGCAAAATCAAGCAAACTCCACAATATTTGGCAGGGCTTGCAGTTTTTCAAAATATCTGCAGATTTAGCCCAAGATGCATCATGTGACATCACAATGCACATTCAGCCAAAGCACTCTTCGATTCACGTGTCTCACATGAAAAAGCTAAAAGCTCTCATTTACCAGCAAGCATCACTATGAACAATTTTGTGCATTTGCAATTTCACCAATTCAAGTAGTTTTTCACAAAAAAAACTCACAAAAAGCTCCCAAGTGGCATCACAACTTAATAAAAGCTGCTGCAAAATCGTACATTTTTGGCCGCAACAGTCTCAAAAAACTGTGAAATCCTGGACAGACTCGATATTTTGAGTGTAAATTTCATTTGAAAACGATTCTCAATACAGTTACATCACACACGTTAAAATACTGTATATTAGAACATACAACACTTGTTTCTGTGCACATCCGGTACAAACTCTCGAGTCTGCTAGCTGACTTCAGTTTATTCAGTTCATCTTGCATGGTGCGTGCGAGTAATCAAGTAAAGACAACTTTTATTTATTTATTTATTTTTTAATACATAGACTTGTGCACTTATTCAAATCAAGTCTGCTGTCAGCAGTTTTAGGCTTAAGTCTTACACTGACAGTTAATCCTTTAAGTGGTAGGAAATAACTTGACTGATTGCATAGCGGAGTAGCTGTAATCTCTTATCTAATAGAAGCAAAAACAGTGGTTAAGCAAATGTAACCACTATAAATGGAATGAATTATTTTTTTTTTTTTTTTTGTTTCTCTTCCTGTTTTCTTTCCTTCTCTATTTCTCACATTCCTCCTCACCATTACGACTTTTTTTTTTTTTTCCCCCATCTTACACATCGTTACTCGATTTTCGAACAGGGTTGAAAGCATGCAACTGCAAATGATGACCGCACTTGGGTGGTGGGGGTGTGTGGCCAATTTGTTTTTTTTGGTTTTTTCCCCTGACACAGAGTAACATCATCTTGGGAAAGTGCTTTTGAAAAATCTCAATCAGAAATCCCAGAAACTGGCAAGTTCTCACCACGGTCTCTTTTAAAATAAAGCGTAATTGGAAGTGCATGTGTCATTTTTGTGAGCTTGTAACATCTTTAGAGCTGACTGATTCCTGCTCGGTACAATTTCCTCTTAACAGTGATGGTGAGGATGATTTACACTAGGTAGTGCAGAACATGCAGTAACAAATCAATTTTCGCACACTGTCGTTATTTCTGGTCCATTATTACTTTCCTGTCCTGAATTTGGTTACTATTCTTCCTGTAGTACCAAATGTACTGGACAAAGTTATGCGGGGAGAGAAAGCCAACAATGATGCTGATCGTTGATTGGTCAAATCCAGTTGTCCCAAATCCTCTCGCCAGTAAGACAATTGCTTAAAAGAAAGTCTGAATGTAAATTGTAAATGAATCACATGTAAAGGAATCATTATGTAAATGAATAAATAAACAAAGGCAAAAAAAAAAGTCTAAATAGTTTTACTTCTGTGCTGTTAAGAACAATAAAACAAGTATGTTTTTGATGTAGCCTGATTAGCTAGAACCACTGTTTCACCAAAGTGCTCTACTGGGTTCATGCCACATTTACTTTAATTACCAAACACAGTAAACAGAAAAGTTGTGTTCCAGTTTGTTCAGACGTTTTGTTGTTTATTTGTATAAATGCACTATATGGCCAATAGTATGTTTTCACCTGACCCATTAAACCAATATGGGCTTGTTGGATATTTCACTCCAAAACCATGGGCGTTAATATGGAATTGGTCCCCCTTTGCTGTTATAATAACCTCCAATCTTCTGAGAAGACTTTCCATGAGGTTTGGAATGTTGCTTTGGAGATGTCTTCATAGACCAAGCTTTGTGCACAGGGGCGTTGTCATGTTGGAACTGGTTGGGGTCGCTTGGGTCTGAAAATTTTCATGCTACGGCATACAACGACATTCTTTACAATTGTTTTTCTCCCAATTTTGTGGCTGTTTTGTGGAAGGCTCATGTGTGGGTATGATTGTCAGGTGTCCATTTACATTTTTCCATATAGTGTACATTTGGTTCTGGTTCAGTCATCTGAACTTTTGTAGAGTTTGTGTGCTCAGTTTGGTTTCTCCTTCAAAGGCATTTAGAAAAAAATTGGTGGAAAGCGTAAATAACCCACCTTCTTAACCGCTGCTGATGACGTACTCCTGATGCATCAGCAACATGAGCTGAAAAATATCAGTCCAAATGCACACACAGTCTGGGAGGCGTGATATGTCACTGCATGCATCCACAATCTGGGCTAGAAAGAAATAGGTCCCAGCGTTGCTTTATGCCTTTTTAACACTATTTATGTATTTATTTATTTGTTTGTGTTTGTTTGTATTAAGATCATTTGTGGTGTTTGGTTCAGTTCCACAAAATCCTTCAATAATAATAATAGTAGTCGTAGTAGTAGTCATGGTGTTTTTTGCAACCTCAGAACACGCATGATATGGTGTAAAGGTTCTGTAAGTAACATGAATTTAAACTCACCCCTTATCTCTCACTCTGTCTCTGTGCTTATGCAGGTTTTTCGCAGCGGAGAAGGGATGGGCATTCGGCTAGACAGCGCTTCTGCTTTCCAGGGTGCCGTGATCTCCCCACACTATGATTCTCTCCTGGTTAAAGTCATTGCCAGCGGTAAGGACCTTCCTGCAGCCGCTGCCAAAATGAGCCGGGCCCTTGCAGAATTCCGCGTGCGTGGGGTCAAGGTAAGAGCTCAACATTCAGCTTTAAGGGTTAATCAGCTAACCTAAATTCCCCTCGTGGGTCTGCAGCAATAAAGCAGGAAGCACCTGACTTCAGCAAGACTATTAAAGTAGAATCCCTCAGCTGAGGTCTTTGCTGAAGCAAAAGTGCTGAAGCAGCAGCTCTGAGAACAGCGTACACGTTTAGCGTAAAACAATTAAATACGATTACAATGCTAATGTCTTCGTCAGGACAGGATGCACGGCCCAAAGTGCTGAAAGTGGCAGCGTGTCTCATGAGGGAGGGGACGGAGTGACAGGACGCAGGGAGAAAGAGCTGGGCAGTGAGTGATTAAAAGTGACTAGTGTAGATGTTTGCACAGAGTTCTGTTTGTTAAATGTCATGCTTATGCAGCTAGTTAGGAAACCTGTCTCTTCCTTAAAAAAACAACTAAAAATAAGTATGGTCATGTCACCTTTAATCCATTTCCCCGTCCTGCATTCTGATGCAGAGCTTGAAATTTCTCAACTTTTTTGAAGATGGAGTCTAATTATACTGAATGAGTCACACTAGGCTGTAGTCTACACACACACACACACACATATACACACATATATATATATATATACACACACACACACACACACACACACATGTTCTATGTTTACCAGACAGCCCAGTGATGGCTATAAATTGAATGCACTGGTTGAATACCACAGCTATTTCTGCTGAAGTGCTGGGGAGGTGAGAAGATCAGATGGCTTTTTTTAGTTTGTTTTCCATCAATCAGCTGGAATTAAATGTGTTTTCATGTAATGGATGTGGGGTTTTGTGCATCCTCTGTTTAGCCAATCTGTTTTTTGTTTTTGCCAGCTCTGGCTTAAAAATGGACTGAACGCCTGCTTTGATAAAGGAGTATGTGTGTCTGAGTCTGAATGAGGTGTCGAGTGGGGGAGTGAGAGCAGCTGTGTTACGGTATAGCTGAGCGTCGAGGTTTAGAGTCAGGGAACCCTTTAATGTTCCACTTTATTATGCACCTTGAATTTTGTCACCATATCATATTCTGTCTGTCTAGGTCTCTCTTGATCTTTCCTCCTTGTGTGTGAACACGCGCACTCACACGAGCACACCTTTCTTCGCTTGCCCAGTCAAACATCGATAAAAAAAACTGACCCTTTCCAGTTTTGAGCAGGATGAGAAGTTTCTCTATTCTGACCACACACAACTTCTAGTTTCTGCCTCTTTCTTTTTATTCCTTTTTTTTCCTTCTTAAACTCCTGTTCTGCTCACATCTCAGTGCGTTGTTTATTTTCCACCATGAGCTCCGAGCCTGCTGAGCTGGGTGCTGTGCATTTAATAGGCAGTAGAGCAGTAGTGTATTGAATATGGCTGGAGGTCCTTATGCAACACAGCCTGACCATTTTAAATAATGATCGAGATCAGTAATGCAAAATCTCCCCTTTTTAAAATACACCAGCACTCCAAAACACAATTATATTACCGAATAGTCGGGTGTGTTACAACCCTGAAGTATCAAACTCTGGAGGCGTAACAGCTGGAACCTGTCTTGGTTACTTTTCTACTTGACTATGCAGTGCAGGAATCTTCAGTAGCAGTATCTGATAACATTCTCACGGAGTACTGCGGAAGATCTGGCTGGTTTATATCAATTCCCATAAAACCAAATGCTGAATGAAAAGCGAATCAGATGTTCCTACTGCCGTTAGTGTTTTCTGCATGCTGTTAATGAACTGTGGCAGCTTTGAGAGAAACACAATTTGTGGTCTCCTGGTTTAAACCTGTCGTGGCCTGATGTGCAAATTATTCAAGGATGACTGTAGGATGTGGCAGCTTGGAAGTCGCCGAGAAGATGGCACTGCAATTCGATAGTGAACTACCACTCGTGTCTACTAAAGTGCTAAATTTACTCGCAAGCATTGCGCTCACGTATCAACTTGTAATGACTGATGCTGCGCTTCTGGATGTGTACTGTCCAGTGTTTTCCATAGTTCCAATCAAACAGTAATGGCCAAAATGAAAGTGCTTCTAATGCTAACTAGTTAAACACACATTTAATAATGCACTAATCAGTGTGAAAATTGTGGGGGGGTTTTCTCGGTTTGTCCTGGTTTTGTTAGCAAGCTAATTATACTAGTTACATACACTCACCAGAAACACCACTCATCTCTGGTACCTTTTTCCAAGCTTTACTTTTTCTTTGTAAAGTCTATATAGTTGCCCTGGATGGGTTGGCACCCTGTCCAGGTGTCCCTGCCCTGAGTTCCATGGGTTAGGCTCCAGGCTCCTCTGAGACACTGTATAGGATAGTGGTACAGAAAATTTATTGGTGGATGGAAGTCTATATATACATTTAATTACAGGTTTTAAGGACAGGATAAAATGAAACCATGGTTTTCTTCTGTTTTTGTGTCAAAGTAAATGCAAATTAATTGTAGTAAGGAGCTAAAGTTGCGACTGGATAAGTGAAGAAATGTTGGACCACTTGCCTCGTAGGATTGGTCCTAGCCAGTCGTTTGGATTAGTCTCTTTACAGTAGCTAATTTGCCTGGGATTGAGAAATTCTCCATTCTTCTTGAGCTGTCACTGGAATTCCTGTACCATGTCATGGGTCAATCCATCATCCATCCATTTTCTGTACCCTTTATCCTACACAGGGTCATGGGGATCCTGGAGACGATCCCAGGAGACTCCGTGCACAAAGTGGGGAACATACTGGACAGCGTGCCAACCCATTGCAGGGAAAAATTGCACGTGCGCACACACTTGCACACCCATTCACACACTATGGACAATTTATAACTGGCAGTCAGACTACAATGCACATATTTGGAATAGGGGAGGAAACTGGAGTACCTGAAGACCATGCAAACTCAACACACACAGGGTAGAGGAGGTACTCGGACCTCCAACCCTGGTGATGTGAGGCAAATGGGCTCCACCATGTCATGGATATACATGGAACATGATAGTAAATATCATGGGTACTTTCTTCTCTTACCCGTCCTCTGTGTAAAACATTGTCCTTCTCTCTTTTCATGTTTACTCAGTTTATTCCATGCTGTCGTTTCCCTGTCTCCCTTTTCAAACACCCCACGCCCCCCCCCTCCTCTTTTTCTTTTTTTTTTTTTTTTTTTTTTTTTTTTTTTTTTTTTTTTTTTTTTTTTTTTCCCTGTTCGCACGAAATTAATTTTCCTTTTTAAAATACCGGCCCAGAGTTAAGTCCTGCGCAATCCTCTGAGGTATAATGAGCAAACTGTGGTGTGTTGGCATCACCAGCGAGGCTTTGCTGTTTGGGGAATAGGCAGGATAGCTCAGAGGGAGAGCAATTAAACAAATGAGACAGATAGAGAGGGAAGATGGGGAGAGGGAAACTAGGTCAGGTATTATTAGATGATCGATTCAATACTGAACGTTTCTGTCGCACTGATTTTGCCATGTGTAATTGCAGTTTTCTGTTGTTTGTGATAATTTGTCAATAAATTAAGCAGTTTTATTTATTTGTGTATTTTTGCATGCTCATCATTAGCTAAGAGAAAACACTGTCAAGTAGGGAGCCCTCACTGCAACATTTTTTTAAATGGCTTTTGCAGCGTGTCAATGAGGGGGTAAAAAAGTATTACTCATGGGTTTTAGCTGGTTTTCCATGATGGAAAAATGAAAGTGGGATCAGCCAGAAGTAAAGATCTAATTTGGTCATCCTACATCTTATAAAGGTCTGTCTTTATTGGGGTGGCAATCTAAAGCAGGGCAAAATACATCAGCATCCATAGAAAATGACATAATATGGCTATTCTGAGTCTTATCTGTGTATGGCTTGAGGAGGATCCACATCAGGCATAAGAGGCCTGCATCTAAGGAACGTTTTTCATCTAGCAAACTATAAAAAAAAAAAAAGTATTTGGGGGCTTTTAAAGAAGTATGCTAGAATTACAAATTCAAAATCATTAGCTAATGGTAGCTAAAAACGAACTGAAGAAATCCACTGTTATTGTCCTGAATTATTCATCCATGCATCTTCTACCACTTACTCCTTTTCAGGGTCACGGGAACCTGGAGCTTAACGATAGGAGCATCGGGCACAAGGCTTCCTGAATTATGAATATCTTTAATGTATGTTTGTTCTTGTTTGTGTGTGTGTGTGTGTATGTGTGTGTGTGTGTGTGTGTGTGTGTGTGTGTGTGTGTGTGTGTATATATATATATATATATATATATATATATATATATATATATATATATATATATATATATATATATATATATATAAATTAAATTAATTGTGTGTATATGTATGTGTGTGTAAACTTTCCAGGCACCAGGGACTATTTGACTTCTGTGTTAGCTAGCTAGCTTGTTTATTCCTGCATGACATTACATTCATTGCCAATTGTCAATATTGGACAGTGATGAACAGAACTTCGCAGAATTGTTGTTCAAAGTAGTGCATAATATGACCTTGATAACTGCCCTTCTGATGACTACTACATCTATTAGATTAGTTTCAACTTTGTCATTGAGAGGAGTACATGGACAAAGCCAGCAAGATGCAGTTAGTAAAACAGCCAGTGGCATCAAGTGTGCAGGGCAAATGAGGTAGGATGGCTGCAAAGTGACCTGTGCAAATGGCATTAAAGTGAAACAATACAGTGGCAGGTAGTTAATTTTGAGCCATTGAAATGAGTGGAGTCTGCACTAGAACAGTACAACTGAATATAAGGTGTAATTAGGAGTATGTGCAAGGTTAGTCCGTTTGCAGAAGTAAGGGTGTGCGTCTGCTGTATTTGCAAGCTGTGCAATGGTTAAGACTACTACTACTACTACTGATGATGCTGATGATATGATAAATGGTCTGCACTTAAGTAGCACTTTTTAAATCTTAGTGGTTCTACAAAACTGCCCTGCGCTGCGATGGACCTGGCACCCTGTCCAGGGTGTACCCCGTCTTGTGCCTGATGCTCCCTGGGATAGGCTCCAGGTTCCCCCGCGACCCTGAAAGATTAGTAAGCGGTAGAATATGGATGGATGGTTCTACAAAACGCTTTACACTGGTTCTCATTCACCCACCAATGGTAACAGAGGTGCCATGTAAGGCACCAACTTCCCATCAGGAGCAACTTAGTGTTCAGTGTCTTGCCCAATGACACTTCGGCATGTGGACACATGTGGGCTGGGAATTGAACCACCAACCCTACGATTAGTGGACAACCTGCTCTTCCACCTGAGCCACAGCCGCCCATGATGATGATGGGTGGGGAGAATAGTGGCTTGGTGGTTAACATGTTTACTTCACATTCTGTGTTGGCGGCTTGATCCTGCCCTGCATGGGTCGAGCTTGCATGTTCTCCCCATGCTTCAGGGGTTTTCTCTGAGTACTCTGGTTTCTTCCCCCACTCCAAAGACATGCGCTGTAGGCTGATTGGCATGTCCAAATTGTCTGTAGAGTGTGCGTGATTGTGCCCCGCGATGCCCTATTTTGTGCCCAGAGTCCCCTGGTATAGGCTCCCCGCGAGCCTGTGTAGGATAAGTGCTACAAAAATAAGATGGTTAAATAATACTATCTCCCCCTTCAAGGATAATTAGCCATGATTATACTGGGAGACACATTGGTTAAATTTCTTCATATGGTACAGCATCTACCCTCGCAGTTGCTTCTGGTTTTCTCGACTGCTCATTTCCAACCTTTCTGCAGTTTTGGTTACAAAGCTTTGTGTACATGCAGACTTTCACACATTTTTTGACAGTGTTGACCCAAAGTGTAGTGATGGGATGTTCTTCTGCACTGGCTCTTATTTCACATACTGTAGGACTGCTGTGCTCTGAAAATATCTCAAATAAAATATATTGGGTGCATTTTTGGGAATGAGTCGTGCAATCGTCCCGAGCGACATGCGTGAACAAGCCTAGCCCTGTCCTGCCTGAAGGATTTTGGTAGAGACTTTGAAGACGAGATTCATGACTGAACGATTCCACAATGTGTGACTGACTTTGAAAAGAGACCAGAGGAGGTTGTGGATGGGTGTTAAGGTTTGGATTTTCAGATTTTTGAAATTCCAAAAGCTGTCCATCCCC
Organism: Ameiurus melas; assembly: GCA_012411365.1. NCBI lineage: Eukaryota > Metazoa > Chordata > Actinopteri > Siluriformes > Ictaluridae > Ameiurus > Ameiurus melas. The sequence goes on from CM022769.1 coordinate 13,053,766, forward strand.
AAAAAACAAAGACACTGAGAGCTTTATGACTCCTCACAGCTCCCTGATGACTGATAAGCAGTTTAATAAATGCATGAATGTTTCCTCTCGTGTTCTTATCTTTGGTGTAGTTTTGCCTGCTTCAAAGACTCAAGCTATGTTGATCTGAGGGATTTCACGCCTGAGCCGCTCACTGCTGCAGCACTCGTCTCACATTTCTGCTTGCTCTCATGCTCTGATATGCGCTTGTTCTTTCTGTCCACTTTTACCTTTTTTCCAGACTTTCCTTCTGTCCAAGAGGGACACTGTTATTGCATGATACCTAGGTGTTGCACATCACTGTCAGGAAAGTGTGCCATGCTGTGTGCCCAGAGGCCATATTGGATTTAAATGGAAACTATGGGAATGGAATGAGAGATGCACTGAAGAGAGTCGCTGCAGTAGCAGAGCTATCAGACAGTGATGGAGAAGCAGCTGAGACTGATCATCTACAAAAAAAAATGGAGGGAAGGTGGAAGAGTGAGCGAAAAATAGCAGAGGAGGAAAACTAACCCAATCAACCTCTGAAGTGAATATGTGAAATTGAATAAAGAAGCAGACTTAAATATGCCCTCTTCTTGCCCTAGGGAGGTTTGGAATTTTTCTACTGTAAGAGGAATTGGTCCCTTAGCAGTCATTCTTAAGGTAATAAATGTTATATTTTCACAGAGGTGCAAGGTTGTGCTCGTCTGGGTTGCTGCTGTATTCTGGTGCCTGTTAGAAGCTTCCTGCTGAGGATAGGGGAGTGTAACTGAGCCGCTCTCTTCAGTCGGGCTGACCTCGTTAAACAAGGATGTGCTATTTAATCGATAAACCTTTTTCCTGGAAAAGCGGCGGACACAGATTTGGGTCCGTTTGGGCTTTCGTGCTGCTGTACTGCACGTTCGAATGTGGGCGAGTGCTTTGACTTTTTATTGCATTGATTTAGCTTTGGTTCTGGGGCGGGATTGTTCTCCCAGCACCCAACTCTGAGGTTTATGCGGTCAATAGTATCTTCTGTCAGCTGGAAGCTTTTATCAGTATTTCGATGTGAGCCATCGCAAAGATATGTACATCCCTCTGACTAAGAGATCTCAACTGTCCCCTTTCTCTTTCCTGCTTGAAAGGAAAAAGAGGCAGTGGGAAATGATAACATCATTGTATTGCAAACACTTGTCCTTGTTGGGAGGAGGCTGACCCAACTAACGTCAGATATACCAGGGGAAAAAATTGAGAAAAAGCAAAGGTTGTTGGGTAATTCTCATCTGGCTGGGGAAGGCTTACAATATGAACATGATTTGCTTCTTAAAGCTTTCTTCTATTCCTCTCTCTTCTCACTCAGCTTAAATTGGAGGCAGAATGGGTACATCATGACCCTTCTGCCTGAGACATGTCTAAAAACATCCACTCAGCCTGTCCTCTACCTTCAGTATGACTGAGACACAGGATGACTAAAGGAGGTGAGAGAGGGATGTGGATAGGACTTTTTTTCCCCCCCAATTCTGGACATTACATTAATCTTAGCTGAACAATGTGCTCCAGGTGTCCCAATTAGCTCCGCATGCTCTGCACTCGCGTCTACCGAGTGCCAAGGAGCAGCATGCAAGATCTTTATCTTTTCTCACAGGTGTGGCGCATGTAGCTGTTCACTGTAGAGCATATAGGCTGACATCCGAAAATTCACAAGTCGAGCCTTTTGTGCTTGGCGTCATGGCATGAACAATGCGCGTCAGTGGAGGGAAGTATGCTCTCATTAGTGTAGTTTTTGTGAGAAGCCCGTATGTAGAGCAGGTCTGGAGTTTGAGACAAAGCGCAGTTGGAGATGTTGAAGCTGAGTCTGGGTTGCTGATGGTGTGTTTGAAGAGCTATCTAGAGCTCTGCCAATAGCCAGAGAAAGAGAGGGAGCTACAGTGGGTGCAGCTGCAGCAGAGTTCTCACAGAGAGAGAACAAACTGTCTCTGTCTGCATAGCTGGTGCCTGTCGTCCTGCATACGTGATCCTCTCACTGTGAGAATGTCTATCATTCTTAAAGGCTTAAAGGTATGGTTAGTGATTTTTGGCAGAATTCAGTGTTCATCCCAACGCCACACTCCAAAATACATTCAAATGCTTGTATGTGATTGACTACACGTCCTGCATCTGTAGCACAAGCGTTCATACTTGCTTTCACACTTTCCTGTACTTGTTGCCTTCAGCCTAGGCTAGGCTTTTGTGTTGCCATGATGTCCTCCTGACTATTGAATTTACTCTCTGACTTCTTGCCATTTTACTCCACGTATTTGGTCACCTATTAGTTCCCACCCACCAACCAGAACCCCCCAGTCATTCAGCTGTTTCCAACCAGAGTGTCAAGACTATCATTTGCTTTGTTTGAGACCCATGAAGCCAGCCAAATGTATCTTTTTGCACTGATGCTTTAAAGGGCAGTGAAGTACACTTGGAGGAAAACCCTATCCATCCGCTTCTATTTATGAGCTTGCAGATGGCTGTGATTGGGTGGTGTCACTTTGATTGACAGGGGAGAGAGTATGCTATTCCTTCGACCCAGAAAGCATGGCCAGGTTTGCTCCCAGCTACAGATTTTGGGATCCGAAGATCATCTGATAATAGGGTGAGCGCTTCTGTTTCGCAACTTGTTGAATTAACTCTTTAAAAATAGATGTTAGTTTTGCATTTACTATAAAATCACTTGTTAAAATACTCCTCACAGCATACGACCTCAAGATGTACTCATGAGCGTAATCAAATTGGGATGAGCGAGCTACATTTTGCCAAATCATGATTAATATAGCTGCACCTAAACTTTAGGTTTGTGGTTTTTAGTATAGTGGGAGTACCACCAGTACCGAATGCTGGAACAAATCAAAGTTGGAAAATAATGGCAGATCTTGTACAAAAGAAAACTTGTCATGCCCAGATATGCCAATTTGTTAGAATTTTTAGTGTCCTGACGTTATCTCTTTTATCAGTAAAGATTTAACAGTGTGTTGAGATCAGGGACAATTGCTCCAGCCCTCAATACCTCCAGCCCTCAACCGAATTGTATGCACACCACACACCAAGATATAAGGAGGCCTTAACCTGGTAACAGCAGAGGCCTCCTGTAGCAACACTAGATCATTCCATTACTATTCCAATCTTTATCCCTCCCTTCCTTATCCATGCCATCCATCTCTCTCTAAGCATTTCTCAACCCCTTACTTTTTTCTATTCCACAAACATTCTCGCCATAAGTCTGTCTTTTTCTGTCCGAAACCATATTCTTTATCTGCCCACCAGGGGGGGTGGAGAAGTATGGCTGGAAATAACAAAGACTTGGCAATAAAGCCATGAGTGATGACTGAGGCTTTATGTGGACTTTTAACGAGCATTTGTTTGTTCACTTTGACGTTTGTGCTTCCCTCCCTGGATAGTTTTAGCACTAATAAAGTATTTGCAGCAACACTTTGGGAGGTAACGCAGGCATTCATAACACCCTACATGAAGCTAGCTTTTAGAACCATCGCAATTATAGTGCAAAATTGATGTTTGAGTGTTCCGGGAGTAAAATTGCTTACTCTGTAAATGCAGAATGGGCTTTGATAAAAGCGCACATGACTGACCACAACACTCTCGTTTTATGTATTTATTTATTTATTTTATTTATAATTTTTTTTTTTTATTGGATGATGCCTTTTCATTTGCTTTTTCCTGGCAATATACGTTTGTACACGCATTCACACCTAGGGGGTCATTTAGTGTAGCCATTTTACCTACCATGTTTTTGGGAAGTGGGTAAAACAGAGGAAGTCCACATTGACATAGGGAGAATCTACACAAACAGGAACCTGAGCTCAGGATTGTGAACTGGGGACACTGGAGCTGTGAGGTGAACTTTTAAAATAAATAAAACATTTTGTAAAGATATTTAAACAGTTCTATCAATTATATCAAAAGCCTCAATTTTTATTGACTTGTGTCTTATTTGTCATGTAGTATATCTTGGGGGGGTTGTGACATCCACAACTGGCGATCTGAATTCATGAAGGCACGTGGACGGACAAATATTTTTCAGGAATTGTTGTGAAGTCTTCATGTACAATTCTACAAATGCACGCTTCCCCATTTGCCTACAGCTTTGCAGTGTTTATCTTCCTTTCTATTTCTCTTTTAGATCTTAAGACTTTTATTACTTTGTAGATTATTCAATCTGTGTCAGCATGAATTCTACTAAATAAATTTGCCTCCAGTGTAATTATGTTAGCACATTAGCAGCGGAAACTTTAGAAATCTTATAACAATAACCAGCTGTCATGTAGTCATGAGATTCCTTGTGTCGTGTGAGGTATTTTCCACTTCATTAAGGGTAAAAAGCTCACTTTTTAAGCAAAGTTCCTATCATGAAGGATTCATCTTTTCAAAAATAGCAGCTTTATTCCATAATGCAGAACATCAGCTTGACATAATTTTATTTAATAATTGTTTTTTTTTGTTTTAATTCTGAAGGAAAATACCAGATGGGAACATTCGGATTGCAAGTCAGACCGGTGGAACTATTGATGTATGATGGTAGACAAACAAACACATATAATTTTTAAGTGTTCGTAGTTATATACTGTATTTCCAGTAAAATTCAGTATTAAAAAACTTTATATTCATTCACAACCCTTTCCCTTACTGCAGAAGGTTTTAGTGGATAATGTGCTTTCTTTCTAATTTTATGGTTTGTATTTCGGATATTCTTCCTGGCGCATTTGTGTTCAGAAGCTGTTGTGCTGGTATAGGGTAGCGGCTGATTTACTGAATAATGTATTAATTAGTTAATTAATCTTGTGAAACAGAAGCTCCAGGTTGTAATCCCATATGCTTGGGGCCTCATGCGCAGGTGTGTTGAATATAATTTTTCTACAAAATTCTGCCTCCTCTGGGGTTTCACTTTTTTTTTTTTTTTTTTGGGCCCCTCGAAGATAAAAAAATTAACACCCAACAAAGTATACAGTAGACTTTGTGTGATGTACAGAACTCAATAAACCGTTTATTTATTTTATTTATTTATTTTTCCTTTTCCCGGTAACATTTTATTTTATTTATTTATTTGTTGGGTTGTGTTTTTGCTTTCCTTGCTTCCATTGCATTAAAACATGGACTTTTTCTGTTTTGGGTGGCACATTTATTAGCTTGGCACATGCTGAACATAGATTACCACCAGCTTAATCTTTCAGTCTTGCTTTTCGTACAGCAGTCATTACACCACGCTTTCCTCCAGGTCTCCTGGATTGGCGTCCATGCTACAGTTTGAATTTGAGTTGGAGTTGTTGGAGGCATATGCGTGCAGATATCCATGCACCAGTACGTGGCTATACTGCTCGCTCGCTGTGCTGGACGTGCTGGTGGTGGATGCGCAATGGACGAGCATGCTGTGCAGCGACTGACTGCGACGGGTCCAGATGACACTCAGCCGCTTGGCGTAGCTGTAACATGTGGCTGTGGCAATGTCGCCTGCATCAAAAGAACAGCTGCGTCTGGTCCCTAGAACACACCTCTCTCCAGGCCAATTTGAACTGCTTTCCTCTCCCACCTGCCCTGTCTGAGTGAGGGCCAGTGAGGCTAAAGATTGTTTTACACCTTGCATCATGTCTTTGTCGTTTTCTCTTTCTAGAGACTGCCGCAGCTTCAGCTTGCAGTCGTGCATCATTGCTTTATGTGCCGGGTAGGGAAAAGTGTGTGCACTTTTGGCTGGGGAATAGTAGAATGTCACTTTATCACTCTCTGGTGTGAAAGAGGCATTGGGCTTGTGCCTCACCACGTCCATGTCTGAGCCCTGACTGCAATGGGGCTCGTTGCTCAGTTTGACCAGCATGTGCTCCTTATGTTTGGCTTTGGCCTGAACTGCTCTTGTTTGCTGGGCCAACAACCTGTTTGGCAATGCCACCATCATCATGCTGTTATTTCCGTTAGTCTGGGCGTAAACATCCACCCCTTTGGCTGGCAGGAACTCTCCTGACTGCCCGACATTGTCTTGACAATCACCGCACACTCTGTGTCTCATCATCATAGCCACGGTGAAGACCAGCAATGTTACCACCACCACCCCACCTACCATCACTGTCAGCGTGCCGCCAAGGAAGTGAGCCTGCAGAGAGCGGCATTCTGGATAATCCTCTTTAGTGCTGAACTGGGTGCAACCCAACACTTTCGTGGTGGCCAAGGTGGAGATGCCGTCGTCAAAGATGGCCAAAACACACAGGCTGAAATCTGCGCTCGAGACTAGATTTTTCAGCATGAAACTATTACTGGTAGGTGGAAGAATTCTGCAAAAATAAAGAGAAGATGTAATTGATGTCATATACGTGCCTGAGAATTAGGGCCTTGCCAAGCTAAAGCCAAAGATGAATGAAATATTATACAATAAAGAGCAACACAAGTGTGCTAATGAGGAGTGGAGCTTGTCTGAGAAAGAAAGTAGTTACTAGAGCTGCGCTTTTATAGTGGAAATTGCCTAAGTCAATATACTGCAACAATGTGAAAATGGAAATTCAAAGGAACTCCCAGATACCAGAAAATAGGCAGTGTGACGAGCAGTGATGCATTTTTGCAATGAATCTGAACCCATGTTCTTCTGCCTTCCCCGTCCTGCATTAGTTACTGTTTTGAAATAGATCACGTTCTGTGTCCTGTTAAAACCTTAATGCATCACTGCATCAGTGGCTGTACAATACCATTAAGAATATGCTCTTCATGGCTGAACAAGAATCATGCATTTGCCATTGGGAGGTAATTTTCAGCTATTTCATAAAGGCCTTGAGCAAATTTTAATCTCCTCTATACTGGCTTCAGTCTACTCTCTCCCATTTTTGTCCCTCCTTCCCTAGCTATGCCAAACTGCCTTTGTTGGATTAATTGCATTTGCTTCTCTTCCTTTGATCCCTGGTAAGAAGGATTGTACGATCATTGAATAAATTTAGTATTTCTATGCAAAGTCATGCTACACTGCATTTATGTCTCTTATGATTCTATTCTTATGGGAATGCATGGAACTGTGCTGGGGGGCTGGGGGGGGGGTTTGGGTGAATGCTATTCTTCCAAAAAATATTTCCTCAATTGGCCAATTTACACTGGAAGAGTCATGTCAAGAGTGTCAAGACCTTGTTCAATTCCATTTTAACAAGTGTTTCAGTTTATACTAGGTGCATCAGAGGTATGTCAACAAAGCCCCCCAGCAAGAGTGAAGTGTAAACTCATTTGAAGTTACAAAAGCACACTTTCTATACACTGTGCACCTATGTTGTAGTATTTAGCAAATTTCCTCTTCTAATTTATATAATCCAGTTTAACAGTTTGAGTTAAAAATGGGGGTCTTATATGCAAGAAATTCGGGAAATAATGAGCTTAGGTGAGGTGCAGTTACTAAACGGTGAGCGTTTGATCGGCCTGGCTGAAAGCCGCCAGTGGGGGATTTGGTAGCTCTCAAACTAGGCTTATTCCATTAATTATTAAACATCTCTCTCAAAACAAAAAAATAGCCAAAAGTGTATTCACCTACTCATAAGCGAAATATCGAATGCTGGAGATTACAGCAGATTAAAATTGAACATGCACTGCTGCTTGTTCTCCTGCCAGTGGCACATAAGGAAGTGTATCTGAGGGGGTGGCTGATTTGGATGACTTGATGTCTTTATTCGAAATCTGAGTTAACCGGTTCTGGTGTGAAATCGGCATATTAGGCAGTCAAAAATCTCCCATAAATGTTGGGTTGCATTGAGATCGGGTGACTGAAGGCCATTGCACGTGATTACATCATTCATACTCATCAAACCGTTACTTTTCCCTTGTGCTGTGTGGATGGTGACATTGCCATCTTGGAAGAGGCCACTCCCATAAGCATAGGAATGTTTCATCCTAGGATAAGTGATGATCTAGAAGAAGGTTTTTTTGAGGAAAATTTTAAATTTTTTTTCCCTCTCCATATACGTGTTTATTATAATGTGATGCATCTGTTACAGAATCATAATGTACACTACCAGTTAAAGTTTTGGAGACACTTGACTGAAATGTTTCTCATGATCTTAAAAACCTGGTGTATGATTAAATGTTTGAAATCGGCGTCGTAGGCAAAAAATGTAATTGTGCCAACATATTAATTTCTTTCAATAGAAAACTAATATTTTATTTACAAATTTTTTTTTTTTAAATGTATGGCTTGGAGCAAAATATTCCAAAAAGCAGCCAATAAGTGTCCAGCATAGGTGGGAACTCCTTTAATATGTTTAAAAAGCATCTCAGGGGGATTCCTCAAGAAATTGGTTTAGAAAATGCCAAGCACACATTTCTGGGAATTCTAGGCAGAAAGGGTGTATACTTTGAAGATGCTAAAATACTAAATTATTTGTGCTGGTTTTTTCCCATGCTTCCATTTGTTATTCTAGAGTTTTGATCGCTTTATTATTCTAAAATGGGCGGCAAAAATAAAAAGATTGAGTATCTTTTGACTGGTAGTGTATATGGTCTTGCTATGAATTACAGAAGACCATGAACTGCTGAAGCGAAATTGATTGGATGCTTTCGGCATGTAATGTGTTTATTCTGATTCACACCCTTTGCCTTCTTATGTCAGTCAAATATCTGGGTAACACCATTTAGGTTTGTACATTTCTAAATATTTTGAAACATAATTGAATAAAATCAGAGGCATCTACTTGGCACATTTTGTTTGTTAAATGCAGGTAGTGTCATAATGTTTTCCACTTGCTCAGACTGGCTTTGGGTGTTTAGACTGAAAATGTTTGCAAGTTATGTATTAGTAACCTATTATAAGTGCTATTGTCCTTCCCTCCCACTCATCCTTTCATCACTCTGCCTTTCATCACTGAGCAACTGATGGGAAAAAAGAGAAACCTCTGAGGTTTATCTCGCCTCACTTCTATCTTTCCTTTCTGCATTCGACCCTCCTCTCCATATATTTATTTCTGTGTCACACAGACTTGGTCCCATCCCTCTCACTGTGCATTATTGATTCCCGTTATAGGACACAAACTGCATATTGCTCTGTAGTAGTTCCATTTCCAGCCAGTATGTCATAGTGCCTTCTAATGGCAAACCTATTTAAAAAAATATTTTGTTATGCATGCTGTTTTAGTGTTTTCATACATCTCCATTGCAATGCAGGCACAAGTGTGGGTGACTTGTATGCTGGTGCAGACTATATGTGGGTACAAATGTGGTTTGGTTTATTCTGACCACCCTAACAGTGTTTTCGAATGTGATGAGCTGGAACCTGAGAGATCCTGTGAGGGGGTAGGGTTGGCTGGCTGAGAGAATAAATGAAGAAAATTGAGGCTGGGATTGAACTCATTTCATGCCCCTGGTAGGGATGCAGAAAGCAGACTGTCAGTGATGGTTTCTGACCTTGGAAGTAACTTCTTGTGTAGAATTACTGAGACAATCTCTCTACCCCTGTGAACAGCTCTAACATAAAAGGTTACCACAGCCCTGTTTCCCTGTTGTGTCCTGCCTTGTCTCACTGCCTTCTCTTTCCTTTCTCCCTCTATTTAAATCCATTTCAGTCAGCCTGATCGGTTGTGGCAAGATTCTAAACTCTGTAATTTGTGCTCTTTTAAGAGTTCATCCTTTCTTCCCTGTAGTCAGCAGGCCTTCTCACTCTATTTTCCCACCTGTAGACTATAAATGTTCTCTAGTGTCTCTGAAACCAAATGACAATCACTGGTCTGGTTTGTTTCTTCTTTCGTACACTGTTCTGTATATATCGAAATGGGATGGCAAGTCATATGTAATTCTTTTTCCTCTAAGTTTTGCTAAGGATATGCTCTTACCTGTACACAAGGGCATCATCAGCTGTGCTATTGTACTGAATCTGGTACATCCACACTAAATAAGGCGTTGAAGTTCTGCCCATAAACCAGTGCACCTGAGCAGAGTTGGAGGTCACTTCCCGCACTCCAACCAATTGCTCCGTTCCAGTGCTACTACTGCTTGTTCCATCCTCCCCTTCACCTCCAGTCACATTCCTCACTGTTACCATCCCTCCTATAGCACCTCCCCTTCCACGACTCATATCTGAGGCACCAGGGTCTCGTGGGTTATAAAGTGGGACTGTTCCATTTCCTCTGTGAGGCAGTGGGATGATTTTCAACTCCACCTGGGCAGTTGACTCCCCAGCTGCATTGATAGCGATGCACGTATAAGCTCCATCATCTCTGGCACGAGTTACCAGAAAATCCAGGGTTCCATTGTAATATGAGTGTATGCGGCTGGAGTTGGCCACAATCCGGTCATCTGGGGATACCCAGTGGATGACTGGCTCAGGGTCACCAATTGCACGGCACTTAAGCATGGCTCTCTGCCCCTCTAGGACCCACAGCTTGTTGGTGTTGCGGGTGATTAGAGGAGGCTCACATATGAACTCTTCCTCTGGGATGGACCAGAAATAACGTCCAGCAAGGTGAGTGGGTGTGGCGCAGGTCTCCATATCATCCTCACGGATCAGCCTCCGGAGCCACAACAGCTCGCAGTTACAATGCAGAGGGTTTCCACCAAAATTCAGGCTGATGATGGCGTTGTAGGGTGTTGGGCTATTATCCCATTTTTGGGTGGGAAAAAAGGGGATTTGTGGAAGTGTTTGAGATAACAGGCCATCTCGGAAGCGTAGAGCCTGTTTGGGTATATCCCCACAACTTGGTAGCTTCAGGTTATGCCCATCTTGTCTATGTTTTTCTAGCTTAGTCTTAGCCATGTTTGATGCTTCCCAGAAACTGTTGTAGGTTTTTACAGGTCCAGGTCTTCCAGGGTTAGCAGGAAGTCATCAAAGGCATCAGCTGAGACATCTGTAAGCTGGTTGTTGTTTATGAAGAGATGCTGAAGGTTGAGAAGGCCTGTTAGATCCTGAGGTCCCACTACAGTCAACCGATTAGTGTCCAGGTGAAGTGACCGCAGGCTTTCCAAGTCTCCAAATGCCAGTGGGCGCAGGGCATGTATAGTGTTACGAGATAGGGTCAAGTCCACTAATCCAGTCATGTTGGCAAAGTCGGGTCCGCCGACCTCCAGGATGTAGTTGTCTGCAAGACGGAGCTCCACAGTGCGGCGGTCAATATTGGGTGGGACAAAGAGCAGTCCTTTATTAACGCAGAGTGTGCTTAGAGACTCTGATAGGTTCCGACACACACAGTGGAAGGGGCAGATGGAGACCATACCCCATGTCTCTCCTGCAAACGCACCTGGACAGCAGCCCAGCAGGATACAATTCACTAGGCCTAACCAGAGGAAAGACCAAGGGCTTATAAGACCGGAACCTGCTTTTTTGGGGCCAATGCATTTTTTCTCAAGCAGTTGTTTCAGTGGTAGATCCTTTATTCTGGGTATGCACAGCAGTCCTGGACTTGGCATGATAAATTTATTTATCCACAGACCTGTGCAAGGAAGATAAGCCACAACGTTAGCTGTTTCATCTCTACCAATTACCTGCAGCACTGAAATTGCTGCATTTGAATTTAGGTTAAATCAATCAAATATTGACCACTTAAGACAGTGCTACCTAGGTACTTTCAGTCTTAGCATGTACATCTGAATTACTTCTACTGATTTTCTATAAGCTTGATCTTCCATTAAGGTGTTCTGCAATGTGTAGCCTTGTTCTTCCAGTTACAGATTGTCATCATAAATGCAGTGGTCCACTAATACCAGTTTTTCTTGTGATTTGCCAATATGCTCATCCAGGGCATGGTTGATTACTTGAACTATGTGCGAGTTCAGAGTGTAAATACTTACCAATGGATATCAACCATGGTGAAAAACTACCTGGATTTGTTGTAGAATTGCTTGAATTCCTAGGCATTCATGCACAAGGTTGGAAAAAGTATGACGAAATTGTGCAGAGTTGCCATTGTGAAGAGTTATAACTTAACTGAAAATATGTAATCTCACATTTTCATGTGGAAACAAACTTCTGTTACTTATCTATAACTATAATCAATTATGCCATTTTTGACCAAAAAAAATCAATCTCTAAGATATGCTGCATAGTTTACTAATGAATTAATCAGAAGTACAATATAAAGTAAATAACCAATATTAACCATTAGCAAGAACTCAACTTGCTGCCTGGCCAATTTTGTTAGCTGCTAGTCTTACCTGTCATTTGGAAAGAAAACAGGTTAAATTGTATAACCGGGTGATGCAATTAGTTGCTAAATACAGCCAGTTAATGTTCGCAAATTAGGGAAACCTTCCTCAACATGCGTTTTCAAGTTAGATGGAGTTCATGCCTTTATATCTTGTACAAGTATTTGTGTAATGCAGCATTTTAAAACTTTTCACTTAGGTAGGATTCAGCAGTGCTCAATATCGATACTTGATTGCATGCTAAACAGGAAATGATTGGTTGATAACCTGAGCCCATTGTTGTGTATAGTGTACAGTTATTGGCTGGATGAGAAAAGATTTTTCATGAGTCATTTGAAAGTCTAAATAAAACTGTCGGTAAGAAAAATGTACTACGAGTTTTAAAAAATTAATTTAATTATGACTCCATGTCTTTGAGTTTTAATAATATTCAATTATGAAGCATGAATATCCCCAAATCATACTTCAGTACAGTAACAAATATAATTACTCAAGTAATTTTACACAATTGCAGTGATAATTTACTATCGTGCTAAGTAATGTGAATGAGAAGTGGTCCCTGTGTGATTGCCTGCGACAAGGGCTTGTGTGATCTACCACAAGTCAGTGATGAATGATAGCTTCTATATCACGGCTGTGAGATCGGATGATTTATTGATGTGTCTGTGTACCCAGGCGAAGTCGGTTTTCTTTGGCACTATATCCTTTTGTTTGTTCTCTGCTCTACTGCCTGCTGCTTTCCTCCAGTGGTCTGATTGCTCCATTGCTCTGGTCCATGACTGCCTGCATGTATGCGTGCAGGGTTTTGTGTGCTGTGTCACGGTGTGTGTTATAACCCTGTCTGTGTGTAATGAAGCTGGATTGCTTTTTATGACTGTGATCAAAGCGCTGCAGTTTCTAATACACCAATAGCTCGGCTGCTTGAGTGGATTTAATGTGCTGCAGTTGATGGGATTCTTGTATCAGTGTTGTGTGCTCCTCTCTGGCTTTGACTACGAGTGTTTAATTTCGGAATATTTGATTTTATGGGAGTCTTACATAATGGCTCCACTGTCATGCACAGCGACTCTGAGAGGGATTTTTGGGGAGGGCATGGAGAAAATGGGATTGCGAGGGTGGCATCAATATAGCCTATGAGTAACTACATGAAAATCAGTTAGCTTAGTTTGTGTGCACCATCTTAATGTTTAAATGCATCAGTCATGTGATGAAATTGAACATTTTATAAAAGTTTAAAGGAAAGAGCTCGTTTCCGTTACTACTGACAGATTCATTAATAGTGGCAGCATAATCTATTTTTCTATCCTGAAATAAGCATTCTGCAAAGATCTGTATAGTGTCATGGAATTTCACCTGTTTGTGTGTGTGTGTGTGTGTGTGTGAGAGGGAGAGAGAGATACTTCATACCTGAGAAGTCTGTGTTGTTTTAACATTTAAAATGATCCCTTGACCATTCTTTTCCACAAGATGTCTCACAGATATGTAAAAGGAAAATCCCAGGGACACAATGGTGTAGGCCAAACTTAGAGCATTGATTTATTTTTATTTGATCTTTTTTCACTTCTTGAATTTCATTACGTCCATGCTTCTTCATTCCAGGAGATGATCTAACCAATTAACTGGTGACTGAGACATTTTTTCCCATGACGTCCATTTCCCCATGTTGTCCTCCGAAATATCCATGGCATTTACATACAGCTTGTTTGTATAGGCACAGCTCATTATTGCCGTTCATTATTCCTTGTGCATGATTTCTTTTTTTGTTGTTGTTGTTAATGTTTTTTGTTTTTTATTCATATATTCAAGGCAGAATTTTCTCCATCTGTGTGAGAATTCCCATATCACTGCACAAGGCTGCACATTTTTTTTGTAGCATTATTGAGACCTCTCCCCAGCTACAGATGGGCTGTAGTTGGTCCCATCGGTTTGGTTGCTGGATGAAAATAAAATAAAAATCCAACATATTAGCCATTAAACATGAGTGCTGTAAATGAGCTAGCTACTGTTCTTCTGTTTCTGTCTTTCCTGCAATTGCTGCTATGATTTGGAATGTAAGCTTATATACATGTGCTTTAGCCTTTTGGCATATGCATGCTTAAGGACTTCATTAATTATTCATATTAAGCAGGAATTTTAAACATTCAGAAGAGGACTTCTCTCCATTCAGCATGATTAGCTTTAGAGGTTGAAAATTAATTAATAAAAACCGATGCTTTAAAGCAAGAAATCCAATTAGGCCAGCTTTCAAATCATTCCTGTATGCGTGTGCTTGCGTCCACATGTATTTCAGCCTGACTTACTGTAAGTTTCATAGATGTACATTGTTTCTCTGCGATTGCTTCGTGTTGTGATAGACTAATCGAGTAGCACCTCAGTCTTTTTTTTTATAAAGCTCTCTTGTTGCCATTTCAAATGCATGAGGGGAAAACTAAACTCACCTTTTCATTGCTCTTTATATCCTCCCAAGAGAGATCTAGTCCTCTCCAGAGAACTGGAACGTTACCCCTCTGTCAGCTCTCCACCTTATACTTTCCTTTATGGAACGTCTTGTGGTGCTTCCTGGCATCCGTGCTCCTATTCCTGCTTCTGTTTTGTCTCAATCCAGAAAGCGTCCAGGCGAGCTTGGTGACTCTAGGTCACTAGGTGATGTTTTAAAGAGATCGTGCCGTGCCGCAGATTGCTGCTGCACGTTTACCGTCTTGGTCATCTCTTCGTTTTGCCATCCCGTGTTGGATCCCAGCTGATCGGTTTGTGGCTTTTGGTGCAGGGAGCGTGTTGGTGTCGGAGTCTGTGTGCAGGAGTGAGACTGCAACGTGCCTGCTACAGCGAGGACAGAGCGCGAGGGAGGAGAGAAAGGGGAGAGCGAGAGGGAGTGAGAGAGGGAAAAGCGAGAAAGGGAGGGGGCAGTGCAAGAGCCTGGTTCAGCCTTTGCCGGTGATGTGAGGAGAGAAGCAGAGGGGAGAATGAAAGGAAAAGTTAAACGGAGGCAATGGCTGCACTGAAAAGGATATGGGGATGTATTTGGTGGAGGTCTATCCCACCAGTATATCTGTACTTCTGTAACAGCATCATGGCTCTTCAGGAGTTTGGATGTGAGCTGTTGAGGAACCTGCTGAACATAAAGGCTGGATGATTTGTTCCTACCAAACAGGATTCTGAAGCATTCGTAAGGTCAGAAATGTGCTTCAGTGCGGAGGGAATAAGGAATTTCTTCTTATTTCAAGGGTGGAAATGTTATTGAAGACAACACCTTGCTGTTTAGTTAGCTACTTTTTTAAAAATGACAGACTATCATTAAGGGGAAACTTGTTCTTGTTTACATTTTTTTTTTTTTTTTTTTTGTGTCTTGTTTCATGGACAGCTTACAAATATACTCGACTTGACGCTCACAATATCGAGCATCATTTTCTATTTATGATGTGCAACACGGAGATTTTATTGACGGTGACAAAGCGACAGCTCAACAAGCAGCATTTGAATTGAGACTTTCAAAAACTGTCAATCAGAAGATCCAAATGATTTGCTCAAACATGGTCTGACATTTCTTCAGTTCCTCACTCACAACTCGAGGTACTACGACCAGTTTAGTTCTCATTTATTGTTTGATGCACAATAGGAGTAAAAACTTAAGTGTGGTTTCATCTTACCTCGTAATATGCAAACTCTTATTAAATGTGTTTTGTTTAATATATATCTAATCTATATATCTCTATCTATATCTACCTATCTATAGATAGATATCGATCTCTCTCTCTCTCTCTCTCTCTCTCTCTCTCTCTCTCTCTCTCTCTCTTATATATATATATATATATATATATATATATATATATATATATATATATATATATATATATATATATTGTGTGTGTGTGTATATCCTACTATAAAGGACAAACAAGACATACCTCTTCCTGGCTTTTTATTTATTTAGGTCTCAGAAGATCCCAAATGTTTGGTGCTTTCCAATAGGAAGGTAGCACCCTAGGCAATCTTGGGCAGCATCTACACGTGCTCACAAAAAAGACTGTCCCGATTGAAAGGCAGCTGCCCAATTATATTCCTTATTTTGGCCAGATTTTAAGGAAGCATTACATGTATGCTACTCAGACAAGGTTTTACACAATTAAAAAGTGGGCAAGGCTCAGATAGGATAGGTGTGAGTGAACGAGTGACTGAAGCCGCTGTGTCACTCTTTGGATCCTGTTTCCTGTTGTTCTTGGCTTGGTATGTTTTGGTGACGGGAGTGAGTCAGTATTGATGCACAGCTATATATAGAGGTCTGACTGTAGGCAGCATAGCGCTGTGCACCTCACACCAGACAGAAGTCATGCAGGCCTGTGTTCAGCCTCATCATGTCTCGAGATGAGAACAGCGCAGCAGACTTGCAGTGTCCTTTTATTTTACAACGTTCACTATATATCTCTGACTCCCTGCTGGATGGGAATGGAAATCCATACGATGGGTGGCGATGGGGGATCTCATTGTCCCAGCATTCCATTTAATATTCATCAGCAAATGAATTCCGTGTTTAAAAACTTGTAGTTCATAAATCAAACTGGCATAGCAGCACTGAGATTCCTGCGTTACAGGGCAGTCTTGGATATGTCACGGGGTGTGTGCTCACTGCTTATCGGTCACCTCTACAGTACTTATACAGTTGCAATATCTGGAGAAATAGATCACAATACTGTGAGACAGTTTTGCAATACACAATATATTGTGATTTAATTTTGATAGCAAAGTGCCTCTAAGGAGATTTTTTTAATTGTCAACAGGTTTTACAGGTAATCATATGGGAAGTGGATGCAAGGAGTGTAAAATGTGACTAAACTGCTACTGTCTGGTTCTTTTTATTTTTTATGGTCAGAGTAGAGCTATGTCTACTCCCCCCACCCAACCCCCCAAACTACTAGCTAGGGAGGCTGATTAATTGTAATTATTTTTTAATTAGATCAGATGTAAGCTAGGCAGGTTGTTTTTTGCTAATATTAGCTTGGAATGACACAATATCTACCAGCTCAAGCACCACTGCAGAAGATTCATTTCTGAAAGCTTAACACTTTAATCCGTGCTGAACGACTAGTGACTCTTTCATTTAAATGATAACACTGTAATGGGAAGTGGTGCATAACGCAGGTACAAAACGAGTCTTTTAATTTCTTTTAGTACTGTTTACAATTCATGTTGACATTAATGGTCGCAGACTAGGAGAGCAGTACATTGTGTTCCTTGAAGAAGCTACTCTCAGTTCTCTCAAGCACTTCTTCGTGGTAAAACTTGTCAATAAACTGCAATGGCGCAAACATCTCTGTAGTATTATGGCCATTAGTTTTGCTCTGTAGTGGTGTCTCCGTATGAATGTTTCTATCTGTGTACTATATAATTGCCTGCCAGCTCTCTGACTGCTACATGCTCCTAATTTCGCCCGTTTGTTTAGGCAAACAGTTGGCCTTGAAGTTCTCTTTAGTCTGTGTGTTCTTAAGAGCTGCATGGTGTGGTGAAGGTTCTTTCCCGGAGCTGCCGCCCACTTGATGCAGTCATTGTGAAAACTGTGATGCTAGTGGGCAGTATTTTTTAATTATTTTTTTTAATTCCAGTGGTGTACTGCTGTTTATCTTGGCAGGGGAGAAAACTGTTTCAATGTGTGCTTTTTGTCTTCACACTGTAGGCATCACACATCGCTGTATCAAGCACGCTGCTTAAAAATACTACACTGACAAACGTATAAAGCCATAACTAAAGAATTAAACATGCCATTGCATGCTGTTTTAGGAAAATGAACAACAATGGGCTGGAATGATACTGTCTCAAAGTGGATTATTTTGCTATAAAAGCATGTCCAGGGGCGATTTATTCCACAACTTGTACCAAAGCAGTTCTCCTTTTACAATGACCATTTTTTCTTGATTGTCTAATGCTATGTCATACATTTATGTTTATAATTATGCTTGGTGGTGAACGTCATCAAGTTTGATCCTGTTATCGTTTACATTATAGTGGTTATGAACAGTTGTTTCTTCGCCAGCATCTCTTATCCCCCCCCCCCTCTCTCTCTCTCACTCTCAAAGTTGAAGCTTGTCATGTTGGAGATAAAATTGAATGCCTCATGTGCTGACTTCTGACCCTACTTTCCTTTGTCGAGGAACTTGCCTCCAAAGCACTGACACTGGAGACTCTTGTGTAGGATCTCCGCATTTAGCATTGGAACACACTGCTCCAAGATATCACTCATTAATACATCAAAAGAGAAGGTTTTTTTTCCTCCTTCCAATAAAAACGGATGAGTCAATGAACATCTGGAAGCTGTGCCACCTCCCCTGCACCCCACATTAGTAATCTCTCATTTTTTCCCACTTGAAAGAAGTAGCACCTTTTGTTTCAAGTAATTAATGTGAAATAAAATCCAAGAATGATTAGACAATCTGTCTACCAAGTCTATATCAAGCATCATTATTTACTTGGGATGTCAAAAAAAGTGACATTTTTGACCATTAGCAGTCAAAATATTTAAATTAAATGAATGTTTTCAGACAAGAGGCAGTTTTGCGGACGAAAGAGAGAAAAGGTTTTGGGGGAGTCGACTAGCTTATAACGTAGTAAGGATTTTGGTATGGTAGTGATTAAATTTAGATGATTAAAGCTTCTCAGGTCGACACTTCTATTATTGATTATTTATTCTAATAATTTGAGATACTGGATTTTTTTTATTTCCAAGAGCCATAATCAAGATTAGAACATAACGGCTTGAAATATTTTACTTTGTGTAATGCATCTAGAATATATGAAAGTTCCCCCTTTTGAATTAAATTACGCGGTTGAATTTTTCAATATTCAGATTTTTTGAGATGCACCTGTATATGGAGGTTTTATGTCCAGTTACACCAGCTGGATGTAAATGAATAAATAAAGTTAGGTGTAAGCCCTATACCAGGTTTAGCTATGTCCAGCCTTTTTTTTTTTTTTTTTTTTTTTGTGTGTGTGTGTAAATTTTTACATCTGTTGCACCATCTAAAGCTACATCTGCACAGCTATTCCCAGCATAGACAAAGTGCATCCACACTTGACACATTCTACTGTGGTGTTTGTAACCATAGCAACATGAATGTGGTGGCAACTAACTTATTACTTACTTACATTATTAATCCTACGTAGGACTTAAGGCATGTCCAGTCAAGTTGTCCAACTGTTTTTGTGTGGACAGGAGACCAAAGTACTCAGAAAATATGTTTAGAAGTGTGTAGTTATGGAGGGTGCCTTAACCCCCCCCCCTTTATAACTTGGAAGAGTGAGAGGGTCGTATTTATTAAAGAACACTAGTGTAGTCGGTTGAGTCTAACAGACAATCCTGTCTTAACTCAATAGTGGTATGAAATAATTTTCAGCGCACATCTTGTGTTCTACTTATGTTCTTTATCTATTTGTGCTTAAGTCTTATATTGTTTAATGTGTAGTGGGAGTTAAAGGGGGGAGGGGGTATGCACTGTAGTGAAGGATGTAATATTGGTTTTGCAGTCACAGGAATCTGGGTCAGTGTGTGCGTAGTCTGTCCCCCCTCTTTCTCTCTCTCTCAGGGATGTAAATTGAATATAAAGACATTATTTGGAAGGAACAGATAATGTGTTCTAACTGGATGCAAGTACATTTACGATTAGGAGGTATCCTATTGTTTTTTTATGAACAAATGTTCATAAGTGTATATCAATAGTGTGATCGCATGGGAAGCAAAATAATGTCACAAGCAGGAGGTTCTTACTTTCATGTAGGCTTGAGCCAGTGCTCAGCTCCCAGGACAAAGAAAATGCAGCGTTGCACTATGCATTTACCATGTTCATTTGTTCATGCTTAGTGACTGCCTGGTCAGTGTTGTGATGGTTTCAATTAGGCTACTACTCATTTTAGGATCTAGACCCAACTAAACTTTGTTATAAATTATTGCATACACATTTAAACCTCTTTTTTTTTACACCAATTATGGAGTGTTGTAGCAGAGGTTGAGGAACTGTCAGAGCCATAATGCTGAAATTGCTGGCATTTCTACCTCTACCTTGTGTGTGTGTTTTATTTATTTATTTTAACAACCCCCCATTGGTTTCTCAAAGCATAGTGGTAGGGGTCATATTTAATTTAAAAAATAAAAATCTTCCAGCTTAGGACATGCCCACTTCTGGTTAGGATCCAGTGATTTGGAGCAGTAAACAAATGCTCATAGCTGTATTAGGTCACACCATTACTCTATCTCTTTCTTTCTGTCTCTGTGTTTGTATGTTTTAGCTTCTCTTCTAAATTAGCTGAGTCTTGTGTGAGCGAGAGAGATTGAGAGAGAGACTGAAGGTGATAAGGCTGGGAATTTGGTAATATGATTTTCCTATCACTGTAGATAATTTTGGGTTTTGTTAGGTTGTTTTGTCAATACTGTTAATATACTCCCAGGCTTCACTATAATAAACAGCTGGGATTTTAAAATCTATTAATAATTCATCTATTAATTAGTAATTTAAATACATTTTTGTAAATGTAAAATTGAAGAGGAGAAAAATCATTGTTTTTCAATACAAAAAAAAATGTAGCAAAACTAAATATCACCTTACATATGCAGATATTTAAAGACATTAAATCAAACTCACTGTAGTAAGTGGATCATGCTTAAGGTCTTGTCAGGAGATTTTTTATTTTCTTTTTTTTTTCCTCCCCCTTCTCTTGAAATAAAATCAATTAAAATGGAACACTTTCAAGAAAGGCTGAAGCGTGGCATGATTGTAAAAACAGTGTGGCTAGTGTGCAGAATTATTTCCCTATGGTGTATTACTTGTTACCTTCCGTGTGTGTCTGTTTCCATAAATATTCAGTATTGAGCGCGGGCAGGATGCGGTGGTGTGATCATGGTGCTATTGAAAGCTCAATGTTGTTCCTGTATCCCAAATTGTATTAAAACCTCAGCATGTCAATCAGACTATTATCTAATTGAACCACATCTCAAAAGTGTTTTGACTGATCGTAATATTATACAAGTCTTATTTACTTATCAGGAGAGAAATTAATACACCACTACACACTGCATCATTTTTTTATTTTTTTATTTTTTTAAAGCCAAGATTGATTTATTTCTTGCTAGTCTTGAAAAGATTAAATCTCTACATGAAAGATTATAATGTGGAGTGTTAAAATCTATCAAATTAAATCTATAATTATTGTCCACTTGCTATAGCCATTTTATTTATGTGTTATTGCTTTTATCACTTGGTCAGTTGGTTTGTTTATATCTATAAATACGACTAATTTCTGTACCTGTTGTATTTGGCTGCAATGGTAAATCATGGTTTCTCCTCAATGGACTCTGGCTTTAACTAAAGTTTGGATGGAGGAATTAATGTTTTCTCCCACTCCCAACTTGGGAGAGAATGTGCAGTGGTCCAGTGACCTCAAGCTAACTTAAACCGACTCTTACATTGCCATATTGCATCCCATTTCCCGGGCCTTTCCTCAGTAACTGTTTTCTAATGCTATCTGAGCTGTGAGCAAGTCAGACCTACAGTAGCATGAAGAGTATTAAAACCTTAAAAGCAGTGATGGCATGTCCATATACATCAGCTGTTCAACAAAAGTCTTTATTCACAAATCTATACAATCCAAATGCCATTGCAAGACTAATAACCTTTTTTGAGTAACCAGTGTTTAAAACAAACAACAAAAAAACAACTGTTTGACTGATATAAGCTAAATTTAAGTTTATTTATTAAGTATAAGTTTAATTGTGTCAGCTGATGTGCTCACTGCTCATTTAGCTCCATAGAGTTGTTGTTCCTAGTGGTCATAAATGGTAACTACAAGTGCTAATAAAGGCCCACTGGGATGCGAATCGCACTGCCTCATGCATGGGGGAGGAGCAGCTGATGGGACAGTTAATGACAGGACTGCCAAATTGAAATGGATAAATAGAAATGAAAAACAAAAAAAGTGTGGACTTTGTGTAATAAAGGGCAGATGTGTGAGGTTGTATGTGCTATACAATGCTGTGCAACATAGGGCTGAGGTAGTTGTAGTGAAATACTAACATTTTATAATAAATAGTTAGACATTCAAGGTAAGATCTTAACAGGAATGTATCTTTTGTATGTATTGTGTAAACAAATCCAAAGTCTGAACCTAGTTATTGTCCTGGCTCAGGGCCTGATTGGCTTGTGGTAAAGAAGCGCCTCATTCTCTCTGTGGTGGCCTTCAAGGAGTGGAAACATTTCCCTGTCCACAACAGAGAGGAGAGCCCATTTTTGAGGTGGCTGAGGTTCTTCACTATTTTCCTGGCCTTGATCCAGCACAGCTTGCTCTAGATAGTCTAGATGGCACACCTGGCTGATCTCACCAGCCTCCGGAGGGCCCTTCTTGCTTGGTGCTGTTCCCAAACCAGGTGTAAAAGTTTCTTAGCACTTTTGCGGCCAGTGTAAAGTCCCTTACTGCAAAGGGGGTAAAGATGTTAACAGGCCTTCTGCACCAGGGTGTTACCGCAACAGGATCAGGAAAGGTCCTACATGATGTGAACACTAAGGGGCCTCATTGATTTTAATTCAGCATAAAGCAGGAAAGGAGCTAACAACTCCTTTGCCTTGCTGACGTTCAGGAGATTGAGGTTGTCCTGGAACCAGTTCTCCATGCTTTTAATCTCCACCAAGTATGCCTTCTCATAATTATCCGAGATCAGGCCCACTACAGCAGTGTCATCAGAAAACTTGACAATGGTGCTAAAATCTGAGTTAGATGTAATAGCTTTCCACAAACAAAAGCAAAGTGTATGTGCAGATGGTGTGTCTGTGATGCACAGAACTATTTCTGTTATAAGATGTATTGCAATGTCTGGCGAGAGGGAAAGCAGGGTTGTGAAGTGGATAATATCTTTACATTAGTAATTCATGTGCATTCTTGTGACCTTGTTTCCCAAGCAAAGGCTGTGGAAAAAGAAGCAAACGTGTTTCCCTTTTCTTGGGCTTGCTTGATTTGGCTAGTTTCAGGACTTTTGTGTGGTTTTTGGTTTAGTTGAACTGGTCATTTTGCTGAAAGATGGCATTCCTGGTTAAAGGTAAAGGGAACCACACCTACTGTGTCAAAGATTCTCAATGGTAAAACCATTCAGAACGGACCGCTGGACTGTATGCTGGATGACTCCTGCTGAGCTACACAAAAATAAATAAATCACTAGATCGTAGCCTATAGATGATGTCAAATGTGATAAACTGTCGACTTAATCTTTTTTGACCAAGCCCCCCCCCCACTAAAAATCAGTGCTGGTTAAAAGGCTTTTATTTTTGCACAAAGCGGTGTCATTTCTCTGTGCTTGTGCACTGTATAAACTACTATGACTGCATCTCTCTCTTGCATGCACACACATACAGAAAATGCTCTGTGATGGAAGTTGTATTGAGTGTTTAGATAATGGTATTGATTTTAAGCTTACACCCTGAAAGGCCTTCTTTGCCCGTGTAGAAACATTAGCACCTGAGCTGTGTGTTATGTCTCTGCAGTGTGTTGTGTCTAGAGCTCTCAGCTTCTGCACCACTCAGCAATTTCTCAGTTTAACCACTATTTCAGGCTCTGTCTGTGTTTTTTTTTTTTTTTCTCCGACAGACAAATATCCCTTTCCTCCAGAATGTGTTGAGTAATGACCAGTTCCTTTATGGCACCGTGGACACGCAGTTCATCGACGAGAACCAGGACCTTTTCATCCTCAAACCTGTTCAGAACCGAGCCCAGAAACTCCTGCATTATCTGGGTAAGGTGTCTCCAGCATAATAAATTCGTCCTGACACATTATTTTAAACCAGCGGTCTCTGTGCGATGTTCGCGTGTAGGTCAAGTTCACTAGACAGAGTGAGTGGGAGAAAGCAGGCGCACTTGTTCAAAAGCTTTCTCTACATAGGATCAATACGCTTTCATTTTAATGGAAACATATCCTTTGAAGGCTTGTTTTTCTTGACTTTCACCTTTTACATTGTTACTTGGGTTTCTCAGATTGTATTTTAAAGACAGTTGGTTCATCACATCAAGCTTTTTGTACCTGGCCTTTAAATAAATAGCTGTAGCTTTGAACATTCTGTTGAGTGCAGTATGATGTTTGGTAGCTATCCAAGTGTGTGTGTGTGTGTGTGTGTGTGGTGTGGCTTTTCTAATCTCAGGTCATGTCATGGTGAATGGCGCAACGACTCCCATCCCTGTAAAGGCTAAGCCTTCCTCTATTGATCCAGTCATCCCACCAGTGTCTCTCGGTAAGCAATTCACCTCCACGCACATATGCATGCCATCAATATTAGCACTACGCAGATCCACTTAGACCAAATTAAAGTTCAGTCCCAGTCCCTTGTCATTCTACCAAGAAACCAGAGAACTCCACTGTTCTGTCCTGCTTTAACACCTAAGACTCCTTCCATCCACCCATATTCTGTTGCACATATCTGACAAAGGGTCGAGGGGAGCCTAAAGCTTATCCCAGGGGCCTTGAGACACAAGGCGGGGATCACCCTGGGTGAGGTTAACTCCTTCCATAAATGTTAAATAAACTTCTAACAAGAAACACACGTCCCTGTGTAAGATCTGCTACTATAGAAATGATAACGTATTAAAATGGGTTCCTTAATATGAACCCATCATTCATGTTACATGGATTTAAGACCTTAATTAAAGCCTTTTGGAATTTCATAGTTTTCTGCATAAATTTGTCATAAAATGTGATCTGATCATCTAAGTCAAGGGTATTGACAAATATGATGTGTCTAAAATAATAACACAAAATAAATTCTGAACCCTCATGTCTTTATTGAACACACTCATTCAATATTCAAAATGGCAGTGGAAAAAGTAAGTGAACCCACGCCCGGCAGCAATAACCTCGACCAGGCGCTTCCTGTAGCTGTGGATCAGACCTGCACATCGTTCAGGAGGAATTTTAGCCCATTCTTTCCGGCAGAACTGCTTTAGCTCGGTCATATTCTTTGGACATCTCATGTGCATGACTTTCTTCAAGTCATTCCATGGCATCTCTATTGGGTGGAGGTCTAGGCTCTGACTTGGCCACTCCAAAAGGTGGATTTTGTTTTTCTGAAGCCATTCTGTTGTGGACTTGTTTCGGTGTTTTGGGTCGTTGTCCTGTTGCATCACCCAACTTCTACACAGTTTCAGCAGATGTACGGACATTCTCACATTATCCTGAAGAATTGTTTGATATACTTAGGAATTCATCTTCCTCTCAATGATTGCAAGCTGGCCAGGCCCTGATGCAGCAAAGCAGGCCCAAATCATGAAGTTTCCTCCACCATACTTTACGGTTGGGATGATGTTTTCATGATGATATGCCGTGCCCTTTCTATTCCAGATGTAGTGCTGTGGTTTCATCAGTCCACAAAACATTTTGCCAATATCGCTGTGGAGTGTAAATGTGCTCTTTTGCAAACTTGAGGCATGCAGCAATGTTCTATTTAGTAAGCAGTGACTTCCTTCATGGTGTCCTGCCGTAGATACCCTGCTTGTTCAGTGTTTTGCGTATTGTAGACTCATGAACAGACATGTTACAGTTCCAATGATGCCTTCAAATCTTTGGCTGTAATTCGGGGTTGTTCCTTTACCTCATTGATGAGTCTTCGATGTGTTCTTGATGTCATTTTGACTGGGCATCCACTTCTTGGTAGAGTAGCAACAGTCCCAAAGTGTCTCCATTTGTAGAATGTTTGCCTAACTGTAGACTGGTGAATTTCTAAAGTCTTTGAAATCACTTTGTGACCCTTGCCAGCTTTATGTAAATCAACAAATCTTGGTCGTAGATTCTCTGAAAGCTCTTTTTGGTGAGGCATAGCTCACATTTGAGGGGTTTTTAATCAGTGAAAGTATCTGTAGTCCACACCTCCAAAATAATTTTCTTAACCAGACTCCAGGTGTGCTAAAACTTGACACCAATTAGCTTTTTTTTTTTTTTTTTTAACTCAAGGGTTCACATACTTTTTCCACAAGCACTATGAGGTTTTTTGGTTATCATCAATAAAGACATGAAAGACCAGAATTTTTTTGGTGTTATTATTTTGGACACATTATATTGGTCAATACCCCTGACTTGGATGAAGATCAGATCACATTTTATGACAAATGTATTCAGAAAACCATGAAATTCCAAAGGGTTCACATACTTTTTCTTGCCACTGTATAATTATAATTAATGAAAAGGGCCACAACTAATTATTTTAATTACTTGATCTATTGATTTTTGGTTGATTGGTATTTTATTTTTATATACAAATGTTCTAAATACAAATATTTATTTCCAACTTTTCAACTAAACTGCAGAACTTTTAACAAGGCTTGTTAAATAACATGTCACAAACTAAATGCATTATTGCAGACATTTATCAGACATTCTAACATGGCATATCAGAGAATCTTAAGGGCTTTTTATTTTTTAATTATTATTACTTATTGTGCTGCTATATACATATCCGTGTGACCTATAGACCCATGATCACAATCACTGGGTTGGACTTGCCTGTATTTCAAGCTCTGTTTTTTACGTGCTGTTTTTTACGTACAAGTTCATTTTACGTGCCGTGTGTGCTCAGTTTCTTTTCGGTGTGTGCAATAGACTCCAGAGTGTTTTGTTTTCAATGCCTAGAATCAAGGAATCGGCTTCTTTCTGCATCAACTTGGCTGTGTGAACCAAAAGCAGGATGGGGACTTGATACTTGACATGTATTAAATATATTGTCTATTTATATATGTGTATATGTATATACACACACATATAATATATATATATATATATATATATATACACACACACACATATGTTTATACATGTTTGTATATATATGTATATATATGTGTGTGTGTGTGTGTGTGTGTGTGTGTGTGTGTGTGTATAAATAAGATATAGTGTGTGTGTGTTTGTACATTAATAAAATGAAACAATGCAGCATTTCTCAGCACTACTGTGCCAAAACATTTTTTAACTTCTTACAAGGCAATTGTTTCAGATGTCTTGCGCGGATGCTGTAGCCTAACACTGCTCTGTTCCATTTAAATGCATTATTGATGCAGGACGTCAGTTATGAACAAAATATGCAAATGCAAAATACAGTGGAAATTTCATGATTTCTTGAAGTGAGAGAACATTAGACCGTGTTTTAGACAGTGTTCAGTGATTATTATTATTATTATTATTATTATTATGTTTGTTTTTTCCAGTCGATCCAATTTTCATGCATGTCATTTGTATGTTGTACCATTTTGTCTGTTGTAAAATGTAAACCGTTTTCCATCAAATAGGTTTTAGTCTAAAGGAAGTGTTTTGTGTGCCACAAGGTACATCATTACATCAGCTAATTAATAATAAAATCCACCGTCACCTATTTTTATTAAATTTGATCAGTCTTGCTGGTTAGTTGTAGCAGCCCTAATTATGTGATATCCAATGGTGTCCAGTATTTATTAATGGTCCAGGCACAAAGTGCTGGAAACCCCTTTGGAATTGTTAGGAGTTATTAGGATTTTACTTATTTTTTGGGTTCAGAATTAAAAATGCTTTGGAGAGCAAAGATGTTCGATTTTGCATAATGGTAAAGGATTTTCCCCTCTACCCAATCAAGTGAAGTGATCCACAACATTGCACTACAGCTGAGAATTTTATGTTTTGACCCATATCTCGAGCACTGCGAGTTGTAGAGACACAATTCTATTTTCCCCACAATTCCTTAGTGAAGACATTTGCTATTCGGACTGCTACCTTTGGCTACGTAGATTTTGAACCAATATACAAGTTATGTTCAATCTACTTGTGAAACTATTCTTGGATAGCATGAGTATACAAAGTTGGAATAATCAATGGGGTTTGTACCTCAATAATAATCAAAAACATGAAACATAAACAGATGCCAGTCCAATTTAGTGCGGCAAGGTTTAGTTTACTCAAACAGCTGTAACTCATGATTGGCTATGCTTGTTCAGGACTAGATTATGGGAATGTTTCCAGAGGTTAGAGCATAAGCATCCAGGAGATGAGGAGAGAGGGGTTAAGTTCAAACATTCATCGGTTTTAAAGCTTCAACTTCCATACTAATACCGCTGTCCTTGATCAAAGCCACTGTGTGTCACATTTTGTAAATGGTATCATTCACACACACAGCGCTGCCATGCAAGGTGCTAACTTGCCATCGGGAGCAACTCGGGGTTCAGTGTCTTGCCCAAGGACACTTCGGCATGTGGAGTCACCCGGGCCGGGAATCGAATCGCCAACCCTACGATTAGTGAACAACCCACTCTACCAACTGTGCCACAGCCGCCCATTTTGTAGATCACTAACTGGCCAAGCTGATATTGTTGCCATGCATTGTACTGTATTGAATTCTGGAATGCTTAGTGAGACTTATCTCCAGTACTTCCACATTGGATTTCTCATTATGACATTGAACACTGCTGAAAAATGGTGAGAATAGAACCTCTTATTCTTTTCTCTTTTGAATGTACAGTGATCGTAAATGTGCTTGTGATGTTTGTCTGTCACATCACACGACCACCAACTTCTCACAAGAATAATGAAAATACTGCATCAGCCAGTATATTGGCAGCATTATCACTAATGCCATCACAAATATTTCAATTTAAATATTGAATGTATTTTGTGCTGGAGTTTTCCTTTAAACATCATTTAGGCCACAATCGGATCATTTGCCTGACCCATAGAAAGTCACTTTCTTAGACAAAGAATATTAACAGTATTTGGCAGCATGTTCATTTTACCATCAACTTGTTTGATTTAATGTAAGATTTTTTTTTGTTGTTGCTTATATTTGTCATTTATGTATTCCTTATGTTACTTTTGTTCTAGCTCTCTCCAGCACCCTTCCGCTTCCTTTTAGTCGTATAGAACTTATAAAAAGCATTACGAAGCAGCTTTACAGAAATCCAGATGTCGATCTACAACCTTGTCAATAGGTTGTTAGTTCAGGAACATTTGCAGTCTTTCATGCAGTTTTATTGAACATCCTTTTGTTTGTGAGGTAAAAAAATAAATAAAAACTAAAAGAAGAGACAAAAGTACTTGTTAAACCATGTCTGCTGGAATTGAATGACACAATATTATAGGTTTCATATTTCCTATTTCTATGCCACATATTGTCATTTTATTCCAGTGTTGCACTACATCTTGCACAATATTGCAGGTATAGTCTCAGGATTATATAAAGCATGTCCATGCCACCTTTTTTTTCCCTTTTCTTTTTATAACGTTGTTGTTTCCTTTATTTTATTTAATTATGGTATATTATGGAATATTATATTGACCTTAAGATGTGCTTGTAAAAGTGTCTATTTATTTAAGGTTATATGATAAGCGTACAGCGGAAATCAACGAGTGGCTTGCAAAGCCCTATCCAGGTGTGTGTGAGAGGGAGAGACAGTCCAGTACATAAGAATGCATGTGAATAATGGTGCTATTAAAATGGTGATTCTTTTTCTGTGTGGTTCTCTACAGTCTGGTGGTTCTGATAATGTTTGATTACGGTTTGTGTGTGCACACATTTTAGGAGCGCCTCCAACAGGTTTTAGGGATGTTTTGCTGAAAGAAGGCCCTGAAGGCTTTGCCAAAGCGGTGCGTACCCACAAAGGTCTGCTGTTGATGGACACTACCTTCAGAGATGCCCACCAGTCTCTCCTGGCCACTCGGGTGCGCACTCATGACCTCAAAAAGATTGCACCATTTGTGGCTCACAACTTCAGCAGTCTCTTCAGCGTGGAAAACTGGGGAGGTGCGCCATTTCTAATTCTCTCTCAAACTTTTTTTCCCCCTGCATTTATTTCACTGCTTCTTCCCTCACCTTTAACCCAGAATATGGCTTCTCATTTTGCTTGTCAGTGCATTATTGATAACCAGTTATTTTAGAAAGTTCTTGAAGAGTTGGCTTGGGGAAAATCTTGCTTTTAAAGCTCGATTACTTTTATAGTCTTGCTTCATGCTTTATAGTAGATATGAAGGCCAGATAAATATTATATATGGTATATTATATATATTAAGGCCCTATCCTTTAATATATTTGAGAAGGCATTACATGATATGTTTTAAGTAGTGCTGAAAGCGTATTATATCACCATTATATCTCCTCATAATCCACTATACAAAGGGTGGTTTGGTGTTATAAAGTGTTATGACAGATGCTTACTGTATAATGGTGCAAGATCACAAGTCATAATGCATATTAACAATTTAACAAATTATTCATAGTTTAATTTAGATATGACTTTCATATAATTGGTTGGCAGTCTTATTTTAACCCTCCTATTATGTTTGGGGGGGAAAGAGAGTTACATTATGTTAAGGGTCAGAATGACTTCCACAGTTTAAATACACAGAAAGAACAGCTTAAAACAGTCAACTTTTATTACTGCCTGTCTGAGACAAGCCAGAAGAAGAAATATTTGCATACATGTTCATGACGCTAAATGAGGAAAAGTCCAAAAATGTCAAAGAGAAAGAGAGAAATTAACCAGTATTTCAGACATCTCAAATGTGGAAATGGGTAAAATTGACCCATAACATAATAAAAAAAAAAAAACATTGTTTGCACTGCAATTTCTCTGTTTCCCATTAAAAATATCTCTGCATTATTAATAAATGCATGTCTACATAAGTGGCTCATCTGTAGGGCATGAATAAGTGCTCTTAATCTCAATTTAATTATTTACATTTAAATAAAATATTCATACTACACATATTAGGTTAGATTGTCTGATGACCAAAGGGAATGGTGGAGAGGATGATTCTTCCCCCCCTTTGTTTTTTTTTTTATCATTAGGTTTCCCCTCAATTTTCAGATTATGCAATTGTAAGTTTGACCGTGTTGCTGAGGTTTCACTTGTCCAGGTTATTAATAAACATGTCTTTCTTGCTATAGAGGAGCCACAAATACTCAAACTGTTGCGTATTTGTGCTTCTTTCACACTGGATTGTGTTGGTATGTATTCCTCTGTTCCCAAGGTTACAGCAGGAGCAGGAAGGAGGAAAGGCAGGGCGAGAAACAGGCAAATTAGAGAAGTTATTGCATTTCATGAGTTGCTTAAAAAAGCCTCGTCTGTACCCACTTTTTCTCTAGGTGCTACATTTGATGTGGCAATGCGCTTCTTATGCGAGTGTCCTTGGAAGAGGTTGCAGGAGTTGAGGTCTCTGATCCCCAATGTGCCTTTCCAGATGCTTCTGAGAGGAGCCAACGCTGTAGGATACACAAACTACCCAGACAACGCAGTCTACAAGTCAGCATCACACACGCACACACACACTTTGGTTTCAGTGTCTAAGATACAAAGCTGTGAGGGTGATTTAGTCCGTTTGATTCTAACCAAAATATCACCTGATCAAAGTGGCTCGGGTGACCAGCTCGGATTGATTGATGTGAGAAAGCGGTTCAACCCTGATTCCCAGATTGCAGGAAGTGAACCAAACATGCAGTGTATTTTTCATTGTATGACTCTGCCAAATGCTGGGTGAAATTATCAAAATGGAGTCCTTGGCAAAGATATTTTTACCTTTGAGTGTGTCGGTTGATAGGGCTGAAAATGTACAATGTGCTTTTTTTTATTCATTTTTTTGGCTTTTTGGTTTGTTTAATTATGTAAAGTGTGAATCTAAACCAACCCACCTAGTAAACGAATCAATTTCATTTTGATTTTTTAAATTGTATTAATTTTTTAATCAAAACAACATTGTAGTAATGGATTGGTGTGTAATGTGATGGCTTTGTTCCAGGTTCTGCGAGGTGGCCAAAGAGAATGGCATGGATATCTTCCGTGTCTTTGACTCTCTGAACTACCTCCCCAACATGCTGCTGGGAATGGAGGCAGCTGGTGCAGCAGGAGGTGTGGTGGAAGCAGCCATCTCTTACACAGGCGATGTCTCTGACCCCATGAGACAGAAATACTCTCTGGATTACTACTTGAAGCTGGCTGACGAGCTTGTCAAGGCTGGCACGCACATACTTTGCATCAAGGTGCAAGATCTTGAGTCATAAACAGGATGTTGACAAATCTTCAGGCTGTTGTTGATTGTTCTGAAGTTCTTTGGGATTAGCTTTCCTCCCTTTTTTTGTTAACATGCCCTTTCACATACTGTCCTCAGTGGTGCTTTTCCCAGATAGCTACAATACCCTGCTGATATACTGTCTCTTATTCTAAAGCATACACACACATACTTTGACAATCTCTTACACTCTTTCTCATTTACTCCAGGACATGGCCGGGCTACTGAAACCAGATGCTAGCCGTTTGCTGATTGGTGCTCTGAGGGATCGTTTTCCTGACACGCCCATTCACGTGCACACTCATGACACAGCGGGCGCTGGCGTGGCATCCATGTTGGCGTGTGCCGAAGCCGGAGCTGACGTAGTCGATGTTGCAGTGGACTCGATGGCTGGCATGACCTCCCAGCCCAGCATGGGTGCCATCGTCGCCTGCACCAAGGGAAACAAATACAACACAGGTGAGATCTACTAACCGTTTGGACGTTTCTTTAAAGGTGCAGCTTCTTGTGTTCGTAAGGGTTTTTTTTTTTCTTTTTTAAAGAATGGAATAATCATATAATATCCAAATACGCTTGAGTAGTAATAGCATCATGCAGTGGGTCTGGCAGGTTTTTGCATTTTTTGTTTCTTGTGTGTGTATGTTGTATGTGTGTGTGTGTGTGTGTGTGTGTGTGTGTGTATATATATTTTACACACACACACAGTGAGGGGGAAAAAGTATTTGATCCCCTGCTGATTTTGTACGTTTGCCCACTGACAGAAATGATCAGTCTATAATTTTAATGGTAGATTTATTTGAACAGTGAGAGACAGAATAACAACAAAAAAATCCAGAAAAATGCATGTCAAAAATGTTACAAATTGATTTGCATTTTAATGAGGGAAATACGTTTTTGACCCCTCTGCAAAACATGACTTAGTACTTGGTGGCAAAACCCTTGTTGGCAATCACAGAGGTCAGACGTTTCTTGTAGTTCGCCACCAGGTTTGCACACATCTCAGGAGGGATTTTGTCCCACTCCTCTTTGCAGATCTTCTCCAAGTCATAAAGGTTTCGAGGCTGACGTTTGGCAAATCGAACCTTCAGCTCCCTCCACAGATTTTCTATGGGATTAAGGTCTGGAGACTGGTTATGCCACTCCAGGACCTTAATGTGCTTCTTCTTGAGGCACTCCTTTGTTTCCTTGGCCGTATGTTTTGGGTCATTGTCATGTTGGAATACCCATCCACGACCCATTTTCAACACCCTGGCTGAGGGAAAGAGGTTCTCACCCAAGATTTGACGGTACATGGGCCCGTCCATCGTCCCTATGATGCGGTGAAGTTGTCCTGTCCCCTTAGCAGAAGAACACCCCCAAAGCATAATGTTTCCACCTCCATGTTTGACGGTGGGGAGGGTGTTCTTGGGGTCATAGGCAGCATTCCTCCTCCTCCAAACACGGCGAGTTGAGTTGATGCCAAAGAGCTCCATTTTGGTCTCATCTGACCACAACACTTTCACCCAGTTGTCCTCTGAATCATTCAGATGTACATTGGCAAACTTCAGACGGGCATGTACAGTATATGTGCTTTCTTGAGCAGGGGGACCTTGTGGGCGCTGTAGGATTTCAGTCCTTCACGGTGTAGTGTGTTCCCGATTGTTTTCTTGGTGACTATGGTCCCAGCTGCCTTGAGATCATTGACAAGATCCTCCCATGTAGTTCTGGGCTGGGACAAGATTCCAGTCTTCAATCTTGTCCCTGACATCCTTGGTGAGATCTTTGGTCTTGGCCATGGTGGAGAGTTTGGAATCTGATTGATTGATTGCTTCTGTGGACAAGGTGTATTTTATACAGGTAACAGATGAGATTAGATTG
Organism: Ameiurus melas; assembly: GCA_012411365.1. Classification (NCBI taxonomy): domain Eukaryota; kingdom Metazoa; phylum Chordata; class Actinopteri; order Siluriformes; family Ictaluridae; genus Ameiurus; species Ameiurus melas. The sequence goes on from CM022769.1 coordinate 13,087,763, forward strand.
TGCTCCTAATCTCAGCTCGTTACCTGTATAAAAGACACCTGGGAGCCAGAAATCTTTCTGATTGAGAGGGGTCAAATACTTGTATATTAAAATGCAAATCAATTTATAAAATTTTTGACATGCGTTTTTCTGGATTTTCTTGTTGTTGTTTTGTCTCTCATTTCAAATAAAAATACCGTTATAATTATAGACTGATCATTTCTTTGTCATTGGGCAAACGTACAAAATCAGCAGGGGATCAAATACTACTTTCCCTCACTGTGTGTGTGTGTGTGTGTGTGTGTGTGTGTGTGTGTGTGTTGTATATATATATATATATATATATATATATATATATATATATATATATATATATATATATATATATATATATATATATATTTTTTTTTTCTGGCCCAGAAATTCTCTGCCCTCCAATACAGAAGGATTATAAATTTCTAAATAAAAGAATGAGTTAGTTGGGCGTAAGGAAAGCGAAGGCTCCTCGATTGATTGTTTGTTTTGTTTTTCAATTTTAATTCACTTAGATAGAAGAGGGCTGAAAAATTTCAGACTGCCCCTTTAAGTAATAATAATAATTAAAAAAAACATTTCAGGAACAATATGCATACAGTTTTTAGGAATGACTAGGGTACAATTTTGAGATCTACTTTACATGGTCCGCAATATCACAATTCCGGATAGTTTAAAAATGCATATAAACCTTAATTTTTTATTATTTTTTTTGCCTAATTGATCACATTGTTGTTTGCGTATCCACCTTGTTTTTCCTCATCAAAGCATGGTGCACTCTTGAGCCAGGGTGATATCGAGAGGCAGCTAGTGTTGCGATTTTTGCACTGAATTCACGCTCATGCTGTAAACATTTGTTGCAACCTCATTGTTTTTCCAGAAGCACTCTTGCCCCTGCATTCATGTTGCTTGTTCTAAAGCACCCCCATCAGCCCAAGTGGCACAATCCAAATAACCACGCATACTCCAGTAATCCCATTTCCATAATCACATGCACTTGTAGCTGTTTGTTGAATTTATGCAGCTTTTCTTTTTTTCTCTTTTTTTTTGCGCATGAGCTCTCCTCTCTTTCCAAGGGCGAGTTGGATCGAAAGACCTCCATTACAGAACTAGCTCCCGAACAGAACACAACAGACAAGCCAGGGTAATAAAAAGAGCACGGAGAATGCACATGAGCGCGGGAGAGAATGACTGCGTAGGGGTGAGAGAAAACAAGTGAGGAGAAGTGACTGCGTAGGGGTGAGAGCAAGAAAAGGTCAGCAAGAGGGGTCAGAATGCACGGGCATCGTTTGGATGTACTGCACAACCTTGTGACCTTTCCTTAATTGTGACATTACTGCAACCACTGGTGCTTAACCTCATCTTATGAGCTTGGCACCTTGCCTGTGTGTGTGTGCGAGAGAGACAGAGAGATATAGATAGACTGATGGATGGATGCCAGTGGAATAGGGCAGATAGTTTCCAGTTCTGTAGTCTTTCAGGTTACTGGACTGTCGACTAAAAACTTAGACCCTACTCACCCCTGCATTAAAAACCACGATTTTTAATCAGTTAATTCCTCTCGTATAGCCAATTCCTATCATATGGGATTGTGTTTGGGTCATCATTGTTAACCTGGCAATAAAAATTTACATTTTGTGATGTAAAACTTGGTCTTTAAGTAGTTCTATAGAAGGTTTATCTGTGTCATTTCTCAGTTTGTGATCTCATAAAAGAAGCTGCATCATTTGGGGGAGGCTCGTTAGGGAACGACTGTTTATAGCTGCTATAATGTAATTTATAACAGGAAAGAATACTACAAATGGATAGAAAGTATGACGTGCTCATTACTGAAATAAAATTTTTACTCGTTGACCAATTGTATGAGGGAGAAGACCCTTCAGGATGGGCTGCTGTTTAAGAAAATAAACTGTTTGACAACATTAACTCCTTTTCAAGGCAGGTCACATGACCCCACCCTGCCGGGGATTATTTTCCGTTTCCTGCATGCTCGGTTGTATTTTATGCTGTACTTAACATTATCTAGTAGTAATAGTAGTAGTAGTCTTGGTTGTTTGTGTATTTGGAAAGGTTTAGCTACTGTTACCATAAATAAATGGGAATATGACGATTGAGACACAGATACTAAAAGTCGACTCGTGTCTATGATTAAATGTAAACTAGCTCTGTGCTAAGCTACACACAGAAAAATACAGTGCAGTATGACAGTAGCAGCATCTCAATACCTAAACTTTCTAAACCGTTCTGATGCATCAACAGTTCCCAGGTCTTGGTGGACAGATGGTTCTCACATACAGGGTTGCGTTTTCCTCAGATGGCCTTTAGACTTTTTGTGAGAGCAGTGGGTGGTTAAGGTGGATTGAGGACAAGTTTGCATAATCATATATTCATATTTGCATACACCCTTGTGTACTTTATGATGCTAAAGGTTTAGAGCTGTTCCTATGATATTTTAATAGCTTCCTGACCATATTAAACAGTTTCATTTCACACATTATAATTTTTTAATGGTTTAAAATTCAGGGGGGTGGTACTTGAGTAAATGTACTTTGTTACTATACTTGAGTATTATTTTGACACATTTGTGTGTGTGTGTGTGTGTGTATAAATGTGTGTGTGTGTGTATATATATATATATATATTTATTTATTTTTTCTCTCTCTCTCTCACATTCTCTCTCTCTCTCTCTGGTATTTAAAAAAATGGACACTATCCACTCAGTCCCTGCTCCTCTCCTCTCTGCGTGGTTAAGTGAAAAATTCTACCCAGAAACTCCCCCAATCCCGACCCGCTTTTCTTCTCAGCAGCATGCCGTGGGTGTGTGACATTGGCAGAGAGAATCACATCAGAGCACTCGTCGCAATGAGGAGGCGTCTGCTGCTTTGCCGATTCGATTTTGTCTATCGCCAGCAGATTCCTTCCTGTGGCCCCATCTTTGGTTTTGGCTTCTGGAGATGATGCCTAAGCATCGGAATTGTCAGGAGGCTTGAGTTTATATGATCGAATGTTGCTATCAGTGCTGTCCCTACTGCATGATAATTTAGCGCTTGGCAGCCGTCCGTGCCGTACAGAATTCATTGCCGGTTTTGCGTTCCAGGCGCAGGACTTTTCATAGGCCATGCAGTCTCCGCATTAGGAATTCACACATGTGCAGCTCAGCCAGTAGTGTGAAATTACTCATGAGAAACATTTCTGTAGTCTGCAATAAACAGTTTCACAGTGCATGACAATACATAAAGGCCCTGCAGTGTGTAATTCGGTTAAAAGGCCACTAAAAACAATTTGCACTCCAGTAACCAGAACTGCATAATAATAGCCACAGAAAGGCCGGGTTATAGTAAATGTAACCTATGAAAAGGTGCGAGAGTCTTGGTATTTTTTGAGGGTGTGTTTCTTCAGGGCATAAGCTGCCTTAAATTCTTGGTCGTTTGTGTTTTGAGAGAGCAGTGGCTCTTAAACATTTGTCGCTTCGGGTTGTTTGGATCCTGCATTCATTCCCTTGGCTTTACTGTAGCAGCAGTGCATAAAATCATGCAAGTATAGTGCAAGAGCTTAGGTTAGTAATCAGAATGGGGAGAAAATGTGAGGTCAGTGACTGAGTGTGGCATGGATGCTGATGCAAGACTGGCTGGTTTGAATATTTAAGTAACATTTTGTCCACACACAGAAATACACAGAATAGGGAAAAAAAACAATAAAATCCACTGTGGCTGTTCTGGGGGGACAGAATGCCTCGTAGTTGAGGGCTTGTTATAGCACTTGCTGTTCATGTGGTTTGTCATAAAAACACTGTTGCTTGGACACTGAGAAACATGGATTGTGAGTTCACTTACCAAAAAAAAACAAAAACACTCCATGACGAAGATTACCATGTAACTACATTTAGCATTAACTCCAAACAGAAACTACCAAATTGAGAAATGTCTTTGCATCACAGCTTGAGATGCAGTCTGGAAGATTGGATTTCTGAAGTTGTTAACCCTGCAGGAATGGCTAGTTCAGATGAACTCGTGAACGTGACCCCTTTAGATCATAGCAGTAGTTCTGTCCTGCTGGACCGCAATCTCTGGAAAGGTGATGGTAGATTTCATAATGTTAGTTGTAGTTTCTCGTCCTCATATGCTGCTAGAAATAAAGATGCTGACATGCCATTTCATGACCACACCATTGTTTTGCATTTTTCAAGAGAACAAATCCCAATGAACCTCAAGCTGTCTCCACTGTGGTCCCATTAACGCTGATTAGCCCACAAGTGACTCGATGGTGAGTTTTATTTTAGGATTAGGTGGTCATTAAGGCAGGTGCTTAGCAAGCTCCGTGCCCTCATTTCAGCATGTAGTCATGTTGTTGATTAGTCCAATTACTGCAGGATCACCGGCACATTTGATGATGTGGGTTGTAGTCATGCATTGCAATATGTTAGTTATAAAGTGCATATTTCTTTCTCTCCTTGTTTTTTACGAATATGCTCCATCTCATTACTATAAATGCAAATATTGCACTTGAGTTACTTTATAAGAATAGATCCATAAGGACACGAGTGTGCACATGCAGCTGAGACATGTGACAAAAGTGCTTTCCTTTAGTCCTTGCAGGTTCAGACATCATGTGCTATGTCACACTGTCACTGGTCGGAATTTTGCATGAGCTTTAGGCTAGAAAAAGTCGCGGCAAAGTTTTTGCTGTCTTCAACTATTCCAATTTAGGCATTTGTAACACTGATTTTGTTCTTGATGATAAACCACCAACTAGTTGCAGCCTTAAGGTTTGGGTATAATTTTAGAAGTATAATTTAAGTATAATTATATAAGTACATTTCTGTGAATTAAAAGCATTCTCTGCAAGTTTATTCTTCAGTATTGGAATTAAAGCTTTTGTCAAACAAAATGAGGACAGGATAAAGAAGGTATCTTGAAAGACAACCATTGACTGCCCACTGTAACGTAAAACCAATGAATGTTGCAGTTTCCTATAGTGAGGGGCTCAGTGGAGTAGACAAATCACATGTCTGCTGATTTTTGATGACGTGCATCAAGGGACTCGAAGCCATGTTGCTGAAACAAGAATTTGTGCATGAAGGAACTTGCAAAACTAGTCTCTCTCTCTTTTGCACTCAAAGCCCTCTTCGATTCATGTGTGTCGAACAGGAGTACATCTAAAAGGTCTCATTTACCAAAAATCACTGTGAAAGACAGTGCAAAGCAATTTCATGCAATTGCATTTCATCAATTCAGATAGTTTTCTGACCAAAAAGCACAAAATGCTCTACAAGTTGCATCACAAATTTTTAAAAGCCACAGCAAAATCGAGCATTTCTGGCCGCAAAAAAAACAAACAAACAAACAAAAAAAAAACCCATAGGAGTGACAAATCCTCTGTCTGGAAAACTCCTGTGGAAAACTTACTGTTTCTAAGTGCTGACACTGGAGATCCCTTCCATGAAAGTTACATAAATGTCTCCTTACAGAAAGCTTCACCGTATCTAATTATTTTGTTATTATTGCTGTTTTTGTTTTTTTTAACACATTTAAAAAAACATTTTAGGCTTAGATTATTTGGATCATCCACCATACAAGTCCCTATGAGTGAGCTGTTACTATAGTAACCATAACTAAGAGGTAACCAAATCTTGCCAATTCGAGAATCTAACAGTGCTGTGGTATAAACGGTAGTATGCACTACAGTTGATATAACTTAAATCATGAGTCATGCACTTGTTTCCATTTTGCTTTTAATTTATCACCTTGTCATTTTATCTGCTCTTTCCCTTCACTCATTATCTCATCCTTCCATCATTCTTTCAGTAGGTATTACCATTATTTATCTCATTTACACGACAGCACTTGAGGGTTAAGGGCCACAGCTTGGCTTTGCTGGAATTTGAACTCACCACCTTCCAATAAGTAGTCCAATATCTTTACCTCTGCTACCACTTCTCTTTGTGATGCTGGGTAAAATGTGTGCACACCATCAATAATTTTTGCACACCTAAAAATTTAAAGATTTTTTTTTTTTGATAAACCTGTTTTCTTTGCAATTCATTATCTACGAGCATAGAGTATTTGTGTATTCTTTTTAAAGATTTTGAGAAGATCAAAAGGTTCAACAATAAAGACAATTTTTCACAGACTTCATGTTCATATTTAACAAGGGTGCCAATATTAGTGGAGGGCACTGCATGTAAGCATGGGAAAGCGAGTGAATTACAGTTAGACTGAGTGTCGGTGTCTTCTGTCATTTGTAAGTGTATGGGAGAGCTCCGGGTGTGTGATTGTTTGAGACTCGGGTGCCGCGTTGGAGCTCGATTGTGCTTATCACAGTGCTGGGTAATTAGGGTGGGTGAGTGGGTAAATGTGCATGTAAACTGTTGCGAGTGAAGCGTCTCATTGATTGATTAATTGGCGGCTGTTCATAAGTGATGGCACTGTGAGAGACAGGAAGCAATCTATGCCCCGTCATCCTTTCCCCTGCACCCCCCACATCATGATTAAACACTCCAGTAGGTTTTGGCACCGCATGTTTGATTAGCAGTCACAGCCAGTAAAATAGACAACTTCTTTTGATTTATTAATAATGAAATATTAATGATGTGCAGCTATTTGCTTTGTAGTTTCTGCCAGCGCTGGCGTAGTCTTCGGCTCCAACTCTTTCCTTTCTCAAGATTCGGTTCTTCAGCTTCAGGGTGCCTGGTATGTCCTCAGAGATCTCGCTGCGTTGGTGTTTTTCTCAGGAGTGGGATAAGCTTTCTGCTCTAGTCCGAATGGCCCCCAGGTTTCTATTCTATCCATAATCTAACCATTAAGACAATATCATCTACAATATAATTCCTTTGTATTCTGAACTTTTGCGAACACTTGCTGTCAAGTTTGTATTATAATAAATTACAAATATCATTATAACGTTACACAGCGTTCATAGTACCTTATAATGCCTGAGATAAGCCTATATCATTCATAAGTACTTATAGTTTGTTACATGCAGTTAAAAGACTTCATAAATCATCAGCATATGACTCATGTCAGGTTACATAATGTTATAATGCTTGTTCCTAAGAATTTAATGCATTATAGCACAGGCTCTAGATTATAACTTAATGCATAGATATAATTCCTCACAGGTCCTTGGTTTGATCCTGAGTTCAGGTTTACTGTCTGTTTGGAGTTTCACGTGTTCTCGCAGTAAATCGCCCTAGGTATGAGTGAATGATTCACGCCTCACATCAAGTGATGAGTGTATTCCCGCCTCGCATCCAGTCTTCCCAGGATAAGCTCTGAATCCACCATGAATGTGATTACTGAAGATGAATGAATGGGATTATGTGTTATGTAATCTGACATTATCAAGTTCTGATGCTTTAGAATTTGTGTTACTCATACAACTATGACTAAACATTTACACAGCCTTACAGGCCACTGTAAATGTGTTCTTTTGGATACATGAATAATACTAGATTTAAAGTATTACCAAACTTTAGTGTTTCTTATTTATGCAGTTTGTCCTCTTTGATTGCTACTTGCAATACTCTAGAACTTCTCTAGGCAAACCAGCGTTTCTCAGGTTACAGTATATGGGTTACATATCCTTATAGATTCTGTATGTACTTTGGATTGTTGCATCTTCAGCAGTTTGTATAATCTCAAACAAAAGGTACCAAATTGTAACATTGCATGTCACTAGGTTGTGCCTCACAGGTATGTTTATATGCATGTTGCTCAGGGAAATGATTATGGTATATCTTTTAAACTCCAGAACAATGGTCCTTCAGGACTAATTACTTGAGATAAGATTTAAAGGTACACTACATTCACTTTGTCAGGTAAAAGATACTTGGTAAACCCTTGAGGTACTCTGCAGAGATAAGCGAAGTGTATAGTTGAGAGTTTACTTTTTGAGTTAAAAAGTGTTTAAAAGTCTTCTGGATAAAAATGACTACGGATGGGCCAAATACTTTAGTCTTGGCTTGTTTGGGGAAGGGGTTCATAATCGCTGCTTTGCTTTTCACATAGAGGAATTTCTTCTGAACCGTGGATTGATTGTGGAATTCCGTCTATTGCTTTAGTGCACGCAGGTTTGTAAAATTATTTGCTTATGGTACTAATACCCAAGCAGAGAAGAGCCGTGCTTTGATGCGTTGTGCAGGACTACATGCAAATGAGGAATTGTTCTCATTTAAAATTTTTAGCCGTTAATGCTGGCACAAGTCATGCTTTTTTCACAATGCTCACCGAAAGGTGAGATAATTACAATACTCAAATTTTATACGTCAGCAAGACATTAAATATACTGTTAACTGTATAAAAATGTTCATCCCATCATGAATCTTGAAACAGGACGTAAAGTAGGAGCTTATCCAATTGTGCTTGCATGGCATACATAGCTGAGAGAGGAAAGCTGCTACACATCATGAGAATTGCTCAAGGGTTTGGTTGAAGCAAGCCCCAGAAAAGTCTCTCATAAGGAGCAGGGGTAAGTGCCAAGCTTTGAAACAGCTTTTGGGTATATTTAATATACAAATGTGAAATCTGTTTTAGAGCTCTGGAGCAGTGCAGAGAAACACATGCAAAATAATGGTAGGGAATTGTACTCTTTTCTTATCACTCTGGTGCACTTCATGGGTATATCTATTATGTTTCACCTGACAGTGTGAAAATGACCTACAAGTGCATCTCAAAAAATTAATATCATGGAAGTTATTCTTTTTCCTTACTTTCATTCAAAAAGTGGAACTTTTATTTATTCTAGATTCATTAGGCAAAGTTAAATATTTCAAGCCTATTTTTGTTTTAATCTTGATTACGGCTTAACGATCATGGAAATCAAAAATCCAGTATCAGCTAATTAACTCAAAACACCTGCAAATGTTTCCTGAGCCTTTAATCTCTGTCTGGTTCAATATATGCAACCACAATCATAGGGATGATGAAAGTAAATTTACATTTGGAAATCAAGGTCCCAGAGTCTGGAGGAAGAGTGGAGAGGCACAGAATCCAAGTTGGTTGAAGTCCAGTGTGAAGTTTCCACAGTCCGTGATGATTTGGGGTGCCATGTCATCTGCCGACGAGCTTTATGGAGATGCTGATTTCCAGCAGAACTTGACACCTGCCCACAGTGCCAAAACTATTAGTGACTGGTTTGCTGACCATGGTATTACTGTGCTTGAATGGCCAGCCAACTCGCCTGACCCAAACCCCATAGAGAATCTATTAGCGACACTAGACACAACAATAGAGACGAGCTGACGGTCACTAGCGAAGCAACCTGGGCTTCCAGAACACCTCAGCCTGGCCTCACCTGGCCTCCATGCCACGACGCATTGATGCAGAAATTCATGCAAAAAGAGCCCTGGACAAGTATTGAATGCATGAATAACATACTTTTTCAGAAGCTCGACATTCCTGTATTATTTCTTTATTCTAATATTTTGAGATACTGGATTTTTGATTTCCATGGGCTGTAAGCCATAATCCTAAACATCAAAAGAAAAAAGGCTTGAAATATTTCGCATTCTGTAACAAATCCAGAATATATGAAAGTTCCACTTTTTGAATTAAATCGCAGGGGGAATTTCTTTTCCACGATATTAAAATTTTTTGTGATACACCTTTTAAATGCATGTCTATCCTATGCACTCTATTCCTCAGGCATATCTCTGGATAAGGTCTTTGACTACAGTGAGTACTGGGAAGTGGCCCGTGGCCTTTACGCTCCATTTGACTGCACAGCCACTATGAAATCCGGGAACGCGGACGTCTATGAGAACGAGATCCCAGGAGGCCAATACACCAACCTGCACTTTCAGGCTCACAGCATGGGCCTAGGCAACAAGTTCAAGGAGGTGAAGAAATCCTACACTGAGGCCAACAAACTGCTGGGAGACCTCATCAAGGTAAGTGGACCACATCCAAGGAAGACTTATGTTTGGAAGAGAAGTACAGTGCATTCGTTTCGATTGGGTTCACAAGCTTCAGTGTTTATGATTGCTACAGTGCCAATCAGTGTCCTTTTGTGATCTGTGGCAAGTGTGTCGAAAGTGTCGTGTCGTCAGCAGCAGCTGTTTGATTTCTATGAGGACTTTGAAAGCATAGATATGCTGTAATTAAATAATGCAGTTTTCATGCAGCATGCTCGCTATAGTTAAATATGACTTAATTATCGCCTACTGCTCTGACAGACACCTCGTGCCGCTCTCTACAATTCACACGTACGTTAGCAAGATCACGAGAGTCCTGGACCCAATAGCTTCACTCTGCCTTCAAGTTTTAATTGCATGCTGACTGCACAGTCACTCTTCTCCTGCACTCCTTTCAATTCTAATAAAAATAGAAAATCATAAATGCCACACAGGAGGGGTGTGATCCTGTCAATTGTTCCCTTTGGAACAGAGCTGGATCAAATTGGTCGCTTTAAGCAAATGACAGCGCCTCAGCAAATTTTATCTACATGCCCTTTATCCGTTCCCCGACCAGTCAATGGCATCTGTGCATATTTGGTCTCACCTTACTGCTTTTTATTTCCCACTGTGTAATTAATGCCTGTTGTTCTGTTCTCTTCTCCAGCCCAAGCGGAACGGGCCAACAAGTAGTATAGCATTTGTGTGCCACGCGAACACTGGTTTTCATTACCGCCTCTCCATTGTCTCCTTCACTCCATTTCATTTTCTCTTGCCTTCATGCTATGTGCGACTTTAAATGTAATCTTCTCAGAGTCATATCCTTTCAGCCGACTTCACAATGCTAAAGCAAAACGGTGAAGGAATGTATCGTGGTGGTTCGAGAGATTGAGCTGTAAGATAACTTCCGTCACTCATGTCTCTCTCCAGGTGACCCCATCTTCGAAGATTGTGGGCGACCTGGCGCAGTTCATGGTGCAGAACTCCCTGACACGGGCCGAGGTGGAAGAGCGGGCCGATGAGCTCTCCTTCCCTCTCTCGGTGGTGGAGTTCCTGCAGGGCCACATTGGCATCCCTCATGGAGGCTTCCCTGAGCCATTTAGGTCTAAGGTAACACCTTGTCATTCCACTTCCAGCTAGTATGAAGAGCTACTTAAATGAAAACTGCTTGTTTAAGACCAGGTAAAGTTGAACCTTCTGGAGCTGAAGTTATCATCAATGGGGTAAAAACGCGGGCTCAGAGGCCCAGTAATGTAATGGATAATATTAAGGAACAATATATTTTGTTGCTCAGATCTGGCAGAGTGTACAGATGAGGAATAGTGAGAATAATAGACTATAAAGGACTAAAGCGCTGCTTCAGCTCTCTCTTTAGGTAGAGATGAATCAAGGGCTAAATCCCACCGAAACCCCACTGTGTAATGTCGAAAACCATTAATAAATGTGAAAGTCAGACACATTTAAACTAGGTCAACTCAGAATTTCATTACAAAATAAACCTTAGCCGTTTCACATTTAATAGTTACAGTAACCCTATTAAGAAAGTCATGCAGTTATGAGTGAAGTAAATGGTTTACTTCTTTGATTGATTACTTCTCATGTACTTCTTATACAGACATAAAACAGCAAAATGAAGCTGAAAATGAAACCACTCCAACTCTGAACACATATAGACAGTTTTGAATAGGCCTTTTCAATCAATTTTCTTTGCTTAGAAAATGTGGCATGTTGTAATTTTTCTAGTTTGCTGTTCCATGTACCAGATAAGTGCCAGATAAGAGATGTGAGCAGTTAGTCTCTTTAATCTGACCTTGGCACTGGATGTAAAGTGTTTTGGCAGATGGCAGGTGCTTCCTAGGAGTTTCAGATTATTACCCGTTTGTTAGTGTGCACAATTCCAAGCTGCTAGTTCAACTTGAAATTTGTCTAGGAAATAAAAGCTACATGCTGTGGTAAAGTCCACTCACATTGAAAATATATGGCAAGTAAATACTACTTGATATAGCCAGGCTGTCTAAAGCTTCTAAGTGGAGTACAACTGTGCAAATTACAGACAACAAACAAAAGAAATGCATTACATTGGAAAAAGTGATTCGTTCTGAATTTTAAATATTTAAGGACAACCTCGTGTATATATGTGTGTATATTAGAGGTGTAATGTAATGCCACTGTCTGATCTGTACCTGCTTACTGCTCCAAATATCTGTATTTGGATTTGTACCAGTAGTGGGTGGGGTCTACACCAGAAAAAATTATTTAAAAAAAATTATAATAATATAGGGCAGCTGGAGAAAATAGTAATTTTTCATCCACAAAACATAAATAAAAAATGACATTTTATTCATTCTCCGCTACATCACTCGAGTTCCTAATCTGTCTTAAGTAGATTGTCTATTTAGTTTACCTGTAGTCACTGACTAAATTAGAAAGAACTGTTTAGTAAGAATGATCTTTCGAAACAATGTCTTCCCAAATCAAGGAAACATTAGGTGGATCAAAATCCACCTAATGTTTGAACAGATTTACTTCAGTTTTGGGGTTTGTTATATTCCAAGAAGTTCAGAAAAGTTTGCTGGACACACCATTAGAATCTACTACAAAGCTGAGACACAGTTCTGCTGCAAGTGAAACTGGGAACCATTATAATGCTCCCATTTCCAGGAAGATCTTTTAATAATGATTGAGAACATCTTTTTAAGAATGACCAGATACATGCTCAATGAATTTTCTGAAGACCTCAGCAGAGAGATGCTGCTCTGTGTGTAGCCTGTTTTCTGCCTGGGCTTTATGGATGAACAATAAATAAATAAATTAATAAAAGTACACTTTATTCATCTTTTGTGACATAAGGTAGAAATAGTTTTTTGTTGCACAGTAAGGCGATGTTTAGGTTGGGCTACTCGAACAAACCACTTATGATCGACTAAAAAACAAAAAATTCATCTGAGTTTGTATCTGTTCTCAATGTTGTATTTGTATTCAGATAATCCCTATTAAGGGTGAATGAATGAACTCTGTAAATGTATAGCTCTGAGAGTTGGTCACACCCGCATGAAAGTAAAAACCTTGCTTCCCACGGCACCTCCAGTCACAACCAGGTGCTATGTGAACCTTTGTCAAACTTCCTACAAACAAAAATAGTGCACTTCCTCCTCTTATCTTCATTTGTATCCATTTAGAATATAATCTGTTCACTCCATATTCATATTGGATTACATCCCTAGAGTTTATGTACGTGTTCTGTAATTAGTTTTGGTTTAAACGGTTCCACTTTATCCCTTAGAAAATTACAGGTTTATAGAGCGTTACTGCGGATTTATAAATTACTTAAAATATTAATCCCTTGAAGCATTCAGTGACGACATTTTAACGTAAAAAATTATATTTTTTAGAATTCTTTAAAAAAATGTTTTTCAAATACTCCCAAGTGCCTTATAATGGTGCTTAGATCCTTACCAGCCATGACAGTAATCCAGCATGGTACATGGTTTTATAATGAGCAGGGATATGTTTGTGTTTTCAAGTCACCAAGGAATTAATTATAATACTTCACCGGAGCTTTTTGGTGCATTATTTGAGTTTATAAAAATCCTTTCGGGGTGTTGTTACTACAGTAAATTACGCAATCATTAGGACATTCATAAAGCTTTACGAGTAAGGCGGAACACAAGTTTATTTACGCTCTGTAGAGGCACTTTATCAAGTTAGGAAAATATGATGCTGTTCAGTGTGTGCCTGTCTGCTTCACATTAGAGCGTGAACCAGACAGGTCAAAATTACCTGAATTACAAAAATGACTTCATCTCTCCATCTCAGTCACTTTGTCTTTTTCCCCCTTACTTTAAATAAATCTGTTCTGTTTATTGTCAGTAAGAGGTGCTGAAAAAGCTCATCTTCCCCATGTGCCATTCATGCTCCAATTACAAGCAGCCTCTTCTGTGCAAGATCAATTGTTTCCCCAACAAATATGTGTCCCTGTACTTTTGTGCATGGACTGTGTTGTACTTTACAGTAGATTGGCTGATTTATTGCGCACACTGCTTGAAAATAAATAGGACACCTGCTTTGTGGATAAACGTGTTCCTTTGCATTGCCACACATTCTCAGCATACACATAAAATATTGTAAAATTGTCCAGTGCTCAGCTTTTTTCTCCAAGTTTACATATGGATTATGGATAAGTGTGTTATTTTATCCCGCAGCATGTTTCAGGGCGTTTCCTCCACCATCGTGCAGTAAGGCATAAGCGAAATCCACATCAAATATTAAAGCTTCTTTTACACTCGTAACAGCCACCACTCAATGGATATCCTTAAGGAGTGCTATCCAGCTGAGTCGTCTAGCCCTTAAATGGAGGCAAATGGAGAGGAAAAGCGGGGAGGATTAATTGAGCTCACTGTAACGACCATATATAAATATTTGTGTAGTTTTGTGCCAGGCTCTGGGGGATTATAAGCACTCAACACCAGACATATGTGCATGTGGGTCCTCTATGCATGAGTGGTTGGAAAGGAGAGCATATAGTCTCTTTCTAAGGGAGGCTTTAAACTACATTACAGAGAGATTCCTATGTTGCCGTTAATTCTTGTCGGATTCTGTGGTGTCATGTAACCGATCGTGTCTGGTGCAGGTGTTGAAATCACTGCCTCGTATAGAGGGTCGTCCAGGTGCTTCGCTCCCGCCGATGGACTTCACGGCTTTGGACAAGCAGCTGCGCGAGGCACATGGTGAGGACATCACTCCAGAGGATGTGATGTCAGCAGCCATGTACCCCAAAGTGTTCCAGGAGTTCAAGGAGTTCACCAACACCTTCGGACCTGTCGACTGCCTCAACACCCGCCTCTTCCTGGATGGGCCAAAGATCGCAGAGGAGTTTGAGGTGCTGTTCTGTCTCATATTTACCACGCAACATCGCACATGTCTTGCTGTACATACTGAAGTTTAGTCTTTTTAATATTACCTTCAGGTGGAGCTAGAGAGAGGGAAGACTCTCCATATTAAAGCTCTGGCACTGGGGGATCTGAACAAGGCTGGTCAAAGAGAGGTCTTCTTCGAGCTCAATGGTCAGCTGAGGTCTGTCCTGGTCAAAGACACCGTGGCCCTGAAGGTATAAGTAGCTGCTTTGCTGAATATTTTCTGGGAGGCAAATCCTTGACTTTACACTGTAGTTAATTTTTTGTTATGGATTAATTTTACTGTGAAATCTCACTGTACTGGGAGGGGTGTGTTGCACCCTAAACTTTATTACGAACACCCATACATTCATGCTGTTATCTAATCAGCCAATTCAACAAGGTGTTTCAAGGGGTTTCAAAAAATAAAAATGAACTCTAGAGACTTGTATGTGTGAAATTCCCTGGAGTTCATTAGTTTCTGAAATACTCAAATCAGCCCATCTGGCACCTACCATGATCAAAGTCGCAGAGATCACACTTCATTCTGATGTTTAAATGATCATTAACTGAAGCTCTTGACCAGTATCTGCA
Source organism: Ameiurus melas (assembly GCA_012411365.1). Taxonomy (NCBI): domain Eukaryota; kingdom Metazoa; phylum Chordata; class Actinopteri; order Siluriformes; family Ictaluridae; genus Ameiurus; species Ameiurus melas. The sequence continues at coordinate 13,103,150 of CM022769.1, forward strand.
TGATTTTTTGCATTGTGCTGCTGCTCCTGATTGGCTGATTAGACAACTGCATGCATGTGCAGGTGTTCCTTATAAATTGGACAAATTTCCAAGTGCTCAGGTCAGTCCAGTGAAACACTTTGCCGAGTTCTGCACCCAGACCACAGTCTGCCATTTGGCAACCCCTGCTTCCTCCTTTAAGTCTCCTTTTTTTTTTTCTATTTTTATTTGGTGTCATGTCCTGTTAGTATAGGCGATAGTGTAACTTCCTCTCTGTTTGCTTTTGCAGGAGATGCACTTCCACCCAAAGGCTCTGAAGGACGTGCGAGGCCAGGTGGGAGCGCCCATGCCAGGGAAAGTGGTTGAGGTCAAGGTCAAGGAGGGCCAGAAGGTGGAGAAAGGCCAGCCTCTGTGTGTCCTCAGCGCTATGAAGATGGAGACAGTGGTGAACTCGCCGCTTTCCGGCACCGTGGCTAAAGTTTACATCAAAGTCGACAGCAACCTGGAAGGCGATGACCTCATTCTGGAGATCACAGAGTAAACCAAGCAACATCGCAAAAACATCCAGGATACAGCTTGGAAAATTGCTATCAGCTTCTGTATGGGGCTTTACACAAGCACAGAAACACACACAAACACACACACACACACACACACAAACACACACACAAACAAAAGCACGCACACATTTTGAAGATGTATGCACAGATCTTACAAACTGATAGAGTGGGGGAGTAAAATATTTAGTCTTAAATGATCATAGTTATTGCCTAATGTATCTGGAAATTGGTGTTTGTGCACTGGGTGCAGAAGAGTTCTTGTTTTTTGTGTCATCTGAATCTATTTTACATAATCACCTGTCATGTGTAATCACCAGAGCTAATGATCCATGAGCTGGAAACTAGTGTTACATTAACATTGAGTGTCTCTGTTAATGTTGTCATTATGTCTTAGAAAAATGTAGAAATAGGATTGTGGTGGTAAAGAGATGTTTCATTAAGAGAAAGATCATGCAATAAATGAAAAGGGTGTAATTATGAAATTATAACTCAAATCTGCAGAAAATTAAATCAAAAGAAATACACAGTAAATAGCATTTAATTTCTTGTACCGTATCTTTTTGGGTGTTGCCTTTATTCCCGATTAAACCAAAAGAGAAATGAAAGTGCCCACGGAAACCCACACCTTCCTGCCTTTTTCTGTTCAGTTGAGCTTATTTCAGACTTTTTATTCTTGGTGAATATACTTCCAGTCATTTAACAAAATATTCATTTTTAATGTGAAAAAATGTAATGGAAAATATTATGTACAGTGAATGCTAGAACTGAGAGCTCTGCTGCGATTTACCCAGAATGCATTATTCCTCGCTAAAGTAGTGTCTGGCTAGCCTTTGATGAAACTCTGTCATTCTTGGCTGAGTTTCAATCATCACAATGAGCATTGATGATGAGATGAGGTCCCATGAAACCCTGGAGTCTCAGAGCTCCTGCAGAATGCAAAGTTAGCAGGAACCTCGTTCCCTAGCGCTGGTTTCGAATTATCGTTCCAATTTGCCCCTGAATGTGAATATCATACCAGTCCTGTTACAGTCCTCCTGGGATCAGGCGCACCATGTTTTGGCCTGCAGTGCTGTGTTCCCTAGCTTTCTTTCCTTTTCTGTCGCTCACTTCAACACTGCCACTGGAGGTTTCTCGTTTGAAGTGTTGTGTTTTTTTTTGTTGTTTTTTTGTTTTTTTTTGTAGCTGGGAATCAAATGTGAGGTTTGCAAGAGCAGTCTATGGAGAGCACTTAACACTGTGCGTTCATACACTTGAATAGTGGCGAATTCGTAATCCGTTAGGCAACACCTGGAGTGCCTTGGTTTCGGCTGTGGAGTACTGTTAAATTGGTGACTAACGTTTAATCACTATTGCTGTCTTTTCACCTTTTAACATTAACATCTCAACACAGTTGAAGAGGTCTGGTGTAACCATGTCGACCATGCTAATTGTAGTCTAAAGACACCACTAAAACGCATGCTACAACTGTAAATTTATGCTTTTGTAGAACTGAACTTGTTGTTGTCACACCATGCACTGGTGAATAATAAACTGGAATGGCTGCTAAAGAAGTTTTTTCAACCTGATATTCCTCCAAAGCATCTGGAGTATATGTGCAATGCTCACAGAGAATAATTTTTCATGTGTTTCCCAGTGATGAGAAATCAACATCAAAACCCTTTTGCTGGAACTCATAACTGGAGTCTAAGAGCAGTTGTTAAATTCTATCAAACAGCTTTAAGAGTGCGACCATTACACCAGCAATAAAGGTGCAATTATGAGAGCGATATGAGAAGTCTTACCAAAGCAGTTCTTGTGCAGATTTATATAGCTTTCAAACATGTTGGCAATTCAATAGGAAGCAGTTCTGTTTACTTTTAATTTCCTGAAGATTTGCAGTATCCGTGAGCAATCTGGTGAATAGTAATGACTAACTGAAACTGCAAAATTTCCACACTATAGAGCGTAAGCCACTAAAAACTTGTTCAGTTATTTTACTTGTCTTATTCAAGCATTACTGTTTTGTTTTTATTTTAATTTTTTTACTGTTATTTTGTCAGACGTTTAGGTTATGTTTTGCATTTTGTGGCAACATGGTGGCAGAGCTCAAAATACTGTCTGTATGTAGTTCCACACATTCTCCCCATATTCACATGCGTTCCCATATTCACTGGTTTCCTCCCAGCTCCCAAAATCCTCTTTCAGGTGGTTCTGGCTGTGCTAAATTACCCTTAAGTGTGAATCTGTTAGTGCACTGTGTCCTGCGATGAACTCGCCTCTCATTAAGAGGGTATACCCACCTCACACCAGGTTTCCCAGGATGGGCTCTGGATCTACCATGCCCCTGACCAGGATGAAGCGCTTCCTGACATCTGAAAAAGATTTCAGCCAATGAATAGCTTAAGTAACACATTAGTTTGAACTGAAAGAATGAATACCCTTCATACCCTTCATGACTACATTTAGACTTCCATCATTGGTGGTTAGGACAAACTGTTTTCTCAGTACAGAGAAACGTATCGGGATGTGTTGTCTGTCTGTGCTGCAGCTATCCAGCTGACATCTTTCCACTCAAATTTCCAGTTTTGGTATAACCTCAGAATTGCCCTGACAGGCATGAAACCCGATGTGGTCCTTCTGCTGTTGTAGCTGAAGATTCACGTCAAGGTTCGGTATGTTGTGCGTTCTGAGACGCTGTTCTGCTCACCAGGGTTGTGAAGTGTAGTTATTTCAGTTACTGTGGACTTCCTGTCAGCTTGAACCAATCTAGCTATTCTCTTCTGACCTTTTTATTGTGAACATTAACAGAAGCTCTTAACCTCTATCTGCATTTTATGCTCTGTGCTGCTGTCACGTGACTGGCCGATTGGATACAGTAACTTCATGAATCAGCAGGGGTCCAGTGAGTGTATGTGGTAGATGGAGATCGGGGTGAGAATTTGTCACTAGCTCATACTACAATTAAATCTATAAACCTGTTTACTAGTCATACTGACACGTCTACTGAACATTGTACAGTGCTCTCGCTCGCTCTCTCTCTCTCTGAGCTATATATATATATATATATATATCTCATTACAGTATGCATACTATGATATTCTTGAGGCGTAGGAAGGCTGATTTATACATTTGTGAAAATCTCAACGATGTCATGATTGATCACTTTTAATTGGTCCTCATTGTCATTAACTGATGTTTTTCTTAAAAAGGTTTAATGCACCCAGGAGAGATATATGATGTTTTACTTGCTGTAATGAGTTTTACTAACAAACTAGTGTTTACTTCCTGGTTTATGAGGGTTTTAACAAATGTAACATGTTTCAAAATTCCTACACTTGTTTCAAGTTGAAATTCAGTTTGCTAAATTATAGATATATATACATTAATAACTGGGATCATGCTGGACAGAATTGGAATTAATCTTACAGCCTTGTCAGGAATGATTGATTTAATAGTGTTAATCTCAATGTGCATTTATTTCCCTTCCATATGTTGTGTTCATGATTTGTTAGAGTTTATGCAAGTACTAATTCACCATATCGTTTTGGTCTATCTTGTGTGAGGGGAATTGATATAAAATAAAAAGACTGATTGACTGACTGCTTGCTTCCTGTTACTTGGATTTAAATGCATAAAGTGGGGTCAATGCTTCTAGTCCAATTGTCTCTTCTGCATTTACATAAATTTCTGATTTTTTTTAGTATTTAGTATATCCCTCGTTTAAATGAGTGTGCACTTATGTTGGTATGGATCGTTACAAATTCCTGATGCCGTTAGCTTAAATCATTATTTGATCCTGTGTTTTGAGAGAAGGGATAAGACTCAAAAGGATGCTAACATAGGAACAGTGCAGGATAATGAATATTCAAGATATGGATTCAAGATGTTGTTTTAAAGCTTATTGTTTTAAAATTCTAAAACCTTGTTTGTTTATTTCAGTGTGGTCTCAGACTTGGACCCCACTGTATATAAATGGTATGAATAGTATAGTTAGATATGAATATTTGATGCAACATGGATGGGAACAAGAGGGGGCAAAATTGTAAAAGGAAACACAATAAGTGGGTTTTTATTACTGCTTCAATGATCAGTGGCCTTGTGGTCACATGATCTATAATGGCTGAGGGAGTTTATTGATCAACTGTCAACTTGGCAGCTCTTTAACCGAGGAAAAGTGAAAGCATATATGAGAGAGAGAGAGAGAGAGAGAGAGAGAGAGAAGGAGAGAGATCTGGAAATGAATCACCAATCAAAGTATATTAGCATGGGTAACATAAAAACATCAAAATGCAATGTGTGTGAATCAGAACGAGCCACTTCTGCTCAATTAGATGTTCTTTATGATTGCCAGAAATGACTGAAATGATGCGTCCACAAGCGCAATATGACAGGCAGTGTGGGTTTTAGTTAGAAATGATGGATGGCTCCTCCTGTCACAGAATACCTGTGGGGGTAGGTCTGTAGAATCGATCTGGAAAACGAATGCAGGCTTGATCTCAAGATCCTTTTTATTTTATTTATTTATTTTATGTTAATCTTTTGTTGCACAGAAGCTCCACAGTAAATACAGAATATATTAAGAAAGAGCTGCAGTTTGGACATCCGAAAGGTCTTTTTAGAGTTGTTTGCATTGATTTGTGTTTTCTCTCTTAATTAAATATCGGTTTTGTTTGGAAAGGTAGCGAGCCGAGATTAAAAATTTAAACATTGTGAGTAAAATGATGGGAAGAAAGCAGCTGGTGGGTAAATTCAATGATCTTACCATACACGGGCCCAAAGTGGAGTGGTATTTAATTAGAAAAAAAAATCTTTTTTAAAATATAATTTTAATCAAGAAACCATGCATTTGACCATAATTAAATGAGTAGCAGGTGCAATTTCTAGTAAAAACTCAATGTGATTCACTAGCACCAATGCTAATACAATTAATCCTCCTATTATTTTTTGGGGAAAAAAGTTGTATCCATTATGTTAGGGGTTAGAATGACTTCCACAGTTTAAATACAGACAAAAAAACGGCAACAAACAACTTAAAACCATAAACCTTTATTATTGCTGGTCTGAGACAAGCCATAAGAAGAAATATTTGTTCATGACACAAAATGAGGAAAGTCCAAAAAGTCAAAGAGAAAGAGAGCTTAACCAGTATTTCAGACACCTCAAATGTGGAAATGGGTCAAATTGACCATTATCATAATAGGAGGGTTAATGTCATTCTAATGATTTACTGGGTGTATATACAGTGGGGGAAATAAATATTGAAGAAGTCAACATTTTTTTTTCTTCAGTAAATATATTTCCAATGAGGTTATTCACATGAAATCTTCATCAGACTTTGGTATTAACTCAAGAAATCTGGATATATAAAGAAATCCAAAGATTAAAGTCCATGAATGAGGTTATGTGTAATAAGGAGGAATGACAGGAAAATGTATTGAGTACGCTAACTGAAATTTATTTAATATTTAGTGAAGAAGCCTTTGTAATGACAGCTTCAAGATGCTTCCTGTATGAAGAAATTAATCAGCCGCAGTACTCAGGTGTGATTTTGGCTCATTCTTCTCAACATATTGTCTTTAAATCTTGTTCAATGGGATTCAAGTCAAGTGATTGACTGGACCATTCTAACACCTTGATTTTTTTCCTCTGAAGCCAATTGAGAGTTTCCTTTGCTGTATGCTTTGGATCGTTGTCCTGCTGGAAGGTCCACCCACATCTCATCTTCATCATTCTGGTGAATGGCAGCAGATTCTTCTCAAGAATCTTCCAGTAAAGGGCTCCATTTATCGTTCCTTCAAAGTCTGCCAGTACCATGTGATGACACCACACCATGATGCTTCCACCTCCAAACTTCACTCTTGGTATAGTGTTTTAAAGGTGATGTTAAGTGCCATATCTTCTCCAAACATGGTGTGTAGTATGACTGCTAAAGTTAAATGTTGCTCTCGTCTGATCAGACTACACTCTCCCAGTATTTCATAGGCTTGTCCACATGAGTTGTAGCAAGCTTTAAACAAGCTTCAACGTGCCTTTTCTTTAGTAATGGAGTCTTGCTGGTGAGCGTGAGCAGTAGAGTGCATTGCCTATTGTTTTCTCCGTGACGATGACACCTGCTGCCTCCAAGTGTTTCTGAAGCTCTAGTTCTCGGGCTACTCCTCTGACTATTCTTTTCACTCCCTGGTCAGAAATCTTGCAAAGAGCTCTTGTACATGGCCGGTTGATGACGGAGTGATGTTGCTTCCACTTGTGGATAATGGTGGTCCCAATGGTGCTTACTGGAAGATTCACAAGTCTTCCAAGTTTCAAGAAGTTTTCAATACTTTTTTCTGTCATTCCACTTTATTACACAAACTTTATTCATGGACTTTAATGTGAATTCTTTATATTTCCAGATTTCTTGAGTTAATACTGATGTCTGGGGAAAATTTCATGTGAAAAACCTCATTGGAAATATATTTACTGAAAAAAATGTTGACTCATTCAATACTTATTTCCTCCACTGTGTGTATGTATGTGTATATACATACACACAAACACACACATTATAATTTTGGTAACAGCATTGTACATTCCAAGTGACCATACTAGTCAATATAATTGTAAATGTGACCTTTAGAGTAGAGGTTGACCGATTGATCTGGTTTTGGAGATTAATCGGCACCGGTAACAGATTGCTGGAACTATCAGTTATTGGCAAAAAATCTTTTACATCATCATATCACTTCATCAATGATACAGGTTTCAGAGCAACATGTTTCCCATCCAGAGTCCATCCATATGTATATATTTATATGTATATATTTATATATATATATATACACATATATGTACACATATATGTATATATGTGTGTGTGTGTATATATGTATATATGTGTGTGTGTGTATATATGTATATATGTGTGTGTGTGTATATATGTATATATGTGTGTGTGTGTATATATGTATATATGTGTGTGTGGATATATATATATATATATATATATATATATATATATATATATATATATATATATATATATATATATATATATATATATATATATATATATATGTATATATATATATATGTATATATATATATATGTATGTATATATATATATATATGTATGTGTGTGTATGTTTGTGTACAGTATATCAGTAAAGTTAGTACACACCTCACATTTTTGTAAATATTTGATTATATCTTTTCATGTGACAACACTGAAGAACTGACACTTTGCTACAATGTAAAGTAGTGAGTGTACAGCTTGTGTAACAGTGTACATTTGCAGTCCCCTCAAAATAACTCACACACAGACATTAATGTCTAAACCGCTGGCAACAAAAGAGAGTACACCCCTAAGTGAAACCACCAGTGTGTTATTTATATGCAATTCAATGTACACTAAACACATATTGCAATATTTATATAATACAGTGCTATATACAATACAACATGCAAGTACAAAATCATAAATTGCATATTAAGTCAATTAAGAGCAAGAAGAGATAAAACCCATCAGCTTAGAAAAAAATAATCTCCTTGATGTTCAGTCCCCCCACATCTGAAACGATGGCTACGCCCCTGTTTGTTAGTCATATCAGCAGACGCTCACATCAATGCTCCTCACCCGAGTGTGTCACTACAGATCATCTATAATGATCCTCTCCTGCTGTCATCTTCCAACGTCATCCGTTCTTTGTTATCCATTCTCTTTCCTCTCCTCTTCTCTTTTAAACCCCCCAAATCACTGTATCTCTGCGGGCTGCCATCTTCCAGCTCTCATTAAGTATTCAAGGATGCTTAGAATGCCTCGGCAGCACCTGTAGCTACAATGATGAATTAGATATGAATATTCAGAGTGTAACCCTGCCACTGTCCAATGACTCCAATGTCAGTTATTAAAATATTTATGACCCCCAAGTAAGCTGAGCTGCACTTTCAGAGCGGTACGAGCCCCTCCTGGATAAAATCGATGTGTTTAAACAAAGCCACGATCAATAAAAGCACGATCTGCAGCAATTCCCTTATACTAAAACGCTTTTTAAAAGGTCTTAACTCAGTTGCTATTACGCTTTGCTGTGGATTGTATTTGATTCGATTATTTGAAATGCTACATTATGCTTGTTTGTGTCTCTTTGTTCTTCTGTTCAGCTCAGGGTCTGAATAATAAAAAAAAAAGTACAATCCACTTTATGCGTGTGAGTGTATGAAAACTTGTTTCTGCCATATACAGTGCATCCGGAAAGTATTCACAGCGTTTCACTTTTTCCACGTTTTGTTATGTTACAGCTTTATTCCAAAATGGATTAAATCCATTATTTTCCTCATAATTCTACAAACAATACCCCATAAAGACAACATGAAAGAAGTTAGTTTGAAATCTTTGCAAATGTATTAAAAATATAAAACAAAAAAAGCACATGTACACAAGTACAGTGCCTTGCGAAAGTATTCGGCCCCCTTGAACTTTTCAACCTTTTTCCACATTTCAGGCTTCAAACATAAAGATATAAAATTTAATTTTTTGTGAAGAATCACCAACAAGTTGGACACAATTGTGAAGTGGAACGAAATCTATTGGATATTTTAAACTTTTTTAGCAAATAAAAAACTGAAAAGTGGTGCATGCAAAATTATTCGGCTCCTTTACTTTCAGTGCAGCAAACTCACTCCAGAAGTTCAGAGAGGATCTCTGAATGATCCAATGTTGTCCTAAATGACTGATGGTGATAAATAGAATCCACCTGTGTGTAATCAAGTCTCTGTATAAATGCACCTGCTCTGTGATAGTCTCAGGGTTCTGTTGAAAGCGCAGAGAGCATCATGAAGACCAAGGAACACACCAGGCAGGTCCGTAATACTGTTGTGGAGAAGTTTAAAGCCGGATTTGGATACAAAAAGATTTCCCAAGCTTTAAACATCCCAAGGAGCACTGTGCAAGCGATCATTTTGAAATGGAAGGAGTATCAGACCACTGCAAATCTACCAAGACCTGGCCGTCCCTCTAAACTTTCAGCTCAGACAAGGAGAAGACTGATCAGAGATGCAGCCAAGAGGCCCATGATCACTCTGGATGAACTGCAGAGAACTACAGCTGAGGTGGGAGAGTCTGTCCATAGGACAACAATCAGTCGTACACTGCACAAATCTGGCCTTTATGGAAGAGTGGCAAGAAGAAAGCCATTTCTCAACGTTTGGTGTGACGTTTGGTGTGTCTCCCAGGTGGCTTGTGGCAAATTTTTTGTTGTGGCAAAGGATTGTTGTCCTATGGACAGACTCTCCCACCTCAGCTGTAGTTCTCTTTTTAATAGTATAATAGTTTAATAGTATTTAATATATTGTGAGATATAATGTCACATTTGTGTTATAACTCAGTAGCCTGAAAAAGAAAAAAATAATAAAATGTGCAATTATAAAATATTAACTTGCGGCTTCAAGATCTTTAAAAGTCACAATTGTGATGTTAACTCAATTGCGATACAGTAACTTAGCAAGTGTGATAACAATTATGAGATATAATCAGACAAAAAGTCACAATTGACTATAAGACTATAATTAAAATAATAAGACAAAAAGTCACAATTGACTTGAAACTGCATGAAGTTGCAATTGTAAGATAAATCTGCATAATAATTTCTTCTATATGGCAGAAACAGGCTGTCATATGCGAGTGAAATTTGATTGTGTATGTGTTTGCTTTTGTGTGTATCCGCATGCATGCACAAGAATATGTGTTAATGCTTTTTTCCCTACCTTTCTTGCCCTCAGGGACAGCTGGCTGCACTACTCAGTCATCCATGGCTGTTCTGGTGGCGAGACAGACCTGCTCTCCTCCTGTGGCCCGTTTTTTGTGGTTTGTCATTATTACATGCTTGACTCGTGTTATTGTGGTACAGTTCTGGTCAGTGGGCCATAGGGTTTTGCTAAAAAAAGAGTAGGGAGAGACTAGGCAGAGCATTAGTGAACTGCTGCAGGAGGGCTGAAGGACCTGCACTATATCAATGGAGGACAAATACCTAATTTGGTTGATTTGTGTGCTTTCAATATGCACCCATTTGCTTAATTTTCATTTGTGACAGCCAATTTGTGAGCTTTGTTTTCATGCTTTCACATGCAAGCAGCTCTCTATGTGCACAGGTGCTCTGATCGAAAAGGTCATGCTGTGCATTAACACTCTGGCTGAGGTCTATGTGAAGACGAATGGTGTGGGTGGTTGTGTTTTTATTTATTTATTTGGATATAACACGTTTGATTGCTCTGAGGTTGCTGTTCTCAAATTCTTTCCATGGCCAATCCTTTCTTACAGTACATATGCAAGCAGTCAGGGGCAAGATGAGATTTTCACTTTAGCAACATTTTCAATGTAATTGCTCATGATTTCTTTCAGAGTTCATTTGCAGTTAATTGTTTGATTCCCACCTTCATATCATATGTATTACAATAAAATCATTGTTGTCTTGGTGAACCCTCATCATTAAGATTCACAGCATGCTCTACTCCAACATTTAATTAGTCATTTGCCATAAGATCTGCTGGAGTGCTAAGGGGGTGGTCTTTCCAGACCTGCTCTCGAACATGAAGTGTTTGGGATAAGTAAGTATTAGAGATAATTAAGTCTTACAGAATAATACATCATCCTCATCATCACAACACACAATGCACCTCTGTTTTCTTCACTCTATTGTTGACGAGCTCAAAATTTACCTTCAAATATTAACAGCGGTGGAAAACAAAACAAAACAAAGTGTGAAAAGTATTGTAGTAATAATTAATTTGAATAAAAATAAACAAGAAAATAAGTCATCTGGTGAAAAACTACTTTAGTTCTATATGTGAACAACACATTCTTGAAGAATTATGTGAACTAACCAAGTGAGCTTTGCTGAATTATCGATAACGTATAAAGGACGGTAATGTCAGCTAGCTAGCTAACTAAAGCCGGATTCACACTGTATGATTTTGGCCATGATTTGGTCGTCTGAGACAAATTTTGAGAATCTTAAAAGATTCCTATAATCCTAGGCCAAAATCTTTAGTCTTTGATCGCTAGTTTGACGTGTTCCCCGGCAGCCGATTAGAGATCAAATTTTTCCTCTGATTAAATACTGGCAGTGTCGGAAGATTTAAGGCACAGACCATACGATTTTCGTGTCTTGACTGTCATACAGTCTGACTTTAATGACAACTGAGATCCTACAGTGTGACATGGCTGACAGCAGGGACCATGCTCGAACAGTTTGACAAGCAACAGTTGCAAAGGACTGTTAAAAATCGCATTGTGCACTGGCTTAATACGTTTATAATACTGTGTATTGCTTGGTTTGTTAGCTAAACTGAGCTAGTTAGCTTGTATTAAAATACACATGTTTCTAGCTACATAATTAAACTATCTAGCAAATATGCCCTTTATGCATTATCCCGAGTGTGACCTACAGATTTTAGCAATAGTTAGGATAGCACTGTCCTTAACCATTACAGGACAATAAGCATACCTAATAATCTCTCTCTCTCTCTCTCTCTCTCTCTCTCTCTCTCTCCCTCCCTCTCTCTCTCTCTCCCTCCCTCTCTCCCCTTCCTCCTGAGATACCAGTGATCCTGACCTCTTCTGCTCTCCTGACTTGCCTGATCCATCCTGATGCTCTACTTCTGGTTGGAGTTCTCATCAATTGGAAATCTCTATCAGTAAACAGTGGAGAAGTTCAACAAAACAGACTTCATGTGAAAAGTGTAATGAATTTCCTGGTTACACAGTTACACTTTTTGACCATGTAGTACACAGTTATAGAGGGGATTTATTTATAATTGCACTATCCAGTGTCACCCAGGTGAGTATGGTTTCCCTTTTGCATTTGGTTCCTCTCAAGGTTTTTCTTCATATCGTCTCGGGGAGTTTTTCCTCTTCACTGTCGCCTCTGGCTTGCTCATTTGGGATAAATTCAAACATTTAAAATATATCCTGAATTTACATATTTCTGTGAAGATGCTTTGTGACGATGTCTATTGTTAAAAGTGATATAAAATGAATTTGAATTTAACTGAATTGAAGATATATTTAACACAACAAGAAATAGCTGCTGAATATCGAAGTGATATTTTAGGATTAATACCGAGCTTTTATACTGGGAAACTTAAAAAAAAAATCTGGCTAGCTAGTCTAGCTCACTCAGCTAGCTAATGATTTACCTGTACATGTTTCTGCAGGATCAAAGTTGAGTTGTGAAATGCTGATCTCAGTATTGCACTCTTTCCTTTGGAGCGTTTAAATATGTACATAGATTATAAATTGGGCCGGGCTGCTCATCTGTCTCCACTGTCTCAGAGATTACTGCTGCTGACTAAACATTTGGGAAACTGCTTTATTTTGATTTCTGTAGGTCTCAAAACTGAATTCTTTCAAATGTGCACATGTTGTCTTTTAATTGCATTACAGCAATCCGGTGTTAAATGCATTATGGTTTTTCTTTTAGTAACGGTAAATATATATGTAGCAAAGTTTAATGTTTTATTTAAGTGAAAACGAGGGGAAAGAGAGAGCATAGCCATCCCGTCCACCCAGAGAGCAAGGCCAATATTGGCTCCCAGCTTGTAGATGGCTGTGAAATCGTTGGGACTTGAAATTTCCCAACAAAGGGGGAATGGTTTCCTGTCACACCACTTGGGAGTATATATATATATTTTTAACCCACATCTGCCTAACTTGGTTCAAAATGGTTAGTTACATATATACCTGTAGTTCTGTGATCCCAGATAAATGCCAGGGTTTGGAAACATTTGGAATACAATGAGAATTTTCCATGGAAAGAGGACTCTATGATGGTGGTACCTCATGCAAACACTTATAGGTTACTTTGTGGTTTTTGTGTATTTAGACAGTAAGGTATCCAGGTGACTGCGATTGGGAGGTATCCAGAGTTTGTAGAACTTTGAGTTAGAATGCCTAATGTTAGAAGGCAAATATTGCAAAGCATTTTTGTTTTGGGGTGATGAGGATGTACAATATCCACACACAGGCCATCTGAAAAGGAAGAGTCTTTAGGAACCAGTTCAGCCTGATTAAATCTAGAATTAGACGGAATCCACGATCCTTCCTCTGAACAAGGATGCATGTTGAGTAGAACCTTTTGCTGTGAACTGTGGGCTCTTTAATTTAACCTTTTTAATTGCACTGCTGTCTGAAAAAAACTAACTGATCTTGTCAGAGCGACAACTGTCTTGAGGTCTGATGTGGATGAGATCCACAGGCTTGAGAAGGTTGGGTTGCTAGTGGCAGAACTGGAGGTTCTATCCCTACAACACTGGCATCAGGACCGACTTGTCTTGTCCTGTCCCTGTCTAATGTTTTCATTTGTAGCGTCAGCCCTGCCAACCACTGCCCTTCATGGGGGGCGCTCTTGGAGCTCTGTTTAGGCCCAGCTTCGCAAGATGAATGGAGGGACGCCCATGTGCCTGCTAGGGGCCTTAAAGAAAGACTCTCCCTGACTAAGAGTCTCCTTGCAAGTCACGCAGACCCTTTGGAGGTTCACGGAAAGGGGTTACAGGGATCTAAAACTTCCACATGAACAGTCTTGGTTTCATGATTCTGATCCTTGCAACTGAAGCACACAGGGCAAATTTGACAGAGCAGATCTTTCAGAATGGTTTGTGCTGATCACACTTAAACTAACTTGACCAAGAGTTGCCTCATATCCTGTCCTAGGTCTCCCACTGTTACAAGCAAGGTGTTCATCAGCTTTAGCACAGCATTTACAGTCAGCTCATTTGGCTGACGCTTTTATCCAAAGCGACTTACAATTGAGACAGGCTTAAACTGAGCAGGTGAGGGCCTTGCTCAAGGGCTCAACAGTGCTCGCGTGGCGATGCTGGAATTTGAACCCACAACTTTCTGATCAGTAGCCCAAAGCCACTGAGTCACCACTGCCCACAGCAGTAAAACAGTTAACATTTTGCCTTTGTATGCTACACGCAATGCAATATCACGAGTGCTCACTAGAACGTTAATAGTGTGTCTGCATTTAGCACTTGGACAGCACAAATCTGGACATAGTGCTTTGTTAACTGGTGTTATTCTCTGCCCTCTGAGTCAGGACCAGATCTGTTGTTCGTTTATCCTCAGTAGTGGTATATTATTTGACGTCCAGCAGCTCAATACGATTGATTACTTTTACTGTACAACCAAGCTGTGATAGAGCAGGAAGCATGATCTGCACTGGCATCAGCCCATTATATTTTGCATACATTGTTCAGAGGTTGCAGGTGCCTAAAAAATGGACCGCACAGGGAGTCAATCATGATTAATATCTGTGAGGTTTATTTTTTTGTGAAAATTACTCATTTCCTTGCACTGTATCACAGGGAAACGTGCAGCAGAGCCTCAGCGTGGAGAAGGACAGAGCGGGATTGTGTCTGTCTTTGGTCACCCACAGCAACAGGAGCTTTTGTATTTCAGCCACGTACTTGACAGTCCCACATTACAATGACTCATGAGATTTAAATGAAAATCCCGTTCAGGATGAATGAAGTGATTAGCGTTACAAGCTGCTGCTCTGCATCCTTTACACATGGCTTTATAATAATGTGCTTTTGTGGAGAAGGGGAGAGGTATACACACTCTGTATCTTTAATAAATCCTCATTAATCTGGCTGGATAAGAGCTTGTGTGTGTGTCAGTGGGTACTACATTTTTGCACTATACCTATGTGTATGAATAGAAAAAACATTTAAAATAACTGGTTTTAGCCCCTTTTGTTTTCCATTTTGCCATGACCACAAAAAGACAACCCAGACTTGAGAAAACTAGTAGCACAGTAGCTCCTCCAGCTGGTTATTTGCCAGCTACACCCTAACACAAGATTTTTGAAGCATTCCACAATCACCTACAAGTCTTGTCATGCAAATATAGGGTTGCTGGGCTAATTAGGTGCTGCCATCTTGGATAGGTCAACCTATTGGCTACATTTACATGTACATCAAATTCCCTTTAAGATCTATATTCTGGTTGCAGCCATATTCTGTATACAATGTTATACAATATTCCACTGCGTAGAGGCAGTGGAATATTCATGGACCACTTTTACATGGACAGAAATAATCTAACTTTTGAACTTATTCTGAATAAGACAATATTCTGGTTAAGGTGTTTACATTAGTATATATTCACGTTCCTGTTTGACATGTTATAGGACATATATTGATTAACGGTACACGTCATTACGTCCCCATGCCACGTCGGCTGATGTTCCCTCCAGAATTTCACGCATCAACATACAGTTCGTCTTCATTATGGTACCGTATACAGTTTTTGAGTTTCATTTTTAACCTTACAAAAGCTTCAAGTGTAGTTAATTATTTGTCATGCTATACACACAAATAGACGATTTCTTGAAGCCATGGGCTGCGTCCGAAACCACATACTTGTATTTCACCTACTATATAGTGAGTAAATATTTGGTTTATGACGCAGCTGTGCTCTCGTTTGCCGTCAAACGATTGAGCACTGCCGTGTGTGTACGTGTCCTGTCGCAAAATGCAGTGCAAACTCCCACACGATGTTAATAATGTGATTAAGGTGTGTACATATCTGTAATACACGTCGATAATGCGACAAAAATAGGAATGCTCCATTAATTCGATTTGTTTACTTTGAGTATGACTTTAGTCTTAATCAGGTTAATATCGGATTATAGTTGTCCATGTAAACGTACTGATGGATACATGGTTGCTGTAAGTATATTTGCTCGAATTGCCATTCCTAAAAACCTAGCCTACAGCTAAGCATCTGTTAGCACCCACAATTCCTTGCAAGTTGAGCATAATCATAATCAAATTTGATATGTTGTCATTTTATGAAATTTTTTCTTCTGATTCTGGACACATGATCTAAAATATAACCATTTTTTAATGATCTCTAGTCTGATATTTCCTGAAGCTATTTTATGGTCATCTTTAATAAGTGTACAGTTAATTTAAATGTGTTCATTGAGGTAAATCACTTGCCTAAGGCTGGCAGAAATAATCTTCGTTTCTGTAAAAGTGTGTACTTAACGTAGATACCAGTTTGATAGCAGTTGTTAGACAATAAGCTGAGCCAAAACATTAACAGTAAGATTTGTGACGCTTGTAACAAAACAAAAGCTGTGAAATCTAATTTAGTTTTACATTTATTCATTTTGGCAGACGCTTTTATCCAAAGTGAGGAAATACAAGAAAAGTGATGCATCAAGCGGAGAACAACACAAGTACTGCTACCAAACAAAATTTCCAACTGAGCTCTAGAAAAGCAAAGTGCGCAGAGTAGAGGTGTAAGTGCCAGTTTAATTTCTTTCTTTTTATTTATGTATTTATTTATGTTAAAGGATCATGTGTGGTTGGCATTTTATGTGTAAGTTATTGACTTTCGATTGAACGTGGCCCCTCCCAATATGGCGGACGTGTTGACGTATTACTGTAACTAAAGGTAGAAATGTCGAGTGGATTACGCGATAATAAAAGTCAAACATAAGAACATATTTTGTTTCCAAAAAAAAGCGCACAATCCACATAAATACCGTTTCATTAAAAGGTAAATATTAATATTGAGTGTAATAAATAGTCGGGTCGATCGTGTGTGTTTTAATTGATTGTTTAAACGTCAGTGTCGTTTGTATTAAAATTGCTGGCTTCACAGCAGAGCGTGAATCGCTTACCCTATTATAACGAAACCGAGCGGGAACGCTGCCATTCCACCCCAATTCCAGGTAATGCGAGAATGAAAATATTTTTCCCCTAGTTTCCCCTGTCCTTTCAGTAATACAGTGAGAAATCTAGAATCTATATCTGAATTGATATCACTTTGGTTTACTAGCTAGCGTTACTTTATCCTTCTGTCCCAGCTAGCTCGCCAGCCTAGCCAAGTGTCGCTACTGCTGCACAGTACAGGCGACAAGATTGTATTCACTAAGACTGCACGATGATCTGTCGGCTCTTTTGAATGAGTAATGAACACGTGTAACTGTGATATCAACCAGCTTTAGTATTCAATTGCAGATTGACCGAGCTAGCTGCTAAACTCGTTTTATTGTTCCCAAGTGTGTAAAAACGCATTCTGGAGAGAACACTATCATATAATCGGATTATTTTAATAGTGGAATCATCATCTTGCGATCACGTGCTGTCCTAAATAACGCAGTTGTTTATGATAACGTGTACTAAGGCGCCAGCCCATCTGCGCATGCGCTAAGAACGCTACAGAATCCTTTCAGCAGGTGTGACGTATTGTAGTTCTGAAACAGACCTCAGAATCGTATATCAGAGTATACACACTCTCACATAGCACTTTATTAGGAACACTATACTAATATTGGGTAGGGCCTCGCTTTGCTCAGTTCTTCATGGTATGGATTCAATAAGTTGTTGGAAACACTCCCTTGAGGTTCTGGTCCGTGTAGACATGATTCCATCAGATAATTCCTGCAGGTTTCATGATGGGAAGCTCCCGTTCTGCCATGATGTTCTACTGGTTCAAGGTTCTTTATTTGTCACGTACATGTTACGTATGTACGATATAATGTAGTAAAATGTTTTTCCTGAGTTACTCGTCCCACAGCGTAATGACGAACAGACCAACAACGACCGAGGAAATACACACATGGTAAAACATTAGTGTAGTAAAATAAAATAGAGTAGATGTAATGAAATTTTAAAGGTTGTAGAGTAAAATACAGAGTCATGTCCAGGGTGGTGAAAGTCATTGATAATTCTCCTGGCCATGGTCCTGCATCGCTGGTTGTAGATGTCTGTGATGCAGGGGAGAGAAGGCTTGATGGTGTTCTCTGCTGCCCTCACCACTCTTGATAGTATTGGACAGTCCTGGGCCGTGGTGATGCTCCCTGTGAGGAGACACTCCACAGTCCCAGTGTAGAAAGCCCTCAACACTTTGTGGAAGACCTTGAACCTGGCCATGCATCATAGATGGTATAGGTGCTGACGTGCCTTTCTCACTAAGCAGTTCATGTGTGTTGTCCAGGAGAGGTATAGGACTCCTAGGTATTGGACGTTGCTCACCCTCTCTACTGTAGCCCCATTGATCATCAGGGGGCTGTAAAAAAACCTGCTTCCTCCAATAGTCAATAATCACCTCCTTGTTGACATTCAGTGAGAGATTGTTATTGCAGTACCATGTGAAGAGGACGTCTACTTTCTCTAGGTAGGCCTTCTCATTGTTGTTAGTGATGAGGCCTACCACCACTGTGACATTGGCACACTTCACCAGCTTCTTGGAGCTGTGTTTGACCGTGCAGTAACCGGTATAGAGGGAGTACAGCAGGGGGCTGAGGACGCAGCCCTTTTTGGCTCCGTTGCTGACCGTGAGTGTATAAAAGGTGTGATTTCCTATACTGACCATTTGGGGTTGTCCGATTAGGAAGGCTAGGATCCAGTGGCATATGGAGGAGTTCAGCCTTTCTGTAAAGGTGTGAAGGGACAATGGTGTTAAAGGTAGAGGAGTAATCCACAAACAACATTCTCATGTAGTTCCCTTTCCTCTGGTCCAGGTTAGAGAGGGCAGTGTGTGGTTGATGGCATCATCAGTGGATCTGTTGGAAGGGTATGCAAACTGTAATGGGTCAAGGCAGCTGGGGAGGGAGGAGCAGGCGTAAGTTCTGATCAGTTTTTCGAAGCACTTCATCACTATAGAAATGAGTGCTACTTGGTGGTAGTCATTCAGGGACGCAGGGTAGTGGGGCAGGAATGATGGTGGAGAACTTAAAGCATGTGGGAATGACCCGTTGATTGAGGTTAAAAATGGTGGTGAAGACTAGAGCTATTTGGTTATCACAGACTTTTAGTGCACATCCAGAGATGATGTCTGGGCCACATGCTCTTCTGGTGTTAACTTTGTATAGCACTTTCCTCATGTCCAGTTATGAAATGATCAGGCCTTCCTCTTCCCCAGCTAGACCTGATTATTCCTGTTCATGGAGTTCCTGGTTTGTGCTGGAGCTGGTAGCTTCAAAACATGAATAAAAAATGTTTGTGATTGTTAATGTTTGGCGGGGCGGTTTGTTATCTGTAACAGTATGCATGCTTTGCCACAGATGCCTGGAATCTGCCCGTTCAAACTGGGTCTCAATATCAGATTCAGATGCGGTAACTGGGAAGGCCACTGAAGAACACTGAACTCATGGTCATGTTCATGAAACCAGTTGAGATGATTTTTGCTGTGTGACACGGTACATTATCATGCTGGAAGTAGCCATTAGACGATAGGTAAATTGTGGCCATGAAGGGATGGACATGGTCAGCAACAAACCTCAAATACGCTGTGGCATTCAAGCAATGAGTGATTGGTAGTAATGAGCCCAAAGTGTGCCAAGAAAACATTTCCCACACCAATGCTCCACCTCCACCAGCCTGGACTGTTGACACAAGGCAGGTTGGATCTATGGGTTCATGCTGTTGGCACCAAAATCTGACCCTAACATCTACATGCATCAGCAGAAATTCATCAGACAAGGCTACGTTTTTCTAGTCTTCAACTGTCGTGTTTTGGTGAGCCTGCGCCCACTGCAGCCTCAGCTTTCTTTTCTTGGCTGACAGAAGTGGAATTTTCTGCTGTTATAGCCAATTGTACAGAGTGGTTATCTGAGTTACCGAAACATTTCTGTTAGCTCGAACCAGTCTCGTTGTTCTCCATTGACTTCATATCAACAAGGCGTTTCCACTCGCAGAACTGCCACTCACTGGATGTATTTTCTTTATTGTGCCATTCTGAGTAAGCTCTAGAGACTATTGCGTGTGAAAATCAGCAGTTATACTGCTTTTTGTCTTTTTATTTCTGTCTTTTGCTTTTTTCCCCTCCCTCTTTCATTTCCTTTTTCCATTTTCCTTCCCTTCACCATTGTACCACTGCGGTCTGAACAAACCAAGTGAAATCAAATGTTTAGAATTACTAACGCAGACACTCGGTCTAGACTCCACATTCAAGAAATACATCAGATATGCACTGCTGTGTAACTAAAACGTTTCCTCAAGGAAAACATCTCAAAACCGCTCTCATTTCATCAAAAGCTGGCAAAACCTTTTTCTCTGTTGTACCCAGAATGACATTTCCATATGTAGTCTTCCCTCTTGTGTGATTGGCAAGACTGCAGTATTCTACACCTAACAGTCGAGTAAAAAAATCTCTGAATCTGTTTGTAACATCCTTTCAGGCTGTCTAGTATGTAGACTTCTTTAAAGCTTTTGTAATGTTACTGCCTTCAGCTCACCTTTTTGCACTTTATGCAGCAGTCTCTACACATTGTTTAGTTTAGTTTTAGTTACAGAAATGATTTTCTGCTATTTACTGTAACTTTGTTCTTGTATGTACAGATATGAGGCTGTATTTGTTTCTAGCCATGACCCTGATGACCCTTCTGACGGAGGTGGTAAACGGGTCTGAGAAAAAGAAGCTCCAGATCGGGATAAAGAAGAGAGTGGAAAACTGTCCCATCAAGTCACGGAAGGGGGACGTACTGAACATGCACTACACCGTAGGTTTCTTATAACGCACTTAAAGATCGTACTGACTGATAAGCGTCTCAATATTTACGTGCACTATGAGTCCTTAACTGCAATATCCCCAAAAAATCGAATTATTTCTATTTTTATGTTCTTTCTTCTTTTTTTTATACTGTATGGCCAAAAGTTGGTGCACACTGGACTATCACATCCATATGAGCTTGTTGAACATTCCATTCCATATTTATTCCTTCACTTTTCTGGAAGTGCTTTCCACTAGATTTTGTAGTGTGGCTGTGGGGATTCGTGATCATTCAGCTACAAGAGCATTGGCAAGGTTGGGTATTGATGTAAAGTGAGGAGGACTCTAGGGTGCAGTTGGTGTTCCAGTTCATCCCAAAGGTGTTCAGTGGGGTTGAGGTCAGGGCTCTGTGCAGGCCGGTTGAGTTCTTCCACTCCAACCTTGGCAAACCATGTCTTCATGGAGCTCACTTTGTGCACAGGGGCATCGTCATAGTGGAACAGGTTTGGGCGTCTTAATTCTAGTCAAGAGAAACTGTAATGCTACAGCATACAAAGACATTCAGGATCATTTTGTGCTTTCAGCTTTGTGCAAAAGTTTGGTGAAGAACCACATAATTGTGATGGTCAGGTGTCCACAAACATTTGGTTGTATAGTGTGTCCGGGCTGCACGCTACATTTTCATCACTATTATTGAACAACTGAATTTTCTCAGGGATGTAGAAAGGAGAAAAAAACGACTGGGCGTACTGTTACAGGAAAATAATCACTGGTGGTGTTAGAAAATCTTTTGATATTGTAGAAAATATGAAATAGATAAGAATGAGAATAAAGGGTGCTGTCACACTGCCACAGCTATATCCTGTTTTGAGCGCTCGGGAGAGTTGCCATAAAACACGCAGGTCAGGTAGCAAAGTCTCCTGGTTTATTAAAAAAGACGAGAGATAGATATATATAATCAGACAATAGTTTTAATTCTTATTGGTTAGACACAAATCATCAAATAGTCATGTGCCTCAGCAACAGGTGTGATCATCGATCAAGGTAAAAACGGCGGGCCGTTGGTACATCGCGTACGAATTGAGAGGAGTAGCATGTTTTTGCCAGATAAGAGAAGCTAGCAGAGAAAGACACATTCCTGTGATATCGAGATGAGGAAAAGGTCACACACAAGAGGGAGAACTCGCATAATCTCATGAGCTAAAGTAAGAGAGCGCGCCATATTAATATTTATCAGGTGTTCTGTGACCAAACACGAACGGGAATTACTGTTACCACTCTGAAGTTGGTTATTTTCCTTTATCAGCATGTCCCGAAGTGTTTTGTTAGCTTTATACCAGTGGTATATGTAAATAGTTATTTAAAGTTGTACAAAGTCTGCAAACATGTTAGTTCCTGTTATCAGGACAGTTATGTTATACTTACAATTACATAACACTCACACTGGAGACTCCTTCCATAAGGTGGAGTCACTTTACAAAGATTATGTCTTACTGTGTTGAAATATGACACATTTTAAAATTATTATGCGAGTTAGATTAAAGGGAGCGTTTGCTATGCAAGCCCCCAGTGAATGAGCAGTTACTAAAGCAGGTGTAATGCAGTACCATCACCTGTATCATATCCCATATGCTATTTGGTGAATAAAGAAATTTTGATTCTGATATTGCTTATGTGACTGATTTAAAAAAATAAATAAATAATTGACTCTAAGGGAAGGCTGGAGGATGGGACTGAATTTGACAGCAGCATACCGAGGAATCAGCCCTTCACCTTCACCCTTGGGACTGGACAAGTGATTAAGGGCTGGGACCAGGGGCTGCTAGGGTGAGTCCGACTTCACATGTTGGGGTTTTGGTTCAATCTTTGGTTCTAGCAAGGACGAGTGTTACCGAGCCAAGTACAGCATGGAAGTTTAAATGTGTCGTTGATTGTGTGGCATCTCTCTCTTTTGTTCTCAGAATGTGTGAGGGAGAGAAGAGGAAGCTGGTCATCCCATCTGAGCTCGGTCAGTATATAGTGTATAGTTTTTGGCCAAGATGCGTCATGTGACGTTATCGCAGCATTCAACCAAAACCCTCTTCGATTCATTTGTGCTGAACATGAGTACAGCTAAAAGGTCTCATTTACTGACATGACTGTGAAAGAATTTCATGCAATTGCAATTTCAACAATTTCAACAATTCAATTAGTTTTCCGACTCCAACTGCAAATTGCATTTTTAACTGCAACCCAACATTTAAAAAACTGAGCAAAATCCTGTATAGGGAGTGATAAACATTCAGCAAGGACACCTGTCCTTCAGAGTTTTGAAAGTGGAGGTGTATTCAAGTAGCTCTACACATCATGTCATTCAAATGCACATTTAACTTTCCAGCAGGTTATTTGAATTCCAGCACATTTGCCGAGAGCTCTTGAAATTAGAGTGCAGCTCGATGTTTGCAGTTTGCTGGTGTAGGGAATTCTGTAGGGAAGCGTCAGTAGCAAAAGAACGGAGCTGCAGTCCTGACCATGTGAGAAGCTTCTGATCAGGAAACTTGTCGTCTTAGAGGCGGAATGTTCAGATTTATACAGTTTAGTTGTTTACACTCCCGTAATGTGTGAATAAATTGAAAGTATATAGTCATATAAAAGTTATATAAGCATAACTATGTAAGGAATAGATCACTTCAGGGTGTCCTGTAATGAAAATAAAGTCAGTGCAATGGCATTTTTCCAATAACAGATCACAGTATTTTACTGCAGCAGTGTGGCAATGCTAGCATATATTTGAAATAAAAAATGACACGTACTTTTTAATCTATTTAAAGGTTATAATAAGTGAGTTATAATAAAATGACAAATAAATCATGTTCTTAACCCTTTACTGCATGGTGTTGCCACATGCCAACAATTAATTTACCTCCAATTTTTGGATAGGCAATAACACAAAATGACTATTTTCCTGTGAAACTTTAACTTTGGCATAGCAAAAAAACAAAAACATGATAAATGCAATGTCACATGACCAAGAAGTGATGCTTGCACTTCCTTTTCTGCAGTCACATGGCATGGTGAAGGTCATCATCAGATGGCTCTGAAAATCTGATTTTTTTTCAATATTTATACAAAACTATTTAAAGGGGAAAAATGAAACACTATCTGAGAAGTTAACATTTATTTGTTGTCATTAAAACAGGTTTATATATTTTTAGCATTCTGTCAAATGGTACAATGGAATTTTGATGATGGATCTGTGGTATGTGCACTCATGAATTCGAACAGCTCTGCATGGCAAAACAGACTAGACTTCTCATAATATATTTACTTTTTTTCATAATCAAAATAAGAAAAAACTTAAAATTTAGAACATTCCTAAAATTACATGTTTCAAGAGAAAGGATTAAAAAGATACTTCACCCAAAAGATGTTTGGATCTAATTTTTAAGATAAGTCCATCCATATACATTTTACAGCTGGGTTAGGGTTTCTAGAAGATCGAACCTTTACATGCTTACTAGGTGGCAAAAACATCTGGAAAATGGAGTAATTGGAACCTCATACATTGTGATACTTTCCACCATTGCACGTTGTTACCATACGGCAATAATTTACAAACTTGAACAGATTCAAGTAAGAAAAAGAAATTTTAAAATGTAGTAATTCATGCAATAGAGGGTTGAGAATGTTTCATATTCAGTTTAAAAAACATTGGTCCTTGTATAATGTGTACATGCATGATATTACATAAATTAAAAAAAGATTAGAAGTGCCCTGATGGCGAAGTAGATTTTATTCAAGATATGTATTCTCATTTTCTGTTTACACTCAAAGTTTAAGTGATTGTTAAAAAAAAACACCCCAAATTAAATACTTCATTTATTGTATATATTTTTGTAGTTTTTGAAGTGTCTGTTTTTACAAAATGCCACATAAGACACCTAAAAGACAAGACTTAGACGAATTGTAGTTGCATGTTATTTATTTTAATGAACCAAATGTTAAAAAAAAAAGTTTGAATTTGGAAGAAATTAATTTAATACTACGTAAATAAAACCAACAGCAATATGGTGAAATGAACAGGCGTGAACAGTGTGTGTGCATGTTCGCATTAGTTCTCACTCCTTCATATCTTGGTTCTGCATTTGTGGCTGATTTTATTTGACAAATTTTATTCAAATGCTCTCTGTGGCAGTCAGAACTGTGCGCACGAGCAAGTATTTGTTCTACATTGCATTTGTGCTCTAGTACCAGGCCTTCACTTCTGTGTGGAAATTTTCAGATTCATGCCAGATTATTTATTTTATTTGACAAATGTAAAAAAACCCTTGTATTTAATCGCATTTCCCAATCATTTTCAACGTGGGGTCAATATAACCCTGAGCATGACTATTTATTTATTTATTTATTTAAATTCACATACCTTCAGAACAACTGAATCAAACCAAGATTGTGTGTGTGTAGATCGATTAGATAGATAATGTAGAAAAAAAATTACCATGTACCATGTTTATTAAACAAGGACAGTTCAAATGGGGGCTCATAGACCCCAAACACCAGACTAAAAGCAGCCAACAATTGTAAGTACACATTCTGTACACACAGTGTGTGTATATGGGAAGGATGCAAGTAGAAGTCAATATATTATGCATGTCTACAGTACATGTTGGGTGTGTGAGACATCATTTGTCTCTTTAATGATAACAATGCATGATAATTAAGGCATGTGGCTTGTCGCTGTGATAAAAAAAAATCTTTAAAAACTAAAATAGCCAGAATATATATATATATATATATATATATATATATATATATATATATATATATATATATATATATATATATATATAATATTTATTTTAATCCCTTGACTTGTGTTTTCTTTTCATGCTGTACCCTAACAGAGTTTTGGTTTGATGATCTTATGCTCTGACTTAATAAACTAGCACAAGGGTATGCTTTTGATGGAGACTAAAAAGCACTGCTGTATATCACACAGGATGAGGCCGTTTGCTAAACATTGTAAATAGTAATGCATTATTAACATTATTATTCACATCTAGTGTATATTTGTATGTATGTTTGACGGTTTTGTTCTGTGCATTAGGTTATGGTGACAGAGGTGCGCCACCCAAAATCCCAGGTATGTATTATACTTATACACCTTATACCTGATGGGCCTGTAACCTGAGAGCACAATTACTGTAGTACATCGGGTATGCTCTCTGGTTTTGTTTTTTAAATATACTTTTGCCATCCTCTAGGTGGAGCCACTCTCATCTTTGAAGTGGAGCTGTTGAGCATTGAAAGAAGATCTGATTTATAGTGCAGAGAATCAGTCTTCTGTAAAAAAATCAAACCCTCATTTTACACTGTACATGCACTGAAGTTAGCCAATCACTGCTGCTCTGGAGACTATAATCAGGAAATTATTCTTTCTTGGGTGGTTTATCGTGTTTCAGAGATTAGTCACATGTACAATCAAAATAATTCAAATGAATAACACCATCTCCATTGGAGCCAGCATTGTTTTCAGCACCATTCTTTATTTTCTTAATCTTACTACACACACTTGGATGTAAGAGTGCATACAGTACAGTATTTCATTCCAGCAAATAGGGATTGTGTTTACTTCTTGTTGTCTAAAACAATTGAAGTTGAATTGTTGAGTGGAATAAAAATTTTATGTACAAAAAATGTCCTTTTTTTGAGCTATGATACTGCTGTCAAACATTTCACTCTGGTCTCATTAAAGTTGTATTGTTCGATCTGCATATGAGGAGGCTGGTTAAAAACCCGGCGTAACAAAAATGCACTCAAGGTATTGCTACAGTTCAGATTGAATTTGTTGATCTAGATATTATATCCTTCTGTTTTAAGGCATACAGAAGCAATCTAGACCACAAAGCAGAGATTTAGTGTTCAGTTCCGTTATATCCTAAAGTCCTACTAAATGGAAAATCTCAAAACACGCAAAAGCCCCAGTTTCCTCGTTCCCCCATTTCACTTCAAAATACATCATAACCTAAGACACTTCATTTAAAACAATTTCACTCACTGTGTCGTTTCTAATAGCTGCCGTAGCCCTTGTAAAAGAAAAAGCAAAGACAAGGTGAGATCTACGTGGACGGAAAAAGCCGTAACCTAGTTTTCTACTCAATTACAGATGCACAAAGCCATGTCCTATGGCACTTAGTGTTTAAGCGTACAAAACTGAATAACTAACCATTCCACAACACGTCCTGTCCCTTACAGTATTTTAAGCTAAAAAGGGACACTAGCACACACTCTATGGGAATAATATATTAAGGAAACAGTAGTGAAAGAAAATAAGACAGTTGGAGTGATTAACCTGCAGCTGAGATTGGCTTGGCTGAGCTCCTCGCTCGCCTCCATTTGACACACTGTATTGGAGTAGTACGGTCTGTGCGCCCTTCTCCACCGTGCACGCTTGGAGGAACTGGGTAATGGTGGTGGTGGAGGAGCTGGTGGGTGGTTCATGGGGTTATGTCCCCCTTCTTCTGTGGGGTATTGAGCTTCTGCATGCCTCGCACCTTCTCCAACAGTGCAGCCACAAAGTCCTGTAGGAACGCAACAGTGGATAGAAGGGTGTTTCTGGATTGTACCAAAAATTACACATGCAAGCATTTGATATTATTTAATAACTTGACATGGTTTGAGGCAAGTGTGTTGTTTTGGCATAAAGTTTTAATTTTAATAGGTGGTCAAAAGTTAGCATTACTTGTTAGCCATAGCTATATCATCTATATATAACTATATCACCCAGAATCGTTAGCTTAAAAAAAAAAAAAAGACAGGAAAACTTTTTCCACCATTTCAGGTTCATGGGGAGAAAAAAAAAGTGTGTAAAAAATATTATCGGCTTGTAGTCAGGAACTGCTTGCTGGCATCTGTGAAAACTGGTGGATTTTTAGGTGATTCTGCAGTAATGTGCAGTAAACGAAAAGTTATTAAAAAAACAAAAAAAAACAAAGGTACAATTTCTATAAAAACCTTTTAGAAATACGTTTATTGCCTTTATTATTGTTGATGTGTTGCTTAACATGTTTGAACGCGTCTGAGCACAGGAGTAAACATATTTGATCACTTTATAATTATCACCATTAACATTACTGATGTTGATAATTAGTAAGTGTTAAATCTAACACTGCAATTTAGGCCTATGTAATGTTTTTAGGTCAAAATATTCAGCTTTTTTTTTTTTTTTTTAAATCTCTGACACAGAGAGACCATTTTTGGCTGAACATTTTCAGTGGCTTTCCTAATAAACACAGTTACCTCGTTAACTATATACTTGTCTAATGTTAGCCAAGTTGAACATACATTGAACAGGTTTGAGCCCCTTAATTCCATTCTTGTAATCCTACAGCATGCAAAGTTATTCTATACAATTGAGTGCTTCCAACTTTATGGCAAAAATTTGGGGAAGATGGTCACATGTCCACATAACCTTTGACCATATAGTATAAAAGCAAAAAAGAAACATATTCCAGTTCATGAAGTGGGTAGATTTCAAAACTATATAGTAGAAAATGTAAAATTTTCACCATGTTAAAGGTTCTCCCAGTTCACCACACACTTTGGCTCAATGACTACATTTACGATAAGTGCTAAATTTGTGATCATTTGTTTAGCTGAAACCAAAAGCATTCATAACGGACTTACTTCACAATACACAATAAAATGGATTATATGATTTAGAATATAAAAACTCATTAAATATGGACTTACATCATTAGGTTTGTAACAGTCAACAAGCAGCATCTGGAATAAAAACATTTAGAACATTTAACATTTATAAAAATAAATAGACCAATGTCCTACTTCCTAGAAAATGAGCTCAGGTACACAAGCGTAATGAGGATTTAATACAGCAAATGAGCACATAAGTATTCGAACTATGGACCTAAGGTGCTATTAAGTTAAGTATAAGTTGTGTGTGTGGTGTGGAGTTGAGTTTGAGTAAAATGGAGGCTCTGAATGTCCAGCTCCTCTGTGACAGTTGATGTAATGCAAAATGTGTTATGCTAAATTCTATGTTTTCAGCTGTAAATACACTCTAAATACTATAGAATGCCATTATTACAAACATAAATATGGCACAATTAATTAAATTAGTAAGGTCATCCTTTTAAAGAGCACAAACGTTTTTTTTTTAATTAGACATTAGAAGTGACAGCATCTTAATTGGAGACTCTACTTTTCTCAAAAAGAGACCTATTTTAGGGATAGTTATGAATCAACATTATTGGAAAACTCTATCTCTGACACTACTCAAGGAAAATCTTCAGAGGCATGAACTACAAGCAGGTGATTTGCATTATGTAAATGAGGAACCTAGAAATTCGACTCAAGCAGGTGCGTAATCTCTTAATAAGAATAACCTTCCCAGTGTAAATATTTACATTTTTAAGTTTATGTTGACGCCGCCGAATACAGCATCCTTTTAACACACATCACTGTTTGTCTTTACTCTTCTACACCTGTATACTGTGATGATTTACCAAGAAGAGGACGGATTCCCTTGTGAGCCTGGTTCCTCTGGAGGGTTCTTCCTCATGTCATCTCCTTACTACTTTTGCCTCTGGCTTGCTCATTATGGATCTAAATCTACATACAGCATTCTGCAAAGCTGCTTTGTGACCACGTGTATTGTTAAACGCGCTTTACCAATAAAATTGAGTGGACTGATTTTGTCAGTTACAGTTTGTTCACAGTTTTATTAGTATGGTGCCCAAATTAGAAACGGCAGCATTCTGAAGAAATGCTAAATAAAATAAAATGCCAGCTGGAACAATAGCCTTCAGACCCCAAAGGCAGGAATAATGTCATGGCTGGTGGGTGTTTTTTTTGTTTGTTTTTTTACATAAAACAAGTCGAAATGTCAAATTAGCATAAGTATGCATGTATATTCTGTGAGATCTTTGAAGCGAAGTAAGAAAAGGCACAAACCTTCACTCTGATGGCTCTCTCTACATCACTGGGCAGGTCCAGCAGCTCGTCCACGTCAATCTCTAGCTCGGGTACTTCATCTTCCTGCAGTGAGAAAAAACAGAACTGCTTAGAAAGCTTTAAAGAAGCATCTCCTCAACAATATATAGTTGGTTCATGAAGTAACTAATATCCATCCATGGACATTACATTTTACATTAGACATAAAATTTTAAGCTAGCGGTCTGGGAAGGTAAAGCCTCCAGAGCGATTCCCAGTCCCATGTTTTGGTTGTCTGGAACCGGACAATAAAATGTGTTAGCAAACTTAATCTAGTAACGTAAGCCACTGAATACAGACTAAAAGAAATGATCAAACGAGTGTATGATTATTATCCTCTTCTAACAAAGTTTCTAATGCACATCATGCTTGTGCTCTCGACTAAAAAGGCAGCAAGATGTTGGCCATCATTTTTGCCATATTTAGACTTCTGTCCTTGCATTACACGTAAAAGATCCCGTTATTTCTGACTCGCCTCCTAATTTTGTGTCAAAATGTTTAACTGTGAAGTAAGTGCGTGTAGTAACCACGAGAGTTACAGTGAAGGGACATAAAAACTCGAATACTTTAATATTGTTTAAATATTATTTCAGTGCATACAGTCATGTGAAAAAATAAGTACACCCCATAGAAATTGTTGCCTTTTTTTTTTTACATATTTGGCCAAGCAAATATTTGATCATCTTTGAAACAGTGCCTATTAATGAAGTTGATATACTTGAACAAAACCATAAGGAAAATTTGCTTTTTCAATCATTTATTCAACAGAAATATCAATAGATGTGATATTCCTCTGTGGAAAAACTAAGTACTGAGGCAGCAAAGCAATCCAAAACCATAAAATATCCACCACCGTGCTTCACAGTTGGTATGAGGTGCTTTTCCTGAAAAGCTGTCTCTGTTCTGTGCCAAACATGTCTGCTGTTACTGTGGCCAAGCAACTATCTTTGATTCGTCGGTCTTTGCCTGGTTTTTGCCTATATGCTCATTGGCAGCCTGTAGTCTTGCAAAGGCATTTTCCTGGGACGCCTCCCATGCAGGTCAAATTTGTGCAATCTCTTTCTGATTGAAGAAGCATGCACTTTGACACCAACAGTAGCAAGACTTACTAGCAGATCTTGTGATGAAATTTTGGGGTTCTTAGAGACTTTTTGCATCAGATGCCCTGGTTCCACCTGTACTTATAATAACCTTTTGCTCATATTTATAAGACCAGGCTACATTTTTCCCAGTCTTCAACTGTCCAGTTTGTGTCTTTGCCCACTGCAGCCTCAGCTTTCTGTTCTTGGAACCCAAGTGGAACCCAATCTAGTCTTCTGTTATTGTAGCTCATCTGGCTCAAGGTTTGATGTGTTGCACATTCTGAGATGCTTTTCTGCTCAACACAATTGTACAGAGTGGCTATCTGAGCCTTTCTGTCAGCTCGAACCAGTCTGGCCATTCTCCGTTGACCTCAGTCATCAACAAGGCATTTCCATCCAAAAAACTGCCACTCATTGGACGTTTTTCATTTATTGCACCATTCTGAGTAAACTGTAGACTGTTGCATGTGAAAATCCCAGGTGGTCAGCAGTTATAGAAATACTCAAACCAGACCATCTAGTACCAACAGTTATGCCATGGTGAAAGTCACATTTTTCTTGCATTCTGATGGTTGATGTGAACATAACCCAATGCCCATATCTCCAAGATTTTATGCATTGCATTACTGCCAGGTGATAGGGTGATCTAATTGCTGCCATGAATGATTAGGTGTACAGGTACTCCAAGAAAGTGCTCAGTGAGTGTATGTTTTTTTTTATATATCTCTTAAAAAAATAAAGGGAACACTTTAACAGCACAATGTAACTCCAAGTGTTCCCTTTATTTTTTTGAGCAGTATATGTACATATATATATTCTTCTGTGTACTTCAGTAACCTTCACATGTCCAAAGACATGCATGGTAGGCTGATTGGCATGTCCAAAATGTCCATAGTGTATGAATGGGTGTGTGAACATGTATCTGATTGTGCCCTGCGATGGATTGGCACCCTGTCCAGGGTGTACCCCTGGGATGGGCTCCAGGTTCCCTGGGATCCTGAAGGTTAAGCGGTATAGAAAATGGATGGATGGATGACATCCATGAGATCATGTCTCAAATTTGTGTCTCATCATTTTGTCTTCCTTTCATGTGATGAAAAGTACATTCACAGATGGTTTACACAGCCGTGAGTAAGCCGATTTTCTACGGTCTTTGTGCCTAATTTCCTTCCAACACAAAACAGGATGGGCTGAAACCAGTGTGTGCATGTGACACAATAACCCTCATCCCCTTCCTGTCAACATAAAGGACACATGCGTTCAGTGTGTTCCATTCTTTCTGCAAACACAGCCGAATAAACCCTGTCTTGGCTTTACTGTGACATTAGTAGCACTCTTCAGCCCTGTAGCAGTTGAAACTGTGATTGCAATGATATCACAAATCTAGTTATTAGCCATTTCCACCATCTCTGCCTTTCACTCCTTGTTGAATACGCACACTCTTTTAGATCTTTGCCATTTCCTTTCCCACTGCTTCACAATCTTCACAGCTTTCAAGGATAGTGGTCATTGCACCTGGCTTTAAATCACCCTCGCTGCCCATCACTCACACATACACAGTTTCTCTCATGCTGTGCTATTGGGCACTATTCAGTTCAGTGTACAGTACACGGAGAAAGAGCCAAGAATGGCATTGGGATGGGGGAAAAACATTCATCTACTTGCCATAATATGAATTAAATGCACATAATTAGCTCATCATACCTTTGAGTTAAACTACATTACTCACTGCTTTTTCACCAAACTAACAGACTTCCAGCAAGCATAATTTGGGACTGGCCACAACAGTGTGTGTACAGAATTTATACACACCTAGCACTTTAATAGAAGCATCTATACACCTACTCATTTATGCAGTTATCCAATCATTCAATCACATGGTAGCAGCATAATGCATATTAACATGCAGATACAGGTCAAGAGCTTCAGTTAATGTTCACATCAAACATCAGAACGAGGAAAAAGTGTGATCTCGGTTACCAGATGGGCTGGTTTGAGTATTTCAAAAACTGCTGATCTCCTGGGATTTTCTCACACACATCTCTATAGTTTACACACAATGGTGCGCAAAAAAACATGGTGCAGTTCTGTGGGTGGAAATGACTTCTTAATAAGAGAGGTCAGAGGAAAATGGCCAGATTGGGTTAAGCTGCCAGGAAGGAGCTGATATAATCACTCTTTACAACCATAGTGAGCAGAAAAGCGTCTCAGCATGCACAAAACATCGAGCCTTGAGGTGGATGGGCTCTTTTCTGATCACCACACTTGTAAAGAATTAATAAAGTTGAGGAATGTGTAAAGGACATCAGACACTGGATGCTTAATACCTTCCTTTTACTTAATTCTTACAGGACAGAAGTACTTCTACTAGGACCACATGCAGCTAGATTAAGCTTTCTAATCACATAGTCTCTCTGGATGTCCTTTCCGTTTCATCATGTGCAGCAGTAAAACACCTTGGTGTGATTATTGACTCCAGTCTTTCATTTGATGCTCATGTAGAAAATATTACTAGGATAGCCTTCTTTCACCTCAGAAATATTGCTAAGATAAGAAATATAAAAAGTCACTATATAATGCGGAAAAACTAGTTCATGCTTTCATCACCTCTAGGTTGGTTTATTGTAATACCTTACTTTCTGAATTTTCCAGTAGGAGCATAAACAAGCTCCAGTTAGTCCAGAATGCAGCTGCAAGAGTCCTGACTAGAACCAGAAAATATGACCACATCACCCCCATCTTATCCACACTGAAAAAATTTCACATTGATTATTAAAAAAATATATATTAGCAGTTTTTTCTCGGGTAAAGGAGCAGATCTAGAGGGCTCTCAGGCATAGTGTGTTGTGGTGACCTGGGATGTTTGGATGCTGTTGCCCCCCTTTCAGTCACCCAGGTTTGCTGATTGTAGTGTGGCTGGCTGTCTTATGTGCCAGGGAGCCCTCATGTCTGTGTTACCTTCTGGCTCTCCCTTTTAGTTATGCTAGCCAGAGTCCCTGCTTTCACTCACGCAAAGTACATTGTCCTTAACCAATACAGGGCAATAAGCATACCCAACAATTTTCCTCTTTCCTCGCTCTCTTTCTGTCGAGCTACATGTAATGCTCCATAGGTACCAGTGATCCTGACCCCTCCTGTTCTCCAGACCTACCTGATCCATCCTGATGCCCTACTTCTAGCTGGAGTTATCATCAGTTGGAAGTTACATGGTGCTGCTGAGGATGGCCCCACAGCCTAAAGATCATTGAGATTGCTTAGGGTGGTACCACTTAAAACCTATAAAGCTGGCTTTGGACTTCAATTTATAGGAACAGTTATGCTGTGATTGGTAGGACTACAATTGCTATTATAGCCTTAGCACTGCAATTGGGTCATTCTACAGAAATGTGTGATTCTACAGAATGATTACACTTGGAAAAAAACACTATTGTTACAGTGAATTTTTATTTTAAAGTAAAACAACTTTATTTGAACAATTATACCTTCTTGAGTCATCAATGTGGCTATATTTGTTTTTTAATCAATTATATAGAATTCCAAGCACCAAGTGCTTGTCCCCACTGTCATGTATAGAGGTTGAATACTGTATTTTGAAGACGGAAACTTTTCTTTTTTTTTTACCATTTAAACAACAGTGCATGCATAACAATCAAATGTGATAATTATTTAACATTTAGTTTTTTAAGTCCTTTATTATAAAATATATAATAAAAGTAGTTGTCCCGGAGTCATGTCACTGGTGTTATCGTACAATAAAAGTCTCTTATTTAGAAATCCTACTGATGTCATAATTTGACTTCCTGTGGCCCCTTCCCTGAGGATATAAAAGGAAAGGCACATGGTAAGTCCACGGTCTCTTTTAGTTATTAGAAATGTTGTTATTTATATAATGATTTCATATAAAGCTTTTAGTTGAGGTCACTGGAATGACTTACTTTATTCTTAGGGAAATGTAAAAAAATTTTTATATGTCATTTAATCCATTTGTATTTAGTGTGTATGCCATGAAGATGTGGCCTTGAGGCGCTGTAGCAGCCATTTTGTAAAATGTATTTCATGAAAACTTCAACTGGTGTTTCCAGAGGTTGTCTTTGAGAAATAGACGCACGAGTGCTGCCAGCATTGCTGCAGAGGTTGAAGGGGTGGGGGGTCAGCCTGTCAGTGCTCAGACCATACGCCACACACTGCATCAAATTGGCTGCATGGCTGTCGTCCCAGAAGGAAGCCTCTTTTAAAAGATAATGCACAAGAAAGCCTGCAAACAGTTTGCTGAAGACAAGCAGACTAAGGACATGGATTACTGGAACCATGTCCTGTGGTCTGATGAGATCAAGATAAACTTAGTTGGTTCAGATGGTGTCAAGTGTGTGTGGCGGCAAGCAGGTGAGGAGTACAAAGACAAGCGTGTCTTGCCTACATTCAAGCATGGTGGTGGGAGTGTCATGGTCTGGGGCTGCATGAGTGCTGCTGGCACTGGACAGCTGCAGTTCATTGAGGGAACCATGAATGCCAACATGTACTGTGACATACTGAAGCAGAGCATGATCCCAGCATGTATTCCAGCATGATAACTACCCCAAAAAACACCTCCAAGAAGACCACTGCCTTGGTAAAGAAGCTGAGGGTGAAGGTGATTGACTGAACCCTATTGTGAGCATCTGTGGGGCATCCTCAAACAGAAGGTGGAGGAGCACAAGGTCTCTAACATCCACCAGCTCCATGATGTCATCATGGAGGAGTGGAAGAGGATTCCAGTGGCAACCTGTGAAGTTCTGGTGAACTCCATGCCCAAGAGGGTTAAGGAAAATAATGGCACTGGAAATTAATGGTGGCCACACAAAATATTGACACTTTGGGCCTATTTTGGACATTTTCACTTAGGGGTGTACTCACTTTTGTTGTCAGCGGTTTAGACATTAATGGCTGTGTTGAGTTATTTTGAAGGGACAGCAAATTTACACTGTTACACAAGCTGTACACTCACTACTTTACATTGTAGCAAAGTGTCATTTCTTCAGTGTTGTCACATGAAAAGATATAATCAAATATTTACAAAAATGTGAGGGGTGTACTCATATGCTCATACTGTGTGTGTAATTAATTATATTATATTATATATATATATATATATATATGAGAATACGATTTTTCAAGAAAATACTTTTGTTTTACAGACAATGTCAACAAGGGAGTCAAGCACGTAGGATGTTTGACTGTTTATGCTACAGTCTAGAGGAGTTTACTCTTGTACTGTAGCATTGGATGCAGTTGATGAAACGGATGAAGAGTTTAGATCCATTGTCATCGAACACCATCACAGTGGGCAATGGTGTGTTGTTTGCTATGATGATGATTAACCCGACCCTGGCATAATATTGAAGGTGGAGGAAAATAATGTGGAAGTCAAGTGCATGCACCGAAATGGAGTGAATGAGTTCTTCTGGCCACGCCCCTGAGATGATATTAACTGGTATCATGATGATCAGATCATGTGCCTGATTCCAGAGCCCCTAGCACTGAATAGGCGTTCAACTGAAATTGATCAGAGGTTCTGGGAGATCATTCTGAGACAGCTAGACAAGTGAAATAAGGCAACATAAATTGTAAAATGAGGACAGTTTACCCCTCTTAATTATAACCTAGTAACATAGCATGACATAAAATAGTAGCAGACAACTGCAGTTTAGATAATGGTCTTTGTTGGGATTTTTTAGTTGTTACTCTTAATGGAGTTCAAATGTGCTTAAACTGTTGTTTATGAACATTCAGGTGTTTTGACTTACTGTGAGTGAGTTTGACTGCATGCCAAATGAAACCATTTTCTTAATTTGAATTGAAGAATAAGAATCTTTGGTCTTGTATGTCACTGATGTTACTGTGTGTGTTTTGACATGATAATTTTATATTCATTGCATTTTGCTACACACAAGAGTTCAGATTCCAAGGATTGCATCATTACTTGTTTATGAAAGTTAGTTTTTAATATTTTCATTGTTATAGGAAATTCATGGTTGTGCAACTGAAAAAACATCATTCAACCACACTTTTAACAAACCATAACAAATCAAAATAATCTTCTGATTTTTTGCATTATCAATGTTATTCTCTACCTCTACATGTGTTTAATAATATTTAGTAATATTTCATAAAGGCCTATATAACTGCCAAATGAGTAAGGTAACACCAGTGACAAATAGACGGTGCATGCCATCTTTAAATAAATGCACAAAAAAAATTAAAAATCATTAAGCTGTCATTTAAGTGTATTCATACAGCCAATGATTAAAGTAATAATCTGGTCAAATTTTAAATGTTAAAAAAAGAAATACATTTTAAGACATTCTGCTATTCCAAAAGTGCACGTTTCTGTAGAATGACCCAATTACCACAAACCATTTTGCACTCAAATCTCCATCAGTGATCAGTGGAGAAATTCAACAAAAGAAACTTTCTCATGTGAAATTTTTCCTGGTTACACAACTGCACTATTTGACCATGTAGTATTAGCATATTTATAGAAGGGATTTATTTATAATTATACTATCCGGTGTCACCCAGACGAGGATGGGTTCCCTTTTGAGTCTGGTTCCTCTCAAGGTGTGATATTTAAAATCTATTTCTTGGATTTCTGTAAAGCTGCTTCGGGACTATGTCCATTGTTAAAAGTGCAATACAAATAAAATTGAATTATAATGAATGCCTGCCTGGCAGCTCCACTTTTATGCTTGATGTAAAAGTGGCCAGGGCCGTGTGTGTGCGCGGAGTTTGCATGTTCTCCCCGTGCTGCGGGGGTTTCCTCTGGGTACTCCGGTTTCCTCCCCCAGTCCAAAGAAATCCATGGTAGGCTGAGTGGCGTGTCTAAAAGTGTTAATAGTGTGTGAGTGTGTATGTGATTGTGCCCTGCGATGGATTGGCACCCTGTCCAGTGTGTACCCTGCCTTGTGCCCGATGCTCCCTGGGATAGGCTCCAGGTTCCCCGCGACCCTGAAAAGGAGCAAGCGGTAGAAGATGGATGGATGGATATATATAAAATATTATATTATACGCTCCACATCACCGATTCAGCCAGAGCTGCGGCTTAATGAAGCTCACACACTGCCTTTTACGCTTACTGTGCTCTGTGGGAAACTCTGCCTTTAACATACAGTTGCAATAAAAATGATTCAACTCCCACTGCAAATCAGGTTTATAGTCAAAATTTACAGACTTTCAGCTGTTTTCAATTAACAAATCAAACAAAAGCAATAGAAATAGTTCAACACAACAAATGCTTCAAGTGGTTTCCCTAAATTCAACTAAAAATGCAACTATCCAATTTGCAATGTGGGTTGAATAATTTTTACTTTAACTGTATATGATCAATTAAGAGGCCATAAATGTATTTTTTTTTCTGGGCTATTCTTCTAGCAGCGTATTAAGTTTCATACATACTGAAGCATTTTATTATATATTATTTATAGCAAATGCAGTATAAATCTGCAGTGCATTAAATTTATTTTTAAAAAATAGGATGCACAATTCAGTGGTCAGCGAGTACAACAACAAACTCACCCGTATCATTTTAAAGGCATCTAATTTGCTGTAGCGTGAAAAAGGAAATGAGTCACATCAGGCTACAGCAGTAATGAGGGGAACAGATATTTGCAGGCCAAATGATGGCCTTCTTCCAAATCTTTAAGGAGGAAAATGGAACTGAAAAAAGCGTCTGAGTTCAGTATGATGTCACTGTACATTTCTCACTGTTAAGCCTTTAGCTAGGCTACATTTGACATTAAATAGAGTTTCAGTTTGTTGAGACATAACCTACATTTCCCAATGCTGACTAAACTTGAGAACAAGCATTTCTGGGACTGGAGCAATTTTCTGGATAGGTGCTCCTGTCA
This sequence comes from Ameiurus melas, assembly GCA_012411365.1. Classification (NCBI taxonomy): domain Eukaryota; kingdom Metazoa; phylum Chordata; class Actinopteri; order Siluriformes; family Ictaluridae; genus Ameiurus; species Ameiurus melas. Next base: position 13,142,107 of record CM022769.1, read on the forward strand.
GATAACTTGAACTTACTGATGACATTTACATTCATTCATTCAGAAGGCACATCATATTCAAAGCAGTCAAGAAATTCTGGGCTTGCACAAGGGCCCAGGAGTGGTTTTCTGGTGATCTTGGGATTTAAACTGATGATATTAGTAGTAGTAGTAATAATACTTGCTTAGAATTGTAATCACTAAGCAATCACAGGAGTTACTTGCCTCCATTTTAACACTAAAAGCACAAGTCTGATACTGGCTTGGATTGACGAGACACAGATCATGTGAATGAACACAGACTGTCTTAATGCTCTTCACTATTGAGCCTCTGATATTTGCTGAGAATTGGCTGAAGTAGTAGTGTCAAATCAGTATCAAGTATCGTTCGACACTCAGAGCTTTGATAAATGCCATCAGTGATGGCTGGTGGTGATATTAGATGCGAGAGCTAAATTATAATCCATCAATAGCGCTGCAATGAAACTATTAAGGCTGAGCAATGCATTATACCATGAGGTCTCATTGAGACAATAAAAATGATGTGGGACAATGTTTGTATAATGCTCTACTGGCTTCATGCTGTGCTTCCTCTGAATACCAAACATACTGAACAGTCTATACCCTTTACCACCACCCCCCCAAAAAAAAACCCCACTAACTATGGTCTTGATTTTTGTCCTTTTAAGTAATTGGTGCGATTTGTCCAACTAGTTTTGTGATTAGTCAGTGTGATTTTAACGGGTGAGTCTATCTAGTTTAACTTTTCACTCCAAATGCATTTTGAAAAAAATAGCATGAGAGAAAGTGAATAATACATGGATATGAGAGTTCATTACACATGTGACTATATTTCATGTGCACCTCTTCAATCACTACTGTTGTATTACAGATGCGTCAGCGAAGGTGGATGAAAGATATCAGCCCAAATGGAGACCAAATCTAGTGGGTAATGACCCAACATGAAGGTACGTTCACATATACAGCAACTCGCAGCGACAAAGAGACTGGAGATCATTCATTTTGAATACGAGAGCTGGCAACTTCTGCTGACATGAGCCACAGCGACCGTGGCGAGTAGATGTGGGCATGTCCAGAGACATGACAATGTTGAGATAAGTTTAACTATGCAAACCTGGAGTGACTTGGTGCAGTGACTACTAATGGGAATGAAGACAGTAGAGCATATGTAATCCATAGCCTCCTGTGCTCGCTAGCTTTTATTTTGCTTTAAACATGCTACGGTCAGCTAATTGGTGCTTGTGCTTTCACCACAGACAGATGACAGCAATGACAAAGTGTGCACATTGCATCGTCTAAATCTCACAAGATACGATGCATATATACTGTAGGCATATATACAAAACGCTCTCCCTCAAGAATGTTTCATTTTAGCAACAAGAAAACTGGTTTGTCATCAACAGTGGAAGGCTAGTGCTGCCACCCACGATACACTAAATGTTACAATAGCAACCAGTAGTAGGAAAACCTACTGGAGACTGGCAGACTATGTGCACGTGTGCCTTGAATCTACATCTTGGGCTTAAAAGAAATCAGTCCCAGCCTCACTAACTCTTACCTACTTCTGTGTTCATTGGTGGTGCTGCTGCTGCTTTTTGTCGAACAAAAGACAAAACTCGTTTACACAACAGTCCCTGAACGCCGTGACTGAAACAAAAATGGATCTCTTTAAATGTGATCTCAAAATAAATAAATAAAATACCCAGAACAAAGAGAAAGTGCTTGAAAATGATTCCTTGTTAAAAGATCTGGTGCATAAGTGGGACAGGTAGACATACTGTAGTTGCCTAAGGAATATCACAAGACACAGGGCTAAGCAGCATGGTTAAACCTCTTACACAGCAAAAATAAGTAAATAAATAAATAAATAAATAAATAAAAATCCCAGTTCAAAAGTGCATTCAGTGAGAACAGAGCTCTGTTCATGACAATAATCTGGGTCGGATTTATTCACCCACTATTTCCACCACGCTCTGCATATCCGAAGAGATGACATCATCTCTGGCTGAAGGGAAGTTTCTTAAAAAAAAAAAAAAACCCTCACGAGCAGAACATCTAGATGAATATGCACGTGCACATGAAATCATTTGTCAAGTAGATATATTGGAAGAAAGGGCTGACTTTTTTAGCTTATGGACTGAGACTGAACTACTTATAAGCTGATTCTTTTCATGAAAAAAAAACGTGAAAGAGTTTAAGTGTATATAGATATATACACATTACAGTGTAATGTAATTAAGGTTACAAGCCTGGATCTCATTCTGATGATCATTCCTGACATGTAAACTGGGATCATCCTTTTGTCATCACCTGCATGGTCACCTTTGTTTTATGGCTTTGTCTGGAGTTGGATGTGGCCACGCCCTTCCATGTAGCTCCAAACCACACAACCGGTAAAAAAAAAAAAAATAAAAATAATAATAATAATGTCACAAATAGTCAAACTAAAGACAATATTCCGGGTAATAATAAACGAAAATGACGAACATTTGGATGTGAATTAGATATGACAAGGAGACAATGAGAAAGGACTGAATCGTTACAACAAAGGATTCACACGGTGTCAAAGTGATGCTCGGTGAATCGTTTCATTCCTACCTCGCAGTCGTATAAAGTCATTAACTGACTAACTATCCACTCCTCCAAATTCAGCCTCCTCCTCAGCTCCTTTCGGTCATATTTCACCGTCACTCGTCCTTGCTTCTGTGGAACTTCTTCTTCAGTACCAGGAGGCGTCTGGAAATAGACCCGGGGCTGAGCGCTCGATTCCGGGCTCGTTATTGCCGCCATTGTCCGTGTGAGCTAACAAGCTGACAAAAATTCCGATCGATTTTTCAAAAAAAAAAAAAAATAAATAAAAATGTCACCGCGCAATCAATCAATCAGTTAATCAATCAATTTACTTCTCTTCTTCTGCCATGTGCACCACCTCCATTTACAGACAGCTTCACAAACCCAGGAGAACAGCTTCCTCTTGGAAATGATTTTTTTAAAATCGTGTTTGAAGACTGTCCGCAAAGAGAAGCGTTCAGGATGAATTCTCCGGAGAAGTGTTTGACATGTGGAAGTCCATCTTGCGGGATCCACCGGCTCGCGGCGTCTCAGCTTGCAGCTTGTGGGCGCATCCACTATCAATGCCAAACACGATCAACTAAACTAACGTTCTTTCATGTTCATGTGGGTCTCCCTGACTTAAATACATCTTTCCATGATCAAATATGAATATTTGTCAGACATTTCATATAAACACGTTTTTATCATTGTTGAATTTTTTTATTCATATTTCCTCAGCCACATAAGTGAACCCCCCTCTGCTTTGTTGTCTTTGGTCTCTTCCACCGAATCAGATCTTTCCTCGTCTCCTGTCTTCTATGGCGCGCGGCTAAACCCGTCTTAGCTTTCTATCAATTCAATTTGCATCGTGTTAGCAGGTTAAACTTCATTTAACTCACTGAGCAGACGGATAACCTGCTGCACTGCTCTTGGTTGTTCACTATCCTGTGATATGTATCATTGTTTTTGAATGTTTAACGTAGTGTTCTGTATCTGTATGTGTATCTACATTTTGAAAGCTCAGTTTTTCCTTATGGAGCTTTTTGGGTAGGAATTAGAATGAAATATAATATATGTAACATTAAATATGATATATACATTTGGCATAAGCCAAATAATGGACCTCTGAACCATGTATGTAAATAAAATTTTATTTACACTGAAATCTTACAACACACTACATCCATGATGGGGGAAAAAACCCCAATAGAAACCATCACAGAAATTCTAATAGTTTCCACTTCAAATACCATTACAAACCATCAGCTAACCAATACAACCATTACCACTGCCATTATTGGTCCATCATGGTATCTACTAGACCACAGCCCTTGAGAGAGCGAGAGTTATGTCGACTCTGTTTACTCCAATGGACCCATTAGTCTATTAAATTAATTGCAAAAATTTGTTCTCTTAAACATCCATGGTTGTGAAATTGGATTAAAAGGCCTCAAAACGTGATTTTTTTTTGCAGGGTGGGGGAGTTAAATATTAGTTAAACATAACATTGAGGCATGTGATGGTGGTGGGTGGAAGTGGTAGGAGGATATTCATTTCATTCCTTATTACACATGTAATAAATAATAAAATTCCTTATTGTAGGAACAGAGCTATTTTTTTTATATGCATAATTTCCCTCCTATACCAAAGCCAGAAAAGTATGCAGGTGATCCAGCACAATACAAAGGCTTCCTCCAGCAATGTTCACCGTTCTTCACCAGCTATGCAGGGATGCCTGAGGCATGTAAGATCACCCATTTCATGGAGTTATTGACCAACCGAAAAGCTCTCTCTTGGCCGACAGCGGTATGAGAAGTTATACCTAGCAGAACAAAATTATGACATGGGCAACAGGGAATTCTTGGCGTTCAGATTAGTGCTCGAGGAGTGGCGACATTGACTGGAGGGAGCAATGTATCCTTTCACCATCTTCACAGACCATAATAACCTTGAATATCTCCGCACCGCCAAACGTCTGACAGCTCTTTAAGCCCGCTGGTCTTTGTTCTTCTCTTGTTTCCAGGTCACGCTATTCTACTGATTAGGGTCAAAGATAACAAGACTGATGCCTTCTCCCATCTACATGGCACAGAAGTACAAGATAACCACAATGAATTCATTCCGCCACCTTCATCTGTAATCAGCTTCATTGAATTCGGGTTTGGATCAGGCCCTGGCAAGAACACCAAGATCATGGATCCCCGCTGCATGTCCTCCATTTTCCTGATCAGCACAGGGTGGAACTCATTTCATGGGCCTACACAGCGGTTAATGCAATGCACCTACCACCTACTGCAGGAGAAGTGCTGGTGGCCCAATATGCTGATGGATGTGCATCACATGGTATCTTCATGCTCAACGCAAGCCCAGTCAAAGGCTCCTCAAACATTGCCAGCTGGCAAGCTCAATCCTCTACCTATATCTGAACGCCCATGGTCCCACATCTTTGTCGACAACCATCTGATCACTGGTCACTGATTGCTTCTCCAAATTGCTGTGTCTAATACCAGTTCCATCCATCCCATCCGCCTTCACAACGCCTGAGCTGCTGTTCCCAAATATTTTCAGATACTTTGGGATCCGTGGCCTCCCTGAGGTGGTTTTCAGATACTTTGTGGTCCCCAATCATGTCTCGAGTCTGGTCCAGCTTCATGGGTAAGATGAGGACCATTGTCAACCTAACCTCAATTTACCATCAACAAGCTAATGTCAAGTGGAACAGACCAGAACTCCCTATGTCATCCTCGATACCAGACTGAGTCTGGCTCTCGACTCAGACAGCCACAAACCTGCAAAAAACTTGGCCCAAGGTCCATAGGACATCCCCAGAGTTCTAATTAGAGACACCTGTTTCCAATCATACACATACTCACACCACTTCTTAATAGAGACTATTCAAGCACTCTTTAGTTGTGAAGTATATGCGCAGTTGATCTTATCTCTGTTGTTACCAAGCCTTATCTAGTGTTTGCTGTTCTGTTTTTTTGACTGTGTTTATTCCCTTGACCTTGATTCTCTTCCTTGTCTGTTTTGGATTGTTTGCATGATTGTTGACCTGTTTATTTCACGAATTCTGCCTGACCCTTTGGATTTGTTGTCTCATTAAACCGCCATACCTGCAATTGATTCTGTCTCAGCATCCATTACATAATAATTAGTGGATTTTATAATTTTTTTAAAAAAACATTGATATAACTATATACACTGGCACCCTGTCCAGGGTGTACCCCACCTAGTGCCCGATGCTCCCTGGGATTGGCTCCAGGTTCCCCGCGACCCTGAAGAAGGAGTAAGCGGTAGAAGATGTATGGATGATAACTATATACACATACTTCATACACATGTCAGTGTGTTATATAAATATTTTTAATCAATGCATTTATTGACCACTAATTTCCAAAAATCACTGTTCTGTCTCTCTGATTATATGGATTCAAACAGCCTGCAAATAATTTCCTGAAACTATCTGAGCCCTACATGAATCATGTGATGATTAAGCATTTTGAACTTCCATTGCTGCGACACTCTCTCTTAAAGGCTCTGCATTAGACATAACATGCCACCAATAGAAGGCAGCAGATTACCAGGGACCATTACAGTTTCCATTAAAACCGATACAATTCCTATTATAACCATTACAACTATTGCAAATTCTATGAGGATTTCAATTGGGGTTTTTTTCAGCAGGGATTTTTAAATTGCATTTATTCATGCAAATGAGGCTTCATCTAATTAGATGTGTATATATGTAAATATGTATAAAAGATAATATTTCAGTCCAGAAGCTGTCTCTATGTAGGTCATATGCACAAAACTTGGGTGTTATCCTTGATTCTGAGCTCTGCCTTGACAAGCAAATCAGTTCTGTAATTAAAAATAGGCACTACCAATTAAGAATTATTTCCAAATGAAAATTTCTGTCATTCCATGATCTGGAAAACATCATCCATGCCTTTATTAAATCACAACTGAAGTACTACAATTCCCTATATCTAGGTCTTAGCCAGTCCTTACTAACACACTTGCAGACGGTCCAGAATGCAGCTACAAGACTGCTGACTGTTACTAAAAAGCATGATCACATTACCCCAGTTCTGGCTTCCCTTCACTGTCTCCCTGTCTATTTTGAAATTCAGTTTAAGATCCTGCTGATTGTTTTTAAGGCTCTTAATGGGCAGGCCCCATCTTATATCACAGACCTCATGTGTTTGCATTCAGCTACTAGGTCTCGATCTGCCTACATCATTCTCTTGCAAGTCTCAAACTGAAATGTGACGGAGCCTTTACAGTCGCTGCTCCATACCTATGGAACCAGTTGCCACTTGACATTGAAAGTACTCCATCCATTTCTGTTTTTAAATCTAGGCTCAATGCACACTTTTTTTGCTGGCCTTCTCTGCCTATTAATCATTCAATCCATTATGTCTTTGCTTGTCCCTTGCTTTTTGCCAGTTACTTACATACTTACTTACTTACTTACATTTACATTTACATTTATTCACTTAGCAGATGCTTTTATCCAAAGCGACTTACAAATAAATACTTACTATGTACACATTCACTTACTTACAAAACCCAAAAATCTAGTTGTTGGATGATGTTATTATCAAAATCATAATTTCACTGTGATCACACTCTTCAGAGACAGACTTTTACAAAACAGCTTGTTGGATTACCATTTATGTATCCTGTAATACTTTAATGCCACGTTTCAGTATAAAAATGATCATAAATATATGAATGAGTTACATATCTAATCCTATCCCTATTTAGAAGATCAAAGTGGAAGGAAGTTCTAAAAATGTTAATATTCATGAATGCAGGTCATCTAGAAATTAAGATTTCTGGTTCTGAACAATGAAAAATTTAAGATTCAAAATAAATACAATTTAATGTATTTCTACACTAGTAATTGTGGTTTATAAGGTTTTCCTCACCTCAATATTATGGGTTATTTTGTGTAGACTTGTGACATTAAACTAATTATGTGATGTCTAAAAACTAATTGAGGGGTTTCACAGCAAGTGGGGGTTAATATTTATGCAACCATGACATTTTAACATTTTTTGGGGGAAAATATTTTTGGATCTAGAGCTAATCCCAGGAAATATAGAAAAGAGGTGGGAATACACAATCATGGGGTGAATATGTGAAACTCCACACAGACCATAACTCAAGCTCAAGATTAAACCTTGAGTAACAGGTCATCCCAGGGTGCCACATGCACACACCTACAATAACTACAAATACACTGCAGTTACTCCCTGGATTCTTCTTCAGGTACTGTATATATTGTTGTGTATTTTCCAAAGACAAAAATACTCCTCTGTGATGGACCAGGGTGTACCGATGCTCCCTGTGATAGGCTCCAGGTTCCTCCGTGACCCTGAAAAGGAGAAAGCGGTAGAAGATGGATGGATGGATTGAAAAATACTCCTAAAATCTCAGTGAGGATTGCATGTGACAGTGGAGGAGCAGTAACAACAAGTCAATAGAATCTGTCAAAATATGTGTGATGTAGTCCAGCTAGCTAGAGATCTAATGTGAAACAGTCCAAATCACACAAACACACACACAAACACACACAAACATGGCAGGTAAAATTCCATGACACTATACAAATCCTTGCAGGATGCTTTATTCAAGCTAGAAAAAATTTATTATTCTGTCACTATTAATGAACCTGTCACTAGTAATGTTTTAAGGAAACAAGCCCTTTCCTTTAAACTTTTATAAAATGTACAATTCAACACATGACTGATGCAGTTAAACATTAAGATGGTGCACGTAAACTCAACTAAGTGATTTTCATGTAGTTACTCACAGTAATTCATTACCCGAATGACAAAGGACCTGGATAAAAAAAAGATACCAAATCTGGTATTGGCTGAGCGTTTTAGGCTGCAAAATATCCTTTGTGTGACCAGAGCTAATGTGGAGGGGTTGCATTGTGAATCCTGCTAAATTTACAGATGCCACAATAAATAGAAAAGGTTTGAACAAATAATAGTCTTCAGCAAGTGGTGTTTAAAATCGATACTCTCCAAAATGGTTCAAATGGTGTGGAAATAAGCTTTATCTTTGTTGAAAAATCCCTGTGTAGTTTTAGAGCTGTAAATAGTTGCAGTTGCATAGGGAGAGAAGAATATTGCTTTCAAATTTAATTTCTCACAGTCCATGATGGGGGAGGAAGCAATATTGCATAAAGCAGCACATTTGGCCACAAGTGAGTGAGTCTATCTACACCCAATAATGTGTTACTGTCTTTGAGAGATGAAGAGAAAACAGTGTTCATTTGCATGTCAGACAAAGAGATCTGGTGTTCTATTTTCAGATTTGGCTGACCATCTGAGACTGAGGCATACATTCATCATACAGCAAGCTCCCTGTGGAGAGGAGATCTGCTCCTATAGTCATTATGCCCGACACATTGTGAGCTGAAACGAACATTTTCAATCAGTTGGGAAACTAGACTATGGTACTGGGGGGAATGTGTTTCAATTTTGTAGGCTACTACAGTCGTATTGACAATCCTGACTAGGAAATGAAAACACTTGAGGAATGTTTTCCAGTGATAGAAACACTGTTAAAGGCTTGAGGGAATTTATGTAGCACTGTGGAGACGGGTTTGCCAGATACCATTACTTTTTCTCTGGAGTGCCATTCTCAAAAACAACCCAGGCTTCTCTACTAACAGACAGCCTCAAGGTACTACAACGAAACTGCTGAAATGGTAAAGAGAAAGTTCAGATACCGTGCTTAAAGTCTCTTATCCTTAACATGCTAAAGAGGACCAACGCTAGAGTGGACAACATGGGACATAACAAACAAAGAATTTGGCCTTACAAAATGTTAAATGTACTCTTTCCACAGTCTGAAATCAGAACAAATCCAAATAATCCCTGAAAAACAACAACACTTTGTCTAAAATCAACTAATATTTATTTATTTAGTCAGCATTTAATTGAATATGCAATAAATAAAATGTAAACATAAGAAATAAGACCATTTACAATGGAAAATGTGTAATCATCTTGATCATAAGCATCATCCACATCAGTCTACCTAGGCTCTTCTTATGAGGTAAAGGTCACTCATGACCTCATTGTTATCTCTTTACTCAACTGATTACCTTTTGCACTTGCATGCTGAAATAATCATTGATTAATTATTCTCTCATTACAACCATTTAAAGATGTTCATTTTGTCAACTGTCATCTCTATAGAGTAAGCAACAAACTGTGTACATCGCAGAAATTTTGATAGTTGGTATTTATACTGTTTGTCTATTAGGCTTATGTTTGTTTCGCTATGACACAAATCCAAGAACATGACATTCATATTGTTTTGTTAAACTAGAGGCATTAAAGTATGTTAAAGGTAGAAAAAATATTTTGGTCACAATTAGACTTTTTCCCCCTGCATTTTTGGATGTTTGAATTCAGTCACAGTTAAAGTTGCAATCAAAATTATTCAACCCCCATTGTAAATCAGGTTTATTGTCAAAATTTACAGATATTCAGCTGTGTGCAATAAACAATTCAAACAAAATTAATTGAAATACTTCAACACAATGAATACTTCAAGTGGTTTCCCAAAATTCAACTGAAAAATTGAAGAGAAACTGAGAGAAGTCATTATGAATTACATTTTCAGTTGAATTTGGGGAAACTATTTGAAGCATTCGTTGTGTTGAACTATTTCAGTTGCTTTTGTTTGATTTGTTCATTTCACACAGCTCAAAGTCTGTAAATTTTGACAACAAACCTTTCATAACTCTGCTATGATTTCTGATTTCTCACTGACTGCATTCACATTCATATGTAAAATGCATCACATCTTTTGATCCAGAAGCGACCATATCTAAACAGCTCATGATTTGATTTGATTTGATTTTGATTCAAATCTTGACTTGATGGAACTTAATTCTTGAGATTTATTGTACTTCTGCAACCAACACAACCCCTCCCCCCCCATCATGAACACTGACTGCTTATAAAACAGACTATTAAAATTTTCATCCATTATGACACATTATAGGCTTATTTAATTTTTTATTAAGACAGTCAGAATGAATTTCACTGTTCGAATACTATAAATTTTCTAAATGTTTGCATTTTTGAAAGATATACTATTCCAGTTTTTTTAGGATCTTATATTTTGCCTTTAATCATCTGACATAAGTCTGTTGAAATATTTAATTCTTGGCCAAATGACTCTTGATGTGAGAAAAGGGCCCTTTTTTTATTTCCAAAAAAATCCTAATAAACAAATTGTCCTGAATATGGCTGCATGTAACTAATTTGTAACATTAGCGACATAACATTACAAAACTGCACATTAATTATAATTCAGATAGGTTCATTAATATTCAAATGAAAAAAAAAATTAAGTAATTGTATGGAACTTGGAAGCAGAGAAATATTTGAATATGAATTTAATAAATCCCCCCTTTTTTACCCAAATCTGCTGTAATTTTGAAAAATGCAAGCTCCTCTGAATATTGACTTTCCTGGATTTTAGCATAAATTTTTGTGATTGCAAAATCCTGGAGGGACTGACTGTAGAAAACTAGCTATTTTTTGTTGCACATGCTTTTTTTTTTTTTTTTTAATGGACCACTTTTGAGTGAAAGTGTCTACTTTGCCCTAGGAATACTGGTTGCTTCACATTTTAGTTTAATTCAGTTAATTTCTTAAAGAAATTAACTGAATTTAAGTGGAAGTGGTTTACTTCCTTACAGTTCCTTACAGAGTAGGCTTCCAGTTCCAATCACGTTTTTAAGTTCAAGTTTAATGACATGACTAACAAAGGGGCAGACCAGAAATGTGAGAAATGTGAGAAGCAGTGTGGTCACATCGGATTCATGGTACACCACTCCTGTGCTTAACTGGGGCTTCAAACAGTAGCCTAAAACCTTAATAGTGAGAAGTCTACACTCTCAGAACCTTGTGAACCTCATAGAACGTTGTGGTTTGAACATTCATACCATTTTACAGCTTTTAAAACTTTTGTTATAACTGAGTTGTTTGGGCAACTAACTGGTTAATACATTGGATTTCTGATGGGAAGGTTATGAATTCTGCAAAAAAAAGCAATGCTGCCACCCCTGCTGAAAAAAACAACAGCAATAGAAAACCTCATAGAATTTTCAATGGTCATAATGGGAATTGTATGGGTTTTAATGGAAACTGTAATGGTCCCTATGGGACTCTACTGGTAATCTGTTGCCTTCTATTGGTGGCATGTTATGTCTAGTGGATACTCTTAAGGACCAGTAATGGTAATGGTTTTAATGATTTTTAAATGGTATTTGTAGTGGATTTGTTACTGGTTTTTGTTATATATTTCAACAGGAACTGCTGAGCCCAAATGCTCAGTTGTATAAATGAGGTAAATGTATGAGTGTGAGTATATAACTCATACTGGCCATGTGATGGCACTGAGTACTTGCTTTTAAAACAGTTTACCCTGATTCCCACTTTCAAAAAGATTTTGGTCAAGGTTAAGGTTAAACATTGTGGTAGAGTTTGACTTGAGATAATCACCTGACTAAAAATAGTTTTAATTAAGATAAACACTAAGCTAGCATAGAAATGGAAGTCATTTAGCATGTTTTAAAACGGTGTCAATGTGATTATTCAAGCTTGTGTGACTTTTCTGTATTTGCCTCTGACTGCAGGTCAAAACTAAATCTGAAATGAATTCTGCAGTTGGGGTAATGAGTATGTTGTAAATCAGTAAAAAATAAATAAATAAGTAAAACAAATCATTTTTATTATTTTTAAATTTCTCCTTCTCCGTTTTAAGCTTCCATTACATTGATAGACCAACAACTCTATAATTGAAATGGGAAATGTTAGAGTTTAGATTTGGTTGATTTACATTATTATATAATTGTTAATATATTATAACATTCCTGATTCAGTAGATCAGCAGGTGGCAGTCTATGATCAGTATTCTGTATCTTCAATAGTCTGCCCATTCTTTGCAGGTTTTCAGGATGCTATTGTACAAACAAATATGGACCTGGACAACAGTGAAAAAGCCATTTATATCTTAAGTGAAAACTTAAAATGCTAATAAATTCCATTAATTGAAAATGAGTATAGATCAAATTATTTATATGTGCTTATGACAAAAGCATTGAAGCAATGTGAAAAGTGTGGAACTGAATTAGTGCTTCTGTGTAGAAAAGTAGATGGATGATCTGTGTTGTGATGCAAAGCACACGATAGCAGCACTGTAATGATCAGACACCATGATATAATGCGCAAATATGGCATTCTGGCTCTTTATGACTCCCCATAACTTCATGTTATCAATATGCTCTTCTGTAGCAGAGGGCATAAATGAAATCCCAGCTAAAGTCTGCTAATGCAGCATGTAATTGGCCCAGTGGCCCTTGTGTGCTATTCGCCATCTTCGGATTATGAGCTCTGCGCCCTGCATACTGCTTTGCTCGTCTTGCGTCTACCATAATAAACCAAGCATACAAGATGTGAGTTCAGGAGTGTGTTGGATGGAAAAATAATCAGGATTTGTGTAGAACTAGTTGGAATATAGAGCAATATAAACACTGAAAATCAAAGCTCAAATGGAATTAATTCAAATGGAATATCGAGGCAGGTATCTTCAACAACAGCTTGATCTATGTATAAAGTCTTTAGCAGGGTAAGATGGAAGAGAAGGCTTGATGAAGCAATAAATCTATTACTTCTACTAAGCCATTTAAGCATTGGTCTATCTTTTTTCTTTAACCATTAAGAAAAGGCAACTAACTCCTATGCTATATTCCCTTCTTGGCAGGCTGTTGAGACTACACCAAACAAGCCTATTTGCAAGGCTGTAATCGCAAGAGAATGATGATGGTAAAGTATAAACAGCAAGAACACCTCCTAACGGTATTCTGGATCAGGAAACGGAATTATCTCTGAAGTGTGGTCTATGATATACTGAATAAGAAGGTAAAGTGATAGCTCAGTGCTTTGCTCACTAAACCAGTCACAAGTTATAAAGAAGGATGGAGTTAAACCTACAGTTTTGGTTTGCAGGGCAACTGAATCATTTCCACCCTGAAGTGACACTATGTGATGACTAACTCGCTTCAGCTAGTGATTCATGAAACAAGCGCCCATTTTCTGCCTCTCCTCCCACCTCCATTTTATTTTCTCCATCTCTCTAATTCCACTTCTGCTTTTCATGTTTAAATGTATCAGAGACCTGACATACACGGTGAGAAACGCTGCATATGTTTTCACCCATTCTAGTACCATTTCTATTATGATACTCAGAAAATGGAGGCGAATGACAAAATGTTCATTTAATATTTATACGGTGTGGCTTTTAAACTTTAATTTGTCACAAGAGCAAATGAAAGTGCATTAATATTCCAGATGGTGGAAAAGATAATACTCACAATGAGGACATTGTGATGTACCTTAGGCCTTATTGTAAAAAGAAACTGTGAGAAGTATGAGAGGTGTTTCGCTGTAATGTAAGACACCATTGATCTGTGTCATTGTCCTGTTGCATAATCATATGTGTCAATATCAATGATGCCACCTGCCAGTCAAGAAGTCCAAAGCTCAGCGCCGGTGTCTAACATATGAGGCACGACAGCGGTAATTTGTGCAGAGCAAAACCAACTGCCAATGACAGAAAAGTGTGTGTGAGAGTACACTCATTGCAAGCTGACCCTTTAACCAAGGCTCCAGTGATTGATGGGACTAAATCATAGCTACAACGTCTATCAGCACAGCTGCGTTTTCGCCCCTGATCTGAAAATAGAGCTGGCAATTGCTCAGCTCTCCCAGAACAAAAACAATGGCTTTCTAATTTGTTATCTTTCAAGTGCCTTCTGCCTGAATGTCTCTACCTTGTCTACCCTCCAGTGAGTCAGATGTTTCCAGGAAAATAGTGAGACATAAGAATAGGATTAACTGTTCCTGGGTTAATTTTGGAAATCTAAAGGAAAAATCCTTCTAATAATTGTGCTCTAAGTTTAATTTATTTTATATTTTTTATACATCACAGTGCTGTTAGATGCTCAGTGCTGATTGCTCAGAAGGTGTTGATTGATTTTCTACATTAGCTTTGACAGATTTATGTTGATGCGTTTGTTATCATTTCTATAATAACAGCTTACACAGGGACTTGTGTGGCGTAACTGATTCTAAAAACATTTTTAATCATTTATATGTTGATGGTTTTCTATTTCTATGTGGATGAGTCTCCAGGTAAAGCTGTAACTGTAAGCTTTCTGACACTGGAAAGTCTACAGGACAGAACACCATAGTAATCAGCTCATTTTATTAATTTATTAACAGAAAACCATGGCCATTACTTGACCTGTATTGCTAAGGAAGTGCAACAAATCACTTGTTTATTTAACATTTATTTAAGGTGTGTTTTTAAATCACTTGTATTCAGTCAGAAATGTCAACCTTTTGGATTTTGTGATGGCGGCACAGTGGTTTAGTGGTTAGCGTGCTTGCCTCACACCTCCGGGGTTGTGGACTCAAATCCTGCCTCTGCCCTGTGTGCACAGAGCTTGCATTTTCTCCCTGTTTCCTCCAGGTACTCTGGTTTCCATCCCCAGTCCAAAGACATGCGTTGTAGGCTGATTGTCATTTCCAAATTGTCTGTAGTGTGTGAATGTGTGCACAATTGTGCCCTGCGATGGGTTGGCACCCTGTCCAGTGTGTGCCCCTGGGTACGCTCTATGCTCCCCCTTAACCTTGTGTAGAATAAGTTGTATGGTAAATGGATGGATTTTTTGATGTTTTGTTCATTTTCCTGTTCAGTAGAATGGCTTTCTTTGTGAGGATTCTCGCTTTGTGGTTGTAGATACACAAAAGGTGCCTGCAACAAAAATAGTTCGACCCACTGGGAATCAGCTTTAACTGATCAGACTCAGTGGGTAAAGCCTAGACATCCCACAGCCAAGAAAAAAGCACTAATGGAAAAATAATCTATTCTGGGATATTTGAAAAAAAAAGAAACAAAATCTGCTTGAATTATGAATCAGACCCTTGATAGAGAGGAAACAGGATGCTAAATTGTAAATAAAGGAAAAGGAAAAGGATGAAGGGACCACATGGTGTATTGCGCATCTTGCCTGGCAAAAGAAACATCTAGGCAGTCATGTGATAGTCAAAAGAGGCTTAATCAAATGAAACAGGATTGTCATGCAGAGCTGCATTATACTTCATGTACATTATTAAACATCGAGTTTTGTGCTGACCCTTTACTTCTGATTCCCAATAAAAGTCAGGATTTCACTATCATTTCTTCCTGTACATCTGGATGAAGAATAATAGATGGAAAGGCCATGTGCAGAACCTCTAAAGAGGAGGTGTTAACCATAAACATTTTATAAATAAATAATATACATAATATAATATATAAATAATATAAACTACTGGTTCAAAACCTGGCCATATTTTTGCCTTTTCTTTCATCATTCCTGCTGTGCTCTGGGTAAACCCCTATAAAGGTATACTAAAACTTTTACTGTGAGAGGGCACCTTGTGGTAATAACAATATTAAACACTATTTCTGTACAATAAAAATGCTTGGTCCCCTTGACTATCGCTTGAATCTATGATTCTTTCTTTCATACCGTGCGGTAGTGACATTAAAGGACAGTGCATTTCATCAGCTTTATGTCTCACATATTCACTGTCACATATTTGCACATATTTACTGAGGCATTTTTGGCTAATCTTATTAAGGGTCATTCTCTCTCTCTCTCTCTCTCTCTCTCTCTCTCTCTGTCTCTTAATCTGTCTCTCTCACACTCTCACTCACTCACTCGGTGTCTTCTGTCTCTTTTGTACTTTGATTTTTTATTTATTTAGAATCTACACTCCAGAGCATCCTCTCTCTCTCTCTCTCTCAGATTTAGATTCTACACTCCAGAGCATCCTCTCTCTCTCTCTCTCTCTCTCTCTCTCTCTCAGATTTAGATTCTACACTCCAGAGCATCCTCTCTCTCTCTCTCTCTCTCTCTCTCTCTCAGAATTAGATTCTACACTCCAGAGCATCCCTCTCTCTCTCTCTCTCTCTCTCTCTCTCTCTCTCTCCCTCTCTCTCTCTCTCTCTCTCTCAGATTTAGATTCTACACTCCAGAGCATCCTCTCTCTCTCTCTCTCTCTCTCTCTCTCTCTCAGATTTAGATTCTACACTCCAGAGCATCCTCTCTCTCTCTCTCTCTCTCTCTCTCTCTCTCTCTCTCTCTCTCTCAGATTTAGATTCTACACTCCAGAGCATCCTCTCTCTCTCTCTCTCTCCTCTCTTTTTTTCTCTCAGATTTAGATTCTACACTCCAGAGCATCCTCTCTCTCTCTCTCTCTCTCTCTCTCTCCTCTCAGATTTAGATTCTACACTCCAGAGCATCCTCTCTCTCTCTCTCTCTCTCTCTCTCTCTCTCTCAGATTTAGATTCTACACTCCAGAGCATCCTCGCTCTCTCACTCTCTCTCTCGCTCTCTCAGATTTAGATTCTACACTCCACAGCATCCAGTTCCTCTCTCTAATGAGTATATTTTGCTCAGCTGTGCAGCTCATCAAGCTGTGGGGGGAATAAAACCAAGTAGGGAGCCATCTGTCACACATTAGTTTCATAAGAACTTCCTGTTGTTTGTCCTCCTTTCAAAACCCCTCTGGAGGTGAAGACACCTTCTTTTAAAACTTCAGGCTCATTAAAGATTTCCCAAAGATCTAACATTAATAGATACACCACACACAGGTAAATTCACAAAGCCTCCTGTGTGGTTTCTTTTGTATGATTGTGTATATTGCTAGAATGAAAGACGAGGTGAGCAATATTCATGTTGTTCTCACTTTGCCGCAGCTGCAATAAAATATCTGCTTGGAGGGGAAAACTTTTTTCTTTGTTGCTTCACCCTCTGTACACAGGAGAACACACGATGTGGACTACCATCAACATCCAACCAGGATAAGAAAGTATTTCTACATGACTGTCAATCATGTTGTATGACAATTCATAAAGAAAAAAACCAAAAGTACTGTGGAATAAAAAACTGTTCAAAGTTTTCAAAAAATGAAATTTTCTTTAGCATATCCTCTGTTGCAGTTTATACGATCACAGGCAGTTACAGTATCTCATACAGTATCTATCTATTTTTCAGCACTGCCTTAACCCTCTTGGGCATGGAGTTCACCAGAGCTTCACAGGTTGCCACTGGAGTCCTCTTCCACACCTCCATGACGACATCACGGAGTTGGTGGATGTTAGAGACCTTGTGCTCCTCCACCTTCTGTTTGAGGATGCGCCACAGATGCTCAATATAGTATCATAGTATCATGAGATACTGTATGTAAATTGTTTAACTATAGGCAGCTCATCAGACCAGAGACTAGCTACAGGGCTAGAGACTTTAGGTCAAAAAAGGTAGAGTTTTCACACATGTTCATAAATGTATCATTTTATTTACTTTCTCTGGTCTGATTACTGAAGAGATGTCATGATTTGTTTAAAAGTCGGCATTGAAAACAGAATGTTTGAAAACAAATAGTCAAAGATGTATTTACATAAATTCAGAAAAGTTGTGTCTCATCTGTTCAGAGTCTGTGGCGCTGATCAAAAGTCGTAACGTGATACAGAAAAAAACCTACTCACTTTGTCTTATTTAGAGTAAAAAATAATAAGTAATGATCAAACATGAAAAGTTAACTGTTGTCACCACACAGTCATGTTAGTTGCTTATCTGAACTTTTGTAAGCAAAGACGCTGATGTAAATGTCCCTTTAACCTTTAACCTAGTTTAATATTGATTTAGCCATTCTAGCTTGGGTAGAATGTGTGGAACTGTATTTCTTTAAATTTCATAAAATCGCTCACCGCTTAACCCTTAATCACCTCTATAGCCTGATAATTCCTACAGTCCGTACAGGATTTTATGGAGTTTTTTGTGATTGTTGCGGCCAAAAATGTTTGCTGTGACTTTTTTTCCCCCTAAATGTAGTCTTTCATGCTTTTTTTGCAGAAAACTTGCAAATTGCGAAACAGCAATTGCACGGAATTGTTTTGCACGGTAGTTCACAGTGATGTTTGTTGGTAAATAAGACCTTTGACTGAATGGGTGTTGTGATGATGTCGCATGACGCGTTATGGCCCAAATCTGTGGAAAATTTGCGGTATTTTGGAAAATCATAAGGAATATTGCGAATACTGCGAATATTTCAGAGTGTGCTTGCTTTTGCATTCATTTCTGCGATTGCAAAATTGCAAAATCCTGCAGGGACTGATTACTAGGTTTGGTATTTAGTGACAAGATTAAAAAAAGAGTTATGTTTTCAAAGACAACAAGGAGAACTTGCTGTGGCTGTATAATATACAATTTGAACTTTAATGTAGTCTTCCATAAATAAGAAACCAGTGATTATGCACTACAAACAGAGACTCGTTCTTCATTCACCTTCATGGAACAGCTTCAGTGAGTCGACACAAATTCACGCCATCCTTCCACACACACATACACACTTAATTACAGCGTTAATTGACATGTATTGTTCTTTTCTGATAATATCAATGCCTATAGCACTTCGCTGTATTCCATTTACTCAAAATATAATTTTGTCTCCTGAAGCAGTACCAATCGAACAGTAATATCATATACTGAAATTAAGAACACTTGGCATTTAAAAAAAACAACGTCTCTTAAAGCAGTAATTTATCAAATAGTAATACATAAAAAAACAACACAAAATTGTCACTTTTTGTAATTATTTCAGTATTGTGCTTAAAGGAATGAACCTAAATAGACAGACCTGCACTCACACACATAGAAAAGACATGCTTTAGATTTGAGGATCACGATTGCACGTGTGACAGACTGAAATACGCACAGCATACATTAGCAAACTGACGATGAAACAAGCATGCAAGGAAAGGACAACACCATCCCTCCTATACTCAGGGGATTTGTACGTGTATGTTTGAAAAGAGTATGTTTATTAGCATGTGTGTAAGGCCAGGAAACATGCTTTGGCTAAGTAACGAGCATTGTGTTGTGCTTAGTCCGTGTGTCATTATAAAACATGGCTTTAGGTCAGAGGCTGCTGAGGATGAAACAGTAAGGAAGAGCAGAGATACACCAGCTGTTCTTTTTTTTGTCTGTGCTATTGTTTTGTCTAATACCAGTCTTGATGCAGTGTAGAGAAAGTGTACTAATAGACACACACCAGTGATCAGAGATGGCATACACACATAACTCTTTCATATACATGCTGTTACCTCTAATTAGATGAATCTTATTTCCTGCCTTGGAGGAAGAAAGCATGTTCTAAGAATAAATTCTGAAGACTAACAACTCATGCTGAAAACTAATGTTTGGTGAAGAGGCCTAACTGAGACAACTCCTTTACATTTTAAGAAATGAAAGGAGCTGTGCTGGCTTTATCTTTCTACACAAATCAATCACTTCCCCAGTCCCAAAAGAGTTATCCATGTGTCGGAGGAAGAGTGCTGATCTAGGATCCTTTTTTTTTTTTTTTTTTTGGCAGCAATGTCTTAATGAACACTTTTAGGAAGGAGGACTACTGTAAAGCTGTGTCAGCACCAGTTCTTCATTTGTGCCGGATCATGCTGAAACAAGATCCAGTACCGCTCACATGTTGGAGGGCCTGCGTTCTGGAACTTATTTACGTGGATCAGACTCTACAGCTTTTTTTATTTTAATAAAAATTTATCTCTTCTGAAAATACCATTTCCACGATGACCAATTGGTAAGTACTCACATTATCAGTCACATGCTCACACATTATGGGTATGGGCAAAAAAAAGGCAACTTTGTCATCATTTCTTAAAGAAGTAAGGAAAATGATGGGGCAGATTAAAGACACGTCGTTTCTGTTTCTGAAAGCTGTTTGACCATCGCTCACAAAATTCGACTCTGTGCCATGCTTTCCTGAAGTTTGTGAAATCTTGCATCAGAAGAAGAAGAAGCCTTTATTTGTTACATATACATATGCTTGTTAGGAATTTGGGGTCAGAATGCAGGATCAACCATGGAGCAAAGAGAGCACCCCTGGGGCAGAGAGGGTTAAGGGCCATGCTCAAGGGCCCAACAGGGGCAGCTTGGCAGTGCTGGGTCTTGAATCTCCAACTTTCTGCTCAGTAACCCTTAGTAGCCTTAACCGTTGAGCCACCACTACCCTAGAAGGATCCTGTACTACATTGTTAAGTAATGTGGATAATTAGGCAGGCTAAGAAAATCTTCATTCATATTGGTATTCATGTTCATATTATTTAGAGTAATAAATAGAGTAATAATAAATAACAAAACCAATAGAGCGTGCTTATGCACTCTAGCGCACTGACATCAGACAACATGACTGAAAGACAATGACACTGTGAGATGTTGCCTAGCAACAAGAAGCATAAAAAATATTCACTCCTGCTGCCCTTTATTCCTTTCCCTTTTTTTGTACAATTCAGGGTAAAGTACACATATTGAACCATTCTCATGTGACGCTGGTTTCTGGAGCTTCCACAGATGATGTGGGTCTGAAAATGGAAGATATGAGGACTTTCTGGGATTTCAGTGAATAAATAAATACTCTGTCTCACTATGGGTCTCTGAGACAACGAAAGTTGGCACTTTGCTTTTTTCAACCTGACATAATGCAAACAAAATAACCAGCTCTTTAAAATGCATAAAGCGAAGTGTGCTTAAAACATCTACAAGAACTGGCCAAGTGACCGCTGACAACAAAGAGCAGCAAACCGTCTCAGCCAGAGCAACAAGCATTCTGAGGATTTCT
Organism: Ameiurus melas; assembly: GCA_012411365.1. Lineage (NCBI taxonomy): Eukaryota > Metazoa > Chordata > Actinopteri > Siluriformes > Ictaluridae > Ameiurus > Ameiurus melas. The sequence goes on from CM022769.1 coordinate 13,163,451, forward strand.
GGACGCCTGGCTGCACATTACTGAAAGAAAATAAAGCCCTATTAGCAATTATATCAAATGAATGTAATACTGAAAACTCTGCATCACAGGAATAATGTATCTGAGGATGAGAAAGGAAAAGACTGAGTCTGAGGATGTGGTGAAGGAGGCTCCTGGGTTGAACCAAGTGTCATTACTTAAGTGTCATTACCCCCCCCCCGTGATAATTGTGTCTGAGTCCCTCGGTTGTCTTCAGTATGAAACGATGGATCTCAACATATAGCAACTGTTAAAATGAAAGTGGTCAAATATGCCAAAGATCCTGGAAAAGCAATGAATGCGCAGGACTTGGAGGATTTTTCTGAAGAACAGTGCTCAGGACAAACAAGGGACTCATGAATAACTATCACAAAACATAAAAACAGTCGTTGATCATCCAGGTAACATACAATATTCAGGGCAGGACTATATACAAAACAGTATGAGATTTTTATGATCCCTCTTCTTCTTCTTCTCCTTCCTCTTCTTCTTCTTCTTATTTTAATTATTCATATTTTGTAGATTCTGCAAGGTGCATGTAAACTAATGAGCACAAGGCACAACGCTATGGAAGCAGTAAAATTTAGATAGCCATATACAATAACCAGCTACACCATAGTATAGAGTATGGTCCTTTGTCTTAATTCAGCAAGTATCCTTGTACGCTGCACACAATAGTACTCTGTTTCTCTATATACTCTATAGTTATACTATTGATGTCTTCATGGGGGTATATGGAAGTTCATGAGGTAATTTTTCTGTTGAATGTAGTCACATGTGAACATGACACTAGAGCAGCATTTTCAGGACTTTGTTCAAATTTAAATTCTAATTAAAAAATGATCACTCAAACATATATTTTAAGTTTTCCCCTTATAATCGTGCAGAATTCTAGACACAAACAAGAGAATGCTGCCACAAAATTATTTTATAAATCACAAATCGATAGTCAATTTTGTAATCATGTTATGTGGCAGATTATTATTTTATGTGTAAAGCTTTGACAACCCCAACTCCTAGAACTCTTTCTTTCATCCCCGCCCCTTATCCATCCACCTAGCTGTGCCCACTCAACTCTGTACAGACAAGCACTTTGTTTTCACATTAATATTGTAAAAATATTGTTACAGTTCATAAAATTAGGAACTAATTGTTGCATGTATGGATTTTGACAGCAAAACAACTTCATAGTAATCAGCATGTATGTATGTACGTGCGTTTGCATTTTGTTTTTTGTGTGTATCGGATTGGAGGGCAAACACACCAGTAACCACGCTTGGCATGCTTGTACTAAACACACCACTGTCACATTGCTTTTTGCCCTGAATACCACACTCCTTGTCCAAAACATCATCTTTCTGTCTCTCTCTCTCTCTTTCTCTCTCTCTCTCTCTCACACACACACACACACAATATATATCGGCAAGGATAATAAATAGCAGTTATCTTATGAATATACATCTATGTTTTTTTATGAGTTTTATCTCAACAGCATGTATTTTGCTCTCTTGTGCTATACTAGTCATTTTAGTGACACCTCTTTTAAGCAAAACTGTCAAACACATTCCATCATTTAGTTTCGTTTCATAAGTAAATTAAAAACAAAAAAACTTTCCCAACACTTGCACAGGACGAGCACTTAACAGTAGAAAGGAGTAGAAATCAAGAGTAGCTGGACGGGTTGGAACTAAATTATGCTGGTTTGTGCAGGTGGGTCTGTGGGGATCTTCAGAGAAGGCCAAAGAGGAGGATGGAAAATCTGGGATGGTCTGTTCTAAATGGCCAAAGAAGCTATGAAGCACATCCACACCACTGGTATACCAGTGGGTCTATTGATAGGGAGCCTGATGTGGCGGACGGTGAAGATATCGACATAAAGAGTGAAAATGTGAAAAAAGACAGACCCAATACTGGATGTATCCATGTAGTTGAGATTAGCACGTGCCAGTAGTGTAAACGGTGTAGTAAGCAATGTCTCTGAGTTCCCTTCAGTTATTAAAAAGAATCTGAAGACACTCCACAAGCACAGAGAATCCACCTCAGTGCCAGCAAGAAGGAACTGGTCCCATTCCAAAAAACACTAATTATCTGCAATAACAAATGTAAACATCAATTTGAACACTTTATAGATACAGTATGTCACAACAGTAGGGAGAATAATTAAGTGGTTGCACAGGAAGGAAATCTCTTTCTCTGTCTCTCTTTCTTTCTTTTTCTATCTCTCTCTCTCCCCCTCCCTTCCTTCTCTGTGACTCTCAGAAGCCAGGCACGTAGCAGTAGGCCTCCAGCGAAGATAGCAAGATATAGAAGAGCCATAGGGTGAAGAAGAACAGAGCGGTGAGCAGCTTGGCGGTCCGCGGCCCCCCGAGCTCTCCGCCGGAGACCGAGGCCCGCCGGCGGTACAGCAGTGTGAGCACGCAGCCCAGTGCCATTATGGTGAAGAGCGTGACAGAGAAGGCCAGCGAACCAGGTGGCACATGGAACTGCTGGCCTTTGCTGTTCCAATAGACAGCAGCGATGGTCCACGCCACACCGATGCCCAGGAAGACGTTCACAGCATTGCTGCCTGTCACATTGCCGATGGAGGCGTCAGCGTACTGGTCCTGGATGGCGGCCACTTTGCTGGCAAAGGTGTCTGAGGAGCACATAGGATATTTAGTTAGTGAAATGTTTTCCCAGAGCAAAATTGATTATGTCTGGTTTGGTCAGGTGACCACTTGAATCTGTTTCAGATACTATTAGGAACACTCTCTAGATAGTTTTTTCTGTATGCGAGTAACTTCACCATTTGTACTTGTACTTTGTACTTGTGCTTTAAGTTAAAAGTGCTTCATAAATGCATTTTTATTTAATTAACATCCATCCATCCATTTTCTGTACCACTTATCCTACACAGGGTCGTGGGGAGCCTGGAGCCTATCCCAGGGGACTTGGGGCACAAGCTGAGAGACACCCTGGAGGGAGTGCCAGCCAATCAAAGGGCAAAATTAATTAAGCATCCATCCATCCATCCATCCATCCATCTTCTACCGCTTACTCCTTCTTCAGGGTCATGGGGAACCTGGAGCCAATCCCAGGAAGCATCGGGCACAAGGCGGGGTACACCCTGGACAGGGTGCCAGTCCATTGCAGGGCACAATAACATACACACTCACACACCCATTCATACACTACGGACAATTTAGACACGCCAATCAGCCTACCATGCATGTCTTTGGACTGGGGGAGGAAACTAGAGTATCCGGAGGAAACCTCCGCAGCACAGGGAGAACATGCAAACTCTGCACGGTGTGAGGCGAACATGCTAACCACTAAGCCATTTCATTCTTGGATGAAAATAAAGGTAAAAAATTAGAACCTGATGCCAATGGCATCATTTGGGATACCTCTACCACAAAGAAGTCTAGTCCTTCTTTTTACAAATTTGTAGGCCTGAAATACCCTTAAAATTGACTTAAAACAGGAAGGAAGGTATCAAAGAAAAACTATTTTAAACATTTGACCTTGCTGTGACCTTGATCCTGTTTGGACCAATTCCAAAATCTAATCAGTCTATCTGCTGGTTGCAATGACACTTCTATATAAATCCTACAAACAATCAGCCGCTCATTCTTAATTCATCAGGCTATCTCAGGTGGACACACTGACAAACGGATGCACAGATAGAAAACATAATGCCTGAAAGACACAAGCATTGTTACTGATTGAACAAAGTGCAACTCTTAAAAAGTTTCACGTTTGGCTCTTTTCTATCTGTGGAAAGAACTGTCAGAGTTTTGAGGGGGAAACAGAAAGTCAACTGAAGGTCAAAAGAGTATAACGTAGGCATGTTTATGAGCAAAGTTTATCTAATATCTCAGCATCTGTTAGATTTTTTATATAGTTGCAGCACACTTACATCATATGCAGTGTTGCAGAGCAATAAGAGTTGTTTGTTATTTATTTATGTTTTTTTATGTTTAGTTATTTTATTATTATTTTTTTTTTACAAACTTTACCTACTGTACCTCAAGCAATGATGTTTTTGTCAATATCATCTGACCGGCCAGAGTCCATTGAAAGGTAAATGTTTCTTATTGTATATAATTGTGTTTTTTATTGAATTACTGGCTATTGATAACATCACCTGAGTATTATATCTTTCAGAATCCTTCAGTAGTATGCAGTATGGAGTGGCATTGCTTCCTGTATGTCACCATATTGACTGATGATGAAAAATTTCACAAACAAAAACAGGAGGAGATGTAGACAAACCTCACAGGAGATGAGAATATCAGACTCTGGAGAAAGTCATGAATAATTCATATGTGCATATGGTTTCATCCAGTCTCATGGCAGCAAGCTCCTAAAACTGAAGACATCATGGAAGCATGCCAGATAGATTGAGAGGCACTTTTAAACTTCTTCCTCTGTATTTAGTTGAAGTTTGCTGACAGCACTAAAACTCCATGTCATCTGAAACCAACACAGACCCATGCTGTGGTAGGTAGACATCAGGAAAGAGCTTTTGACAAAACCAAAATAAGGCAATAAAGTGTGCTGCAAAGCTGTCGTATAACTCTCTAGCCGGCACAACATGCAGCAACCTTGCAGCTGACAGAAAATCAAGTCTCTAGCCAGACTTGAATAATATCTTTTACGTACAGTGTAAGGGCTGAACACCAGATCTCAGAGCCAAATTGCTGATTTAACTGACCTTTTTTGAGGATGAAAACATGATGTGGTTCATGATCATACATTGTTCATTTTTCTTAACCACTCTACTACATAAAAAATTATAAACACATGAAATTCTTCTCAGACTAATTGGCGAGAGTGGTCGAATGCCTTAACTGTATTGTTTTTCTTTGTCATGAGTGCCCATTAGTTTTTTTTTTTATTTAGATTTTTTTTTTGTTATCTATTTAGCTAGCTAGCACCGTGAACTGCACAGGAGGTAGCTAGCATTACATTCATTTCTATAAAGGTGGTTCACCCAAAACATTACCTTGCCTAGCAAGCAATAAAAACCTTTTATCTATTAGATTCGTTATGCAAAGCCACCCTTAACCCTTTACTGCATGGTGTTGCATGGTATCAATTAATTTATCTCCATTTTTTTGATAGGCAAAAATATAAAACTGCTATTTTCCAATGTAACTGGAAAAAGGAGACTTCAACTTTGACATAACAAAAAAAAAGCCATCTCATACATTTTGTGTTATTTTTGACCATATGATACTTTCCACCATTGCACATTGTTGCCATATTTACTTAACTACATGTAATAATTCATGCAGTAGAGGGTTAAAACAGTACAATGCTTTATCCTTGAGCAACATGGCTAATTCCACACCCATCTTCACCCTCATTGCCAGTAATAAGTTTCTCCATATAGGACAAGCACTACCAATGTTTGTTTAAGTTTCACTATATTTTCTTATTATTCTGTTTAAACAAAATTATTTTGCTGAGCTGGATTTTTACTGGATTCCAACAAGTTTTCCTTTCTGAAACTTTCTGACTAAGATAGGGGAGGAGCCATGGAAAACGTTCCCTTAACTTGCAATATCAACTCACCAACTTGGGGTTGTTAATAATAACCCCAGTTCCTTCCGCGTTTACAGAGTGAAGTCAAATCTACATGGCTGCACACACTGTGAACAGTTCAAATTTCCCCTTTCTCCACTTTTAAATAAATTTATAGCAGAATTGACTTTAGATAAGTAACTAATACACACACACAGTACTTCATTACATCCATAATATTGATCATACTAAACGCTGTTTTGAGAATGCTTTTGTGGAGGCGCCCATGTTGTTTTCCACTTCGCAGCATGTTATTTAGCATGCAGGTACTGTAAACACAAATCCACTTGAAATTTGGTCTAACTACATGAAGAGAATTAAAGATGGTGGATTTCAGGTAGTGTAAGGAATGTATCGTTTAGTAACGCATGTCAGTGGCACAAATATAAAATGCAAATGGAATACATTTGTAATGCTAACATTACTGCTAATGTTCAGTTTTTAGTTATATTCAAATGCAATAATATCATTTTTAATCAATGTGGCAATACTAGAAAGTTTTGATGTTCCTCAGAGCTTTTCAGGTTGTTCAGGTTGCTGATAGCTAAACACTTCTGTCTGGGTTAAGAATGAATGGGGACAGAACCTTATAATACTACTAATAAGGTTGTGACTGAATAAAATACCAAAAATGTGATAGTGCCAGTTTTTTTTTTAATGCTGCTGTTGTATGTTGCCAATATTTTGTCAGTTTAGATGTTGCTTTATCATTTAGCAAATTTGTTTGTCCACACAATGGATTATGGGACTCAGGAATATTATGGATCCTTTAAAATGTCTTTAAAATGCCTTTTAGTGTCTCGAACAACTAATTAGTCTATATGACTGTTTCCGTTTAATTACATTACTTTTAAACTAACATGTCGGCATGTCAGAAACTAGATCCTTGTGCTAATTTTAGCCTAATACAATTATTCTCTTAGACAGCAATGAAGTAATTCTAGCTAACTGTTAGCTAATGTTGGCAAAATAAAGTAGCTGGTTGATATTGCACATTTTGTTTCACCTAACTGAATCAACCATGATCATTTCTGCTCTGAGAAAACATTGCAATAACTAAAATGGATATGTACTCTGAGGAAGTGAAGACGGAGAATGAGAAAGAGAAAGAGGAGAGGACAGAAAGGTGGAAAAGGTTGTCCAGTGCAACTGTTCATTTAAACACTGAATTTGTCATCACAACAGGACTTTCAGTCAACAAAAGAATGCACACACCGACACACACTCACCAGGTACAGAGGTACCGAGTGCCACAAACACCACAGCCGTGACCGAGTCTTTCAGGCCAACGGTGCAGCCGAAATGGGAGGCCAGGTCTCCAGTGACGGCGGTCAACACGCCAATGAGCACAATGGACACAAAGAAGCAAGCCCAGCCGTTCCAGTACTCTGTGGGTGGAACGAAGGCGAACAGGACCTTCCAGAAGACGGTCAGGAAGTGCATGATGTAATCAAAGCAAGAGGGCAAGCGCTCTTCGCCACTCTCTTCTTCATCATCATCACCTAGAGGGGGAAGCAGCAGAGACAGGTTATATAACCATAAGCGAGAGACGTGATAAAAGATGTAGGGTTGGGAAGTAATTTTACTTCTTGTCTCTCCAAGTTGCGTTCATGTTTACGGTTGTATCTCAAACCCTCTATCTTCCCAGTATTGTGGTAATCATGCGCTCATGTGGTGATAAGCAGATGTGAACCTGATAATGAAGCAGATGTTCCTTTGGAATAAAAATTAGATCTGAAGCAATTATACACTGATGGAATAAATGCTTTGTAGATAGAAATGTGTGTGTGTGTCTGACTGAGGGTGTGTGTTCATATGTGTAGAATTACCCCGTCCTCAAAAAAAATACTATGATTTTTATAACTTTTATTTGAAGATAAAAGAGCTAAAAAAATCACATTGATTCATAAGGTTAGGGTTGGGTTTAGGTGTATGTGTGTGTGTGTGTGTGTGTGCGCGTGTGTGCGTGCGCGTGTGTGTGTGTGTGTTGGGATAGGTGAAAAGGCACATGATTTTCTATTTTGTTCGTGTCCAAATGTTCTAGTAGAGGAATATCTGTTTGATCTTTTCTAAGAAGACCACTTTTGTTAAAAAACAATGTAAATGAATCACATGTAAATTAATCACATGAAAATGAATCATGTGAAAATGAATCATATGAAAATGAATGAAATAAATTAGAGAAAAAAAACACAAAAACAAAAAAGCAACAACCTAAGAGCCAAAATGTTTCCTTCAGCTAGGATACTCAAAACTGTGTGTGTGTGTGTGTGTGTGTGTGTGTGTGTGTGTGTGTGTGTGTGTTGTGTGTGAGAGAAAGAAAGAGAGAAAGAGAGTGTGACACTAACCTGCACTGACAGTGACAGCACTGACAAACTGCTCTCGCCAGCTACTGCTGCCCACGACTAACGCCAGGTTAGTCTTCTTTATCAGCTTATCCACTGTATTCTGAAACACACACACACACACACACACACACACACACACACACAACACACACAGGAAAGATAAACCAACTTGTCTGTTAAAAGATTAATCTAACCTTTCAGTTACCCTAGGCAGAGAGAGACCATGGTCAAACTAATATCACACCAATGAGGTTGAAAAAAACCCTCTCTCATTCTGTTCATTGAGATCTTGTCTGCTGTCACTGGTTTGTGTTTTCATTGTGTAATCCTGTAAAGGAATCCATGACCTTGTCTTAAATCTCTCCTAAATCCCACGAGCTCCTCCACATGTACAGAAAATGACCAAAAGGACTAATTCAAAAGACAATTCACGCATCAACAAAGAAAAAGTGACCATAGGGGTTTGGCCCTTGATTTACACCCGGAATGTGGACCATAAAGGAGCAGAGTTCCTTATGACATGGTCCTCTTCAAAAATGGTGTTTATTAAAACATGAAAAAGTTAAAAAGCTCCATACGTTAAAAGAGAACTCCACTATGAAACACATTAAACATAGTTGTTACACTTTACAATAACAGTCATTCAGGTATTACAACAATACCTGAATTCATATTTTCATAGTTTACTTAAATGTGAACTAATGATGAGTTAAGGCAAATACTAATCATGAGCTAATGCAGAGCTAATCTTAACTACATCTTATGAATTCATGCATGAATAACGACCACCTTAAGTACATGTTTGTTACTGAATGTATTAATTAACACGGTGTTGATGGGGGTATTAGCATGATTGTTGAAGCTGATCTGATGGGCAGAGTGTACAGATAAGGAGGAGAGAGCTGGACAGAATAAAAGCCTAAAGTGCTGCTGCATTACAGTCTACAGGTAAAGATGAACTGAGGTGATGCTAAATCCCACTGATTATCAGCAAATAGACTAATAAATAGCAAATAAACTGCTTTTTGGGTCATGTACGGACCTGGTGACCAACGTGAAAATAGTCCAACATGTCAATGAAAAAACTGGGTAATTCATTAAAAAATAAATCAAATATATCTTGGATGCCACTGAAGATCACTTATTAATTATGAAAAGAGATGTGCAAGTTGTTCTGGGTGGAATTTTCCTTTTAAAGGGGTAGATAGAGGTGTAGCCATAGCAACAGTTATGCAAATAAAAGATAATGTGAAGTAAAACTGATGTGCATGTGCACTTATTAGGGAAATTCTGGGTCACAGATGCTGTATTATTCTGCAGACTATCTCGATTTTTTTTTAAAGTTACCTTGAATTCGTAGGACTCTTCGATCACCACTTCCAGCTTGGTGTGCTCTCCCAGACTTGGGCAGCCCATCTTGGCCACCCCTTCCTCCTCGATCCCTACTGCTGGCTTGTTATCATTGGAATCTCCTGTTGGCAAAGACATGAGATTCTGCATTTAAAACTGATTGTCATGGACATGAGTGTTCTGAAACAGACCCAAGGGGTGTTTATTGCATGCAATAAATTTGAAAGGACGGTCACTAATGTTTTAGGCTTCAAGGTTTTTCTCATTACATATTCATTCATAAGGGATTCCTTGTCAAAGCACTAACATACTAGGTGGAGATTATGGTAATGAACCACCACTCTTATTATACACCTTGTCATTGTCTCCCCTCTTTAACAATCTTTTTTTTATTAAGTAAACATGGCTGCAGTAGTTATTGCTCTGATGAGACACTGACAGCTGCTATGACTGTGTTCAAAAGAGTTCTTTCAAAGTGATATTCATTTATGTTTACTGAGCAAAGAAGCAAATTATCTGCCAAATTTCATTATTATGGATTTATTGGAAAAGCCATAAACACTATTTGGAACCCCAAACCTGAGCCTCAAGCAGAGTTACATAATCTCTACATTGCCAAAACACTTTATTTCTTTATTTTTCACTTTATTTCAGTGTACTGTGGTCTTGGCTGGAATGGCTTTTCTGTGGGAAAAAACCCGTTTACTACAGTGAATTAGGTGAATTAGGATGATTCTAGGGGCCCTGTTCAGACAGGGGGCCCAGCAGAACCCCATAATTTCCTGTATGATTTTATGATTTAAATGGCCTCTTTGCAATCTATTAAGAAGTAGGCTATATTGAATGCCCTCAGACTGTGCTAAGTGTGTATGTGTGTCTCCATAAGACGTTTGCGGATTATTCAGAAATGTGGTGGGGAAGCTGATGTACTTTAACAGGAAACATGACAAGCACATCACATAAGACTCTCTTTCCAAACCTATTAACAAATTCAAAAAGAGATCCAAGTGAGATGTGGACGCCTATGAACATCCACTGAAGAAGGCAGAACTGACATGTGGCTGGCAAATAAAGTCTCCTGTGTATGGAGACTTTTGGGACACCCTGTATTAATATTATTTTTGGTACCTTTTGTAGGTTAACCAAAGTACTGTAGTAATTAGAGATAGTACTGTAAAAGATTATATTTGAGCAACTTGGGACAATTCACAATTCGCAGTTTGAAGCCAGCTCCACGAACAAGTTGCTTTGAGGCACCAGGATTAAAATCAAACCACATGGCTTTGCTGTTATTAAAAAAAGGTTGTGGTAACAATTTCACAGGGGGTTCATCCATTCAAACACATGAAAAAACTATTCTATGTTATGCACAGAGGTGATTTTAGAACACTGTATACTACTACTAGTAGTAGTAATAATAATAATAATAATAATAATAATAATAATAATAATAATGGTAAGATATATTTTGACGAGGATGTATGGCATAAAGTTAAACATGACATTTTCAACATTCAAGCATTTCTTGATGTTTGCTAACACTTGCAAAAGACTAAACTTATTCACACAATCCCATCATCTGAAAAAACAACTACTGGAATATTTGCACATCAGCCATTTGTTAATTAGACAAGGTGCATCTGTAGTCATTTGTATGCATGTTCTTCTTAGCTCAAATAGTAAACTACCCCCAACCCCTTTATTCCCCACCACAAATGTCTGCTAAAGCATCTCTAATTAGCGCTTCTCACCACCCCATAATTAAGCAATGCTATAGAAATCGGTGCGTTCAAATTTTAGTTTTCTGTGCTTCCCTGTATATGCCATAGCAAGTAATAACAGAGAAAGAAGTCTAGGTTTAAAAAAAAAATTAACAACATCAGGAACATTGTTAATAGGATCCTACAACAGCTTGGTGAATTCAATGGCAAAGCTGATTCAATTAGAGCAGTATAATTAATATGCAGAAATGGCCTGGAGATAATGATCCAACATTGCCATGTGTTCTGTGACCAGTGATTACCCTTACTGTTGGGACTCTTACTCATGCATGTTTGTGCACTGAATATTCCTCAATCCATCTGCAACTCAGGTTTAAATTCTCTCATATTTTATATTTTACAGACAAGAAGGCTGCTGATTATCCTTCCTCTAAATATACTTTCAACCCCTGCTGAAGTCTGTATTATTAGAACACAACTCCATTTTAGAAAATGAATACTCATTAAAGTGGTCAGTCTATTTATACTGTATATACTGTATATTCACCATCCACTTCAGAACCAGATTGGTTCAATCGGACAGAAGGGTTACAGTAACTCAAATCACCACTCTTTACAAACGTAGTGAGCAGAAAAGCGTTTCAGAATGCTAAAGTTTTGGAATACAACAAAAGAAGAATGTCCAGTTTAATTTTTGTATTCTAATCGTACAGACTTCAACAGGATTATCAGAAAGCTAAAGATCCCTAGATATGTATAAGATGCTCATGAAGTTAGAATATGTTTTGCAGGTTTGTGTAGTAGATTTTCTCAATAACGGTTGGTCACCGTATTGAAAGGGAGAGCAAAAAATACTATCTACCAGTATCTCTGCATTACTATTATGAAATTATTATGGTTAGGGTTTATAGTACAGGCTTTCATCCATCCCATCCATCCAGTTTCCGTATCCTACAAGGTGGGGGACAACCGTACACATATTCAAACACTACGGACAATGAATGGCAATCATTCTACAACACGTATTTGGATTGGGGGAGGAAACCTGAGCACCTATAGGGAAACCCCCAAAGCTTGGGGAGTACATACAAACTTCACACACACAGGGCAGATGTGGGATTCAAACCCCTATCCCTGGAGGTGCGAGACAAATATTCTAACCACTTTTTTGTTTTGAGTCAAGTTCGTAAACATTGAAGAAACATGTTTCTTCCGAATAGTTATGCTTGCACTGGCTTGTTAGCTACTTCTTCCCTTCATACCACATAAACATACAGATCTAATTTTGACTGTAGAATTTTTGCTTTGTCTATTTACTTCTAATTTATCCTCCAAAGGCATTTTGTGAAATCAGTTATCTAGAGAGTAAACTACTTCATTCATGTTTAGTACAATACACTTAGTGTATTGTTGAATCTTCTCAGACACTGCTGATGTTGTATCAGTGAAGTAAGCTTAAACAAATTTGCCCCAGTACAAATATAATCTAAGGGGTGTTTTATCACTCGTTTTATCACCTGACATGACTGTCACTAATAGGCTGTGTGAATCTATGTCTTGGTTAGAAATAAATCAGCCCCAGACTCGCTTCTTCATAACGTTCTGTATATTTTTACTTGGTGATATTGTTATTGGTTACACAACAATAAAAAATAAAAATAAATAAAAACTAATCCACCGGAAGACATTTGTTAACAGTAAAATAAGATGATGTACTGTAGATGGCAAAACTTTTCTTATTTTTATTTTTTCTATCACAAATTGGAAGGCCTTAGCCCTGCTAATCTATTTATACTGATCAGCCCTTGTGAGACTGTTGTAGTTGTTGTTGTTTGAGTAATTTAATTCATTCTGGATCTGCTCAAAAGGGAATATTTCCTTACCATGCTTCTGTCCAATCTCCAGCAGGATAGGCTCCCCCAGCTGGATGGTGAAGGTCTTGTTCTTCTCGTACTCCTCATCGTCAATAATCTTCACCTCAAGCATCTTCCTGTACAGGACAAAGAAGTTGAGCAATGAATGAGACAGAAATCCTAACCATGGCTGGTTGACCGAGAAAACATGTTCACTGATGAACTATTAAAATATGATGAAATATTAACAAAATTAATAAGGATTCAACAAATTGTTCCTAGATGAGGGTCAATTTAGTGAATGTTGTCAGATCATTTTACATCACATTTCTTTTCTTTAGAAAATTACATACATGTGCATATTGCTTTTCATTTTCCTTGGGCTCTGAAATATTTATTGAATAGTTAAAATGATTTGCTGTTAAATATATTTGTCATTGAGTGCATTCAATCTATATGGTAAACAGCCAGCTGAGGTATGTAAATTACTTTTAAGCTGATTTATTTTCCTAATAACTCATGGTAGAGACAGTATTGTGTGGTGTTATATTATCGTTTGACTAAAATTGTAACAAGCAGCCCGATGATGCAGCGGGTAGCACTGCTGTCGCCAGATCCAGGGTCCCTGGTTGGATCCTGAACTTGAGTTACTATCTGTGTGGAGTTTGTAAAGAAACATGAAAATGGTTATGCTAAATTTCTAGATGTGAATGCGTGTCTGTGCATGGTGCCCTCCATTGGAATAGGCTCCAGATGCACTGCGACCCTGACCAGGAGAAAATGATTACTGAAGATTCATCTATGAATGAAATTGTCTACAAAAGCAGTACAGCCCAATTTCCGAACAGACTTTAATGTGGAGGTGGTGCTGCTTTAGTCACCTGCTAGCTGTACATTTGTTCTCTCAGGTGGTGCCTATTAACCTGCTAAAGTGTAGCATGTAGCCTCTCTCTGATTCCCTCTTTACCTGGCATACGACAAGGCAGTCTACTTACTGGGCTCATCAAGGATGGACAACTAGAAATAATGAACTGTTGTTTCGATGTGCCTCATCCACTGAAAATGTTCATAGAGTGAGCATGGGGCATGATTCCTGCTTGTTGTGGTTCCAATTTTTGTCTATTATGTGCAATAGTAACTCAATGGAACTAAATGGGGACTTGAGAATGCTACCCCACGATTGCGCAACATTGAGAAAAAAATATAATAAATCAATGGAACATCAGAATCAGCAGAATCAGGTACTCATCTTCAAGATGTTCTCATTCACAACTCTGCCATACAGTTTAAATTAAACTGAATTACTAATTACAAATCAGTGGAACACCAGCTTATATCCATTTAAATTGAATATAAATAGTTAATTATATAAAAGTGGTAATTAGTAATTCAGTGGAATTAACTGATTCTGAACAATGCCACTGTCTGCTAACCATAATTATCTCACTGTAACATTACTACTTTGTCTAAATCTCTAAATCTCAGTACATTGTGCAAAAGCTGACAGAAGGTCACTCTCATTCCCCATCAGGTGTAGCTGGTAGGAGGTGAATTCCAGAATTGACATTAAGCCATTCAAAGGGCTCATCACTTCCCATGCTACCAGGCTCTCTCTTAAGCTCCTGGAAGTTACACTTGGACAACCCCAGAGTACAGTGCCAGCTCTACAGGAATCTGGACTCCGTCTTCTCCCAGATCAGGGAATGTGTTTGAGGACTCAATTTATGTGAGTGTTTTATCTCTCATTGCTATTTGATCTGAACATTTTATCTGAATTCCATCACTAGACCCACTGCCATCTCTGAACCATCCTCACCATCAACCTTTGTTGCCAAATATACTCTAATCCAAAACAATAGTATTTCACAGTATAAAGGTTTACAAAATCCAACTCACCAAAAGAAAAGGCCAAATTACAGTATCAGTGACTGCTAATGTCATCCTTATTGTCCACTAGTGTAACAACATATATTTATTGGAAGATTAGCACAAGCTTTTCTTAGCCATGCAAATTATTGTCTTCTCCCTATTTGCATTATACAATTCTCTCCTTAATACCTCTGCTCCAGTTCCAGCTCCAGATTATTTACTGAAAAAATGTCCATCTTCAACAATTCTCCAAGTTATTTCCAATGATTTCAGACCATTTATAATTTATCATTTCAATTGTAAATGGTCTGAAATCATTGGAAAATTCTTGGAGAATTGTTGAAGGCCATTTTTTCAAGTTAAATACAGACTTCATCTTTGTTCTCATTCCAGTCAAAAACTAGAATAGACAGTTTTGGAACAGTTTTTGTCTACAGTAGAACAATCTCTTGGACAAGATTCAGCATAGTTACAATGCTAGGCATTTAGCCAAATCTATCCCCTTGGCAGTCTCTTCAGCTGGGGAGAACTCATATTTTTTCACTCCTTATTCTGCTTTTCTGTCACCTTCATCAAAGAGTGAGGTGTATAAATGTAGGAATGCTGTTAATTTAATTTCATTCAATTTAATTGATTCTTTCATCTTCAATAATCGATTTATCCTATTAAGGGTCTATCTGTCACCTATCCCAGGAACACTGGGCATGAGGCAGGAAATACACCCTGGATTGGTGCACCAGTGCACACATTAATTCACAATTAGGGGCAATTTAGTAAAGCCAAAACACCTACTGGGATGTTTTTGGAAGGTGGGAGGAAACTGCAGAACTGGACAAAGCCTATGTTGTCACCGGAGAAAATTAACAGAAATACCACACATTGGATCTAAGGATTAAACAGGGGACCCTGAAGCTGTGAGGATGCAATACTGTAACACCATTTTAATGGAAATGGACGAAGGAGATGATGAAGAAGAAAGGAAGGGAATGAGGAAGTGAGTAAGAAAGAAAGAAGTAAGGGAGAAAGAAGGGCAGAAGAAAAGTAAGAGAAGGAAGGGAAGACAGAAAAAAAGAAGGGATGGACAAAAAGGAAAGGTAGCAAGAAGAAACATCCATCCATTTTCTGTACCGCTTATCCTACACAGGGTTGCGGGAGCCTGGAGTCTAACCCAGGGAACCTGGGCACAAGGCAGGGTACACCCTGGATGGGGTGCCAACCCATCACAGGGCACAATCGCCCACCCATTCGCACACTACAGACAATTTAGAAATATCAGTCAGCCTACAACTCATGTCTTTGGACTGGGAGAGGAAACCCATGAAGCACAGGGAGAACATGCAAACTCAGTGCAAACTCTGGAGATGCGAGGCAAACATGGTAACTACTAAGCCATTGTGCCCCCCTACGAAGAGGAAACATTTATGCAAGAATTTAAAGCAGTTACTCTCAGAAGAACCAAACACTTTAATCTTTTTAATTGGTTTCATTTATAATCAGTCTTGAGTCAAAAATATTTCTGCAACAGAGAAAATCTGATGGAACAACTACAACACACCATCTGTTGTATACAACAGACAGAGAGGGAGGAGGAGAAATAAAGTGGCGATGACCAGGAGACTCTACTCAAATGTGTAAGCGGTTAATGCAGCACATTTCCCCAGCATTCAGAGCTTGACATTAGGCTTAATTTCCATAGCAGACACTTTGCCCTGGGTAATTTTCTAGTGCATTAACACTGTGCTACCAGAAAGGTAAAGCAGGTACAGTCTAATTACAGTCACCTCATTAAAGTCCATTAGCACAACTGCATCAGCACGATCAGGAGAACAGGCCATGTCTGAGACTTTATTTTAGCTAATGCAGCAATAGTTTTCCAACATGATCTCATGAGAAATGTTCATGGGTTCACGCATATCACGGATCTCATGAGAAATGTTCATGGGCTCACGCATATTACAATTATGTGCCATGAATTGTTTTCATACAATTGAAATCAGATGAACACTAATCTCTAACTCTAATCTTTTAAACGTTTCACATGACTTGAAAAAGGCATGTGTCCAAAAGTATGTGGACACCGGAGCCTAAGAGTTGTATGTGGTTCTTCCCCAAATTTTTGCCACAATGTTGGAAGCACACAGTTGTCTAGAATGTCTTTGCATTTTGTATCATTTGTATCCCTTCGCTGGAACCAAGTGTCCTAGCTCTAACCCATTGCAGCATGAAAGGTCCATGGTTTGCCAAGGCTGATGTAGAAGAATTCGAGTGGCCTGCACAGAGCTTTGATCTCAACCCCACTGAACACCTCTGAGATTAATTGGAATGATAACTATGCATGAGGCCTGCTCACTCGA
The DNA here is from genome assembly GCA_012411365.1 of Ameiurus melas. Classification (NCBI taxonomy): domain Eukaryota; kingdom Metazoa; phylum Chordata; class Actinopteri; order Siluriformes; family Ictaluridae; genus Ameiurus; species Ameiurus melas. Next base: position 13,180,532 of record CM022769.1, read on the forward strand.
CATCAAAGTCTGACCTCACTAGTGCTCACTAATGCCTCACTAATGCTCTCGTGGCTAAATGAGTACAAATCCCCAAAGCTATTCACCAAAATCTAGTGGAAAGATTTCCCAGAGGAGTGGATTCTAGTAGCAAAGAGGGAACAACTCCATATCAATGTCTATGGTTTTGGAAAGGGATGTCCATATAGTGTGTGATGCATGTTCATATAGTATCTCACAAAAGTGAGTACACCCCTCACATTTTTGTAAATATTTGATTATATCTTTTCATGTGACAACACTGAAGAAACGACATGACCAAAGAAGTTGTGTGCACATGCTCAGCATCAACCAGGTGAGGAGTACAAAGACAAGCGTGTCTTGCCTACAGCCAAGCATGGTAGTGGGAGTGTCATGGTCTGGGACTGCATGAGTGCTGCTGGCACTGGGGAGCTACAGTTCATTGAGGGAACCATGAATGCCAACAAGTACTGTGACATACTGAAGTAGAGCATGGCCTCAGGGCAGTATTCCAGCATGATAATGACCCCAAACACACCTCCAAGATGACCACTGCCTTGCTAAAGAAGCTGAGGGTGAAGGTGATGGACCGGTCAAGCATGTCTCCAGACCTAAAGCATCTGTGGGGCATCCTCAAATGGAAGGTGGAGGAGCACAAGGTCTCTAACATCCACCAGCTAAGTGATGTCATCATGGAGGAGTGGAAGAGGACTCCAGTGGCAACCTGTGAAGTTCTGATGAACTCCAAGCCCAAGAGGGTTAAGGCAGTGCTGGAAAATAATGGTGGCCACACAAAATATTCACAATTTGGACCCAATTTGGACATTTTCACTTAGGGGTGTATTCACGTTTGTTTCTAGCGGTTTAGACATTAATGTCTGTGTGTTGAGTTATTTTGAGGGGACAGCAAATTTACACTGTTACTCAAGCTGTACACTCACTACTTTACACTGTAGCAAATTGTCATTTCTTCAGTGTTGTCACATGAAAAGATATAATCAAATATTTACAAAAATGTGAGGGGTGTACTCACTTTTGTGAGATACTGTATATGACAAAACTTCACTTAATAAAACTAAATGAAAACAGGTTACATCTTATTTTTATGTTTATTTTAACAATAATAGTACATTTAAAATAAAAATAAATGTTAAGAGCCTGTTTGTACTTTGATGAACAGCATCATAGCATTAAAGTCTGTGCCTCAGAATAAAATTTTAAGTTTTCGTTTTGATATCTCTGTTTTGTCGTTAAACATACCAAAACAGCAAATCTGAACAACCAGTGGAGTCCAAAAATCTGAGATTATTTGTAAAAATGTTTCTATTTTTCATTTACATTTATGGCATTTGGCAGATGCCCATATCCAGAGTATATGCATCTCATTTTTGCATTCTTTTCTTACTTAATACATTTTACATTACAAATCAGCAATTAATTAATATTATCAGCAATAAGTTAGTAAAATATAAGTAACATATAGCATCTTAGCAACATTTCAGAATTTCTTTGTATTCATTTTGTCCCCCTTTAATTTCAATGGCAGTGCACTTGAGTTGGTATAGACTCCACAAGTTTATATAAAACGAAGATCCTGATGTTTTTAGAGCAAATCCACCAGAGTGTCGTCTTCAATGGAAAGGCTACTACTTTAAGAAAATCTGATCCTAACATTTTCAGCTTTACAAATTTTCAATAATTATTCAAAATTCACAAACCTTCCGTGTATTCCAAGTTTTAAATGAAAAACAAACAAACATATAAACAAACAAATTCCAAATATTCTGTTCGGTCCAGGATGTTTGGATCCCATTCAGACTCAAAACAGTTTAATATGTTCAGAAGTGTTGTATTTATCCATTAATCTCCAAAATCAGTGCATGTTTCTATGTTCAATCCATTTTTAAATCCATAATAACCTGTCTGTCTTTTTTTGTATCACAACAATCAAGGCATTTAAAGTGAACGGACTTACACTTATATTGCATCACTTAAAATGTAGACTGTTTATTGCAGAGGATAATAAATGTGTGTGTGTGTGTGTTTGTGTGTAGGGGCGGGGGGACGACTGGGGGCAACACTGATTATGCGCAAAAAAACTTTGTATTTTGGTGTTTTATTCTTACAGTGTAGAAATGAAGTCGGAGAGAGAGAGAGAGAGAGAGAGAGAGAGAGAGCGGCAAAGAGGAGACAATGACAGTGAAGCCTATCTTTATTCAACAGCAATGCAGAAATGTGTTGCATGTAAACGCGTCATTCAGAAAATCCACTGCTCAGTCTGCAAGGAATTGTGGATAGCAATGGTAGTATTTTATATCTCCCAGGGAAATAACAATTTGGAAAGGAAAAGTGCATGTGTAGATGGGCATACTTACAGCAGCCATGTATACGGGAATAGTCCGATGCCTGTGTGCATATAAACATCGTATTCTGAATATTGCTGCAACCTGAATATAGACCTTAAACGGAATAAACACAAACATTCTCTCTCTCCTTGGCACTATTACTGAAATCCTGCATTTAAATGTTAGTCCTAATCTCTGGATTGTCTTTTCTTTCTCCTTAGCTTTATTCCCTGGAAAACCTTTGCCCAACATGTGTGTAATTAAATGCACTACATGTTTCTCATTTATTAGTCTACTGCGTTTCTCACATGACTACACTCCGTTATATCTCGAGACACCAAACACTCTCTATATTCTCTCTCTCTTTCTCCTTGCTTTGTTCTGCAGTTCTTTGACTGCAATCCAGTGACACAATTAATATCACGTCTACACTTTGTGTCACAGTGTCTCAGTGGCAGCACCAAAGTCCAAGCTCGCTGACTGATGTGTCTTTTTCCACAGAGAGAGAAACAGAGAGAGTGTGTGAGAGAGAGAGATAGAGATAGAGAGAGACAGAGGGAGAGAAACGGAGAAATGCATAGATTGATTTTTCTGACCTCCTTCAATTTAGAAATATCTGAAATCATACTTTCTGAACCTGTTAACCTTATAAGACCTAAGGCACTGTCTGGGTTAAAGTTTATATTTTTTAACTTGCTGATATATTACACCATCAACAACAGATCTACATTCTCTGATTCAGCACAAACTCAGCTTTGCACTTCTGCCAGTTATTGAACTCAATTATTTACAGTGCAAAAGTCTGTATCCCTATAACTGAAGAAGGCAAAGTGAAGAAGGCAAAATAATAAATATAAAATCATTTATAGCACTAAAGACATTTAGTGTGCTAAATATTTAGTGTCTCAATATCACAGATGTTCCGTCATTATCACAAGTGATGGTTAAGTAAAAATGGTTACGTATGGTACGTGTGTTAAGGGAATAATAGTAAAAACAGACAACCATAAAAGATTCAGAAAGATCAGTTGAAAATTTCCTTTTCTCAATGTGATACGAACACGGTGCATTCAGGCTTAGTGGTTAGCAAATTTACCTTCTGGGGTTGGAATTTGATTCCCGCCTCTGCCCTGTGTACATGAAGCTTGCATGTTCTCCCTGTGCTTTGGGAGTTGTTCTCTGGGCTCTCCGGGTTCCTTCCTCAGTCCAAAGACATGCGTTGTAGGCTGATTGGCATTTACAAATTGTCCATAGTTTGTAAATTGGTGTGTGAATGTGTGTGTGATTGAGCCCTGTTATGGGCTGGAAGCCAAGTCCATAGTGTCCTCTGCCTTCTGTCCCAAGTTCCCTGGGATAGCCTCCAGGCTCTGCCACGCAGGATAAGTGGTGCAGAAAATGGATGGAACCAGTAGGAGAAAATACTTGAGTAATTCTACTTTGTTACTGTACTTAAATATTATTTTGGATTATTTGAACTTCACGCAAGTTTTATTGAAATTGAATACTTGTATACTTATTCAAGCAAATTTGCACAAAAAATGACTTTGAACTTTTTTTGAACCTTTTCATGTTGACTTTCAAAGTTCTAGTTATAAATCATTTTCTCTTTTTTTTGTAAAAGGAAATATCTGCCTTTAAAATTCACCATTAACTCTAAAGAAGTATGTTGAGTTAAATTTAAATTTATTAAATTAGCTAGTTCATTTTTGTAAATTAGTTAACTAACTTAACTAGTTACATTTTGCTTTTGTTACTAATGTGCCTTAGCATTCATTCCAAAAGGCTAATTAAACATTAGAGAACCAGCATAACAAACCGTGTTCAAATACTGGGTGGATGTGGCTCAGGTGGTACAGCATGTTGTCCACTAATCATAGGGTTAGTGGTTTGATTCACAGTTTGACTTCACAGCAGTTGATACATTGAGTTTTAGATATTTCAAATCACTGTAAACTTATTCAAATTCAATAAAGCTTTCAGTCTTAGCCTTAATAATCATTTTCAGATAAATGACTGCTAGAGCAATCAGACATTACCAAGATGAGGGAAATGGGCATGATGATCAGAAAGCAAAGAAACAATTAAACTTTGGAGAAGGCAGACCGATTTGTGCCAGGTATTTCAACCAGTAAATAATTACAACAAATTTTTGTGGGATAAATTCTGTACATAAATTGCGTGTGTGTGTGTGTGCGTGTGTTTGGATTCAAAGAACAAGTTCATGAATGACATTACATGCAAAGCTGAGGAAGGAAACAGTATGTAAATCAGGTTTTGTGTGTGATAATTACTCTCGATGATGCCAAGATGAGTACAGATGTCAACAAGACACCCCGAAGAGTAAACAGAAACTGAAACCTGCCACATGCCCACTATAGCATGTATTAAAAGCAATGAGACATGTCAAACGAGTGTTCAATATACAATATAAACAGAAAATAGAAGAGTGTGTGTTTTAATTTTCTCATCAAGTGGCTGAAACATGCAACTGCAAGTCTAATACCTGCCGGTTGTACTAATTTGCACATATAATTGCCATTCTCAAATATTTTTGGGCTTAACAAATCACATTGTGGGTTCTAAATTTATCTATCCGTACAAACACTGCCCTTTATGCACTACACACAAGCAACTGACAAGATTACAATTTAGTGTGAAAGATGGAATCCTTTGCAAACCCTGTTTAAATCTAAATCAGCTTGCACTTGCATTTTTTGCAGGTATTTTCATGTTTTCATTTTCATGCACACATAAAAACCCTTTAGTAATCCAGGGCCTATGTGTAAAGGAAAATATAGAACATTTCAGCATAAGTAATAACTATATACAGTTACTTGGAGACCCCACAGAGATACACTGCTTTGGGCAAGATTCAACATACAAAAAAATATTATGGGGTTGGCATGGCAACAGGTAGCAAGCAAGCACACAAGGAAAGAGAAAGACAGTTAGATAGACAGAGTGAGAGGGAGACGAGACGTAATATAAGATTACTGCATAGTAAGGTGTGTGTTATATTAAATATATAGAACAGAGTAAGAGTAGAAGGCAAAATAGAACATGAACATGAAAGAAGTGGAATGAATCTCAGCACCAGATCAGCGTCCCTCCCCTCTCCTCATCTCTCCTTCACTCCCCCTCATTTTTGCTCTTTATAATAAATTCATGAACCAGAAGAAGTGAGTGGGGAAACAGCAATAGACTAGGAAACTTTGGAGTGACACATTATAGATAGGGATGGATGCAGATGTGGTACAGCTGGATAAAATAAACAATGACACAAAGGGAGATAATATGACCTGGTAAACAGACCAAGCCACTGCAAAAAGTGAGACAGCCAGACATAGAAGAGAGCAGCAAGCTGTCACAGACAGGCGAGTTTTGCATCTGGTGGACAACTCAAACTTGGTGGACATTCCCATTTAAATGGTAAATGTGCACTTATATAGCGCTTTACTATGTGTCTCATTCACCCATTCACACACCAGTGGTAGCAGAACTGCCATGCAAGGCACTAGCTTGCCATTGGGAGCAACTTGGGGTTCAGTGTCTTGCTCAAGGACACTTTGGCATGTGGAGTCACCCAGGCCAGGACTCGAACCGCCAACCCTACGATTAGTGGACAATGCACTCTACCACCTGCGCCACAGCCACCCGTAGGCCCTGACTTTCAGTGCCTACAGTGATTTTAGCACCTACAACTAAATCTTACCAGCTGACCACTGCACGACAGCTACAGCTCACATACTCAAATTGTACTTACCTACGCCCTGTGATTCTTACACTATGAGTAAGAATGAGTAGGAATCACAATTATATAAGTTTACATAGCCCCCTTAAAATTTTCTTTTGTAACATTTTGTAGTCAGTGACCAATTTAAGATAATAAATTCTGCAGATCCCCTTAACACACTTTATAATTTTTTTAACACCTGCTAAATCTCTCCCACCAGCCAGTTCTCCCGAACAGCTATGGACTGGGCAGGGTATCATTTGCGCCTTGGACTACTAGAGTTTTTTTTTTTTGTGTGCAAAGCATATGTAACATTATAATACCTGCAAAACATATGCAAGCTGATTTAATAACAGGGTTTGCAAAGGTTTATATCTTCCACACTAAATGGTATTCTTGTCAGTTTTGCATGTTTGCTTTAATGACTATATAGTTTTGGGAGCTTTTGTATATCAATATGCAAAATACAAGGCACTGTTTGAACAGATAGATTAATTTAGAACCCACAATGCAATTTATTAAGCTCAAAAATATTTGAGCATGGCGATTACTGTATGTGTGCAAATTAATTGAATGTGTGCAAAGTATTTCTGCCACTTGAAAAGAAAATTAAACCACACACTCTTCTATTTTGTGCTTATATTGTGCATCCTCTGAGACACGTGAAGCTTGCCATGTGCATCATTTCAAACTGCTGCTCATGATGTGTCACAGGGCAGCATAACACGCTTGGACGAAAGCGCTTTCTACCTTCTTTCGCGTACATGAGCCCATGATTGGCTCTCTAAACATAGTATGCCATCCCTCTCACACAATTTGGTTTTCAGTTATTGGGGTTTGGAGTAAACCAATTAAATTCACTTAACCAATCAAACATGCTTATAATTATAACAATTTAATCAGTAACTTGCATCACTGTAACTGTACTTTACACACCCACAATCTGAGAACCACTTCCTTGTGCTTCCAGAGATTCAAGTTAATCAGCCATCTTAAACTTAAACAAAAATTTTTACCACAATTAAACCAAATGCGAATTGGCTTTATTATGGATTCACTACATATGCTCACTACATATTGTATAACATAATGCCATTGTAGCGCACTCAAAAGAACCTCACATGAAACTAAATCCAATAATTCTTACATGTAAGAGGCCCAATAGGGCACATACTTTGTCTGTGTTTCTTACATTTAATTAGAAAATACTTTTTAAAAATATGTACAAATAAAGTATGCCATTCATCTTTCCTTTGTCTCCACAAGAAGGTATTTTTGGTGCTTGTGGTTACAGATTCCTCTGGTCTGCACTGTCTGAGATGCAAATGAATGAAGAAGAATCTGTCAGTTGGAACTACATAATAAATCCATTAGCTGCTAGCAAGGGGGAAATGGAGAAAATGAATGCATAATACTCTCAAAAGAAAATGCTGATCCAAGACCAGCCAGATCACTCAGGGATGCTTTAAATAGACTAGGAGAATTTGGCCAGGAGGAAAGCAGTTCTCTGGTAATATGTGATAATTAATCCATAATGGCTACAAATAAGGCATTTCTGCAATCGCCATCTTGCACATAAATAAGTCATTACTCAACTGAACTGTCAGAGTGAGAGCTGCCTAGATGGAGTGCCAGGCACTAACAAGAGAATACAGCCAACTGCTTAAGCTCAGGAAATGCTTTGGTTGGACTCGTGACCTTCCCAAATGAGGCAGGGGCTCACCATATCTCTCTCATTGGTAAGATAGAGCAGGATGTGTGAAATAGTCCTAAGCTTGAGTGATACTACCATAGCTAGTTATTTTACTTTAGTATACTTCTCTTCTTCTGTTTGCATATTCACACTGACTTTAAGAAGCTATTCCTGTCCTAAAAGACTAACAGTTTTACAATTGAAAGATTATTTTTTCTTCTTTTTTGACTTTGATCCAGCATGTTTTTAACAAACACAAATGATTGTCATACTGGAAATGCATTAAAGGAATATTCCGCTAACTTCATGTCCATGTAACAGATTAAGTACATTGATGAAAAAAAATGAAATGTTGACACTATCGTTGGCAGCAAGACAAAAACCATGCTGCTCTCGAAACAATATTTGAACTGATTCCTGGTGTCACAAATGTCACGTTCCGTGATGTAAGGGAAGATAAGGCGGATGCAAACGCAGTATGAACAAGAGTTTTATTTAATGAAACAGGCAGAAAATCCAACTCGTAATCCATAAACATAATCCAAAACAGACAAGGTCAGACGATCAGCAAAAAGGCATACACTTAAGCAAGGCAGAGATCAAAGTCACGGTCACGGGATACAGGGTCGATACACCAAACAAGAAACAGGAAACACAGCGAGGGACTGGTAGCGGAGAAACCAGTGAACTAAACTAATGAAGCTAACCATGAAACTATGACATGAACTAAGACAATGAACATGAATATAAACATGACATATACAACTATGAACTTGAACTATGACTATGGTAACTATCATCTATACTAAGTCTATCTAAATCTACTCTAGTTTAATCTAAGTCTAATATTCCGCATTGAGTGTTGCAAGGCATGAGGTATATATGCTGACATGATTACCCTCGCAACTGCTAACAGCTGAGGGTAATCCAGACACACATGACATGACAACCAATGACAGGGAGGGGAGGAGACATGACATAGACAATAACAAAAGCACGTGTTGAAATGTCACTGCTGTCAATATTGAAAAAGCAGGTGCTCGCAGCATTCGCGCTTAGAGCATGCTGCTTCAAGGGGAAATCATGACACCTGGTGTGTTTTCCTTTCCCTCTTCCTTTAGACAGGTCTGAACACAGCATTTGTGATTGTGTGTGTACCAACACAACTGGCCTCAGAGAATCTGAGCGAGGTGTTGTGAGTCCAATTCTAAGTGAACAAGTGCAGTTGGATTGCAGGGAGAAAGAGATTCACCCCTAAATCAATTAAACTACAGGAAGTGAACCAAACATGCTGTGTCTTTTGCATTTGTGGGCAAAATTCTTTTGTGGTTATGAGTTGCAAAATGAGCCACATAATACAAACAGAGCAAAAGAAGAGAACTGTACTATGTACAAAAAAATAAAGGATGGATGCAACACCAAAATGTTAACTAGTTGTTTATATCGATCCATCCACCAATTTTCCATACCGCTTGTCCTACACAGGATTGCTGGAGAGCCTGTAGCCTATTCCCAGGAACTCTGGGCACAAGATGGCAGACACCATGGACGGGTTGACAACCCATCACAGGGCACAACTGCACACACGTTCACACACTACGGACAAATTGGAAATGTCAAATTCCGTGCACATAGAGGTGGGATTCGATCCCCCAACCCCGGAGGTGCGAGACAAATGTGCTAACCACTTATGTTACTTTTTTCCATTTTCAATTTCTGACCAACAGTTTTTTGAAGACATTTTCAGCCCTTCACTTCCCTTGGTTTAGAGTGAACTCTAGTGGGGTTCAATATTGGTGAAAAGCGAGTGATTCAACTCTGAATCGACCCAACTGCAGTGAGTGAACAAACATGACATGTATTTTGGGTTATGTTATTATGGGTTTTTTTTTTGCAGTTGCAAGTTGCTAAGCTAAGCCACAGAACATAGATATAGTTCTACAAATGTTGTGCTGCTGGATATTTGGACCAATTAACAAAAAAAAGAAAATTGCATGTGACACACAAAATGCTTTAAGCTAGTTGTATATATAATTATGTAGTCATTTATTTAGTCCTGACTCCATGTTAACTGTGCTTGAATGAGGGTTTTGATCTCTACGTGCACTTGGTAAAGGTTTATTTACATTTTTCCATGACCTTGTTTTTAACCAATGAAAGAGGGAGTTTTATGAGTATGTTTTCACACTACTCAAGCAGGGTTTTTTTTTAGTTCTTTGTTTTGTTTTTTTTTGCTTTTTGATTTATTTTATTATGAACAGTGGACATAAGAACCAAACCAAATATAAAATTAACCAAAATGTTTTATATTGCTCTGAATCAGACTCAGCAATACATGTGACAGTGTGCTTGAGAAGAAAAAGAAGCATCTGCAAAATATGTTTTCCCCCAAAAAATCTTTTTGACTGCTCTTTGACTTTATAATTGACTTTTGAGTAAATGGATTATCTGGACCTTTTTTACAGCGAAAAAAAATTGTCTGTAGTAATCCTCCACTTCAAATGCAGCAGTCTGAGATTATGTTGAAAAATGCTGGCTTATTCCTTGAAATTCGAATGAGGCTTTCGGAGTATTAGGCTATACGAGTATTAATGAGACTCTCATATTGATTATAAATTATTAGCAATGACAGATGTTGGACACTCTTGGTGTTCTCTTGGCTTGAGGGCAGAGAAACAAATTGCACACAATGCTACCCACCATTATGACTCTCCAAGAAACGTTTTCGTGCTGTGGAAGAAAACATTACAGGAAAGTGAATCATGTTGTAGTCTAAGAGACTTTTTTTTTTCATCTGCGCCTTTAATATTCCACCCGGTCAAAGAAAGACTAGCAAATGCAGAATATGTACAGTGCATGATCCTCTAGGAGCTTCAGCTTTGCCAGCCAAATCTCACAAGCTGAGATCAATGGCCTCAACCACCACATTGCACCTTCCACATCTCTCCTGGAGTCTTGCTTCATCACCACATTCCCAGAATCTGTCCCTAGCGGTTTGCCATTTTGTAAACCCACATCATGTAAACCCAAGTTTGTAAACCCTCCTACTCCATTCACTACAGAGTAAACACAGCAACCCTAGAAAAAAGGTTCACCTACTGAGCAGTCTTTTTCTATGGTGGTCATATTTGTACATGCAGATGACTGCCATTTAGGTTAAGCTGAAAATACACTGTGTACTGCTAAAAGGCTTCTGTTGCATGTTAGAATAAAAACAAGAAAACAGGGTATGGTATAAGGCACTGAAGCTGAGAAGGTTTTATATTTCTAATACACAATCCAAAAGACCCCAGACAACAAAACCAGAGGATAATCCACAGGGTAGTCAACTGAACAGGCAAAGGGTCTGAACTTTGCCAAAAATAAGCAAATGAAATGATCTTGAATAAGAGCAAATGTATCTAATATCAGTCATGAGATTATTATAAATCAAATATAAAATTGTTCAGCCTGTTTTAGATACTTTTACACATCCCAAGCTCCAGCAAAGATGTGGAAGGAGTTCGAAATAAATGAAAAATGTCTAGAAATAGGTTTAATAATCATATATTTGGTTTACTAGATAAAACTGAGCATATTTAAGAGTCTAAAATTTTTATTTATTTATTTATTTTTGCATTATAGGCACATTCAAGGCTGACATGGAACTTACGCCACCGGAGAATTGGCAAGACATTGCAATTAACTACTGAAAACTGTGTGAGTGGTTCAGCAATGCTGTGTTCTCAGTCTGTATGTGATCATGAGGATCCAAAATGATCACGTCATCAATGTTCAGGTCCAAAATGTTCAGAATTGCAAGTGCTTAAAGCTGACTGGTAAGAAAGGGCCAGCAATAATGAAATTTCTTCAGAAAGTTGTATAAAATGCACTCAGCTTGAGCAACAGGTTTAATAAAGGCTGTGGTAAAAACAGGGTGCAAAGGTGTCTACACATCCCATGCACTTTATTAGGTACACCTGTACACCTGCTCATTTAAGCTTTATCCAATCAGCTAATAAGAGCTTCATGTTCACATCAAACATAAGAATGGGGAAAAGTGTGATCTCTGTGAATGTAACCATGGCAGGGTTTTTGGTATCTGATGGGATGGTTTGAGTATTTAATAGTCAAACTCCTGAGATTTTCCAAACACATCAGTCTCTAGAGTTTACACAGAGGTCAGAGGTTGCACTAGGACTCATGAAAGAGTGCCAGTGGGGAGGAGTAACTGAGCTGGTGTTACAAAAGTTAGGAAGAGCTGTAGAATATGGTAGAAAGTTAAAAGATCACAAAACAGAATTCACAAAGGGAATTGCTTTTCATCAACAAAAGTCTGTGAGCACCATGTTGGTCTAACTGCAGCAAATAAAAGCGAGAGGAAAAAGTGTGGTAGTGCACGGGGCTTTGAGACTGGCTCGGTTACAAAGAAGCCGTGTAATTACAGACAGACGGTATGAGAGATCTGAGGTATTATAAGATGAAGAATGTAATTAATTTCACCACAGCTCTCTTTCCTAGAACTGGAATCATACACCTCTGTCATACCTAATTGTTTAACTTAAACCTAATAGGCTAGTGCTAGAGAGGGAGAAATAGAGATAATGAAAGAACAGGGCCTAAAGGTACAGCTATTAATAGCAACGCCAGATTTCTTTCCGTCCACCTACCAGACTATTGTTTGCTATTTCAATCCTGTCAAACTGTTAATCTCAAGACCTTTTGCCTACTGCGGAATCAGAGGCTGACGCAAAGATTAGTAATATCCTCTCAAAATGGGTGGATATAAATTGCTTGCTTTATAGCGTGCATAATGTAGCTCAGTGTTAGATAGAATGCATATATTACAGCAGAAAATAATTTTCCCCACTGACTCAATAACACAATAGGGGAGTGTGCAAATACCACAGCCTTAGTATTCGGCTGTATTATACACTTAAACACAATACAGGTGCCTTGAACAGAACAGCTCAGTCAAAAATATTGCATAAGCTCATATACGTAGTTATACTAAATGTACCTTTAAACCTCTAGCCATATCTTCGTCTGAGATTTCTTGTGAAAGAATTGGTCCAAAGGCACAGTTCTCATCACTCACTAAGTTCGGGAACATCCACATCACCAGAGTCGGGAGGGTTACTTTAAAAATGTATTCCGTTACAGTTACAAATTACTTAATACAAAATGTCATCAGTAACGTAATCCAAATATCACAATATGAAAGTAATACACAGTGAAAATAATTAAAATATGAAAGTAATACACTGTGAAAATAATCACAAAATGAAAGTAATGTAAGTAGATTATTTTTTGATTACTTCAAGGCCAAATATGTAAATAAAGTCAGGCGAAAAGCAATATGATCTAAAAACAAAAACAAAAAAAACTTTCATTTAGAGCTTATTTTTATGACATGGGTAACATTGCACCACAAAAGTTAGGGTGACTATACTCTGGGCGGCCGAGGTGCTTAATGGTGTTCAAAACAGTGTTACTATGTATGCAGACTGTAATATACTGGAAAAGACACACTACCAGCATCACATAAATATAGATAAATAAAATTGGTTAACACTCTGCTCACATTTGACATTTTTCCTATATTCTTTTGAATGTCCATGGAATGAAATCAGATGCTACGAATGTATCTTCTGCCATCATTCACACATTTGAATGGTCATGTAATACGAAGAAATGAGATAACATGAAATTAAAGATGACCGCAGGCATTGTTTCGACTCAGGACAGCTGTCATCTGCTGTTATTGTCAAGCAACTGTTTGATACCGTACACAACACCACTTTGTCTTTGCGCGTTCGCTGAGAGTAGACTGATGATTGAGAGGCAGGAATTTGGATAATAGTTGCTGCAAGACTTTTACAGTGCCTTGTGAAAGTAAGTATCCAAATCCGGCTTTAAACTTCTCCACAACAGTATTACGGGCCTGCCTGGTGTGTTCCTTGGTCTTCATGATGCTTTCTGCGCTTTCAACAGAACTCTGAGACTATCACAGAGCAGGTGCATTTATACAGAGACTTGATTACACACAGGTGGATTCTATTTATCACCATCAGTCATTTAGGACAACATTGGATCATTCAGAGATCCTCGCTGAACTTCTGGAGTGAGTTTGCTGCACTGAAAGTAAAGGAGCCGAATAATTTTGCACGCACCACTTTTCAGTTTTTTATTTGCTAAAAAAGTTTAAAATATCCAATAGATTTCGTTTCACTTCACAATTGTGTCCCACTTGTTGGTGATTCTTCACGAAAAAATTAAAATTTTATATCTTTATGTTTGAAGCCTGAAATGTGGTAAAAGGTTGAAAAGTTCAAGGGGGCCAAATACTTTCGCAAGGCACTGTATAATCGACCAATTGGTCTGCGAGAAGGTGGGAAGGTGGGTTAAAAGCAAACATGCGCACACATCATATAGTATTAGACCATAAACACATCATAATGAAACTAAATCCGAATGACGGACGTTTTCTCAAATTTAGACGCTTTTTTAAAAAGAGGACTTATGGTCACCCTTATAAAAGCATTTCAGAGAACAATTTGTGTTAATTTCTACCAAATCAATTTTGCCAAAATTTATTTGTGCATGCACCATGAGTTTGCTCATGTGAGTCACGACTGGCAAGAGAGAATCAGAACTATTATCAAGCAGCTGTCTATATTCTGTTATGTCAAAATATTAATTTCTTTGGTTTTAAATGAAAATAATTATAATCCTGATAGTATTTCCATTTTCTTACAAAATGTACCCGTAATCTGATTACTTTGTTTTTTGAAGTAATTGTAACGGATTACAGTTGCCATTTTTTTGTATCCTGATTACATAACGGCGTTACATGTATTCTGTTACTCCCCAAGCCTGCACATCACACAAGCCTGTTGTTGATCATTTTCCATCAACAGCACGCTACACAGAGTTTTATTCCTTACTTATAATATACCTGATAAACATCATGACAGACAGAGACTCAATGTGAAGCCAAACTGTGAATAGTTTTACTTAATAGTTCCCATTAGCCATACGGAACTAGCATTAGACATATGCATAAGTGCAGCATTGTGTATATAAGCATATCTGTATGTTGTTTCCCAATAAACTTTCACTGCAGTTTGCCAAAAAGTTCACAATTGCTGCTTGCATGCACACACACACACACAGCTTTTTAGTAAGCATAACAAATTGTCATGTGATTGCAATAATAACTGTTTATAATTGCAAATATAATTGCACACTTAGCCTAATTGTGATATTCTGTGCTATGGCTAATTTAAGATTAATCATTCGTACTTTGAAAAGAGCACACCATTAAACATTGAGACTATTCACACTGTAAAAATATTGTGTACGCAAGTTACAGACATATAACTTCACAGTAGAGGTGGTGGACCTGGTTTATATATAAGTCATAAGCCCTAAATAAACAATGTGAATATAATGTATGAATATAGCGCATGAATATAGAGAAAAGTACTTCTGCGTGTCTAGTGTGTAAAAAGAGCCCATGCTTATTGCTTCTACGTTAATAGTCCATGATAGCACATTTGTTAGCATGTAGTATACAGTGGCCTGTGTGGTTTCAAGTTCAGCTGTAGTCTTTAGGGGAAGCCTCAGATGGAACATTAGTCCCTGGTTCCTCATTATGAGTTGCTGTGAACTGCGTCTGAGCGGTGCTGCACAATGCTTTATTTCAGCGCCACATGTTTATGTGCACTGGGCGTGCAGAGCCAGCCACAGGGGAATACTAATATTGGTAAATAAGTAACGCTTCAGAATCAGTAGCACAGAGTAAAATAAGAGCACACACAATGGTTTGTGTGAACGCATGATTGTGTACGTGTATGTTGTACCATGAAGTATAGATGTCTGTCACAGCCATGCCAGGCAGCATGCCGCACACACACACACACACATACACACACACACACACACACAAGCACAGGCCTGAGATCATGGGGAAAATAATCAAGTCTTAGATAAAGTACATTCTCTTTTTTTGTGATTCTGGATCATTGCACCAAATGTTAAAATATAGGCTTTTATAGGCTTTACTTTTGTATTACTTTATTATTATTGTTATTATTATTACTATTATTATTATTTTCTTCTGAAACTTGTTTAACTGAAACAATAGCAAATATTTCTTAGGAAGAAAGTACATTGTTGGGAAATATGTTCTGCCTAATGCTTTTGTTGTTGGATGAAAAGCAAGTCATTGTACTGAATTACAAACAAAAAAAACAACAACAACCCATAATGCTTTTATACAATAAAAAAATAAATTAATATTGAGTAATGTTTTGTTAATGCTTTCTCAGCTAAGAGAACTAGATCCTGAGGAAAGCCACACTCACTTTATAGCTGGCTAGCTAGTTTACATTGATTTGTACATTCGTGTTAAAGGTGCTTAAGGTTAAATTGGCAGCCCTACTTAATTTTCATGTTCATTTGACATTTGACTTCATGTTCATTATATTCCTGAAAATTATCACTGGCCATGTCCACGGATGATGTAGTAATGATGTAGAACTAGGCAGTGGAATTTTAAGCGGTGAACACAGATGAGTGGAGTGATACAGACAGTGAAATATCAGAGTGCGGTTATAGGAAATATAGACACTCTTGGAACTAGTTTGTATCATACTGCATAAACCAAAGAGAATGGTAAATTGTGTCACTTTCTTGGTGATAACTTATTTTTATCATTGTAAAATTCATGTAAAATGATTCAAGCCAAATGACTTCATAATAAATATACACTACATGAACAATACTTAGTAAATAACATATTTGTATTGTTAAACCTTTATAGTGCAATGACAGTGCTTTTACTCTTGTGCTGCCACAATTTTAGCAAACTTGTACATAATGATACATATTGTGTATCATAGAAATCAAGTATCATCAAGTATGGTGATATGATATTTTTGTTACACCTTTAGTCATAAATTGCCAGAAATTACCTGAGTGCATAAAGAATGAGATTCTGCAAGTATTATGATGTATCCACTCTCCTCTGCACTTGCTCACACTCTCCCTTTAACGATCTGTGGGTGGATGGATGGGTGCCTATTTCTGTCTGTACACATCTATGGGCACACAGGCATAGATTTCACTATCAAAATCCTTTTCAAGCTCACTTTAATACCATGACTCCCTGAACAAACAAATAAATTAACCTACATTTTACACTGATCTTATCAAAATGTCACTCATATAAATCTGTATGTGCTTTGTGTATTCATCAGATAGCAAGCATGATCACCAGATAGAGAAATAAGTACAAGCTAAGTACAAGTTTAGAGAGCAGGTTCGGTCAACTCAACACCACTGTGTAAAGCCTGAGCAAGTCTATGTTCCCAACAACCAATCAATAAATCCCCCGTGTTCCCAAAGCCCAATCACTGATTTCCATTGTTCACAATGACCAATCACTGATCTCCATTGTTTCCAATTACAATCACTGATTTCCATTGTGCCCAATGACCAATCACTGATCACCATTTTCCCAAAATACCAATCACTAAACACTGTTGTTCCCAATGGCCAATCACTGATCTCCATTATTCCCAAATACCAATCACTGAACACCATTGTTCCCAATGACCAATCACTGATCTACATTGTTCCCAATTACCAATCACTGATCTCAATTGTATCCAATGACCAATCACTGATCTCTGTTGTTCTCAATGACTAGAGGTGATCATTTGGAACAATGGTGATCAGTGTTTGCTCGTTGAATGGTTGAAAGGCTTAAACAATTGTGATTCACTCATAAATAAGAAACATCAATTTCAAGTGCTTTAAAAATAAACACTTTTACCTAGCACCACAAACTCTGGACATATGATACACGTCTGTTTTTACATTGAAAATGCATACATCTTGTTCAATCATCTTTAATTTTTTGTTTTCATGGTTACTTTTTTTTAAATAAGCCACATTAAAATCAACAAAAGTCTGCAAAAACATTCTTTTCTCTTTTTTTTTTTTGCTCCAGTAGTTTTTTTTTTTTTTTAAAAACTGAACTAGAGAAGGGACTTATAACATCGCCAAATATAAAATATGCAAACTTATGCAAATATGCAAACAACCACGCAGCCTCATATACCCTGTTATAAGCGCACACACACGCTAACTCAAACACAGACAGTGAGGGGAGTGTGACTGTCTTCGTCACTGCCTGAGGAAGATACAATCACTATTAGAAAATGTCCATGGCATCCATTCTAAACTTTTGGGTAACCTTGAAAATAGCTAGTCATGTACTTCTTCCTAAAAAATCTTCACAAGCCTGAGAATTATCCTAACAAAATATGTATAAAATCTGTTTGACAGTCCTTTTTGTTCCAAGGGAATGAATACAAAATTAATCACACATTCAACATTTACAGTTCTGATCTCATTCCCGGTGGAATGAGTAAGATGGCAGAAATACACTAATCAAGGTACGCTATGAGATTATCTAAAAACTGTGACACCAGAGTCAAGCACATGAAGGACGAAAATGGATTACTTAATCCAGGCTGGACTGTTTAATTTTATATCTTCAAAGCAGTGACAGGCATATGATAATAATGTCTTGGTAATGCTGCAAAACACTCTTTGGAGGCTGTGTGTTAATTCATAATTCAGACTCAGGAAAGGAAGGATTGGATGGATGGGAGAGATAGAGATGAATCTAAAAATAGGAGAGAGAGAGAGAGAGAGAGAGGAGAGAGAGAAAGGAGAGAGAGAGAGGAGAGAGAGAGACACTGTCCAGCTGAGAGGTCTCCTGATGTTGTTGTATGAAGTGTTTCCCCTCCGTAGCACAATCATTCCATTTGCACAGCGCCATTCAATCCAATCAAATGCCTTTGCTCTTACAGAAAGCAGCTCATCACACACACCATCAAATCAATGCAAGTCAAACTGAAAGTAAATATAAGCTACCCCTTTATCAATGTGTTTCTTTTTTTATGAATCTAGTACACAGCTTGCAAGATGGGCTGGATGTTGTGAGACTAAATGGATATTAAATGTTTTTTTGGGGAAGCAGCTGAGTCCTGTTCAGTGTGTTCAATGTAGGACTAAAGGAAAACTCATTTCTCTTCATGGTTAATTCATGTAGGTGAACGTTATCTCCATTCAGCTGAGAATAATTAAGCTAACTATTACTTACAGCACGTGATATTGTGTCCATTTTTTATACAAATAAGATTAAATATAATGAAATATATTGTGAATTGTTGTTCTGTTACTGATATTGCTTTTAGTTGAATGGTCTTCCATTCAAGTCCCTTCCAGTCCCTTCTAGATTTTGCGATCATAGAAATGAATGAAAAATCAAGCAAACAGCAATATTCGGAGGAACTTGCAATTTTTCAAAATTATCGCAGATTTTCCGCAGATTTGGGCCAAGCCGTGTCATGTGACATCATCACAAAGTGCATTCAGTCAAAGCCCTCTTTGATTCACATGCGTTGATCATGAGTGCAGCTAAAAGGTCTAATTTTCCAACAATCCTCACTGTGAAAAACTATTTTGTGCAATTGGAATTTCACCAATTCAATTAATTTTACCACAGAAAACACAGAAAAAAACTCTGCAAATTGTGTCACAAGTTTTGAAAAAGGCTGTCAAGCATTTTTCAACAGGCACCAAAAAAACTCTGTGAAATCCTGTACATACTGATCTTTAGTCCTTTATATTTGAGATAATTTAGAAACTTTGAATCTAAAGTAAAACCAATACAGAATGGTATTACATTACCCGTGGTTCTAAACAGTTTAAAAATACTAATATTTATGAATAATTTTGTCATGATGTATTGGGTTTCTTTTTTTCTTTATTGACTTAAGGCTACAGAATGTTCACATTACCAGGATCAAGTAACACAGATCTGATTTTCTGACTCAATGTGACACAGATCTGATTTTTTTCAGAACATCTGAAAATCTGAGCCACCTTCATATGTGGTCCTAGATTCGATACATGTCTAATATGTGGCCATGTGACATAAATAAATACACTATACAATATATGGTACATTTTTAGATTGTAATTTATGTGGCTTTTCCCCAGTATGTATGTGCATATCACCATTATCATCATCACCCAGAGTCAGCAGTGCAGCAAAACAACAATGTGCAACAGCAACAGCAGCAACTAGCAACTACAGTGGTGTGAAAAAGTGTTTGCCCCCTTCCTCATTTCCTGTTCCTTTGCATGTTTGTCACACTTAAGTGTTTCGGAACATCAAACCAATTTAAACAATAGTCAAGGACAACACAAGTAAACACAAAATGCAATTTGTAAATGAAGGTGTTTATTATTAAAGGTGAAAAAAAATCCAAACCATCATGGCCCTGTGTGAAAAAGTGATTGCCCCCCTTGTTAAAACATACTATAACTGTGGTTGTCCACACCTGAGTTCAATTTCTCTAGCCACACCCAGGCCTGATTATTGCCACACCTGTTCACAATCAAGGCATCACTTAAATAGGAGCTGCTTGACACAGTAAGGTCCACCAGAAGATCCTTAAAAGCTACACATCATGCCGAGACCCAAAGAAATTCAGGAACAATTGAGAAAGAAAGTAATTGAGATCTATCAGTCTGGAAAGGGTTATAAAGCCATTTCCAAAGCTTTGGGAATCCAGCGAACCACAGTGAGAGCCATTATCCACAAATGACGTAGACATGGAACAGTGGTGAACCTTTCCAGAAGTGGCCGCCCGCCCAAAATTACCCCAAGAGCGCAGCGACGACTCATCCAAGAGGTACACAAAGACCCCACAACAACGTCCAAAGAACTGCAGGCCTCACTTGCCTCAGTTAAGGTCAGCGGTCATGCCTCCACCATCAGGAAAAGACTGGGCAAAATGTGCCTGCATGGCAGAGTTCCAAGGAGAAAACCACTGCTGAGCAAAAAGTACATCAAAGCTCGTCTCAATTTCTCCACAACACATCTTGATGATCCCCAAGACTTTTGGAACAACATTCTGTCGAACCGGTGAGACAAAAGTGGAACTCTTTGGAAGGTGTGTGTCCAAGTATATCTGGCGTAGAAGGAACACTGCATTTCATAAAAGGAACATTATACCAACAGTAAAATATGGTGGTGGTAGTGTGATGGTCTGGGGCTGTTTTGCTGCTTCAGGACCTGGAAGACTTGCCGTGATAAAAGGAACTATGAATTCTGCTGTCTACCAAGAGATCCTGAAGGAGAATGTCCGACCATCTGTTCGGTGTACTCAAGCTGAAACGAACTTGGGTTCTGCAGCAGGACAATGATCCTAAACACACCAGCAAGTCCACCACCGAATGGCTGAAGAAAACCAAAATGAAGACTTTGGAGTGGCCTAGCCAAAGTCCTGACCTGAATCCTATTGAGATGTTGTGGTATGACCTTAAAAAAGGCCGTTCATGCTCGAAAACCCTCTAATGTAACTGAATTAGGACAATTCTGCAAAGATGAGTGGGCCAAAATTCCTCCAGGACGCTGTAAAGCCTCATTGCACGTTATCGCAAACGCTTGGTTACAGTTGTTGCTGCTAAGGGTGACCCAACCAGTTATTAGGTTTAGGGGGCAATCACTTTTTCACACAGGGCCATGATGGTTTGGATTTTTTTTCACCTTTAATAATAAACACCTTCATTTACAAATTGCATTTTGTGTTTACTTGTGTTGTCCTTGACTATTGTTTAAATTGGTTTGATGTTCCGAAACACTTAAGTGTGACAAACATGCAAAGGAACAGGAAATGAGGAAGGGGGCAAACACTTTTTCACACCACTGTATATACAGTGGAAAGAAGGGAAAATTGGTACTCGATATTTGTGAATCAATTCAAGCTAAACTTGAAGGAACTTAACAAAACCGAGTAGTGTAGTGAAACAACTGCACAAGAAATCATTGTGTGCATGTGGGATAATTTCAGGGAATTGGTGCGTTCTCACTAAAGACAAATATGGGTTATCAGTGTTATGAATGTGACCCATCAAGACAGACAGATCCAACCTGAGCAAAAAAACAGAATTGTGCAAAGAAGCTTGTAATGTGACATAACTCAAATCATTTCACCAAACTACCATGCAGAATCAGATGGATGTAGCTTAGAGTAGGTTATTTCCGATGTATTATTACGGTGAAAACATGGATACATTAAGGACCTTTTTGCTACTATCCATGAATTGCTGTTTTGCATGTTTTCCTTCAGTGGTTCTTTTTTCCCTCTCTAAAAATAGAGAATGGCCTTGTGCCTGCTTTCCTATTCACGACTTCATTCACATTCTTCTCCCGTCTTTCATTCTTATTGATTTCTGTCTTTCTCTGCTTTCTGTCTGTGCAGGCTGTGTGAAATTAAACAGCTCACCAGCTCCGGACTCAGGGCCATAAAGCACTGCAGGTGACTGACGATAAGAAGGTATTGATGAAAAACAATGGCCTGGCAGTCCAGGACTCTGAGAAATGAGAGAGAGATTAAGGTGAGAGCTATGGAAGGGTAGGAGGGGGAAGGGTAGGAGGGGTAGGGGGGGACCAGGTAGGAGGGGGTAGGGGGGGACCGGGTAGGAGGGGTGGGAGGGAACGGGTAGGAGGGGTGGGGGGGCTAGGAGGGGGTGGGGGCGGGAGGAGGTGGTGGGGGGAACGGGTAGGAGGGGGTGGGGGGACGGGTAGGAGGGTGTAGGGGGGACGGGGACGGGGGACTGATGTGGTTGGCTGATAGGGGTTTGAAGGGGGATTTATGGTTTACATATGGGGGGTTATTGCGATGGGGAGAGAGAGTGAGAAAATTATCCAGTATACCCCCCTGTGACAGGACAAATATAATGTGTCTTGTGTTACTGCATTTTCTCTCTTGCATAGCTGCACAATGAATCATAGTTCATCAAGTTATCATTGTTTTTGTATTTTTCATTAACCATTTTCTATACATCATAATTTTCAATAATGATTTCCTGTTTTAACAATCAAAGTTATATCAAAATAGCTAACACTAAAATCTATAATTGGTTTTAGCAAAAGATAGTGAATGGTTAACACTTTTTTTCGATAGTCCACTGTAGACTCTCTATAAACAGTTAATAATCCATTACAACCAAATCAAACCATTCATCAACCAGCCTATTAACTAATGGGCTGCTGTGGCTCAGGTGGTAGAGCGGGTTGTCCACTAATCGTAGGGTTAGCGGTTCGATTCCTGGCCCGCATGACTCCACATGCCGAAGTGTCCTTGGGACACTGAACCCCAAGTTGCTCCCGATGGCAAGTTAGCTCCTACCATGTGAGTGTATGTGTGAATGGGTGAATGAGACACAGTGTAAAGTGCTCTGAAAAAAAGTGCTATATAAGTGCGGACCATTTACCATTAATGCCAAACAATAAGTAAAGAGTTTATGGTGGTATATGGTTTCATTAAAAAATTGTACAAATTCTAAATATATAAGGTTACAACAGACAAATATTTCAACTGCACTCAAAAGGTTTATGCATATGTGTATTAATCTTTACATGTAAAATGAATGTGATTAAGGGGAGTCTCATTTTGATTGTGACTGTGATGGCTAGACTACTGGGTCAGAGCATCTCCATAACGGCAGGTCTTTGGGGGTGTTCCCTTAATGCAAAGGATATTACCTACCAAAAGTGGTCCAAGGAAGGACAAGTGGTGAACTGGTGACAAGGGTGCAGAAGGCTCACTGATGCATGTGGGGAGAAAAAGCTGGCCCGTCTGATTCGATCTCACTCAAGAGCTATAGTACAAATTGCTGAAAACATTAATGTTGGCCATGATAGAAAGGAGTCAGAACACAGTGCATCACTGCTTTCTGTGTATGGGGCTGCGTAACCGCACACCGGGCAGAGTGCCCATGCTGACCCCTGTCCACCACTGAAAGCACCTACAATGGGCATGGAAAAGGCTGACCTGAATCACGTTTTCTTTAACATCATGTGGATAGCCAGCTATATGTGCATTGCTTACCTGGGAAAGAAATGTCACCAGGATACACTATGGGAAGAATACAAGCTGGTAGTGGCAGTGTGATGCTCTGGGCAATGTTCTGCTGGGAAACCTTGGGTCCTGGCATTCATGTGTATGTTACTTTGACACGTACCACCTACCTAAACATTGCTGCAGACCAAGTACACCCCTTCATGACAATTTTATTCCCTTATGGTAGAGGTCTCTTTCAGCAGAATAATGCGTCCTGCCAAACACTGCAAAAATTGTTCATAAATGGGTTGAGGAACATGATGAAGAGTTGAAAGTGTTGACTTGTCCTCCAAATTCCCCAGATTTCAATCCGAAATCTGTCGGATGTGCTGGACAATCATGTCCGATCCATGGAGGCCCCTCTTCACAACTTACAGGACTTAAAGGATCTGCTGCTAACATCTTGGTGCCAGATACCACAGCACCTTCAGAGATCTTGTAGAGAGCATGCCTCGAGGAGTCAGAGCTGTTTTGGTGACACAATATTAGGCAGTGGTTTTAAAGTTATTTTTGATAAGTGTACCGTCTGATATAAAGAGAATGCCTGTTTCCTGTTTATTAAAAATGCTAAAGTGCAATGAAATTGACAAATTGTAATGATTGGGATTTAAATGTTGAGTGAAATAGTCACGTTTACCACGTTAACCATTGTCATACATTCCTGTACATTCCTAGTCACCCAACCACAATGCTTCTTTTTAAGCCATTCATGTTCTCAATTGCTTTGCCATTAAACATCTTTATTTGTATCCTCATTACCGAGGAAAGGCATTTCTTTGGTGGTCTGCCAAAATGTAATTACCCTGAAAACCAAGCTTTCTTATTAAATATGACAAAACTGGAAAAGGATAAAGAGAACTCGGCTCCTTTCTCACTTGATGATGAATTAGTCGATTTGAAAACATTTTCAAATCAAGCAAATTTGAAGCAGCAGTTTCAAACATTACTGCCTTAGGAGGGCTATCGTGCTATGTTGCTTCTGTGTGTGTTTGTGTGTGTGCACGTCTGTGTGTGTGTGTGTGTGTGCTCGGCGTGGAGCAGGGTATGCCATGTGTGGGAGCGGTAGTTTTCTGCGGCACACAGGCAGTATGCTAATCAATTCTGTCACTCCACAGGAAAGATTATCTCAATTCAATCTCTAATTCCAATTTTAGGAGAAAATGGTGACAGAGAGGGGGTGTGCATGTTTGAGACATTTCTTCTCTTGGCAATAAAACTTATCAGTGGCCACAGGGGTATGGATGTGTGATTTTCGCAGCAATGTATTTACCCTTTATCCACAGCCGTGTTTGCAAATGTGATACTGTGCAAGCAAATCTTCACTATATTCCCTAGATTTTGTTTAGCAAAACATAATTCCAGCTCCAGCACGCTTGTACACATGCCTAGCCTACTGTTCCTTAACCAAATATAGCTCTTCTGTCAGTTGAGTCTCATAGTTCTGCTCATCCAAACCAGCCTACATACAAAGCTATCTGCTTCAAACTCACGAGAGGCACGAGTGAGGGGATAAGTGAAGAAAAGTAATGTGAATGCAGAGAGGATGCAAGGATGAAATACAGGAGGAAAGGACAGTGGCTCACTAGTTAAACTCTTGTCTAATAACTATGTAACTAAGCAGCTATGTGCTTTACTTAACAAGGTACTGGATTTTTCCAGTGTCTATAGAGAAAAAAAATTATTCAGTGATTCAGTAAATGACAAAAACAAATCTGTAATTTTTACACAAACTAGTAAATTATTAGAATAACTGTACTCATTCAATTCATGTAAATATGTGGCTAAAAAAAAGGTATATTTTACTTACATTACTGGGTTAAAATTACTATTACTTTGCAAGTGCTCACAAGACTAGAAAAACCCCTAATTGATTATGTAATTGATTGAATACTAATATGGGGGCATGTTTGTTGAACCGGATTTGCATATATGTTTGCTTTTAACAGATATAACTTTAAACAGGTTGACTTTTCAGCATTATGGATGGGTTGTTTTCAATATTTCTTGTTTTATGTTGGCTTTAAGCTTAAGGTTTTGACATCCATAAACAGTGAGAGTAGAAATGTTAATAACATTATAAATCTTACCATTGATTAAGTCCTCATCAATTTAAATGTGTTTATTAGGTTATCTGTAAATGTAGCTAGCTTGTTGATTAGATAACTAGTGGAAGGTTTTAGACTGGCCAAGTCAATCACCAGACCTTAACCCAATTGAGTAGCATTTTACCTCCTGAAGAGGAAGCAGAGGAGAAAAGCCCATTAAAACAAACAACAACTGAAAGATGCTGCAGTAAAAACATCACAAAAGAAAAAAACAACAATTTGGTGATGTGGCAGGTTTGATGCAGTTAGGGTTAGGGTTAAGGCACATGGAACCAAATATTACTGTCATTTACTGTCATTTACTTTAAGTCTTATCTGGTGCTATACTTCTGTTTGCCTAAAAATTGGGTGGTCTGATACAAAATATTCTAAATTTTATGTCGTTCAGCACATCCATCCATCCGTTTTCTATACCACTTATCCTACAGGGTTGTGGGAAACCTGGAGTCTATCCCATGGAGCATGGGGCCTAAGGTGGGGCACACCCTGAACAGGGTTTGTTCAGAACATCTAGATGCAAATCCCACAAAATAAAGGCTTGTCTCATGTATATCTTTTGATCTCAAACCCAAATGTCTTTGGTCTATAGCAGAAACAAAAAATTAATTGGCCTTGCTGTTCCAATAGTTTTGGAGGGGACTGTATGCATATTAACTCTACATTAATTGATCATTAAGAAGAAGCAGTCACATATACATTACAATGAAATTATTTTTTCACTTATCACTGCTTGTTAGGAGGCTGGGGTCAGAGCACAGGGTCAGCCATGAAGTGGTGCCCCTGTGTTGGAGGGGGTTGGGGCCATGCTTTGCTAGGTTTTTGGTGGACAAGTTTGAATATGTCTGTCATGAGGCTTTTACTTTTAAATGTACTGTTCTGATTGCTGTTGATTGTTAAATTTTACATATATGTTTATGTTTGTAAATATATATTGCATAGCTAGCTAGTTTACTCATATAATACAGGTTCATCAACAATTATGCAGTTAGTGTTTAAGATCGATAGCCATATTTACTAAGAGAGGGACAGCCCAAAAAGTGGCCTATGAGTGATTTTTTTTCATGGAGGGTGAATTTCTTCATTCACTCTCAATGACAATCTTTCTCTCAAGGACAATTTTTTACTTTGCGTTGCCAAATTTCAGGGTTTAGGATAGCATTTGGGAGAGGGCCAGAGTCTACTTTCCTTTTCTGATATATAACACTATAACACACATAACCATGACAACCTGGGAGAAATACTGAATTGCCTTCTTCACCTTCCATGACCTTTCAGCATATCTGGGTTCCATATGTACCAGTTATTCTATTTATTCTGATATTTCTCACTTGTTCACAAACTCCCACAAAGGAAAAAAGATTGTTGGCTAACAAGTACAATTAAAATAAAATAATAATTTAAAAAAGTAAGACTTAATTCATTCAATGTTGGTGCTACAAGGAGTATGAATGAAGTTGAAATGAGTAGTTGAAATGAAACCAATGTCACTAACCAGTCCTTTCATAGATGGAACTACTTTTCAGACAGAATGTGAGATGTTAATGTGTGGGTCTGATCATACATGGATACTGCTTCAAAACATTTGAAAAAGAATTTGAAATATTTATTGACAGATTTCGACAGCCGTTGCCATTACAAGTGAGTTTTGAGTAAACTAGTTTAAGGAAGATGTATCAAATTTCTCATTGGCAGTAGCTTGAGATTAAGTTGAAAACACTTGCATATTCCTTTAAAGAGGAAATATGCTTGCTGTGAACATTTTCATGTTTCAGAATGCAGATTTATATGAGCTCTCTCAACCCAATCCCACACACTGTAAAAACCTTCAGCTTCTTGAATGTAGATCGAGTGTGTCAGAATGCAAGGGTCACCATCGATCCATCATTTCCAGGCAAGCACACAGTCTTACTCATGTAGAGTCTCTTCTGAACTCGTTCTAGTCATGACTTCAGCATCATCTTAAAATGCGGGCTTACATAAGCGCCCCCTTTTCCCCACTCCTTTGCCTTTCATCTCAATCTTTCCAGCCTGGTTTTGGTATAGAAGCATGCTGCAGGAGAACAATCACCGATCACAGTCACACATACACAGACATGACTGTATACAAATGCATATACGAACACGCTCACTCGCATACACGCTATAATACAACACCCTGTTGGTTTGGAGCTTGGAGCCTGGTGTATTTACTAAATGCCAAGGCTTAGCGATGCTCAAATTTATATCCATTTTCACTGACATCTATTAGCTATCTGTAATAATGCTCTCCTCTACACACATACACAGAAACAGAATTCCCCAGACTCCTACAGTCTTGTGTCAGCTCCCTTGAATTGCAGCTTCCAAGGAAATAAGTGAGATAAACATCAGTTAAAGCTGCTTCCTAGCATTCGAAACAAAATTCTCTTTAGGGGTTTTCCTTACCTACAGCAAATATATACTTATTGCCACTTTATTAGAAACACCTGTACCCATAATCCTGCAATTGTCCAAACAGACAATCATGTGGCATCAGTGCAATACAAAAAATTATGCAGATTCAGGTCCTCTGTTAATATTCACATAGAAAAAATGTGATTTAAGTGACTCATTGGAATGGTTGTTGGTGGCAGACAGTCTGGTGTGAATATTTCAGAAACTGTTGATCTTCTGAGATCGCTCAATTCTGAATTGAGAGGCAAGCAGAGACTGCTCTTTGTCCCGACTGGTTGTATGTTACTGGTCCACGTTTTTCTCCTGCAGTTTAAATAATCTGGGATGCCACAGAGACCAAATTTTTTCACTGAGAAGATTACTATTGAAGCTGCCGGAATGTGAGGACTCGTTGCATCAAACATTATACAAAGAACACTGACCCCACCTTTAACTCTGCCTTTTTGCATCGTGTGTCCATTTCTAAGAGCCGTGGGTAGATACAGGTCAAAGCAAGCTGACCCATGCTGCACTGACAAACATGTACTGCTTAGGTTTTGCACATCATACACATATACTGCCAGAATCATTTCTGCGGTTACAGACTCCCAGGCTTTTCCACTCAATCCGCCCACCCACACACACACTTCAATTGAGCCCTTGTCACACACACTCTACAGTAGCTGTACACATGAACACACTGATTTAACAAACACATAAATTCAGTGCTACAGAAAACAGGAGACAGCACACACGGTGCCTTTTTCCTTTGCATAATTAATAATAGCATTTCCATCAGGGTACATATGTGGTTCACACACACACACACACACACACACATACACGCACACACTCACACTCCCACACACAGCCACGTTCTCATCTCAACTACTCCAGTCAACCAACGCTGTGAACACTGAGATCTAACTGTTCATACAAATGCCACTTTTCTCTCTCACATGTATGTCTCACTCTCTTCCCTACCTTTCCTCCTACCTCTATACCTGCCTCTCACCTCCTCTCTCCATTTACTCCCTTTTGTTTTTATCACAACAGTATTTAATTCTGCTCAATTCACCCACGCCACTGCACTTCATCCCATTGCACAACTCACTCACTCATGTAGAGCTATCCTTCCTTCTGTCCATCCATCTCGAATATATTCCCTCCCTTTATCCCTCTTTCAACCGTAACATAATTTCTGAGCCATATTCATCATTGATTACAACAAAACAAGGCAATGTTAACTCAAATAACCACTCTTTACAACCATGATGACCAGAAAGGCATCTCAGAACACACAGCATGTTGAACCTACAACAGCAGAAGACCACTTTGGCTTCCACTCCTGTCAGCCAAGAACAGGAATCTGAGGTTACAGTGGGCACAGACTCACCAAAACTGAATAGCTGATAACATGAAAAAGGCAAAATTTTCCCAATCCCCTTTCAGTAGCTTCAGATTCCTGTTCTTTGCTGTGCAGTCTTCTCCCAGTGTGATATTCTGGCACTGTAACCTGTCCACCTTAAATGTTTGATGTGTTCTGAAATGCTTTTCTGCTCACCACGTGTGCAAAGAGTGGTGATTTGAGATACCATATACTTCCTGTCAGCTCTAACCAGTCTGGCCATTCTTCTCTGATCTGTCTCATCAACAAGAAGTTTCTTCCCATAAAACTGCAGCTTCATGAATGGTCACAAGACCAGATAATGGTGCAGGTAGCTATACCTTTTGGAGGTCAATATCTTGTTCCTAAAGTGGCTGGAAAATTATAACAAAGAGCTATGATTTTAATAATGAGCAAACAATATATAACGTGTAAATTATGCCTATCACAAAGCCCTGCATTAAACATAGCTTTCTTCACATGGCTCTCTCCCCATAGTCAAGAA
Source organism: Ameiurus melas (assembly GCA_012411365.1). Classification (NCBI taxonomy): domain Eukaryota; kingdom Metazoa; phylum Chordata; class Actinopteri; order Siluriformes; family Ictaluridae; genus Ameiurus; species Ameiurus melas. Next base: position 13,210,686 of record CM022769.1, read on the forward strand.
GTTCTTCTCCTTTTAAAAAAAAACATTTGACCCTTCACTCCATCTGTTTCAGTGTCAGGCAAGCTTAATGCATAGGTCAATCCTGAATCTCAACTGTGAAAAAGAAGACCCACTGTGTTTGTCTCTCTGGGATCCTCCTCCAGCCCTTATCCCTCTCTCCCTCAGATTAACTTTCTATCTCTCTTTGGAACGTAATCTTCCAGTAACCTGCTATATCTTCTTTATCCCGCCAATCAAAGACAGCTGAAATCCCCATCACTAAAAGGTCAAAAGTGGATTATGTGAGTACGGGTGGTAGTATATCTTAAAAGGTGGTGGGGTGGAATTTGATGAACCACCTGTGCTAATCAAATCCAATATCATGTCCTTATGAGACATTTCACCAAATATTTCATGGCATTTCCTAAATTTCAAACATGCCACAGTCACACACGCTTTATATGAAGACCAATGTACCTTTTTTTCTGGAACTTCTTGGGTTGAAGGTTACGTATTGATGTGGAATAGTTAGCATGTAAAACATATCACTATTTGTTTAAACATAAATTTATGGTTAAAATAATGTGTCAAATAGTTGTCAAAGTATTGCCATCTATTTCTCTCTTCTAAAATAATGTAAAGTTGTTCAACACTCTTTAGACTCTTTAGTTCAATTATAACTTAATAAAAAACATTTTCTTAATAAAAACATTGATATACAGTGGTGTGAAAAAGTGTTTGCCCCCTTCCTCATTTCCTGTTCCTTTGCATGTTTGTCACACTTAAGTGTTTCGGAACATCAAACCAATTTAAACAATAGTCAAGGACAACACAAGTAAACACAAAATGCAATTTGTAAATGAAGGTGTTTATTATTAAAGGTGAAAAAAAATCCAAACCATCATGGCCCTGTGTGAAAAAGTGATTGCCCCCTAAACCTAATAACTGGTTGGGCCACCCTTAGCAGCAACAACTGCAACCAAGCGTTTGCGATAACGTGCAATGAGGCTTTTACAGCGTCCTGGAGGAATTTTGGCGGACTCATCTTTGCAGAATTGTCCTAATTCAGTTACATTAGAGGGTTTTCGAGCATGAACGGCCTTTTTGAAGGTCATACCACAACATCTCAATAGGATTCAGGTCAGGACTTTGGCTAGGCCACTCAAAGGTCTTCATTTTGTTTTTCTTCAGCCATTCGGTGGTGGACTTGCTGGTGTGTTTAGGATCATTGTCCTGCTGCAGAACCCAAGTTCGTTTCAGCTTGAGTACACGAACAGATGGTCTCACATTCTCCTTCAGGATCTCTTGGTAGACAGCAGAATTCATAGTTCCTTTTATCACGGCAAGTCTTCCAGGTCCTGAAGCAGCAAAACAGCCCCAGACCATCACACTACCACCACCATATTTTACTGTTGGTATAATGTTCTTTTTATGAAATGCAGTGTTCCTTCTACGCCAGATATACTTGGACATACACCTTCCAAAGAGTTCCACTTTTGTCTCATCGGTCCACAGAATGTTGTCCCAAAAGTCTTGGGGATCATCAAGATGTGTTGTGGAGAAATTGAGACGAGCTTTGATGTTCTTTTTGCTCAGCAGTGGTTTTCTCCTTGGAACTCTGCCATGCAGGCCATTTTTGCCCAGTCTTTTCCTGATGGTGGAGGCATGAACGCTGACCTTAACTGAGGCAAGTGAGGCCTGCAGTTCTTTGGACGTTGTTGTGGGGTCTTTTGTGACCTCTTGGATGAGTCGTCGCTGCGCTCTTGGGGTAATTTTTGGACGGCCGCCACTCCTGGGAAGGTTCACCACTGTTCCATGTCTTCGCCATTTGTGGATAATGGCTCTCACTGTGGTTCACTGGATTCCCAAAGCTTTGGAAATGGCTTTATAACCCTTTCCAGACTGATAGATCTCAATTACTTTCTTTCTCAATTGTTCCTGAATTTCTTTGGGTCTCGGCATGATGTGTAGCTTTTAAGGATCTTCTGGTGGACCTTACTGTGTCAAGCAGCTCCTATTTAAGTGATGCCTTGATTGTGAACAGGTGTGGCAATAATCAGGCCTGGGTGTGGCTAGAGAAATTGAACTCAGGTGTGGACAACCACAGTTATAGTATGTTTTAACAAAGGGGGGCAATCACTTTTTCACACAGGGCCATGATGGTTTGGGTTTTTTTCACCTTTAATAATAAACACCTTCATTTACAAATTGCATTTTGTGTTTACTTGTGTTGTCCTTGACTATTGTTTAAATTGGTTTGATGTTCTGAAACACTTAAGTGTGACAAACATGCAAAGGAACAGGAAATGAGGAAGGGGGCAAACACTTTTTCACACCACTGTACACTGACTATATCTTGTAATTAGACTTATATTTTAAAGGTTTTTTTCCCCTATATATCACTTTTCGGTTTAAAAAAAAAGTATTATATTCCTGCCTCTAAATATGAGTGAGATTGACTCCAACATATTGCTTATGTCCAAAACTGGTACAATATCCTAAATCCACTGAAATGTGAGACAAATCCACATACCCAAATCCAACCACATAAATGATTTAAATACATCATTCTGCACAATATTATAATATTACAAATAGAATATTGTTGGCAAATCTATACTTGATCTAAGTTAAACCTTATGTAGCATCTGAAATGGAAGGCACCCAAAATAATATACCTGTCCAGATTATAAGAGGAGGTTTTTCTCTCTTTTCTCTATTCCAAACAATATGTCATTAATGTAATAACACTTTTCAAGTAAAGGTTCATTCATCCACCCAATCATTTTCCATACTGCTTATCGCACACGATGTCACGGGGAGTCTGGAGACTTTCTCAGGGAACTGGGTGCACAAGGTGGGGGACACCCTGGACGGGGTGTCAACCCATCACAGGGCACAGTCACAGACATTTACACACCCATTCACATCCTCTGGAAAATTTAGAGATGCCAATCAGCCTAAAACACATGTCTTTGGACTTGGGGAGGAAACCGGAGTACCAGTAGGAAACCCTTGACACACAGGGAGAACATGCAAACTCCACCCTGGAAGTGCAAGACAAACGTGCTAACCACTAAGCTTCAAAACAGAACCTAAAAAGGTAGGAGCAAAAGATAATTAAGATCAATATTTATGAAATTTCAGTTACATTAATAGCATAGCCTGCAAGTGCACACCAATTTAATAATCTTAAGCATATTATTGACCAGTATAAATGATTAACTACCTACACGAAAACTATTAGGATGCGTGTGTAAGGAATAAGAGAGGAATATATGTCTGGTGCGCTCTCAGAGTTTAAAGGGTTCACTGGTTCACTGCTACTGAGATTGACTGTAAATCTGTCAGAGGAAAAAAAAAATTATTTTACAAATAAAGTGAGTATAAAGTCAATCTGGCATTTTTGAAAAGCACCTCGTCAAATGCCAGCTCAATTGTGTAACTCCAGTGGTGATTTATAGGGTAATTTTCAGATAATATTACCACAATTGAGTCCACAATTCTTCCTCCTGATTATGGTTTTAAGATTAAGATTAAGCCCTGCCCATTCATCTCCATGTCCATATTTGTGTAGCTTAGTTAACAAGCCAAACTGACTTATAAAAACAAAACCAAAGTTTTAGAAACTTACATGGTCTCATCGTTGAGGAATTCCAATTTTCCAGCCACCTCCTCGTAGTCCTCTCCAGCCTTGGCGGTCCCCTCACTGGTGTGGAATGGCACTGCCACCTTTCCGCGTGCTCCAGACGTTCTGTGCACCTTCACCTGCATGATGCCCACGCTCTCACTCACGCGCATTGACGCACCCTCGAATGTGAAGATCCCTGCATGGTCATCATCATAGATGGTCACCGTGGCAGTATGAGCAGCACCCAGCGCAGCTTTTGGCTGGATGGGAAGAGAGCCTAAAAGGCTATTACCCGGGGCATTTGGATCGAGAATGGAGACCTCGGCTCGATGAACGACACGTGGGTTACTGAGGTGCACATAGAAATGCTCGTCTTCCTCGAAGATGTCATCATCAATTACGCCAACTGTCAGCTCCTTTATGGTCTCTCCTGATTTGAAGACCAGCGTCCCCTCAGCAAACTCATAATCAGAGCCAGCATTAGCTGTACCATCCTCAGTTCGATAGTCCACCTGGGGAAATGCACAGCACAGGATTTTGTAGTCACAGATCTCTGTATGCTCAGGTGATACAGTTCAACAAAAAACAACTTTTAAGCACTGAAATATCTGAAAACGGTGGAGCAGTGTTTGAGTTTTCATACAGCAGCAACAACATTGCTAGGATTGCGGGTCGTAGGCTAAAAATTTTGAAATAAACTGACACCCTCTGATCTTCAGACTCAGTTCAATACACATCCTTCCCAGCATTTAATTAATGCCTGACAAGATTTATGCATGAGACATATGCTCACCATTCATTTTATTTGGAACACCTGCACGTGCAATTATGCAGATAGTGGACAGTTGAAAAATTTTGCCTGGTCTTATTCCAGTCTTTAACAATTTGCATAAATTTGCACTTCCTAACAAAGTGGTTGATGAATGTATATTGTATATATCCAGTATTTCATTTTGCTGTAACCTTTGTAAAGAAAAACAGACACAGGTTTAAGTATATTACCAAAAAATAACCCTCATATTTAGAGTATATAAAAAAAGGACAAGAATCCACCGATGTGATCTTAGTTTCACGATATGCATTCTATTAATCAAAATACATAATATTTGGTGCTTAGTAAGTAAAATGCCTGAAAGATCATTCAGTTAGAGAATTACAAATGATGCTAATTGAGTATAATATAATTCATTAAAATTTAGTGATCCCTCTTGTGGCTTTTAGGGCCAATATTTTCTTTACAGTCATTAAGTGACTGTAATGTGCAGATTTTTATTAATGTTTTCCTAATATTTATGCTCACTTTTACTGTGCAGCCACTGTCTCCTCCATGTCTGCCCACGGCCAGTTTGAGGGAACCACAGTTCTCGAAGCACTGGTAGTGAGAGGGCTCAAACTCCAAGTAGATGGTGTTAGGATCCTCTTCTTGTGCGTTCGCCTCATGGCAGCTCACCACTTTCCTGGCCTGGTCTGCAGCATGCTTCTTCAGGATGTTCCCTGCGCCAATCATCATGCGTGTGGCCTGAATGCGGTAGAACGCCCTGCTCTTCTGTTGCTGAACCAACACTTGGTAGTTGGCCATTTCTATCAACTGCTCCATGTCCTTCTCAGGGTGTCTTTGCTTCAGCTCCTTCAGCGTACGAGCCATTTCCCTTCGCGCCTCTTCTTCTTCTCCACCTCCTCCCGCTCCTCCGCCTCCTCCCTCCTCCACGCCAGCAAGCATGCCATCCAGAACCTCCTTGTGGTGAGAGTTGGTGCCCTGCCCATCCATCTCCATGTCCATCTTTGTGAAAATACCATCACCCTCCGTTTCGATGATGATGCCACGATTCTTGTCGGCACGGTAGCGCTTGTGAACATACTTGTAGAAGAGCAAGCGGCGGTCTGCAATCCAGGCTTGGAGCACACAAATGGGAAAGAAGAGGAATGTTAACACAGCTTCCCAGACCTCCACTATGCCAGGGGAAAATACGGAGAGAATAAGGTAGAGCCAGATGTAGGCAAATATACTCCAAGCCGCTGTCACAAAAAACACTCTCAAGTGTTTTATCTTTCTCACTTCACCATCGGGCACCACGTAGACACAGATAGCGATGATGATAAACATGTTGAAGGCAGCACTGCCTACTATGGTGCTGGGACCAAGATGACCAGCTTCAAACTTGTGCCCACATACTTCAATCACCGACAGCAGTATCTCCGGTGCTGAAGAACCCAATGCCATTAAGGTCAGGTTAGAGACTGTCTCGTTCCAGATACGGACCGTGGCAGTGGTAGTCTCTCCATTGGGTTTCTTAATTGTGATTTCCTTCTCTTGTGATGTGATGACCTCGATAGAGGACATGAAGCGATCTGCAATGATGGACATTCCCAGGAACATGTAGATGAGTGCAACGAAATAGACAATGGCACGCGCCACCTTATCTCCCACTGATGGGTTCTGGGGGTTCCATACAGGGAGTACCACACCCTCAGAGCAGCTGTCCTCCCCAGAACAGTTCCCTGGGCTATTGTGGGATACATCAGAGGTGGCCTGGGAAAGCTGGGTAACACTCAGGATGATGATGAAGAGAGCAAACAGGGTATTCAAGGTATGCGGAGCACAGAGGTGATGCATGGTGTTGCTGTACTGATAATGGAATCCAGCGAAAGTTCAGCTCCTAAAATCTGGTAATCAGCCCCACTATGTCCACCTATGAAATGTACAAGAACAGAAAACAGAAAATGGAACATTTTAAACTTGATGACACATTGTACCATAGACAACATGAATATATGTTACCATCTTACAATTCTTAGCCTTGCTTAAGGTGCAAATCAAATTTGTTCCTTTCTCTGTGAGGGCGATTAATACCTTTATACTTTTGGTTATTGACAAATGTATGTATCGTACTCCATAGATTTGTGGAGAGAAAAATTGCAAAAAAAAAAATACTTCTTAGCAAGTGGAAATACACCTTGGCAATAAATATGTGGAACCTGACACTGACAAATATATGTGATTCTTCCTCAAACTGTTGCCACAATGTTTGAAGCACAAAATTGTCTAGCTTGTCTTTCCATGCGGTAGCATTAATATCTCCTAGAACTGGAACTAAAGGGCCCAAACCTGTTCCAGCAAAAATGTCCCTGTGCACAACGTGAAGTTCCTAAAAATCCATAGTTTGAAAAAGGCTGAATTAGAAGAATTGTGACTTGCATACCTCAACCCCCATTGAACACTTTTGAGATGGACTAAAATGACGGTTGTGCACCAGGTCTCCTCACCTGACATCGGTGCCCAACCTCTTGCACTATTGTGGGAGAATGCAAATCCCCATGTCCCAAAATCTAGTGGAAAGCCTTTCCAGAAGAGTGGAGGTTATTATAGCAGCAAATGGGGGACAAAGTTACTGTTAATGCCCATGATTTTAGAATGGGATGTTCAATATGCAGGTGTCCACACACTTTTGGTGGCATAGTGTATTTTGAATATAGTGAAATTTATCTAGTATTTCCTATGATAATACAAAAGGATGAATGATAAACCAAATATTTATCCATATATTTCATATAACCAAATTAATTCGGAATACCTTTTCTTAACATTTTTTACTAATATCAAGCTTGAAATTGTCTTGTTTAATTGGCAGATCATTTAACTCATTTTAAGAATTTATTTTTTAGAAAGATAAAAATTATCTACCAATAGAATAAGAAAATTTAAATAAAAATAAGGTTTAAATATTCCAAGTTAAAATAGGTTTGAAGTTGAAGTATTGTCAGTTTCTGGATCAACTGACATGTTTGCATCCTTCTTGTTCTCCATTTTGTTAAAGATTAATTTAGCTGTTTTTATTAAAAAAAATTTAGCAATAAAAACAGCTTTGTTAAAACCATTAGATTTGGGGCTAAACTGGGAGTGGAGGAGGGGATTTAGTGCTCACCATGTGCCTGGCTGCACACATGTTCCTTGATCTACAAATTCATAATTTACATTCAAGATTTCACAAGCCAAGTTTATATTTTTAGAATGTCCCATTGAAAAATACATAGAAAGGCTTGTATTTTTTGATGCTTCGAGTTTAAGTTCTTTGTACACCGCATGTAATCATAAATACGTGTTTATTTTATTTTCAGTTGTTTGCACATTAAAATATACCAAATACAAATTTGAGTTTAATTTTTACCCCACAATATTATGGGTCTTAAATGAATTGCTTAATGGTCCAGACACAATACAGACTCTAATACGATCATTTTTGTATAGCACTTTCATGAGTTGGATATGTCCAAATATGTAAATAAATCATATATTTATGAAAAAAAATACTTCAGTAAACATTGAAGAACTGTAATCATCTCAGACTAAACATAGACAAATTACACATCTTTAAAATGCTCTGATAAATGCTTATACATTTTTATTAGCTGTTTATAGAAAACAAATTACTAACCATCTCTGCATACTGCATACCATATATGCAGGCTTTTATTAATTGTCACAATGTAGAGGAAATATTAATATTGCATAAATAGCTCATAAATTTTAGATTACAGCCTTGGGTTATTGCTTCTGTCGCAAATGCTCATGACTTAACAGAGGAACATTTTTTTTCTGCTCTTGGTGGTGTACAGCTATTGATCTCCCAAAGAGTGTTTTTATATTGCACCTTTAAAAACAAGAACTGGTCCAATAGATTACAATGACTGCAACAAAAATATTGATGATTTTTTTTTCATTTCGTCAAAAGAGAACATATTATGTATAATTTCTATAAAATATATTTTTAACTTTCTAATCAAAATGTGATTTCATTGCTTATATGGAATGTAATTAAACAAGTTTCTAATGACTTATTTCAATTATGTAGAGTGAAAGTGATCAGTGTAAATAGCATTGCTATAATCCAATTACATTATGAAATCTTGTAAGCATGTTGGTGCTGACATGAATTACTAGTCTGTAGTATTAAAGACAACTTAATTACAGGGACCCAGGGTCAAGCCTCAGCTTGGGTGGGTGTGCAGGCTTCAATATTATTGAAATTTGAAATGACATGATCAAATCATGTTGGATTTTTTTTTTAAGCTGCGTTAATGTAACTCAATTTAATCACATTGAACCAAAGTACGCATTTGAATTATGTAAATGCAATTAGTTTTTGAACACACAAAATAAAACTTTTTATTAAAATTCATAAGCACTTATAATATTTACAAAAAATGTATTGTAAGTACATTACAAATATTATATTCTTGCTATAAAAACACTGTTCTGATACATTTTTGACAAATCTCCCAGGATCCATTGGTCAGCTGAAACACTGACCCGTACTGAAACGGAGCACTGCACACAAGAAGTAGCTTAGAAAAATATTACCAAAGTAATGCTTACATAAGAGCCTGAATCATGTATGGGTAACCGATGCAGTTGTCTCTTTGACTCAAACATGCACAACACACCTCCATCCTAAACGACATGCCCTTAGCACTTCCTTGATTTCTGAGTGTCTCCCTTACCTATCCAGCAGTGTAATGAGTCAGGGTTGTTGCTCAGTGATCCAGAAATGTTCTCTTTATCTGTCATTCCTTAGTCAATTCTAACCACTGTAACCACACACAGTGGGCCTTATTAAATCTCTTTACAAGATGCAAAAAAAAAGGAATTTATGCCTATTTGAGGGGTGCCTATGTTCAGCATTGAAATTATTTGTGATGCCACACTCTGGAGTGGTTAATGGCTCATATGATAATGGCTCATTTTCCTAAATATTTATTTGTTTTTACTATCAGTAAAGCTTTAGTTGTGCTGTCTGTTTTATTGTTTTACCAATGTTATTTTGGAGAGGTATGAATTGTTTGCCCAGCAGGGGGCTCACACCCCTCTCCTTTCCCATTGCCCTGCTCACCAGCAGCTAACCCCCAAAGTCACAATACTCTACATACAAAAACCCAACATTGTCCTCATTGATTTTATAACAGACTTGCAGCCATAATTCATTTGAAAATACTGACTGAAATCACCAGTGTACTGCAGAAAAGGCTTCATCAAACTTGTATATGGTCAAATCCTATGCAAAGTACCCTGTCAGTTCCTTTACTGTATTTATCGATTTCATATTGGTGTATTGAATTGGCACATCTGGACGAGCAAACTCACTTCTAGTCAGAGTTAGGCTTGCGTGATATAACAATGTAATCGTCCCTACACAATTTTACTCTGTCAGGATATCCAGTGACATTTGCTCAGATTATATGATTTCACCAGACATTTACACATTTTGTATAAGAGCTCGTCACTCAAATATCACTCAAATATATGCTGAAAGAGCAGTCTTTTTCTCCCCAGTAAAGCAGGTGATGAGCCAGTCAACATACCAATCTGGAATGTTTTGCACAGGTGTTTTACACTCTTTTATTTGATATTAACTTAACACTGGATAATGTTTTGAGTTCATTAATGTGAAATAAAAGAAGTCTACGTATGTTTAACTTAGCTAAAATCCAAAAGTGTATATAGTATTGGTTAATTGTATTTCTTAGGGATTCTGTCAAAAAATTTCAACAAAAAAGGAGAAAAATGGCAGAGAATTTTTTACGTAAATAGCATAAATAGACCTAAAATGAAGTGTCAGGTCCAACACTTTAGCGATAATGTTACTTATGTTAATAATTCAAAAGCGATTTTGAACTGAAATTCATTTTGAAGTGAAATTTATTTTTTGCTCTTCTGCGCTGGACACCATTCAGACCCATTCAAAAACTTTGTACAGTAGATCAACAGTGAAAATGACCACCATGTGGACATTATACAACCAATTTAAAAAAGGCTTATACAGATTTTTTTTAAACATATCACTGGAAAATCACTTAAAAAGCACGCATCTCCACCACCTTGTTCTGAGTTTTTGTAAATGCCACTGTCAGCAAGAATTATATTACACCTTTCCCATGCACTCTTTCAATATTAATGTTGGAAATTCTCATTCTCTTGTCATTTCTTATTTTCTTATCGGATGTGGATTTTTAAATAGTTTTCCATAATTAAAAAAAAAGGTAACTCACAAGCAGGTAAAAATCAATATAAAGCAAACAACGTAATGTTTACATTTATAAGCTTGATTAGCAAATAATTATCAAAATTAATATCATTATTATAGCAAACATAGTAAGTAGAGTGGTTTAAATAATAACAATCAACAAGTAATGTTAATAATTAAGTTTTTAATTAAGCCATATTTATAGCCACATTAATGTAGAGGCACCATGAAGCTTTGACCAGAGTCATACTGGGCTATTTATTTATAGATATTTATTTATTTATTTTCATCTCAATTGGTGAGCAGTGGTTGATCAATGACCAACGCTTTGGATCACTGAGCAGAACACCAAGGGTTCAAGCTCCAGTACCACCAGGCTGCCATGGTTGAGCCCTTGAGCAAGTCCTACACCATATCTGCTCCAGGGGTGCTGTATCATGGCTGAACCTGTGCTCTGAACCCAGCTAACAAGCTGGGATATGTAAAAAAAATTAAATAAAATAAAATAAAATAATTAAAAAAAGAAAGAAAAAAAATTCACTGTGCTGTAATGTATATATAACAAATAAAGACTTCTTCAAGTCTAAAACATTTTTCATTCTGGTTCAATTCATTTCTTCAGTAGTTTGTTTCTATGAATATGAGGATATTTTTCATTTGTTCATGATGGAAACTCGGCTGTCCTTATATATATATATATATATATATATATATATATATATATATATATATATATATATATATATGATTTAGGGAGATAAATATCTCCCTGCAGTCTAATCTCAGTGATTCGAGTACTAAATTGAAACCTTCCTATAAATAATTCACAACACTACCTGCAGGTACGGCTGGAAAACGGTCCAGTCTGGCTTTGAGAAACTTTAGACAGAAAGAGAGCACACTTCCATAATTGTGATACATGATACCATTAGTTTCAGTAAAATACAAAGTATTGCAAAATACAAATTGGGCCATTTTTCCTCAATTAAAACTGTGCTAACTTTATTTAAAGTTTTTTCAGACATCCGGAAATAAAACAACAACCTTTTTTCAGCGTTTCTCTTAACATTCTCAAAGCTCCTTTTCTGAATTACTGTTTGTTTTTGTCCTCCTTCATTGCCTCCTCCTTTCTGTCGCCAGAATGATGCTTGCAGTCAGCGCAAGCCGTTCTCCCCCACTACTGCTGCACATGATGCTAACACTATTTATAGCAATGGAAGGGTTGCTCCCAGCATCTCTGGCACCAGTGCTGTGTAAGTGTGCCTGTCAACGACCTAGGTGTGTCTTACTTACAGTAACATCCAACTGTGAGTTTATTAATCGCTCGGAAATCCTGTTCTGGCATCCTAAGTGGAGATCCTCATCACAGACTAATCAGCAATGAGTCAGGTTAAACTGACCATAGATACAGAACTTAACTATGGCAATACAATTGGAAGACTACGCTTCTTATCTTCATTGACTCCTGGATGGTGTGTACTGCTCCTCATGGTGCCATTGAAGCCTTATGAAAGTATCTATCAGGCAGACTATTGCTTTCATGATTGCTTTAATTGGCGGAGCTGGAGCAGACTGGTCACAGCAGTGGAGGCAGCTGCAGATCTAAAAACAATGTCCCTTAGGCTTCGTTCACACAGATGAGCAAATCTGATTTATTTCCTAAATCTGATTGTTTTTAGACTGAGTGTCCTCATTACATTGGTTGTTATAGTAACAAAGCAGACAGGCATACCCTGAGGAGTGCCAAAGAGGGAAAAGTTATCTAGTTAGTTTGCTACAAGCAGTGAGATTCATCAGTTTCATCTTTTGGCTAAATTATACAACAATGTCATGAACCTGAACTACAGCATTCTGATTTAGGGATTTATTTATTTAATTATTTGGTCATTACCATTGCATCACATAGTACTAAACCCAACCCTAATCCATACAGGTCAAGTGCGTTAGTAAATCTTCACTTCAAACATCAGTACATCAGAATGGGGGAAATGTGATTTCAGTGACTTGAGTTCCTGTCAGAGCTGACAGGAAGGCTACTTAAATAGTACCACAAATAATCACTCTTTACAATCATGGTGAGCAGAAGAGCACCTCATAAATCACAAAACACCAAACCTTGAGGTAAAAGACCAAGTAGAAGATAAGAATAATTCCATATTTTTATTTAGGATCACCAGGATGCTCATATCTATGCAACGACATTGAACATCGGCATTTTGCGCTCTACTTTCTTCTTTGTCCATCCTGTCAAGCCTTCTGCAAGCTTTCCTTCTACTAACACAATACTGCAAAGCCGGTATAAATCAGTGTTTCATCTACTGTAAGTGTTCTGCATATGTGGCTACATTAGGGCATGTGTGATACTGTAAGTTTATGATAAAGTGCTGTGAAAAAGTATTTGCCACCATCCTGATTTCACCTGTTTTTGTGTATATCTAATACTAAACTGTGTCAGAAATGAAAACAAAATCTAAGATAAAGCAAATGCAACCAGAGTAAACACAAAGTATTTTTTTTTAAATGATAACGTTATTTATTGAAGCAAATAATTTATCCTATACCAACTGGGCCTGTGTGAAAATCTATTTGCCTCTATAGTTAATAATTCCTCAAATCTATGAAGCTGCACTCATAATGCCGTTCATAATAATGCCATAATGCACTCATAATGCCGTTCAGCTGGACTAGATGCAACCAGGCCTGATTACTGCAAACCCTGTTCAATCAAATCAACTCTTAAATAGAACTTTTTCAACAGCGTGAAGTTGGTTAAAAGGTCTTACGCAGTAACACACTATGACAAAATTTAAGCAAATTCTAGAAATGATGAGGAAGAAGGTGATAGAAATACATTGGTCTGGGAAGGGTTACACAGCTATTTCAAAGGCTCTGGTACTCCATAGAACCACAGTGAGAGCCATTATCTCCATTACAGTAGTGAACCTTCCCAGATGTGGCCGACCTTCCAAAAATTCTCCAAGAGAACGGCAACGACTCATCCAGCAAGTCACAAAACAGCCGAGGATAACATCAAATTACCTACAGGCCTCTCTTGCATCAACAAAGGTTCATGACTTCACGCTCAGAAAGACACTGGGCAAAATGTGGCATCCATGGAAGAGTGATTGCCAGAGCAAACCTTGATGATCCTAAAAATTTGGGGGAAAATCTTCTGTGGATTGATGAGTCAAAATTGGACCTGTTTGGAAGACTTTATATCTGGCATTATATCAGATATTATATCTGGTGTAAACAAAACACAGAATTCTACAAAAAGAACTTTTTACCTACAGTCAAGCATGGTGGTGAAAATGTGATGGTGTGGGGATGCTTTGCTGCTTCAAGGCATGGGCAACTTGCAATAATTGAGGGAAACATGAATTCTGCTCTCTACCAGAAAATCCTAAAGAAGAATGTCCCGGCTTCAGTCCATAAGTTGAAACTCAAGCGCAGCTGGATTATGCAGCAAGACAATGATCCAAAGCGTAGGAGTAAGTCCTAGTCCTAGCAGTAAGTAAAAGACTGATCTCCTTGGTGTGTGAATGTGTGTGTGAGTGGGTGAATGAGAAACAGTGTAAAGCGCTTTGTATAACCAATAAGTAAAGCACTATAAAGCACTATATAAGTGCAGACAATCAGATGTCTAGTACATTTTTTCAGTTTGTACATTATTTCCAAGGTTTAATGAATCATGGTTGATTTATAGAAGCTACCAAGTTCCTGCTTTAGACATGGAGGATAAACATCCTTTAGCTGAAGCCATCTTCACTTCATCTAAATAGGAAATTCTGTTTGCTTGGGTTGGAGATGCAGTTCAATTCTTTTGAATCAAATTTTCCGATGCGATCTGTTTTCAGCCTGAGGGATTAGGGATTAGCAGCCTTATACAGGATCATACTGAAAGATCTATGATCTGCCAGAGATTTAGTCAATGTAATGCACATAATCTGTTATCAGTTATACGATTTAGAATTGGTGTGAGAAAAGTATGATTAAACTAATGCACTGTATCATTTCTATACTATACAAACACACAACATTGTGAAGCACTACCTCAGCACTGTTAATTGACACTCAGCACAAATTCATCTCATTAACTGTCAATACATTGGTGTCAATGCTGTCCCAACATTGTGTGCATTCTCACGTGTGTGTGTGTGTGTGTGTGTGTGTGTGTGTGTGTGTGTGTGTGTGCGTGCGTGCGTGCTCATGTATTAACGCGCATGCAACCAAGAGTAACACCAGCATTCAAATACCCTGGTTATAATCCTATGTGGGCAATCAGCAGAGTATCCCCTCAATTAGTGAGTCTGGCTGCTAACCATTGCAATCCAACCCCATAACCCCCACCTAACACACAGACACACAGACACTTACACACACACACTTACACACACACACTTACACACACACTTACACACACACTTACACAATGTAATGTGCTTATTCTGCATTCTACTTAATGCCAGACATTAATAAAATAACATTGTTTTTGAGTTATAAATAAAATACCTTCAATTTTAATTCATATTTTAGGATTAACTCACTTGTCCATTAAAGTCAATGCACTTGTCTGACTTAGACACTCATTTGCAATATAAACCCTCAGCCTAACACCAACCAGAGAAAAATGTATTTTCTTTGGCTGTTATTTTGAGGGCAGATAACAAACAATTTACTTTAAATGCCACATTTTCTGGCTAACACGTCACTCCAGAATATATGGTACAGAATATGTGACTCCCACCATCAGTGAAATGACAGGACAAAGCAGGTGGTTGTCATTCATTTTCAACATGACAATATCTTACGCAATTTAAAGTAGGAGGTATCCAAAAGAGTCTTTTACTCTCCAATACTTAAGTATGTACTTGAGAGGAGGGAATCAAGTACATACTCAGATATTTGAGAGTAAAATAAAAATAATTTTAACTGATCAAAAATCAACAATTCTGACATGATTAAAAAATATATCATAAAAAATTTCTTAAATATTCCACTAACTTAGACAAACCTAAAATTTTGCTTGCTGCTTATCTAATGTATAATAACCCTGCTTAAATTAATGATGTGGCATTAGCAACAAAAAGAAATCTAGCTAGCAAATTGAAAAAACAAACCAACTTTAAACTAATTTACCTCAACATGCATCTTTAAAATTAAATCTAAGTTTTAATTTTGCTTTTAAATAAACCAAACTGGATACAAAGGAATCATGTCATTGTGTATAAAATGTTTGGAATTCAAGTACTGTTTCAATGACCAATTAACACATTTGTGCAAAGCTTCATTTGATGTTGAAGTGAATTTCACTGGATAACTACATTTAAATAAGTGATTGGCAAAGCAACAGGTCAAGAATAATATCTCATGGTATTTGAGATTTTTATCAGGTACTTTGAAGAACAAAATTAAATGCTAAGGTGTACAATGCGTGTTTTGTCTTTACTTTACTTGAATTTGAGTACAAGTATTCAATTTCAGTAATACTTCAGTAAAATACAAATCCTCCAAAATATTTAAGTACAGTAATGAATACCAATTTCTCAAGTGTTTTCCACCTTGGCATAATTAGTCTAATAATGATGTAAAGTGGACATGGTGAGTAGCAAGAAAAACTTGACCAAACTTTAACTTTATGCAAATGACAAGCAAAATGTGCAGCTACAATCTTTGGTTTACTCACAACAGAATGATGACAGTGTGCTTTGGTTGTTTCTTGGCTTGTTACAAATAAGAGGTAGCTATCTCAAAACCTTTTGGTTTATTCCAACAAGATACACAATGCCTACTAATCCAGTCATGATAATGTACTTTATTTACTATTTATTGATAGTTATTGTCATTTGAAGAACATTTTATGCCAGTGATCTAATGATAATATAATAGCATAGGTTTTGTCTTATTTAGTCAGTGTTTCGTCATGTGTATGTAAACATAGTCAATGATGCACTGAATGGATGCAATTTAAACACAAGAAAGTTCCTGCAGAATTTTTATTTTAGCAGGAATAAAAAATATATATATATTTGTAATAAAAACCAGACAAGACATGTCAGATTTAGCTGCAATACATCTGATATTTAACTGTAATACGTCAGATGGCTGGTTTCACATACGTTCTGTACTGTGCTGTGTAGTTAGTATGGTCATATTGCATTACTCTAACACAACCAGTGAAACCATGGCAACCGACACTAATCTAAATATTCGACCGCTCATTGGCAACTCGGGTCGTGTACAGTGTTTTGCTGGTGCCAGTGTGAAAGCCTTCAGGAAGGACGGCTTAGTAGCTTCTCAATGTGCAGGCCCAAGGCAAAGGATCACCACCCTGTCATTGATTGTCTTCCTATTACAGCACACTGTGTCTTATTTTATTCCTTAGCTACAACATACCTGCAGCTGTACAGTGATTACCATCTCAATAGCAACACATCTCAATCAATTCACAGGTTCACTTGGTGAACAAACTGACTCCATCTATAATATAAGTGCTTCACTCAGCTCCTTTCCAACCTCCTTGTTTTCAACTAAATGCCTTTATTTCCTGACATACATTGAAAGGAAGCACTGTTAAGCACGTCATATATCAGCATTTAATGCTGAAGCCTAGTCATTTACTTTGCCCATTCATTGTAAGCTATGGCTATGCTAATTTCTGCTAAAGGCAGCTATTGTATTTTCAATAGGTATTTTAGTGCTAGGTTATTGGTGGTGTTTCCATAACTTCTGGTGTAACAAATAAGCAAACTACAATTACACTGACGCAATAATTATACCTCGTATACTGATGTGGTGTATAAGTCACAGCACCTTATAATGCTAAAATATGTTACATGCATTTAGAAGTGAAATGTATTTCTTTTCAGAAGTACAAAGACATGCATTGTAGGCATTTCCAAACTGTCCATAGTGTGTGAATGTGTGTGTGTGCAATTGTGCCCTGCGATGGGTTGGCACTCCATCCAGGGTGTACCCCGCCTTGTGCCCCGAGTTCAATGGTGTGAGTGTCTTGTGATCATGTGTAGGATAATCGGTACAGAAAGTTGGTAGATGGATAGATGGATGGATGGATGGATGGATGGATGGATGGACATTTGGGTTTGCTGTGACCTAGACCTTGTTTGGATCAAAATCTAATTCTACAAAATCTTCTAAAATCCTACAAACATTTAACCACTCTTAAATGAGATATTGTGCAGATGAGAATCTCAGACACATACCCAGAGGGATGGACAGGTAGACACATGGACAGACCAATCACAAATATTGTAGATAGTCAGAAGATGGGTCATGAGTTCCTGAATATTAATGTGTAAGTTGCATCTTTGTAAGATACACAGGAAGGAAGTTATTGAAGAAAAACTATGAAAGATATTTGACCTTGCTTTGACCTTGATCCTGTTTGGCTGAAATACAAAATCTAATCAGTTCATCTGCTGGTTGAAATAATAATTCTATATAAATTCTACACACACTCAACCACTTGTGCTAATAAAATCTCAGACAGATGGACAGACAACCTGCAAACATAACAATCGATGGACAACCTTAAAACAGAAAACGCAACATTAAAAGAAGAAGAAGAATTTGCCTTTTTTTTGTTTGTTGCTGTTTTCCAGAATTCAGCAACATGAGTGTACAACTGGTTTTGCCATACCACCACACATATACTTGCTTAGTTCTTTCCACATCTGTTTTGCACTGGATGTTGATCAGTTGGTGGAAAGCTGCAGTATTTGTATTAATGTCAGCTTCATTAACAGCAAAATGTCTGGACTATATTCTGACTAAGTTGTGCTGCATAAACGCCTGCTAAATGAATAAATACAGCACATGCAGACCTGCTAAATGCCCTACTGATTTCACACCTCTCTTCTACAGTAACAGTGTGTATTTAAAATAAATAACTTAGTCTTAAAAGTGCAAGTTTTTCTAAATCTACAGATATTTTAACAGTGTTTAATTTTTAATGTAACTGTGTTTAAAAGCTCTTAATTATTAATGCATATGTCCATGTGTAGTTGTTATATGGATAGGAAGAGGGAGAGTATCTGTGCATGTTTAGGGAAAAGAGAATAAAGGGAATGATTAAGAGAGCAAGTACATATTAGTAAAATGGGGAAAAGAGAATTAGAGAAGTTGCCATAATTATTTAGTGGGCTATAGAATGGAAAAATAAGATAGGAAGCCCGTATAAACAATTTGATCTTTAGCATCTTAATGTCTCTTTTACATCTGTATTAACATACACTGAGCATCTGAATATCAATATTTGTATAATAAGCAACCTGATCTCTCCCTTGCACTTACATTTGGTAAATTGTAGCTCTTTTTCTTGTCTGCATTCTGTCCACATTGTGATCTGCACAATTCTTAACTAGAGAAATTACGAAAAATGCTCGCTAAAATCCTTCTACTCATTTAGAAGTACCATACGAGCATATATATAAGTAAATAATAAATAAATAAATGCATTTTAGCGCCAAAAGTCAAGTTTCTGGTGATAATCAGACCAGCAGGTAGTGTTCTCACGAATGCACAGAAATGGTCACGTTAAGCCCTGCAGTGTCAGTTGCACTGGTTGATGCTGAAGATGAAGACGGATCAGGGTCTGATTCAGGAGAGTTTGGGTCACTATCAGTTTCGGTTTCAACATCGCCTGGACTTTCACTGCGGTCACTATCTAGAATCATAGCTCTCGCCTGAGTAACTTTGTATGTTTTCTATTTTTCACTGTTTTAGATGTAACTGTGTTCACTGTAGGTGTAACTTTAGCTGGAACATGGTTAGCTTTTCACTTCTAGTTCACTTCTACTATTACACCAATATTCATGCTTGGATCAGCTTCATCGTAATGCCGGCATAATAACGTAATCATGTTGTGACGTCATGAACTCATCAACCTTCCGAGTCAAATAATAATAATTAAATAATTAAGGAATCATAGCAGAGTAATGCCGGTATACCGGCCTTACGGGGATAACATTTACACTGTAAATCCGCTATATCGGCCTTACAGGGATTTGGCATAGACGACCAAGCCGGTATTTCATTCTTACGGGAATAGATCAAAGACGACCAAGACGGTTTTTCGGCCATACGAGGGGTAAGAGGGTTAATGTAATAATTTAGACATGTGTGTGTTGCAGACCAATAGAGAATATAGTGCTACAGTTTTAGACTATGATTCATATAAAGTTTAAATTTAAAATAATAATTTTTAAGTAATAGGCATACAAATATTTCTTGTTGGGATAAACAAATAGCAAAAATGGTTACCATCCTGCAGGTGAGAAGGCAACAACAATTAAGTAAAAAATTTTGCTGTAATGACAGAAGCTACTGAAAATGACTACAGTGAATTGCTCGCTATGGATTCATTTACCAACCTGAAGACATTTCATTTCCTGCTGGCAACAGAGATGAGATTCATATGTTTTCCCTCTCTATGGTTTTTGGGGATCATTTTATTTAATTGTAGCTGCAGGAGTGTAACTTCTTGGTAATGACAGCCTGATGTGAACAGAGTATTCAGATTACATATACACCTGCCAAGGTTTCAATAGATGGGATGATTCACTTCAGTTTTTACCAAGCTGTTGTATCTTAGGGGTGCTAGCTAATGGGTGGAAAGTAGCAAAGAGTAGAAGAAAATGGGGAAAATCTTTAGGCTCACACACATATAATTAACTCTCATTGTTTATCAACAATTAAAAAAAATGTAACTGCTATAACCTAAAAGAAGTCATACATGCTTTTATTTAATTCCACATGTGTTATTATAACCTTTTATTATAACCACATGGATTATTACAGCCTGTCATCTCTTTCACATCTGCAGCTAGTTCAAAGTTATACACCTTGAATTTCCGTAGTTTTAGCTGCTGTTTAGAATTTGATTGAAGCTTTTGTTTGTTCTTAAAGCTCTAAATAGTCTGCGAAGAAGTCTTTTCAACTTCTTTTATTTGTTCCTTATTCATTTGTAAATCTAAGGGAGATCTGGCTTTTTCTGTTGCTCTCCCTAAGCTCTTGAACAGTCTACCTTTCAATATCAGCGCCTCTCCATCATTGAGTATTTTTAAAGTTAGTCTTAAGACTTATTTTTATTCTTTAGATTTTGATTAATTGAAATGTACTGTATAATTAACCATCTGTAACTACATTACCCATGATACCCAGTCAGACACCATGTCAGCTGAATAACCCCATGCTCTGTCATGCAACCAATCACTGGATCCATGCTCTCTGTCTTCTCATTACATAATCAGTACATGCCTTCTTAAACTCTGAACAGATTACTATAACTTTGTCCCACAAATTTGGAGTTGTCAAGTTTATGCCTTCTTATTTCATGTTTTTTGGTTATTATCTTGTCCTCCTGTTTTGATTGCCCTGCATTATCATCTCTCTGTCTGTGTGTTGTGACTAGTTGTAACTTACTTGCTCAACTAACCCCAGTATTACGAGGTGTAAATTATGCTTAATGAAAGACGGTATGTTCCACGACATTATATTTCTACTCCTGCAGACCTCAATGTTTTCACTCCATGCCTGCTGATTACTTTAATAAAAAATAAATAAAAACTAATACCACACAGTAGGATGATTCCAATAGGACAGCAACTGTTACTGATTACTCTCATTAGCAACAAGTATGATACACAGCTGGCAGTTTGTTTTGGATCTCAGGTGTGCTAAAGAGAGAAGATCAAAGTCAGCTCTCCTCAAACTGGAGCAAGTCCCATCACATCTCAAAGTCACATCTCATCTCTGAGGGGGGAAAAAAATGTAAACAAAAAAGGTGGGGCTTGTGGGCTGTGGAGCGGAGGTGGAATCCAAAGAAGACTCTTTATATTTGGTTAAGCTAGCTCAGAGAATTGAGGTGACAAGTTAAATAAATTGAAAAATGTCATGTCAAGGATAGTTCCTAAATGATTACAAACTGAATCTTAGCACTGACAGGATTGAGTATATTTCTGAAAAGTGTGTGCTATAAATTCTGGAATTCTAGACTCCAAGCCAGGCAAACCTCAATAGTATTTCTTGCATTAAATACCCCCTCATAACAATATGTCCCTAGGAATACAGTTGAAAGTTTGAATTTCTTAAAACAAATTGATTCCCAGAAACCATGCATATTCACTGCTCTGGGAATCTATTTGTCTGGGAATCTGTTATGTCCCTTCATGTAACCTCCATCGTCTAGCTACTATTAATCCTTTGATTCTCTTCACACTCTTCCCTAAAGCACCATTTTCTCCATTTCCTTAATTTACATTTACAAAAATGCAATAAAGCATCCCACACACGCACTGAAGAAAATATATTCTGTCCTAAACCAGGTCGAAACATCTCAAAGCAGACAGCAAAATATGTGTGCATTTTGATTTTTGACGGTTGTGAGGACATGTTCCAGAAAATGCAGTCAATATTTACAGCACCTCCACTAACCCAATTTCTTTTTTATCCTCCAGCAGGCAATATATGTGTGGTGTTCCCTCAATCTTAATTGAGCTCCATCCATACACACATCCAAACGCACCAGAGCTGAGTTTAACAAAGTGTGCAGGGTTTAAGTGAAATGAAATGGCACATAATTTTTCCCCTGGCCATGTCACCAATGCCAGCTGAACCACCTGTCACTCTGAAGGTCTCCACTAGAACAACACTCCTTGCATTACACTAGAATAACATGCGTTGCATTTATACTTTTATAAAATTCTTGACAAGTGTGCTGATATGAAAAAGCAGGCTATTATTTGTCTGTTTCCTTCCCTGAAAGAATATAAATACCTGTGCAAGTATAATAATGCAGGTGGATCAATGGGGTATACAGTGGTGTAAGGTAATACACACACACACACACACACACACACACACACACACACTCAATCACTCACTCACTCACTCACTCACACAATACACACTGCTAGAGCTGTGCCTTGCCATTTAATAGAACATGCCAGGTCAACAAAGCATTTAGCAACAGGACACAAGCTTGTACCTACTGGCTACATCTCCATATAAGGGACAAAACACCCTGTTTTTCTTATCTGTACTTTTCATCAGTTGGCTGTGACTCCACAGCAGCCCCTCATCAGTATCCGTCTGTAATTGCAGTGGAAGGAAATCAGGCTTTTCTAATGGCACTTTAATGTGGAGGGCATTATATTTCATCATTAGGGTGTATTCATTTACCATTTTGAGATCAGATAATGGGGAAGTTCCATATCCTTCATGTGCACACTAAACTGGAAACAGCTAAATGAAGCCAAGATGTAAATAGTCCTTGGAGAGAAAATAAGATGATTGGTAATTTCATAAAGCAACAATACCTCTTAGGAGGGATATCGTCTGATAAACTGAATCGCATCGCATCAGCAGTTCAGACTGTTCTCAAAAATAAAAATCACTGTGTACATTGATAAATGCTATTCAGGAATGACTTTGCCATAGCAAACTGAGTTCAAGTGTAATCTTCTCCAGCTGATTCAGAATGTTTACTCTTTATGTACACTTTGGATGAGATGAGGGTGAGAAGAACCAACATGGGGATTTAGACAGAGAGGAAATGGGGATGACAGTATAGCATAGACAATAGTGAGTCTCTTGACTTTGGAATGATGAATAAAAGCAATGGAAAGTGATAGCCTGATCAGAAGAATCATGTTTTCTTTTAAATCATGTGGATGGCTGGGTGCATGTGAGTAGCTTCCCCGGGAAAGAGATAGCACCAGGATGTACTATGGGAAGAAGACAAGCTGGCGGAGGCAGTGTGGTACTCTCAACAATGTTCTGCTGGGAAACCTTGGGTCCTGGCATTCATGTGTATGTTACTTTGACATGTACCACCATTTCAATCTGATCGAGTATCTGTGGGATGTGCTGGACAAACAAGTACGATCCATAGAGGCCCCACCTCACAACTTACAGAACTTAAAGGATCTACTGCTAACATCTTGATGCCAGATACCACAGTACCTTCAGAGGTCTTGTGAAGTCCATGCCCATGCCATGCTATTTTGGAGGCACAAGGGGGACCTACTTTTCAGTGAGCTGACTGTAGGCTTATATCCCTGTAATTTGCTGCAAAAGTGGAACCCAGTGTGGTCTTCTCCTGTGGAAGACCATCTGCTTTTTCATGCTTAATGTGGTTATAAAGAGTGGTTATTTGTATGTATGTATGATTTGGGATCAAGCTTAAGGTAACCGGGTGCACCTAGCTTCATGTCAACAAAATACACACACGTAACACATTCCTTTTTTAGACAACACTTAATGTTTATACATCATTTGAAGCCAGTACTTAATGGCTCATGCATTTATATTGTTTCCTCAAATTCTTTGTAATTTTCCACATGTTTGAGGATTATACATTAATATTCATAGAACATGAATATGAGTGAAGAGCATCTCACATAATTAATCTCAAACAACAGAAAACTGGTTAAAAGTCAGGCGACTGGACATGCAATATATCTTTGTCCTAGCCTGTGTCTTTTATCCAAATGGCTGACTCAGTCAGAAGTTAAATGGCCATCACACTCTATGCAGCATTCATAGACAGGAAGGGTATAGCTGCTCCTAAAATGTGCAGTAGTAGACTGTGCATTAAATGTATTATAATAAGCTGTGTTGAACAAGCAAATAGCTAGGCCTTTGAACAGAACCAGGCTATTGAGTTGACTGTTGGACCACCTTGGACTTTCATTTCCTGTGACTGTGATCAGTACTGGGTGGTAACATGCTTTAACCACCCCATTCACATCTTCAGTAAAATATTATGCACTTGCAAAACCAATTGTAATGATGGTGGCACATTACTGCCGGGGTGTTGCTGTGTGATGTGAGAAAAGGGGCTTTGTGAACTGTCTAATAGATGTTCGGCTCAGGCAGGCTTTAATGATGCAGATGTCTCGGTTCAAAATACTCCCAACAAGAACAGTGAGTGTTATGTGATTTTCCTCAATAAGCAAATTTGCCACCATGTACTCATTTTCATAATCACCGTCATCATATCAGGAGCACAGTGAATGTCTTCATCAGGCAGGCATCACACACCCCATAGTTGAACAAAAATTTAGCAAAAATGAACCAGCTCAATGTCAGTCCCCACCGAGCTCCTATTTTCTGGTGGAAAGTACTTTTGTTCTCATTATAATCGAAATGCCTGAGTGCCAGCTGGTCACCTAAAGGCTGGGCTGAGCACTTTTGGAAAAGGTCACCTGCTGTTTGGCTTCAACTGGCTGCATGTGGCATTTTCCAGCCAAAAGTAACACCTGTTTCTCTTTTTTCCAAATCCAGCTCCTTGCAGCATGGTGACATTTGCCCAAAGCATTTACTCAGGTATTCTCTATTCAGCTCGGTGTGTGAGCCTGTACACAAGTGGCTGCCTTTTCAAAAGCACCACCAGGCAATCGGTTCACCATTTCATTTCATTACACAGACAGCACTATTTCCAGGCCAATCCCTAGGGCTACATGCCCAATTATCTCTTTTATCACATTTCACTGTTATCAAAATTATTCAGCTAATTTGCAGACTGGTTTTATTGCAGTTACCATTTTGTTTTTTTAAATTAATAGAAACTGCCTTTAATTTCATACTGGTCATTTGAACTCATATTCCTTCACATGTATAAATGTTTAAAATGCTGATTAAAATAAAATAAACACAACTTCACTCTAAATATAAAGTAACAAATAAATATGCCGTACAATATATCATACAACAGTTACCAGAAAAAACACCAGATCAGGATTTCAACTCCCGATCTCCCAGCAGTAGGGCTGATAGTTTTCTGTTGTGCCCAATAAAGTATGATTAATTGTGTCTGCTCTACTCTATGGGACTTGAAGCACTATTGGCATCAGTGACATCTCTTGAATCTGCATTTTTTAATTGTGCAATTACAGGTCAGCGGCCATGCTTAGCTAAGCAAAAAGTGGTATGATGATGGAGATTTTTCAGTCCCACACTGTTATCCTGCTTTCCGATCTACTGGATCTTCATTAAGGTAATAAGTATAAAAACACAGCACTTGTCTGTTGTGAATAGTTCAATGTCATTTTTACAACTAAGAGATTAATTCAATCATGTATTCATTCATGCTTTATCCTAGTCAGGGTCATGGTAAAATCAAAAAACTTTCTCAGGAGCACTGAATGCAAAGTAAAAATACACCATGGATGGGTATGTAGATGAATATAACTTAATCTGAGAATTAAAACAAGCATGCTACAACTGAACTAGGCTTCATATCACCTGTTTCAGAAACTGATGAAAGGTACTGATTACCTGACTTCCAATTTCTCCTTTTCAAAATCAGAAAGATTCGTCCATTTATATTCACACAGGCCACTCAGGTGCTGGTTCATGTCATTTCGAGACTGGACTACTGCAATTCACTCTTGGCAGTTCTGCCTCTGAGCGCCATTTGACCTCTGCAACTGATCCAGAATGTAGTTGCAGACTAGTTTTCAACCTCCTTAAATTCTCCCACACCACACCATTGCAACGCTCCATTCACTGGCTTCCTGTAGCTGCATGGATCAGATTTAAAACACTGCTTGCCTACAAAACCAAAAACAGACCAGCACCCACTGAGCTCAAAGCACTTATCACACCTCTCACTGCACCACGCTCCCTCCAATCCTCTAGCACTGCTCTACTGGTCCTACCATCTCTCAGGTACAAGGAAGGCATGCATCAAGACTGTTTTCTGTTCTGGCACCTAGGTGGTGTGATGAACTTCCCCTAGATATCCAAACAGCTGAGTCACTGGCAGTCTTCAAACGATGTCTAAAGTATTCAAATTAGCACTAAAAAAATGGTATTGTCTGTGTGCTTTTCTTATTATAATACCTTCCCAACCGAGTTTTTCGACTGATGATATTCTTAGTCTGTGACCTAGTGAACCAGTACTTATTGATAGAGACATCAAAGCACTTCTATAAGTTGCTCTGGATAAGGATGTCTGCCAAATGTCATAAATGTAAATGCATTGAAAACTTGCAAATAAGGTATATCTCTCAATCCTAAATGATAGTTTGCCACTCATAAAATATGTGAAAAATTAGAAGATGTGTGGTTTGAAGTTTGCAGAGTGGGGCAGAAGTATTTTGGGGACCGTGGCATTATGTTGAGCAGACCCACTGAGATTGCACAATCATGTGTGGCAGTACTGTATTCCACATTAACGTGCTAGTGAGGGAGAGCGGGACACCACATTAAGTACATGTAGCACTTCCTAATTTACATTCAGAGAGTGTAACAGAGAAGAGCAAAGCCAGACAAATGCTGCACATATTGCATCTGTTAACCTCAAGGAAGAGAGAGAGAGTGTGTGTGTGTGTGTGTGTGTGTGTGTGTGTGTGTATACAGTATCTCACAAAAGTGAGTACACCCCTCACATTTTTGTAAATATTTGATTATATCTTTTCATGTGACAACACTGAAGAAATGACACTTTGCTACAATGTAAAGTAGTGAGTGTACAGCTTGTGTAACAATGTAAATTTGCTGTCCCCTCAAAATAACTCAACACACAGCCATTAATGTCTAAACCGCTGGCAATAAAAGTGAGTACACCCCTAAGTGAAAATGTCCAAATTGGGCCCAAAGTGTCAATATTTTGTGTGGCCACCATTATTTTCCAGCACAGCCTTAACCTTCTTGGGCATGGAGTTCACTGGAGCTTTACAAGTTGCCACTGGAGTCCTCTTCCACCCCTCCATGATGACATCACAGAGCTGGAGGATGTTAGAGACCTTGTGCTCCTCCACCTTCCATTTGAGGATGCCCCACAGATGCTCAATAGGGTTTAGGTCTGGAGACATGCTTGGCCAGTCCATCACCTTCACCCTCAGCTTCTTTAGCAAGGCAGTGGTCGTCTTGGAGGTGTGTTTGGGGTCATTATCATGCTGGAATATTGCATACTGATTATGCTCTGCTTCAGTATGTCACAGTACATGTTGGCATTCATTGTTCCCTCAATGAACTGTAGCTCGCCTGTAGACTATTGAACTTTAAAATCCCCAGAGATCAACAGTTTCTGAAATACTCAAAAACATTCAATCCAAACTGTCTGGCACAAACAACTATTCCATGATCAGTGTCACTAAGATCACATTTTTCCCCATTCTGAAGTTTGATATGAATATTAACTGAAGTTATTGACTTGTATTGGGGTGATTTTATGTATTGTGCTGCTTCCATATGATTAGCTGATTTGAATAATGCATGAATAATCGGGTGTACACATATTCCTTGTGTGTAAGTGTATAAAGCTGTAAGAAATGGTATAACCACTAGCTCATAACTTTTCATAAAACCTGCACCCAGTTTTCTGATATAATCTCCAGATCCATTGCAACATTGACTAGAATAAAATCGTGTATGAGGATGAGTAAAGTAATGCGTGACCTGGGCAAACTGTTACTTATTTGCAAAAGTAAAACAGTGTTCGTGGCATACACATCATTTCATACCTACAGAGTGCAGAACCAGAACATTTCATTCCACCATTACTTAGTAATTGATAGAATAGTTTCTTCCACTTATACTGCATTGGGGAACATAAATCCTTGATTGCTCTGTGATGGGTCTACAATATACACCATGCATACACAATATGTGGACAGTGGGAGGAAACCCATAGGACACCCATGCAAACACAAGGAGAACCAAGAGGAAACCCAGTTGGACATGGACCGAACATGTGATACTCCACACAGACAGTAATTCTAGCTCAAGATCGAACAGTGGACCCCGTTACTGTGAGGCAGGCCAAGCTATCCAATGAATCACTTTGCCACCCAAGTGAAGCTTGCATAAATGTTATCCACACCAATCCCTAGACTACTGTTTCTTGTTCCTCCCATTTATCTAAACTGTCACCTCATAAACAGTGACTGTCAGCAACATAGTAAATGAAAGACTAGCAAGGACAAAGCAAAACTAGCAAGTATATCATACAGTGATTATTCTACACTTTGGTAGGTTCATACATGTATGGCTGCATCATTTAAATCCTCCCTGCTGTCACCAATGTACTTCGCTTTGACTGAATGCCGTAAAGGGATGTTGATTAAACAAGCTCATTAGTGTTGGTGGTGGTAGTGGTTTGGGGGGGTTTCATTCAGGATTTGGTAAAGTTCTTGATTTTTAACTAGAGATTGATATAAGCATTTTTAATATTCTACACTATTTTCCAAAGAACATCCACCCAGCTCATGTAGATTCAGTACCATGGATAGCAACCTGAAGACCATTTATGCATCCAGTGTATAAACCCATGACCACCCTCTGCTTTTTGCTAAGATTCTACTTATCTTTTGGATAAACAAATTTCAGCCCTATAAACATTGCTTCCATTTACACATTCAGAATTTTCAATGTGGCATCTTATGCGAGGAGCAGATTTGCTCTTATTATTACCAGATGCCAAGCTGTTCCTCGGCACTGCAAATATTGTTTGTGCCACTGTCCATCTAGCCTGGAGGAATGCTCCTAGGCATATGCAGGCTGTGTTTATGATTGTTTAATCCCAATGAACAAAGCAAGTCACTTGTAAAGGATAAAAGGGTCAAGCTGTATTCTTCCCCTCTGTGCGCTGGCTGAGAAGCACCCGACTTTGACGGATAGTATGCAATAACTGTGCTGTGTTTAGATGAAAGCCCAGTGATTGTTTGATCCTGGAGGCTCCAAAAAGATTAAGCAAAAAATATTTTATTAATGCAGCTTTCTAAGTGGCCAACTGTGGCATTCATTAGTGAGTTTAGAATTACTGCAGAGAAAAGATAATATGCAAGGGTACAAAGAAGCAGTTTTCTGTTCAAAACCATACATACATACATACTGTATATAAAATGTTGGTAAAGAAAGGGGGAAATAAGAGGGCAGAGAGAATGCTGGAGAATGCTAGATTCAAGCACCAATCAAGTGGAAACAATCAGCTTAAAGCAGAGAAATATTCACCAGGTTTGCTGATCAATGCTCCAGCAACTTCACACAAAAATGCTACCAGCAAGCAGCATGCAGATATTAAACCATGAAAACAAGAGAGCTAATCAAATTGATCCACTGTTGATGGAGTGTATAGTAATATTGAGATAGACTACACTGCACCCACTTGAGAAGTGCACACAAATGCACTAGGTGAGAATAACAGAGCTCTTCACACAGTTGATCTTTTTGAGATTAGTTCATTGTCTGGCATTTGCATTACAATTTAAAAACTACAAAATATTTGACAATGCAGGGGTACATCATTCATTTGTTATGAAAGTGGCAAATTTCTAAAAGAACACATTTCAATTCATGTATATATATATATATATTTTTTTTTTTTTTTTTTTTTTTTTTTTTAAGGCAGTTATCCAGAGTACCAGTTGAATGATAGCACCATTTTGGCCAGGACTTATGAAGTAAAGGACATTTTAATTGCAGTCAGTGGCTCACTTAACAGGATTTATGGGGCTGGAACGTCAAATGGGAATATAGGTCTTTAGACAAAGCTCAGAAATGAAATATAGTGGTTTGGGTGTCTACGAATTCTGACAGAGCTGATGTTAGAGCAGTAAGCTGTGTGTCCTCAGATAACCACACTCTATTAGACCAAAGAGATTGTAAAAAGGCAACAGATATATACATATACACCCTCACACACCACAACAACACAACATACATACAGAAAAACGGTGACCTGTGCTGCTGACATCAGCTAAACACCATAGCCTTGGTTAGTTGAGTGTTTGTTTATTTGATCTAACAGATAATTCCTCAATTTAAGCAAATGATATCATCTGAAGACACGACCCCATTTTCCCAGAGAGTCTCCACCCTCTAGCTAACTCCCTATCACATGACACCTCCCAACTGGATAGGGTTGCCTTCCTCCAAGGCATGTGAAGCCAACTTACACCTAGAAAGCATGGACTCTTTTTTATTGCTCTCTTGACTCCTGGTCATAGATGGTTGAAGATCAGCATGGATTTATACTCACAATCTCCTGATGATAGGGCCAGTGCTTGGAAGTGCTCCCCTTACATGTACCATTAGACACTATAATATAAACTATATCCAGGTCTCCACCTCCACCAAACCCCTTGTCACTGGTCCTTCCCCTACTATCTCCAGAACTCCTTTTTGTGTACAGCTAAAGTTGCATGACTCAGACTCCTTTATGTGTACAGTCAAAGTTGGATGACTCAGACACAAACTGTGCATGATAAAAAAATCTGAAATACTTCACACTGGTAGTAAATCCACACAATCCAGATCCTCTAGCCCCAACATCCCTAGCACAATGGTTCACTTTTCTTCCAGTGTAAAAACTCTAGGTTGTCATCCTAGAACCAATCCTTTGAGATCCTTTCAGATCCATATCAGTTTTATTATCCTAGCTGCCTACTAGTACCTGCACAATATTTTCAGACTTTGACCTTCTCGCTCCTGGTCTAGTAGTGAAATACTTGTTCATGTATCACATCATGCCAAGATGAATGTAGCTGCATTCTTTCCGGCAATCATCCCAATCCAGTCAACTCAAAAATCAACTTCAATTCTGCTTATTTTCTTCTTTTCATTTTATGACATCACGCTTATTCTTAAAAATCTTCACTGCTATCAAATCTATGCATACATAGATTATAAGATTCTCCCCTTCACTTTTATATTGGATGAATGTGTGTCCTTGCAAACAGCAAATATGGGGCTTTGTCAAATCATGCACTGTACAAATTTTTTTTTATTCATACTTTATAAAGGCTGTTGGAAGAACCGAGATGGCGCACAGTGAAAGCATTGGTGATGGAAATGAAGCGCTTCTTGAATTCTGCCCACAGCAAGACTGTGATTATTTTCAGCCTGCTAAAAAACCGTAAGATTAACTCATGCTGTGAGTAATGGTTCTCAATATTAAGGAAGACATGAAGCCTGCAAAACTATGAGCTCTAAAATCAGGAAGCCACCTTTACAAGAATGCTGGCTGATGCTGAACTGACTACAGACTGGCCTGCTTGGATAACATAACAATGAAATGTGTTACTTCTGCTGTTTACTCATAGATCTGTCTGTATTATTTATCTTCTTTAGAGTCACTTTAGAGATGTTAGAGACATGGTTGGAGCTGTTACTATTTCCTCACTGATCCTGCGAAACTGGTAATGTTATAAACATAAATGAGTCTTATTTAGTCAATACAGGATGTTGTGGCATTTTTCTGTGGTTGTTGCAGCCAAAAATGCTTGATTTTGCTGCAGCTCTTTTCAACATTTGCAATGCAATTTGGAGAGTTTTTGTGCTTTTTGTGGAAAACTACTTCAATTGGCAGAATTGCAATCGCACTAAATTGTTTTGCCCTATCTTTAACAGTGATGTTTGTTGGTAAATGAGACCTTTTAGCTGTACTCATGTGCGACGGACATGAATGGAAGAGGATTTGGGCTGAATGTGTGTTGTGATGATGTCACATGGTGCGTCTTGGCCCAAATCTACGGTAATTTTGAAAAATTGCAAGCTCCTCAGACTATTGCAGAGTTTCCTTTATTTTCAAAATCCTGGATGGATTGCTTATTAGCAGATCACAGTTTTAGCAAACAACTTACTTCTTTCAGTTGCTTAAACCAAGAATATCTCATTTCACAGGCCAGAACGGAAGACAAAATATCAGATCTGATACAATATATAGCATCTTTATATTCATGACTGCATGACTACAGGGAGATGACCTACATAACAATTTTACGTTAATAAAACATTTTCTGAATGTTATGATTCTAAGAGCTTTTACCTCTATGAACATTCAATCATTCTCTGGGAATCTGTATAAATGTTTCTACAACATCGCTGCCACAGTTTGTTCTTGTAGAAACATTAACACAAACCTTTTCCAAAACTTTTACTCTGGAAAATGCAATAACTGGGATCGTAATCTAATACATTTTGTGTTAACTATATCATAATTTACACTATTATACACTGTTGCCATATGGCAACAACTTACCAACTACCCCTCCGGAAGTAATTCAAGTAATAAAAATCCATAAAAATATTTTTTGAAATGTAAATGTAATAATTCATGCAGTAGATGGTTAACGTTAGTGTGTGTCTAACTGAATATTGTGGAAGGAATGTTTTAAGAACATTGTGATGCAACACGAAATTTTGCAGGAGCTGCTTGAATCTGAATCTGGTCAGAAGGTGTTGATTAATTTTCTATAACAGCAGCTCTGACTATATTATCAGCTATAATTTAGATCACAGCGTTATGTTAATGTACTCATTATAATATGCTGTTTCTATAGTAACCGCTAATTCACAAGGATTTGTACAGAGGACGTGTCACATAATCTAAGGCTAATAATAAACAGATTTTTTTTTAAATGTGTTGTTATTTAT
This sequence comes from Ameiurus melas, assembly GCA_012411365.1. Lineage (NCBI taxonomy): Eukaryota > Metazoa > Chordata > Actinopteri > Siluriformes > Ictaluridae > Ameiurus > Ameiurus melas. Next base: position 13,243,719 of record CM022769.1, read on the forward strand.
AATCGTTGTTATGGTGAAGCTTTCTGTAATAGACATTTAACATTTATGTAAGGAGTCTTGGGTGTCAGTTCTAAGGAGTTACCTGTTTCGTGTGACATGACGAGATGCATTGTTTTGTCTTATTAATTTCAAGAATGAGAAAAGAAATGAGAGGCTGGTGTTGGAATGACTGTATATACAGTGGGGGAAATAAGAATTGAATGTGTCAACATTTTTTTCAGTAAATATATTTCCAATGAATCTATTCACAACATTAAAATCCATAAATGAGGTTATGTGTAATAAGGAGGAATGACACAGGAAAAAAGTATTGAACACGCTAACTGAAATTAATTTAATATTTAGTGAAGAAGCCTTTGTTTGTAACTGACAGCTTTAAGACGCTTCCTGTATGAAGAAATTAATCGGCCACAGTACTCAGGTGTGATTTTGGTCCATTCTTCTAAACACATTGTCTTTAAATCTTTTTCAATTGGATTCAAGTCAAGTGATTGACTGGACCATTCTAACACCTTGATTTTTTTTCCTCTGAAAACAACTGAAAGTTTCCTTTGCTGTATTGTTTGGATCGTTGTCCTGCTGGAAGGTCCACCCACATCTCATCTTCATCATCCTGGTAGAAGGCAGCAAATAATTCTCTAGAATCTCCTGGCAAAGGGCTCCATTCATCGTTCCTTCAATTATATGAAGTCTGCCAGTACCATGAGAATAGACTCATTGGAAATATATTAACTGAAAAAAATGTTGACGTGTCCAACCATAATTTCCCACACTGTAGCTGCTATAAGGTAAGTGATAACACAAACTAACTTACTTCCTTAGTGTTAACATAACCATAAATGGTTAAAAAGCTTGACATGTTTTATTAATAAATGAAAAACTGTAATCTTTGGCAAATTGCTTTAGTATAAAATGAATAAAATACAGTTCTTGGAAAAGATTCTACATCAGGGTGTTAACATGATCTCTGCTCCGTGAAGGGTCACATCACACTATCCTGTCATTGATCATTTTCCTATAACAGCGCACCACATCTGGTTTTATATGTACACACACAGCATAACCTTCATCACACTTCTAGAATACATGACTGAATATTCTGATGATGTTCCCTGATAGCTGAGGATGCGCCCAAATTTCTTTCTTCTACATAAGCTAATCCTGCAACACTGATACTTGGTGAAACATTAAACATATGCAGAAGATCTGTCAGGAGATATCTAACAGACTGCTGGTGTATCTTTATCATCTGAATGCATTTATCTGAAACAGGTGGGCTGTTTCTATAGTGGGAGTACAGGAGCGTTTCCATGAGAACGGTGCCTCCTAAGTGCATGTAGCCAGTTTGGAAATGCCACAGGCTTTATAAGTAGGAAATGCACTACATTTTTTTAAACAAACAAAAAAAACAAACCTTTTAGCTATTCATAATACATGCATTAAACATTCACTCGTTATTTTTGCACAAATCGACAAAGCAGTTCAATTAGTCACTGTGTGATTGTTCAATTCGGTTAAAAACTCAAGAGATGATGATATTACCTGGAGAGATAGTATTTTTCTTAATATCAGAGATTCATCTCGGTCATTCAGGCTCGGGAGGGGGATGTTGTCTTCCTGTAAACAAAGGAATCCACGTGAATTAGATGCTTTATAAATTCATTCCACTTAGAAATAAGATAAAAAATTGGGTTGATATGCTAAATGTAAATGCACAACAACACACACACACACACACACAGACACCCCTTCATGCAAGCCCATAAAGCATGTTCGTTTTTAAAGTTCAAGCATGTCAGCTTTGTGACTGTCACGTGAAAACGAAAACGCGTGAATTCGCTGCATTCCGTGCAATATGATCTCGTAACCAGACAATAACAAGGAGCTCAGTGGGCATTTGTTGGCAGGTTAGGTCTACTTACGGTTCGGGGATGGTGCTCGCGACCAGTCGCTTGTGAAGTCGCGCAGTGAGGATCCTCCGTGTTCAGTCTCTCGTTACGCAGAAACGCATCGCGGCTGCGCAACGGCTCAGGAGCGTGTGGATTTTCCCGCTTTAACGGAGCTTAAGGAAAACGAACAGTAAAGTAATGCACATCTCCAAAATGTAGCTGGAGGGCTGATAGGAAACAAAAGTGCACCTGCAGAGATGGAGTGTCTCAGCTAAGACATGGAGGTGATTGGAACAAGAAAAAAACAAATCTTGAATAGCATCGAGATCTTGTCCACGCCAAGCCTCTATTTTGATTCAATTTATATCGGAGAACGAGATTTTGTTCAACTGAGGTTGTCACTGAAGTTATTGAATGTTTGGAAACACTAAGCGAGCTAGGCATCACCAGAAACACATCAATATAAAAATGGTTCCTTGGCAATCAGTTGTTTGTGCAACAAATCCATCCAGCTCTGAATACCAAGCGCAGTTTCTCTGAGATATTGAGAGAGAGAGAGAGAGAGAGAGAGAGAGAGAGAGAGAGAGAGATGACGCGCCAGGCAGGCAGGCGGAGGACGCGCGCTGAATGCTAAAGGTGCGCTCCTGTGAGCATCAGCCGCGCGCAATTTCCGTGAAGATGATGGACTTTGGAAGTATAACTGGAAAGGCAGGGATGTAAAATGGTGGCAGCTCTGGTTTTCTCCTCCTTGCTTTACTGTGGAAGGAAGAGAAGCACAGGAACGCAGTTAGTCAGCAGTGAGACTGCAGAGACAGGGGAAGGGAGGGGACACATTCCGGCATCGCGCCCGCGACCCTTACTAATAACCACAGCTCATCAGGATCAATCACTGACGAAGCAAGTTAGTCCGACTGGTCATAACGGAACATGGACAGAAGCCTACTCAAAAAGATTCCACAGTGACTATCAGGATATAATAAGAATATCCTCATTCCTGGTTTTAGCTGATATTCTGGATATTGTCATTACTCAGTCTCAGATCCATAAGACAAATGTAGCATAAATATAGAAAAATACAGCACCTAGAGATTAATTTAAAGAAAACTTCTCAGAGAGCCTTAGGATGATGTCCTTCACTGATCTACGAAGTTTGCTAAAAATGCATCATGCAGTTTCTAAGATACGACTTCTGTTCCTGTCTGGCGCCTTCACTGTCAAAATGTTTTGTGCGTTATGGACAAACCATGCTGTATATTAAAAATCAAATAAACAAGGTTTCTCTGAGGTTAGTCTCATAATGCTATCTGACAAATCTGGTGACAATTGGACTAAATGTGTAGAAGAAATAATAAATAAAAAAAAAACAGAAAATTCACAATGGTGGACAATCCATTATGGCGGAGATTAACATCATGGGCTGGGTCCGAAATCGCATTCTGTGACATACTATGCAAACATAGTACGCGGCACGAATTCTGATAGTCCTTCTGGGCCAGTCCTGTTGCATTATGGGATAGCATAGTATCCACAGTGTCCAGTGGTTCCATACTGCAGAATCTCGGCGGAAGCTGAAGGTCATCCAGGTATTTCTTGCCTACTCTTTAATGAATAATGAGAATTCTGACATACTACTCCTTTGGTGTACTGATTTTCGCCTACTGTGTAGTAGGGCAGTAGGGGTATTCAGATGCAGCCATGGGGTCCCTGAACTCGGCTTGAACCAAATAATTAGAGGAATGTAGAATAATTTTTGTACAACATTCCATTGTGCAGTTATTATTGTAAACATATGTCCAAATTTGCCCTATTGGTGGCACTAGAGGGTTTGAGTGGGGTAAAACAAAATTGCTGTGAAGGTAACTAAGACTGTCATCTATCACTGTGCCAAATTTCATAAAAAGCATACAAATAGTTCTATGGGCTGCCAATGTTGACTCCCTTGTGAACGTATAACAAGAAGAAGAGGAAAACAAACCAATAGGGTGCCTACACACATTAAGTGCTTGGCCTCTTAAAAATCTTCTGTAATGCTATGTATGATGATACAACCAGTTTGTCACTTGTTCATTCATAAATTCATCTTCAGTATCTGCTTTATGCTGGTCAGGACAACGGTGGATCCAGAGCCTATTACAGGACCACAGGCTGTGCGACAGGAACACACCCTGAATGAGATACCAGGCCATCGCAGGGCACCATGCACACACACATTCACACTTAGGCAATTTAAAACAAACTCAGGATCAAACTGAGGATCCTGTATCCGTGAGGCAGCAGTGCTACTACTGCACCACCATTCCCTCAGCTTGTCCCTTGTGTCAAGCCAAATTAATGGCCTTGGGTCTCTTGGTTGTAAAACCATTAAAGCACAGAGTTATTCAGAGGTGGAGAAAGTACGGAGAAATCATACTAAGTAAAAGTACAGATAATGTGTCAAAATCTCAGTTAAATGAGGAAGTATTCAGGATGAAAATGTACTCAAGTGAAAGTTTTTAAATGTTTTTTTAAATGTACTTCAGCATTAAAACATGAAAAATAAATGTGTTTAAATTATGACATTAATCTCATGTTTACATGTGAAAACTTAACTTTTAACTATTACATATAGAAAACTGTTAGGAGAGGATTTTCATTTTTAATAATTCTACCTCTAAGGTTGCTAGTCATATAGATGACTAATGCTTAGTAGCTTGCTAATTAATTAATCAGAAGTAAAAAAAAAATCATGTAGCCAATTTATGCTAGCTGCTGGAATCGATGCTAGTCTAACTTGGCTAACTTAGTTAAATATCTGTTAATGTTAACAAATTGGTGGGATTTACGTCAACATGTTTTTTTTCCAATTAGAAGGAGTTAATTCTTTTGTGGAAGGCAAAGGAGACATAAAGTTTTCTCTTACTCCAGGATATTGAACCATTTTCTTGAGGTAGGGCCAGGGCGCTCATCCTCAATCTCAACATTACAGTCTGGGGACTTAACCATATTCAAGTATACATGGATAACTATAACGCTAAGTATGTTGTGTAGCATGAGAAAGTCACTGGAGATAACAAAATGGCATCATTCTTGATAGTTTTTTCTTCATTGATGAATTTTATTGGATGCTCAACTGAAATGAATGGATGCTAAACTGAGCCTAGTCTATTTAACATGCTGTAACTTTGAAGGTACTTTGAAGGTCTCAATACAAATGTAAGGAGAAAATTTTATTGTAAAAATTCATATTATTATAGTGAGTGTACTCACTTACTTCTTACAACTACTCAATTTCAATAAGACTCAAGTAAAGTATAAATGTAACAAAAAAATATTATTTAAGTATAGTAATCCATGTATTTTTCCCCTCTGGAGTTATTAGATTTATTAGTTCAGTAATAGCTTTCAAATGCAGCAGCTATTTTATATTGCTTTATTCTATACTCATATTTTATCCTCAACACCAGGCAGTCATGTAACGGTGGTTGAGTTTCTGGGCTGTTGATCAGAAGTAATAGCAACACCAAGGTGCCACCATTAGACCCTTATGCAAGGCCCTTAATCCTCAATGCTCCAGGGATGCCATACCACACCTGACACTGTATACCATTTTCCTTTCTTTCTAACAAATATTCTCAACTAATTCTGTTGGCCCAATTTGGACATTTTCACTTAGGGGTGTACTCACTTTTGTTGCAAGCGGTTTAGTCATTAATGGCTGTGTGTTGAGTTATTTTGAGGGGACAGCAAATTTATACTGTTACACAAGCTGTAGACTCACTACTTTACACTGTAGCAAAGTGTCATTTCTTCAGTGTTGTCACATGAAAAGATATGAGGGGTGTGAGGGGTGTACTCACTTTTGTGAGATACTGTATATGTTATTTATTTTTCATGTCTTTATGAAATATACTGGGTTTGTACTCCAGTACATTGGGTTTGAAATGAAACCACAGGTCCCTTTTATCTCAACATCTATACTGATAAGCCCTTTTTAATCAAATAAACAAACAATACAAAGCCATAAACCCAAGTAATCTTGCAAATACTATCTAAAGCCTGTCACCAGACACTGAATATCTTCCCTGGTTATGTTGTAATTCAACAATGTACAGTTCCTGTTTGTTGTTATTGAGTTATTGAAAATGATTGAGTTTCAACCCTAAATGACTAACACTATGAGAGAATTAGGTAAAACAATAAAATAAAAGCATAAACATGTTAATAATCACAGAACTCTAACGATTAAATATCCTGAATTAGATTTAAGCAAATAATACACTTGTGTGTACTTAAAAATTCAGAAATCTTTATCACTTACTCTAATAATGCAGTTGCACTTCATGCCCATGCCATGCCATGAAGTATAGCCTAGCTTTAGGCTTGATATCTCACACTTGAAAATCTTTACAATGTCTGCCATTTAATTCATATGAAAGGTTAACAAGCAGGGTTGGGAGGGTTACTTAAAAAATTTATTCCATTGCAATTACCAATTACTTCATACTAAATGTATTTATTAATGTAGTCCAAGTATGACAATATAAAAGTAGTGTAATCTGATTACTTTTGGATTACTTCAAGGTCACATATGTAAATAAAGTCAAGAGAAAAGCAAAATGATCTAAAATACTTTTATTTAGAATTTATTTTAGAGCTTAAAAACATTTTCAATGTTTGGATTTGTCCCTGATGTGTGTAACATTACATAAATAGTATTCAAAACAGTGTTACTATGAATGCAGACTGTAATATACTGGAAAAGACACACTATTAGCATCATATAAATATAGACAAATAAAATTGGTTTCACTCTGCCCACGTTTTACATTTTTTCCTATATTCTTTTGAATGTCCATGAAATAAAATAAAATATCAGATGCCATGAGTGTACCTTCTGCCATCATTTACACATTTGAATGACCATGTTATACGAAGCAATGAGATAACAAGAAATAAAAATTACCGTATATGGCCATGGACATGGTTTCAACTCAGGACAGCTGTCATTTGCTGCTATTGTCAAGCAACTGTTTGATACCGTACACAACACCACTTCGTCTTTGCGTGTTCACTGAGAGTAGGCTAATGGTTGAGAGGCAGGAATTTGGCCAATAGTTGCTGCAAGCCTTTTATAATCAACCAATTAGTGTGCGAAAAGATGGGAATTACAAAGAGGGGTTAAAGAAATGCAAATGTGCACATATGATGCAGTATTACACCATAAACACATCATAATGGAACTATATCCCAATCCGAGACTTTTTCTCCAATTTAGAAATCCTGGACGGTCGTTTTTTTAAGGTCCGAAAAAGAGTACATGTCTAGGAAAAAAAGGACTCATGGCCCCTAACGAAAGCATTTCAGAGGACAATTTGTGTTCATTTCTACCAAATTAACTTTGCCAAAATTAATTTGTGCATGCACCAGGAGATTGCTCACATGAGTCACAACTGGCAAGAGAGAACCAGAACTATAATGAAGCAGCTGTCTATATTGTGTTATGTCAAAATATTAATTTCTTTGGTTTTAAATAATTAAAAAAAGGTAATCCTGATAGTATTCCCATTTTTTAACAAAATATACCTGATTACTTTGTTTTTTGAAGTAACTGTAACTGATTATAGTTACCAGTTTTTGTATCCTGATTACATAATGCCGTTACATGTATCTCGTTACTCCCCAAGGTAAAGGTTAGGGACAAGGACAAGCTTAGCATTTGTAGTATTTATTTCTATGGCACACAGTCAAACAAAGTCCAATTACTCTGTCCTTGCTTGTTCGAATTTTCTCAGGAGATCAAGCTGACAGGATTTTTTCCCCATGTAACTACCAGCTTATAACCTCAATGTTTTGAGCCTCATCAGTGTGTTTTTTGCTATACACTCTGGGTCCATGGTTGTTAATTTTTCTTCTCTTTGTGGTTGCCTTCTCTTAATCTGTATCTGCATCCAGGCTTGTTTTAAATGAACAATTTAGCAGTTTGTCATCATACCTGAAAAAATTTAAAGTGTGGTCTTCTTCTGTGGTTGTTTACTGTTGCTAAGCTCACTAGAGCATCTTAACAAGCAGGCAAGCAATTGATTTTGGCACAACCAATATTTTGGCTCTCTCTTATTGATTTATTCAGACCTTTCAGATGCCTGTTTTATTGCCACTGGAACTTTGTTGGTCCTTATTTTGAGGGATGATATTTTCCATCTTGAGTGACAACAGTTAATTATTCAGTTCCATATGGTTCAATGAAATATGTATATCTATAAAAATAAAAATAAAAAGCATGCAATTCTTATTTCACCATAACCCTAAGTTGAAACCTACACAAAGAGGCAACTGGGTACAGAAATACAAAAAATGGGTACAGAAATACATAAAGAGTGACATATTATAAGTTTTTTTTATATATATATATATATAGTTAAATTTTTATTGAACATTTCTACTGAACATTTCTAGAGAACATTTCTGCTGAACTGTCACAGCTCGGCCGGATCAGAACTCCAAATCCCAAGATGCAGCGCGTGCTACTGGGCACGCATGCGCTCTCCATCCCCGGAGTTCTGATCCAAGACACCTGTCACTAATCACAGACTCACACTCAAGCACAGCTACTTAAGTTTGCCAGTCACAGAGTTGCATTGCGAGTATACGCTCCAGTGAACCTCTTTCTGGCGTTACCAAGCCTTCCGATTATCTTTGATTACCTCGTTACCTCGACCTTTGTTTCCGCCTTCGACCACGCTTGCTTCTGCTTGCCCTCCTGACTCTGTTCGTCCGATCGCCTGACCCCTGCCTGTTACTTGCGTTTACGATTCTGCATTCCTCGCCCCCTACGCGGTGTCCGCCGCTTGCTCTTGCCTCCGTGTCCCCTCCCACGAAGCCGTGACAGAATACCCGCCCTTATTGTGGAGGCAGCGAGTACACCGGTTGGCCTCAAGCCATCAAAGGACACGGCCGGATGATCAGCCAGCGCGACGCAACGCCTGGACGCCTTCACCGAGCAAGTGACTCGGCTACACCAAGCCCCGCCCGGCGCGCACGCACGTTCCCTCCCACACCGGCACCAGAGAAGTACGATGGAGATCCCGCGCGGCCGAGGCTTTCTCTTGCAATGCTCACTGTTTTTTCCACTTATCCGGAGATGCCGGAGCTCGAAAAGATCATCCATTTCATGGAGCTTCTGACCGGGAGAGCCTTGCGCTGCGGGCAACAGCCGAGTGGGAGCGCAGCCACCGCCATTCACACATACGAGGAGCTAGCCACACGATTCCGGAGCCGTCTTTGATCACTCCCTGACTGCCGAGAGACCGGGGAGGAGCTCCTCACCCTGAAACAAGGAGCGAGGAGCGTCGCGGAACTACGCCTCGAATTCGCACTATCGCGGCACGAAGTGGCTGGAACCAACTGGCACTCAAGACAGTGGTTCGCCAGGGATTAAATGCCGACATAGTGACGGAGCACTGGCATGTCGCACGACCAGCTCACCCTGGATTCCCTGATTGACATCGCACGCGCCTGGACCGGCTGCTCAAGCCGCTGCTCTGCGCGCCTTGGTGGTGGGTTCCAGAACCTGCACCTCCCGCAGAGCCCATGCAGCTGGGTCGTGCCAAAATCAGCACACAGGAGAGGGAGGAAGACGCGGCAACTTCGCTGCTTCTACTGCGGAGGGGAGGGACACTTCATTCAGCAATGCGCCCTAAAAGCGTCCGGTTGTCCAAGGGAACCAAACCGTCCCCAAAGATCCGCAACCAGGGGCGTGTTTGAATCAGGAATGTGCCCTTCTGTTCAATCCGCATTCGTCATGAAGATCCGACTCGAATACTCAGGTACATCTTGTGTCCTAGAAGCGCTGATTGACTCCGGGAGCGTCAGGAAACTTCATTGATCAGACCACCGTTCTAGAGCACAACATCCCCATCCGTCCTCTCCTCATCCCGCGTCGTATCCAGGCTATTGACGGCACTCCCGTGGGAAAACGGACTCATCTCCCACTGCACTGAACCCATTGTTCTCCATACCAGCGCTCTTCATCAGGAACAGATTATCTTTCCGACACAGTATCCGCACGTCACCCAGTGGTCCTCGGTCTGCCCTGGTTGGACGCTTCCCAACCCTCAGATCTCTTGGTCTCACAGAGAAATTGGCGCTGGTCACCCCATTGCCTGCACCATTGTTTACGAACCCCGGCCGTCACTGTGGCTACCACTTCCATAGAAAGCCCAGAGGAGAAGAAGCTCCTCCAAATTCCCCCGAATACCATGACCTTCGTGAAGCCTTCAGCAAGGTGAAGGCTAGTGGACTCCCTCCTCACAGGCCCTATGACTGCGCGATCGACCTATTACCAGGTGCTATACCCCCACGTGGGAGAGTTTATCCGCTGTCCCTAACTGAACAGAAGGCCATGGAAGAATATATCCAAGAGGCTTTGCACCAGGGCTACATACGTCCATCCACATCCCCAGCTTCAGCAGGGTTTTTCTTCGTGGAGAAGAAAGGAGGAGGTCTAAGGCCCTGCATAGATTATCGAGGCCTCAACCAGTGCTGCGTAAAGTATCGCTACCGTCACTACCTCTGGTCCCTGTTGCCCTGGAACAGTTACGCTCAGCCACCATTTTTACCAAGTTGGATCTGCGCACGTGCCTATAACCTCATCCGGATTCGTGAGGGGGCGAGTGGAAAACCGGGTTTAGTACCACGTCTGGCCATTATGAGTACCTTGTCATGCCGTATGGGCTATCCAACGCGCCCGTGTTTTTCCAGTGTCTCATCAATGACGTGCTGCGTGACATGCTAGGAAGAAATGTCATAGCTTACACCACGACATTTTGATCTACTCCAAGTCAAGGGAGGAACATATTCACCATGTCCGCCCGGTGTTGAGGAGGTTACTCCAGAATCAACTGTACATCAAAGCGGAGAAGTGTGAGTTTCACCGGAGACACTATTTCCTTCCTGGGATACATCATTAGCCCTAAAGGGGTCACCATTGGACCAGGAGAAGGTTCGAGCAGTCACGAACTGGCCTCCACCCAGGACTGTGAAAGAATTACAGAGGTTCCTCGGATTTGCCAACTTTTACCGGGCGGTTCATCCGCAATTTCAGCCGGATTGCGCATCCCTTGACCTCTCTGTTAAAGGGAAACGCAAAACCCAAGCACCTGTCATGGGGCCCAGCAGCCCAGAATGCCCTGGAGAAGCTCAAGAACGCCTTCACTACAGCGCCTGTTCTCAAGCATCCCGACCCATCCAGACCTTTCGTCGGGAGGTGGACGCTTCTGAAACTGGGGTAGGAGCGGTACTCTCACAAAGGTTCGGAGATAAGCCTAAGCTCCACCCAGTAGCATTCTTCTCACGACGACTCCGGCGTCTGAAAGAAATTATGACGGTGGGTAACAGAGAACTCCTGGAAGTAAAGTTAGCTCTCGAAGAATGGCGTCATTGGCTAGAGGGAGCGGCGCACACCCCTTTGTTATCTTCACCGATCATAAGAACTTGGAGTATTTGCGCACTGCAAAAGGCAAACACCACGCGGCAGGCCCGTTGGGCCCTGTTCTTCACCAGGTTTCAGTTCACGTTATCTTACCGACCTGGGTCAAAGAACACGCGCAAGGCGATGCCCTCTCCCGTCTGGATCACCCGGAAGTTAACAAGGACCAGGAGGAATACATTATTCACCCCTCGTATATCGTCAGCACCCTCGAATGGGAACTGGACAAAGAACTAGAAAACATCCCTTCGTCTCGTATCCCCACAGCATGTCCCGCAGGCCACGGTTTGTACCGAGGAACACCGCCAGGCTACCTTCATCTGGGCACACACCACCGTCGGCACAGGTCACCCGGGAGCGCAACGTACTCCTCCTGCTAAGGGAGAAATACTGGTGGCCCAACATGCAGAAGGACATCCACAGAATAGTGGCATCATGCGCCCGCCCCGCGCACAGAATAAGGTCCCCGAACGCTTCCCATGGGCAAGCTCAAGCCCCTACATTATTCCGGGAACGCCATGGTCCCACATTGCAGTGGATTTTGTGACAGACTTACCCGAATCCCAGGGCAACACCACCATCCTGGTTATAGTGGACCGGTTCTCAAAATCGGCACGCTTCTACCCGCCCTTACCCACTGCCTTTGGGACTGCCGAGCTGCTGTTCACCCATGTCTTCAGGTATTTCGGCATCCCGGAAGAGATCATCTGTGACCGGGGCCCCCAATTCACATCCCAAGTCTGGACCAGTTTCATGTATAAGTTGGGGGTACGGTAAACCTCACCTCAGGATATCACCCACAGTCCAATGGCCAAGTGGAGGAACGAGTCAACCAGGAATTGGGCCGTTTCCTCCGCACCTTTTCGCAGCGCCAATCCTGGCGATTGGGACAAGTTCTTGCCATGGGCCGAATACGCCCAGACTCGTTACGTCATTCAGCAACTAATCTCACCCCGTTTCAGTGCGTACTGGGGTATCAACCCCCCTCGTTCCCGTGGAATGCAGATATCACTAACTCACCCGCAGTCGACCAGTGGTTTGAGCGGAGTGAACAGGTATGGGCAGACACCCATCGACGTCTGACACGGGTCACCGACTCATACAGCGTAAGCCGACCGTCGCCGCAGCAACCAGCCAAGTTACCAACCCGGTGATCGGGTATGGTTGTCTACAAGGGACCTGAGGCAACCACACAGCTGCAAGAAGCTCCGCACAGAGGTATACGGGCCCCTTCAAGATCCTGAAACGCATCAATGAGGTCACGTACCCGGCTGCAACTACCCCGGCACAGCCGCGGTCGGCCCTTCCTTCCACGTCTCACGCCTGAAACCAGTCGTTCCCGGACCCTTAGCATCTGATGTGCCCTCTGAGACGCCCCGCCGTCCCCTGGATATCGAAGGGCAACCAGCTTACCGTCTCAAGGACATCCTCAGCTCCAGGTACAGGAGGGGTAAGCTGGAATACTTGGTCGAGTGGGAGGGCTACGCGTCCTGAGGAAGCCGCTGGATTCGAAGCAGGACATCCTCGACCCACAACTCATTAGTGACTTTCATGCCTCGCCATCCTGACCTCCCGGCCCCCCGCCCCGGGGAGACCGAAGAAAACGTGGCGTCCCGGAGTGAGCCCTTTGAGGGGGGTCTGTCACAGCTCAGGCGGATCAGAACTCCAAATCCCAAGATGCAGCGGCGTGCTACTCAGGCACGCATGCGCTCTCCATCCCCGGAGTTCTGATCCAAGACACCTGTCACTAATCACAGACTCACACTCAAGCACAGCTACTTAAGTTTGCCAGCCACAGAGTTGTATTGCGAAGTATACGCCAGTGAACCTCTTTCTCTGCGTTACCAAGCCTTCCTGTTATTTTTGATTACCTCGCATTACTCGACCTTTGTTTCCCCCCCGACCACACCCCGCCTTTTTCGTCTTGCCCTCCTGACTCTGTTCGTTCCGATCGCCTGACCCCTGCCTGTTACTCGTTTACGATTCTGCATTCCTCGTCTCTACGCGCCGGCCCGCTTGCTCTTGCCTCCGTGCCCCCCTCCCACGAAAAGGCGTCATGATGAACCTTTCTGCTGAACATTTCTGCTAAACATTTCTACATTGCCCAACAGCAGTAAACATTCACAGTTTTTTTCTTTTTATACAAAGAAAAACAAAGTTAAAAATATCGAAAACCGACAACCCACCCCCCCCGGCTCATCATGGCTACCCAATAACTGTCGCTGGTTATAAAGATATTGTAAAATCCAACAACAGGCACAAAAATTTAAGTGGGAAGTGTCTGTAACTCCATAAAGTATACAATAAAGGGATGCCATTTATGAAAAAAACTTGCCCGTACAACCATTCATTGTTTACCTTTTTTTCTTGAGTTTCAGAAAAAACATCACGTCCTTTATCCACTGGGAGATAGATGGGTATTTAGCAGACTTCCAATGCAACAGTATGGAACGTATTGCTATAAGGGATGTGAAAGCAATAACATCCTTTTGTATCGAGCTCAAAGGAACTGAGGCTTCAGGAATCCCAAATACAGCAATCAATGGACAAGGCTTTAAATCTACCCTGAGAATAGTGGACATGATGGTAAAAAAAAAAAAAACAGACCAAAAACCATGGAGATCAGGACAGAAAAAAAACATATGGCCAAGATGACAGGGAGAGCCATGGCATTTATCACACTTGTCCTCTACATCCGGATACATCACAGACATTCTCGACTTGGACAGATGGACTCTATTGACATATTATAGAGCACATATATGTATGTGACGTGCCACAAACTTGGCAAAATCCTCCATGATAGTTTTCATATGGAAAGAACTGACTAGCCAACCCAAGTCCCTATTGTTGCATGCTATTCCTCAGGTAGGACTACAGACAACGGGGTGGCTGAAGTGGTAGAGTGGGTTGACCACTAATCATAGGGTTGGTGGTTCGATTCCCAGCCCGCATGACTCCACATGCCGAAGTGTCTTTGGGCAAGACATTGAAACCCAAGTTGCTCCCGATGGCATGTTAGCACCTTGCCAGCTCTGCTACCATTGTGTGTGTGTGTGTGTGAATGAGACACAGTGTAAAGCACTTTGAATAAAAGTGCTATATAATTGCACCATTTACACTGAATAACAGTAACAGGTAGTGTAATGAATAGTAGAATGTTAACTCTACATCATTTAGATAAAATAATCATACGTGATAGTCTGACATTTTTCTGACAAAATAACCAGAACACATAAGTTTATAGTATTTTCAGAGAACATTTTTGTGGTTAAGATGTTGGACTTCTGATTGGAAAGTTGTGAGTTCAAATCCCAGCACCACCAAACTGCCACTGCTGGGCCCTTGACCAAGGCCCTTAACCCTCAACTGCTCAGTTGTATAAATGACATATTGTAAGTCACTCTGGATAATGGCGTCTTCCAAATGCCGTAAATGTAAATGTCATTGTCTATGTGACATTTCACATGTTCCCCCCATGTCCATGTGGGGTTTCTAACTGGAACTATGATGCTCTGTGCTATTTAGTTTTTTCCTTTCTAATTGGCAGTCTCATCAATAGATCTGTGTGTGTGAGAAAGCGGCATGCATATGATCAATCACATTCATTCTGGAAATGTGTCACCTGTTATAGACCAATGTTTACATTTCTTGAATGATACAACACAGGTATTTCAGAAAATGCTAGACTAGTGACTGGCCCTAGTTAACGCTAGGTCCATGTGCAACAAAACATTCATTTTAAATGACTTTTCTGCCAGACATAACTTGGACATTTTATTCCTGACGGAGACCTAGGTTAGTCCTGGTGAGTCAACAGTTTTCGAGGAACTCTGTCCGCCAAACTGTTGTTTTATTAGTACTCCAAGGCCTTCTGGCAAGGGTGATGGGGTTGCTATGGTTTTTAAACAGTCACATAACCTATGGACAGTTTCTGTTGGGATTTACTCATCATTTGAGGTACAGTGTGTTGTGTTAGAGTCAGCCTCTTTCACGCTTTTCAGTGCTTTGATCTATAGGCCACCTTACGTGGACAATGTTTTTTAAATTACTTTTTTTTTACTTCTATTGTTCTGTTGTGTTATCGTATGTTATTACAGATTCCTTTGGTCGTATTCAACATATAAGTCAGGCAACAAATGTCCTTGGTCATACTATAGACCTTATATTGTCATATGGAATTGCTGTTGATAATGTTAATATTGAAGATGCTTCCTTCTTTGATCACAAGCCCATTGTTTTTAATGTCCCTGCTGCCAGCTCTGCTGTTGTGACTAGGCCTTCAGGCTATTACTCCCATTTTATTAATTCACTCACTGACTCACAGTTTAGTGAAAGTTATAGAACTAATGCTTTTGAAAAATCTATCTTGAGTGCTACAGAGTCTTCTTCTGGGCCTGATGATTTGATTGCCTTATTTTACACATTTTGTTCTAATATTTTAGATTCCATTGTTCCTTTTAAACTGAAACAACCAAAGCATAAATCTTATCACTGGCTGGACGTTAACACTCGTTCTCTCAGACAGGCTTGTCATAAAGCAGAGCTGAGATGGAAGCATGATCATTTAACTGTGTCCTTTCAGATTTTTAAAGATTGTTTGTTTAATTTCATATTGCAGCAAAGTTAGCTAGGTCTAGATATTTTTCTGATTTAATTACTACACAATGTCATAGACCTAAGATTTTATTCACTAGGATAAATTCAATTATTAATCTGAGTTGTCAATTCCATGGGGAACCCTTGGCTGAACATTGTTATAAGTCTTTTAAGTTTTTTCCTGGTAAAGTAATTACCATTCATTCTTGGTTCACTTCACAATTCTCAGACCTGTCCCTGAATTCACTGGCTTTACCAGTTTCCTTTGATCAATTTCAACAAATTTCAACTCCTCCTTCACGTACCTCCCAACTGACTTCCTTCTCTCCCCTCTCAGAGACTGAGGTCTCTAAACTCCTCCTCTCTAGCCGTCCCACAAACTGTCCCCTTGACCCTATCCCTTCTCAACTTCTTCAATCCATCTCTCCCACAATATTACCTGCACTTACACACATCTTTAACACATCGCTCTCTACTGGCACATACCCTACCTCATTTAAGCAAGCCTGGGTTACCCCACTGCTTAAGAAACCATCACTCTATCCTTCTATAGTTGACAATTACAGACCTGTTTCCCTCCTCCCCTTTTCTTTCCAAAACTCTCGAAAGAGCCGTTTTTAATCAACTCTACAATTTTCTCACACAGAACAACCTCCTAGACACCAATCAGTCTGGCTTCAAGAGCAACCATTCCACAGAGACTGCTCTGCTTTCCGTCACTGAAGCCTTACGACTAGCAAGAGCAACCTCTAGATCATCTGTCCTCATCCTACTTGACCTCTCTGCTGCCTTCGACACTGTGAACCATCAGATCCTCCTATCAACTCTCTCCAACCTGGGCATCACTGGAACGGTTCTACGCTGGGTGGAATCCTATCTTTCGGACAGATCCTTCAAGGTATCATGGAGCGGAGGTATTTCTGAAACTCAGCAACTCACAACTGGCGTTCCACAGGGGCGCTCGGGCCGGCCCCTCTTTTCTATCTACACTACATCTCTCGGTCAGGTGATTGAGTCTCATGGCTTTTCCTATCACTGCTATGCTGAGGACACCCAGCTCTATTTGTCCTTCCAGCCTGACGACCCATCTGTTTCTGCACACATCTCTTCTTGCCTGTCAGACATCATGGTCTGGATGAAGAAGCACCATCTTCGCTTAACCTGGGAAAATCGGAGCTTCGTCATCCCAGCCTATCCTCAATCAACCAGAACTTCACTGTGCAGCTCAGCTCATTTACACTCATGCCAACCAAGATGGCCAGGAACCTTGGGGTGATTCTTGATGAGGGCTTGACCTTTACAGATCACATCTCAGCAACTGCAAGGTCCTGTAGGTTCATCCTGTACAACATCAAGAAAATCCGACCATTCCTCACCAAACAGGCTACACAGATACTAGTCCAGGCTCTTGTCATCTCTAAACTGGACTACTGCAACTCACTGCTTTCAGGCCTCCCAGCCAGCTCCATCAAACCCTTCAAATGATTCAGAATGCTGCAGCGTCGGTGTTCTTCAACCAGCCCAAGACTACTCATGTCACACCCCTCTTCATCTCCCTCCACTGGCTTCCTGTAGCGCGCGCATCAAGTTCAAGGCCTTGATGCTCACCTACAAGACCTTGTCAGGAACAGCACCCTTCTACCTCAACTCTTTCCTGAAGGCATACATTCCCTCGCAATCTGCGATCGACTAGCGACCGACGTTTAGTAGTTCCCACTCAGCGAGCGTAAGGTCCCTTTCCAGAACCTTCACGCATACCGTTCCCCAGTGGTGGAATGCTCTTCCGATCTCAATCCGGACTGCAGAGTCTCTCACTATCTTCAAAAAACAGCAAGACCCACCCGATTCCGAGAACAAACTCATAAAAAAAACAAAAACAAAAAAACCCACAGACAATGCACTTACACTTCTACTCTGTACACTTTGCTTCCTCTGGTATTCAATTAATGGATCTTGTATAGTAGCACTACTTGTATTGTTCCCTGCTTGATATATCGCTTTGCTTATTTGTAAGTCGCTTTGGATAAAAGCGTCTGCCAAGTGAATAAATGTAAATGTAAATGTAAATTTCTCTGAAGGAACTGTGTGATCTGGTTAACCAGATGAAAATAATGGCCACGGCACTTGATGTTGTTCCCTCTGTGATTATGAAAGCAACTTTTTCTGAAACTGGCCCCAGTATCCAGGTATAAATTCATCTTTGGATGCTAGGGTGGTCCCAAATTGGTTTAAGCGTGCTATTGTTCAACTTTGCTTAAGAAACAGGGTTTTGATGAAGGTCGCTTTAATAATTATCGGCCTGTCTTTAAGCTATCATTTCTGTCAAAGCTGTTGGAGAAAGTAGTACTTATTATTATTGCTCCTGTTTTTAAATTCAGCTAAGTTATTGGAACATTTACAATCTGGTTTCACTGCTTATCATAGCACGGAGTCTGCTTTGCAAAAAGTGTCCAATGATATTTTACTGGCAGTGAATGCTGGAAAAAATGCTGTTTTGATGTTACTAGATCTTACAACTGTCTTTGAGACTGTAGACCATAACATACTTCTTTGGCGCTTAGAGCATCTGTTTGGTATCAAGGGTACCGCCCTACAATGTTTCAGCTCATATCTTAAAAACAAGTCCTTTCCGGTAGTGTTGGGTAATTTCTCCTTATCTTCCGCTCCTATTATTAGTGGTGTACCTCAAGGATCCATTCTGGGCCCACTTCTTTTTAACTTATATATGCGTTCGTTGGGGAATATTATTAGGGCAAACCATGGCTTTTTTCATTTGTATGCTGATGAGACCCAGTTGTACACACCATTGAAAGCTGGTGACTCAATTCAGCCATTGTTGGACTGTCTGAACGACATTAAAAATGGTTAACAAATCATTTCCTCCAACTTAATGAAGACAAAACTGAAATAATTGTTTTTGGCCCCCTGAGATTGAGAGATGGTCTCATTAATGAGCTTCGTAACCATTTCCATTCAATTTCTTCCCAATGTCGAACCTTGGCATCGTTCTGCACTCATGCTGGAATCAAATAAATTCAGTCGTTAAGAATAGTTTTTTTTTAATCAACTACGGATTATTTCTAAATAATTTTTGTCTTTCCAAGATTTGGAGAAGATTGTTCATGCTTTTATCACTTTGCGCTTAGATTATTGTAATTCATTGTACTTGGGTCTTCCTCAGTCATCCCTGGCTCGTCTCCAGATGGTTCAAAATCCAGCTGCCAGACTGTTGACTAGGGCAAAGAAATTTTATTGTGTTACCCCAATTTTAGCATCGCTCCATTGGTCCGTTTTAGGATTCAGTTTAAGATTCTGATGTTTGTTTTTAAAACTCTTAATGATCAAACGCCTTCCTATCTCAAGGATCTTCTTACACCACATTTATCGAACAGACATCTAAGATCTTCTGATAGGTTTCTTTTGCATGTCCCTCGTTCCCGGTTAAAAACAAAGAGGGATAGAGCTTTTTCAGTTGCTGCCCCTCTATGGAATCAATTGCCACTGGACATCCACCTTGCACCTTCTATTACCACTTTTAAAAAGAGGCTTAAAAAATATCTTTTCTCTCAGGCATTTTAATCAAATTTTTACAATTGTCTATTGTCTGTTTTTATTTAGTTTTATTCTGTTTTCTATTTTTTCTTTCCTTACACTGTTCAGCACTTTGGTCAGCTTTGCTGTGTGAAACGTGTTATATAAATAAAATTTACTTGCTTACTTACTTACTTACTTAGACTGATGTGCACATAGTACAAACTTATACATCTTATACATGACAGACATAACAACATGCCTTTAAAACATGCTTTGTAAACAATTAAAAGTAATTAATCAAAAACAGCACAATCTCCATGCTTAAAAATTCTTTATATTAACTGCTAAAAAAAAACAAGTAGTACCTTAAAATGATGTTCTGTAGTGTGTATGAGGTGAAAGAGGTCTTTTTCCACACACTGAATATGCAGTGCTGAGAAGTATGTTTGTCCCAGTTGCTATTTGTGCCTGGAAAAATAAACCTAGATTTATTTCATAGGATATTCTAGGATCAAACATTGAAACAGAGGTGTGACCACATGAGTGAGATGTCTCTCTGAGAAGTCTTTTACTATATATTCATGAAAAATGTATGTATTATACAGTGAGGGAAAGAAGTATTTGATCCCCTGCTGATTTTGTACATTTGCCCACTGACAAAGAAATGATCAGTCTATAATTTTAATGGTAGGTTTATTTGAACAGTGAGAGACAGAATAATAATCAAAAAAAAAATTCCAGAAAAACGCATGTCAAAAATTTTATAAATTGATTTGCATTTTAATGAGGGAAATTTGTATTTGACCCCCTCTTAATCAGAAAGATTTCTGGCTCCCAGGTGTCTTTTATACAGGTAATGAGCTGAGATTAGGAGCACACTCTTAAAGGGAGTGCTCCTAATCTCAGCTTGTTACCTGTATAAAAGACACCTGTCCACAGAAGCAATCAATCAATCAGATTCCAAACTCTCCACCATGGCCAAGACCAAAGATCTCTCCAAGGATGTCAGGGGCAAGATTGTAGACCTACACACGTCTGGAATGGGCTACAAGACCATTCCAAAGCAGCTTGGTGAGAAGGTGACAACAGTTGATGCGATTATTCGCAAATGGAAGAAACACAAAAGAACTGTCAATCTCCCTCGGCCTGTGGCTCCATGCATGATCTCACCTCATGGAGTTGCAATGATCATGAGAACAGTGAGGAATCAGCCCAGAACTACACGGGAGGATCTTGTCAATGATCTCAAGGCAGCTGGGACCATAGTCACCAAGAAAACAATTGGTAACACACTACACCGTGAAGGACTGAAATCCTACAGCGCCCACAAGGTTCCCCTGCTCAAGAAAGCACATATACATGCCTGTCTGAAGTTTGCCAATGTACATCTGAATGATTCCGAGGACAACTGGGTGAAAGTGTTGTGTCAGATGAGACCAAAATGGAGCTCTTTGGCATCAACTCAACTCGCCGTGTTTGGAGGAGGAGGAATGTTGCCTATGACCCCAAGAACACCATCCCCACCGTCAAACATGGAGTATTTGATCCCCTGCTGATTTTGTACGTTTGCCCACTGACAAAGAAATGATCAGTCTATAATTAATCTTGGGTGAGAACCTCCTTCCCTCAGCCAGGGCATTGAAAATGGGTCGTGGATGGGTATTCCAACATGACAATGACCCAAAACACACGGCCAAGGCAACAAAGGAGTGGCTCAAGAAGAAGCACATTAAGGTCCTTGAGTGGCCTAGCCAGTCTCCAGACCTCAAACCCATAGAAAATCTGTGGAGGGAGCTGAAGGTTCGAGTTGCCAAACGTCAGCCTCGAAACCTTTATGACTTGGAGAAGATCTGCCAAGAGGAGTGGGACAAAATCCCTCCTGAGATGTGTGCAAACCTGGTAGCCAACTACAAGAACCGTCTGACCTCTGTGATTGCCAACAAGGGTTTTGCCACCAAGTACTAAGTCATGTTTTTCAGAGGGGTCAAAAACTTATTTCCCTCATTCAAATGCAAATCAATTTATAACATTTTAGACATGCTTTTCTCTGGATTTTCTTGTTGTTATTCTGTCTCTCACTGTTCAAATAAATATACCATTAAAATTATAGACTGATCATTTCATTGTCAGTGGGCAAACGTACAAAATCAGCAGGGGATCAAATACTTTTTTCCATCACTGTAACTAGCTCATAATTCTTGATTATAGAATAATGGAACAAAATAATAATTGTAGCATTAATTAGCACTTTCTGAACTATCAAAATGAGTGCTACACAATAAGTAAGGAATAAAACATGACAGGGTTGCTGTTATAGAAAAAATAATAAACGATGGGGCGGTGTAATGCAACTCATCAAAAAAAACGAAATACAGTAATCATCCTGAAGTTGTTTATTGTCCAATAACAGCACTTTCTGAAGTTTTTTATTTCTCTTACACCAGCACTATTTGCCACCTCTAACCATTTTCTGTTCATTAATGAACAACACATAATACTTTTAATATATATTTATACTTCCATTAAATGCTGTCAAACTTCTGTGAAGTTAGTTCCTATCACTTACATGATAGCAACTACAAACATTTCTGTATAATCCTCTCTTTTTTAAGAGTGCTGTCACCATACAAGTCCCTTTGAATTACTTATTATTATTTAAACAATAAAATATTAGAAGGGTGCATTAATTTAAACCTATGATTTGTCTTACAGACTGCATTATATTAGAGGTGTGTTATAAAATAAAACAATAATCGATTAAATAATAAATGTAGGATTTAAACCAAATCATTCCTTCATCATATATTCAGTAACTACTTTATCATGATCAGAGATGCAATGAATCTGGAGTCTTTCTTGGGGTTTGGACAAAGGTCTATCGCAGGGCACCATGTACACACACATTCACACCTAGGGGCAAGTTAGAGTGGCCAATCCATCTACTGGCATGTTTTTGTGATGTCAAGGAAAACCAGAGAATCTGGAGCAAACCCATGCCAAATACACAGAACATGCACAAAAACTTCGAGCTCGGAATCGAACCAGGGATTCAGGCTACACCACAAATTGTGCCACCTTGTTTTGACCAAATCCTTAAGTATTATTAACTGGACAACTTAGAAGCCAATACAGTATTATCATATGTGACCATTTCTATTGCACCAAGAATAAATTCACGATATGGCCAAAAGTTTGTGGACACCTGAGCATCATAACCATGTGTGCTTGTTGAACATCTCATTCCAACGTTGGTCCCCTCTTTGCTGTGATAACAGCCTCCACACTTTTGAGAAGGCTTTCCATTAGATCTTGAAGCGTGGCTGTGGGAATTTCTGCCCATTACACAAGAGCATTAGTAAGGTCGGTCACTGTGTTCCAGTTCTTCCCAAAGGTGTACAATGGGGTTGAGATCAGGCCTCTGCATATTCAACTCGAGTTCTTCCAAACCATGTCTGCATGGACCTTGTTTTGTGTGCACAGAGGCATTGTTATGCTAGAGCAGGTTTGGGCCTCTTAGTTCCACTGAAGGGATTGTAACGCTACAGCATACAAAAGACATGCCTAACAACTGTGTGATTTCAACTTGGTGGCAACAGTTTAGAGAAGAACCACATACAGTATACAGTGGTGTGAAAAAGTGTTTGCCCCCTTCCTCATTTCCTGTTCCTTTGCATGTTTGTCACACTTAAGTGTTTCGGAACATCAAACCAATTTAAACAATAGTCAAGGACAACACAAGTAAACACAAAATGCAATTTGTAAATGAAGGTGTTTATTATTAAAGGTGAAAAAAAATCCAAACCATCATGGCCCTGTGTGAAAAAGTGATTGCCCCCCCTTGTTAAAACATACTATAACTGTGGTTGTCCACACCTGAGTTCAATTTCTCTAGCCACACCCAGGCCTGATTATTGCCACACCTGTTCACAATCAAGGCATCACTTAAATAGGAGCTGCTTGACACAGTAAGGTCCACCAGAAGATCCTTAAAAGCTACACATCATGCCGAGACCCAAAGAAATTCAGGAACAATTGAGAAAGAAAGTAATTGAGATCTATCAGTCTGGAAAGGGTTATAAAGCCATTTCCAAAGCTTTGGGAATCCAGCGAACCACAGTGAGAGCCATTATCCACAAATGGCGAAGACATGGAACAGTGGTGAACCTTCCCAGGAGTGGCCGGGCCTCCCAAAATTACCCCAAGAGCGCGCAGCGACGACTCATCCAAGAGGTCACAAAGAACCCCACAACAACGTCCAAAGAACTGCAGGCCTCACTTGCCTCAGTTAAGTCCAGCGTTCATGCCTCCACCATCAGGAAAAGACTGGGCCAAAATGGCCTGCATGGCAGAGTTCCAAGGAGAAAACCACTGCTGAGCAAAAAGAACATCAAAGCTCGTCTCAATTTCTCCACAACACATCTTGATGATCCCCAAGACTTTTGGGACAACATTCTGTGGACCGATGAGACAAAAGTGGAACTCTTTGGAAGGTGTGTGTCCAAGTATATCTGGCGTAAAGGAACACTGCATTTCATAAAAAGAACATTATACCAACAGTAAAATATGGTGGTGGTAGTGTGATGGTCTGGGGCTGTTTTGCTGCTTCAGGACCTGGAAGACTTGCCGTGATAAAAGGAAAGACTGAATTCTGCTGTCTACCAAGAGATCCTGAAGGAGAATGTGTCCGACCATCTGTTCGTGTACTCAAGCTGAAACGAACTTGGGTTCTGCAGCAAGACAATGATCCTAAACACACCAGCAAGTCCACCACCGAATGGCTGAAGAAAAACAAAATGAAGACTTTGGAGTGGCCTAGCCAAAGTCCTGACCTGAATCCTATTGAGATGTTGTGGTATGACCTTAAAAAGGCCGTTCATGCTCGAAAACCCTCTAATGTAACTGAATTAGGACAATTCTGCAAAGATGAGTGGGCCAAAATTCCTCCAGGACGCTGTAAAAGCCTCATTGCACGTTATCGCAAACGCTCGGTTGCAGTTGTTGCTGCTAAGGGTGGCCCAACCAGTTATTAGGTTTAGGGGGCAATCACTTTTTCAGGCACAGGGCCATGATGGTTTGGTTTTTTTCACCTTTAATAATAAACACCTTCATTTACAAATTGCATTTTGTGTTTACTTGTGTTGTCCTTGACTATTGTTTATTTTGATGTTCGATAACAAAACTTAAGTGTGACAAACATGCAAAGGAACAGGAAATGAGGAAGGGGCAAACACTTTTTCACACCACTGTAGGTGTGATGGTCACGTATGTTGACATACTTTTGGCCATATAGAGCATCTTTTAAATGCATCCAAGATCTTTAGATAAATAAGCAGTGGCTCTCTTTGCTCCATGTTTTAGACCACTGGTCACCAACCCTATCTTCTTGAAGTCTTCGGTTCCAACCAAAATCGTGCCCACCTGACCCTCTAATCAAGTTGTTCTTGATCAACTAAAACAGGCGTGTTAGATTTTATTTTGGAGATGAAACCTGCACGAGGGAAGATCTCAAGGGAAGATGGTTGTTGAATACTGTTTTAGAACCTGTATTAAAGGTGAGTAGAGATTTCATTATCGAGTTGTTGACCAATTAAATGCCCTTTGTCGCCATCTAGAGGGAAAAAAGGACCATGTCGTGTCTAAATTCCACCGCAGGCTTGTTCTAAGCGTATGCTTTCAAATTTATTTGTGATTTAGTCGCTGGAATCCAAAGTCATGTTTAGGAAAACGAGTCAGACCTAAGCGTGTAAGCAGGAAAATGAAACTGAGGTAATTTTAATATTAGTGACATTTTGAAAATACTGTTATACATTTCCCATAATTTTATTAGACACACCTTCGTAGAACGTGTCGAGTGAAGAAACGAATCATTTTGTTACTCCTTTATTTTTATTCTTCAATTCATATTTTTTTTTTTTTTTTTTTTTTACTTTGCCTTTGTGTGTTTTATAACCTCAGGAAGTAAACAAGTGGCTCGACAGCGCGAGCTGGTACAGCCCTATCGCAACAGTGACGTCTCACAGAAGAGCCGCGGAAGAAAAAGAAAAAAACAGCCTAGCAGCGGCCTCTGATTGGCTGTGCCAGAAAGCCTCCTCGCACCTGATTGGCTGTGAGGTGAAACTGTACACTACTGTACACAGACAACAACAATAAACCCGGGGTGATATGAGATCATCATACACGCCGCTTCACAACACAAGACAGGGTGAGAAATTAGACGCGTCCACCTGTTAGACAGTGGGCGAAGACAATCACTTTGACTAGATGTCGCGTAGGTCGCGGTGTTTTGCTCTTTATTTTCATTCCGTGATGTTAACATTAGAAATCGGGAGAGCGTCGTTGGGTGTGAAACTTGCAGATTAGCTAGGCATGTTAGCATTTGTTATCTGGGTGTGTCGCGTGCCATGAGCAATCAGTACCTACTAAGACTGAGGAAAGCTCGCTTTCATTTCGATAAGGAGGAATATACAAAAGTCATAAACACCAGAATAGGAAGTGGAGGAGGAGGAACTATTCTGAATCGCTTCTTCTGGAATTCATCAAGAATTACAGGTAACTTTCTTTTCGTTTCTAGGTAGCCTTCCAGATTTCCTAGGTCATTTTAAGCTTCCATATTAATATGAGCCAGGTTGAGATCTCCTAACTAATGAAGTCATGCCATCTCCAAGCCTGCAGAGAGAGATCAACTCCTATGATGCTCGACATTGTTATTTCTGCACTGACTCATTTGAATTTCAGTTAATACTGCTCATGACTAACAGATGTTACCTGTAATAATTCACTGCCACCAGCTTTCACAATGGACGAGACACCACAAAACATAAGAGGAGACGCCGGTCCTTTGGATGACAAAGAATCAAGATGGTCAGAGACAGTCGAGAATACTGACTCTCCAAGTAAGACTATTGTGCCTTACAATCAGAAAGTCCTGAAGACTACATGAAGCTGAGATGTTAAAATGTTATCCCTATCTATCTGTTTATCTATCGTGACTGTGGTTGTTCATATTTATGTCTGCTGTGAGGATGATCTCATCGTGACACTGAAATCTTAGTGGAATTTCATTAGAGGATCTTATCAAGATAATTTCTACCAAATATGGTAAAGCAAAAAAAATAAATAAATAAATAAAGATCTGTAACGTGATTTATTGTAGATATCATCTTTCTCAGGTGCGGGCTCTGGTCATATAACACCACCAACATAAAAATGTAAAAAAAATAAAATAAAAAAAAACTGCTCATATCAATTCAGTTTATGCCACAGCTCAGTTGAATTCTCAAATCGAATCGTCAGAAGGCGTTGATTAATTTTCTTAACCCTTGTGTGTCAATTAAAAAAGTTACACATGGGTCCATAGAGGACAAAAATGTCCATGTCCAAAAACTGTCATAAAAATATTATATATTAATATTTTCTTTCTATTTTCACTGACGTTGCTTCTTATACTGTATGTTATTGGCTCTTTATTAACAGTTCATTCACGGGACTTGTATGGTGAAAACGATGATAAACTGAGTAAAACAAATGGTTCTTTCACAAATGTGTACAGTATAATCGTTGATGTGGTGATGTTCTCTGTAAGGTTATGATTTTTTATGGAAGGAGTCTCCAGTATCAGTACTTCTAATGTAATGGTCAGTTCCTCCAGGATTTCACGTTTTTGGAATTGCAGAAATGAACGCAAAATCAAGCAAACTCCGCAATATCTGTAGGAGCTTGCAGTTTTTTTTTAAATGACAGCAGATTTTCTGCAGAAAATTTGGGCCATGTGACATCATCACAACATACATTCAGCCAAAGCTCTCTTCAGTTCACATGAGTGCAGCTGAAAGGTCTCATTTACCAGTAAAAATCACTATGAAAGGCCATGCAAAACTATTTTGTGCAACTACAGTTCAAGTAGTTTTCCGCAAAAAAAGCAGGAAAAAACTCAGCAAATTGCATCACAGATTTTGAAGAAAGAAAGAAAAAAGAGCCATAGTAAAATAAAGCATTTTTGGCCACAATAGTCACAAAAAACTCTATAGCTTCTATAATGTAAGTGATAGAGGAAAACCTTTAGCTTACAATTGAAAATGTTCTGTGGTATAAGAGAAATAAATCTCTTTTTATAGCAACATTTAAGAATAAAGTTTCAGTTGTGAATGGTGGAATTAAAGGCTAATATAAAAGATTACATTTATCAATGTTATTCTAATCCCTCACTCACTCTGGTGTGGCTTGTGGCTTCAGGGGTCGGAGGTCGAGTGCGACTCTACTCTGAGTCCCAGGTGCACACGGTGAGCCGCTGGGAAGATGCCGACCTCCAGGATGGAATTTCAGCTGAAGAGAGCGGAGGAGGTTCAGATGGAGCCCCATTCCGAGGCCGATCCCAATCTGCTCCCGCTGCCCTGTGGAAAGCTAAGAAGTATGGACGACAGCTGAGGAGGATGAGTGATGAATTTGACACCTGGCTGGACAGAGGGGTAAGTTTCAATACTAATCCTGAGAAGGGATATTAATGAGGCATGACTTATGAGTACATAATGGACACTGGGAACAAATAAAACCAGTAGAAGGTTTGTCTGTGCAAAGCTGTGTGCCCCCCCCCCATTTATTTATTCTATATGTCTTGATGTTGCCAGGACATAAGGAGAGTGAGCAGTCCTGGGAAAGTGTCACTGAAGCAACCCAGCCGTGGGTGGTTCTCCTTCCTCTGGGGATCTAGAGAGGAGGAGGGAAGAGAATAAAATTCCACACAGCTACAATAGAGAGAAAAGTGAAGCAACAATCATCAAGACGAAGGCTGGTCATGTTTGTCACCAGTATGGCCTTTTCATCAAAGTGCTAGTCCAAACTCCTTTTAGAATTTTTTTTTTAATTCTATGAAATTAAAGGAGAAAGGTGCTAAACATTTGACCACTGCAATACCTAATGTAAAGAATTGTTTTTAGAAGACAATCTTAAGTGACAATCTGATATTTATGGACAATCTCATACATACTGATAAATTCAACCCCTAAATATTTATGAATTATTTATTAATTTGTACCCTTTGAATATTTGGTAAGAAATGTGATATATTGTTCTATGATGTCTTTTACAAAAAAATTATATATATATATATATATATATACACACACACACATACATACATACACACACACACACATATACACACACACACACACACACATATACACACACACACACATATACACACACACAGTGGCAAGAAAGAGTGTGTGAACCCTTTGGAATTTCATGGTTTTCTGAATAATTTTGTCATAAAATGTGATCTGATCTTCATCTAAGTCAGGACTATTGACAAGTATAATACAAAAAAATTCTGTTCTCTCATGTCTTTTTTGAACACACTCATTCAACATTCAAAATGGCAGTGGAAAAACTAAGTGAACCTTTAGAATTAATAACTAGTTGACCCCCCCTTGGCAACAATAACCTCAACCAGGCGCTTCCTGTAGCTGTGGATCAGACCTGCACATCGTTCAGGAGGAATTTTAGCCCATTCTTCCTGGCAGAACTGCTTTAGCTCGGTCATATTCTTTGGACATCTCATGTGCATGACTTTCTTCAAGTCATTCCATTGCATCTCTATTGGGTTGAGGTCTGGGATCTGACTTGGCCACTCCAAAAGGTGGATTTTGTTTTTCTGAAGCCATTCTGTTGTGGACTTGTTTCGGTGTTTTGGGTCGTTGTCCTGTTGCATCACCCAACTTCTACACAGTTTCAGCAGATGTACAGACATTCTCACATTATCCTGAAGAATTGTTTGATATACTTAGGAATTCATCTTCTCCTCAATGATTGCAAGCTGGCCAGGCCCTGATGCAGCAAAGCAGGCACAAATCATGAAGTTTCCTCCACCATACTTTACGGTTGGGATGATGTTTTCATGATGATATGCCGTGTCCTTTCTATTCCAGATGTAGTGCTGTGTGATTTTTCCAAATAGTTCAATCTTAGTTTCATCAGTCCACAAAACATTTTGACAATATCGCTGTGGAGTGTAAATGTGCTCTTTTGCAAACTTCAGGCATGCAGCAATGTTCTATTTAGTAAGCAGTGACTTCCTTCATGGTGTCCTGCCGTAGATACCCTGCTTGTTCAGTGTTTTGCGTATTGTAGACTCATGAACAGACATGTTACAGTTCCAATGATGCCTTCAAATCTTTGGCTGTAATTCGGGGTTGTTCCTTTACCTCATTGATGAGTCTTCGTTGTGCTCTTGATGTCATTTTGACTAGGTGTCCAATTCTTGGTAGAGTAGCAACAGGTTTTTATCAATCAAAGTAGCTGTAGTCCACACCTCCAAACTCATTTTCTTAACGAGATTCCAGGTGTGCTAAAACCTGACAATGATTAGCGTTTTTGAGGTCATTAACTCAAGGGTTCACATACTTTTTCTACATGCACTATGAGGTTTTTTTGGGTTGAGTGATCAGAATTTATTTTGTGTTATTATTTTAGACATATTATATTTGTCAATACGCTTGACTGAAGATCAGATCCCACTTTATGAAAAATTTATGCAGAAAACCATGACATTCCAAAAGGCTCACATACTTTTTCTTGCCACTGTGTGTGTGTGTGTGTGTGTGTGTGTGTGTGTGTGTGTGTGTGTGTGTGTGTGTGTATATATATATATATATATATATATATATATATATATATATATATATATATATATATATATATATATATATATATATATATATGTTGAGTTTTAAACATGTGTCTTATTGAAGGTTTTAAAGGAATTGTTGGGAAAATGTAAATATATTGCAAGTGACTCCAAAAGTCACTGAAACAGCCTGTGAAAGTCGTGTGTAGTGGTGGTTAATAATGATGCGGGTATTGGTCTAATTCAGTCAGGTTCGTCTCAGGGTTTTCTTTTATCACAGCATTTGCTGTTGCTTTCGTTATTGTTTCCATTTTAATAAGACATCAACTGGAGACCTGAGTGCATAATGTGTTTATGAAATGTTTTTGGATTTCACACCTTATCATGTTTCAAGAGCTGGTGGTTGTCTTCGGCCTTTTATATACACACAGTATTGGACTTCAGCAGATTGGGTTAAATTGCTTTGTATGCAAAAGAACAGTGAGTTCTGGCCAAACGTTTGCTTCAGCAAATCATTACAGATGGACAACCCAAATGCTGTGTAAGCTGGTCTTGAATCTCTTAGGCATTTTGTTGATGCCTTACTTGAAATGTGTTTCTATTTGTCTTTTTCACAAGCTCTTGGTAAGAATTTATAGTGCATTAAATATATTGTGATGAAGCTGTTTGTATAACGATTTGTTCTATTTGTGTCGTTTAATTTATTATTTGTGATCGAAAATAAAATTTTGAACTCCATAAAGTTTTGTTTTTAGCCAGGTATCAGACATTTTTACAATTAACAAAGATTACCAGACCTATAAAACTGTAGTGTTGCGGCCAAATGCTTGAATTTGGTGTGGATTTTTTTTTCTCTAAATTTTCAATGCAACTTGCAGAGGCTTTTTTTGTGCTTTTTAGCTGAAAACTACTTGAATTGGCGAAATTGCAATTGCACCAAATCGTCTTGCGCAATGATGTCGAAGACTGCTTTGGCTGAATGCGCCAAGTGATGTCATCGTAACCAAATATTGGATGAAATCTATGATAATTTTGAAAAATTGCAAGCTCCTGCAAATATTGCAGTTTCCTTTCATTTCTGCAATCGCAGAATCGCAAATCCTGGAGGGACTGACTTTCAAAATCTACTGCTGTGTTTACCCAAACTCTACAGTGTGGAAGCTTATTTTGTGTTAAACTTTGAACTAATACTCAATAGCACAGTCACAGAAAAAATACTTTATTAAAATACACCATCTTTCCAAAGACTAGGGGCATGGTACAAAAGTAATACAAGTGACCATAGGCAACTTAGTACAGAGGGCACTTTTAAACCAGGCTTAAATGTTAAAGAGGCATATCAGGCATATTTAAGCCCTGAATCATTACTCAATTATAGAAATATTTTATAACAAATGTATTATTGAATGGAGGTTGAATCTCTCGTACAATACCTAGTGTCACAGTTTAGGGCATCAAGTCTCTGCATTTCTTTTTCGCTCAGCTCAAAGTCAAAGATTCTGCTGTTTTCTTGAACGCTTTGTGGCTGCGATGAGCGAGGCAGAACAGAAATGCCTTGCTGAATGGCCCACCGGAGTAACACCTGAGCTGGAGTTCGTCCACGGCTCTCGGCCACGTCCTTCACCTCCGGATGCTCCAGGAGTGCACCCTTTCCAAGAGATGAGTACGCTTGGAAGTGAACACCTGCCTTTTTGCACATATCCCTGAGTTGTACTTGAATAAGTTTCGGGTGACACTCCATCTGCAGCACTGCTGGAGGCACACGGCAGCTTTTAAACAACTCTAAAAGATGCCTCTCAGTGTAATTCGAGACCCCTATGGCCTTAAACTTCCCACTATCATAAAGTTCCTCCAGTACAGCCCAGCTCTGTGAGCGATACTTGGCATGTAGGGGATCTGTTGGTTCTAAACCCCCAATCCCAGGCCAGTGCACCAGATACAGGTCTATGTATTCACAACCCAGCTGTTTCAGACTCCTCAAGCATCCCTCTTTGGCTCTGGGACCATGGCCTTCTGGTCCCAGCTTGCTGATGAGGAACACGTCTGAACGTACAAGGCCATGCTTGGGCAGGAGCTCCCTGATGACTTGTCCTAGATGACCTTCGTTGCCATATGTTGCAGCCGTATCAAAGGCACGATAGCCTGCATCGAGTGCAGCACTGAGGGACTTGTACAGCTCTTCATAAGTGCGCAGCTTGTACGTGCCCAGACCCAAGAGAGGAATCTGTGTTCCAGAGTTGAGAGGAACTGGGCTCACAGTGGACTGCATCTGAAAATAGGTTCCTCAAGTGAGACAAAAGAAGGAACTTAGTTTACCTTTAGGTTCTCAACCTTGGGGTCATGATCCTACATGGAGTTTCCGGAGGTATTTTAACAACACTTACTCATAATGTAGTTCCATGCATATGAACATTATACAAATTGTAACAATGTAATAGTAATTAAAACTGTGTTTATTATTTCAATTTCACTAGCCTTCAATACAATTTGTAAATCGGTGTAAGCTCACTTTACACCAGACTGCAGCGGCACCCGTCAATCATACACATTATTCAATGACGCCTTTCCACCACACGTTGCTATTTAAAATGAAAATGTGTCGTGTAATTAGTATATTAATAATGTTTGTTTATATATAAATAAGTGTATTTTTGTATGGCATAGTCATGTGTTATAGCTAGAAATACTACAACATACAATATTCATGCTATAATTTCTTGTGTATGCCCAAAATCTACACACATGGGTGATGTATCAGTCTGTAGCCTACTGCTGCAGTACATGCTGCAGCTTCAGTTATCTAAACTAAAAAAAAAATACAAAACATTTTTTAAACTTTGTAAGCATATACAATGGTAATGATTATTTATATTAATTACAGATATGTGCATGTAATATTGACTAAAACAGTGCAAAAACAAACAAACAAAACAAAAAAGCATGAATGAATACCACATGACGGATGTGGACAGGTTTCCAGGTTGCTATTCTTCATGCTCATAATATTATTACATGAAATACAATTGGTGAACCTAATTAAACTAACAAACCCAATCATTTGCTACAACTTGTTTAGTTGTTGCAGGGTGGAGGTTTCAGTGGTCCTGTGGTGAACTCGTTTGGAGGTGACATCTAGACTAGATCTCCTGCCTTTGATAAGATGCAGTGAGAGACACAAGCCCAGGCCTCATATTACACGCCGTGAGTGCAGAGCTGCTGCAGTTGTAGGCTTTTACACACAGTCATTCACCCAAGTGCATTTAAATCTGTAAATAAAAAGAACCCATGTACTATCTTTTTTTTTTTTACCTTTGATGTATAACAATAAAATGTTGTTTGATATGTTTTTATACATATTTGTTAAGAAAAATGTTAGTCTTTAAATAAGTAAGTTGCCTTACATCTTATGGATTGGATGTATGAATGAATTCTCAGTGCATTACTGTAAAGTAGTATGCTTATCATTTCTACTAATCCTTACCAAGGGCCATTAAAATGGCTACAAAATGTTAAGAACAGCTGCTTTAGGCTGTCACAATATTACTTCAACAAGAACCTCCCTGCTGAAAAAATCAATAGCAACCATCATAGAAATTCTAATGGTTTCCACTACAAATACCATCAGCTAACCATTAAAACCATTACTGGTCCTAAATGGTATCCAGTCATAACGTCAACAAATTACCTATAGAGACTCAGGAGGGACCATTACAGTTTCCATTAAAACTATTATAACCATTACACATTCTATGAGGGTTTCTATAGTTTTGTTTTCAGCAGGGCTGGAACAAATAGTAGTGCAGTCTCTCTCTCACGCACGTGCACACAGAGTTGATCTAATGTTGCTTTATAGACAAACAGCTAGAAAGACGTTTTCTCTGTACTCGGTGTGATCTTTATCTTATCTCAGTCTACCAAAACCAACTTAGATACTTACGCTTTATGTAAACCAGTTACTATTCAGGACTTGAAAAATGCCGATTCTCTTTTAAGCCATACAGGAACTTCCGCTAAATGGCTTCCCGTTGATTACTTGCAATGCGTCCTTTCGCCACAGGAGGGCACTTAGTGTTGTTTATAATTGACGAGGAGGTCATGAACGTTCTTCATTAAAACACAAAAGACGTCGTATGGATTTCTGTGCCCCCCTTTTTTCCCCTCTCTATGACAAGTACATCTTATACTAGATCTCAACCACTGATATTTATTCATGTTTGCCTAACCCTGGTCCTGTCATACACATCTTAGCATGTTCCCTGCTCGAGCAAACCCACTTTGGCTCAGGAAGGGCTCTTACTTAGCTAATTAGTTGAATCAGGTGTATTGGGAGCACAGGGATAACACCAAATGTGCAGGACAGGGGATTCTTCTGGGCCAGGATTGGATACTCAATGAACTAAATATGTTAGGCTAGTGCTTTTCAAACTTTTTTGCAGAAGCAACCCTTTCCATTTATCATCAGTAGCAGCGTGGGAATAGACCCTGGATGGGACATGAGCCCATAACTGGGCACCATGCACACACATTGACACCAGGGGCCAATTTAGAATAGTCAATCAACCTTTTTGGTAGGTGAGAGGGAACGGGAGCCAGTGGAGGAAGCCCATGCAGAGATCATGGGAAACTGACTCCAGTGTTTCTCAAATCCAGTCCTCAAGCCCCCCTCCCAGAATATTTTAGATGTCTCCATATTTAACACACCTGGTTCAACTCATCAGCTTGTTAGTGTGTTAAATAGGGAGACATCTAAAACATTCTGGGAGGGGGGCTTGAGGACTGGATTTGAGAAACACTGCGTAACCCAAGGATCAAACAAGGAACAACTGGTGCTGTGACATGTCAACTTTTCCAGTGTTTTTTGTTATTGATTTATTAATCTACTAACTCCATTATGCTCAATAAAAGTATCTTATGAACAGTCCAACTATTCAAATATTAGACATACTAGGCAAATATGGACCAACCGTTTAATTTATTTGAGCTATATAGTATTTCATTTCTAAAGTTCCAATCCTTTGAACCCAAACAAGATGCACTGTTCTAAAATGTAAATTCAGAACATTGTCAAAAAAAAAATGCAGTTGGATTGAAGCTGACATTATTTTGATAATAGCTATTTAATTAAAGTGACCAAAAGAAGTCATAGCCTACTTCACATTCTCAGGAAAAACTAGACTTCCCTGGGCAGGTATGCTACTTTAGTACTTATTCTACTCGAGTGAATTTACTAGTATAATTTACAATTATAATTTTTTGAAGGTACTTAAATGATTAAAAGCGCTTGAGTGCGCTTGTGTGTTATATTTTACAATGAGTAACAAATGTGCTACATGTACTTCCCCAAATGACATTATCAACGGGATTCACCATGAAGCAATACGAACTCCCAAAATAGGAACTCCGAGTACTGTTGCACATAAGGTGTAAAAATTATCTGGCCTTGACTGAAACCCAAACATCCGATCTTTTTCTGGAGGCACAAGAACTGGTTATCAGGATACAATGGTTTACAATGACAGAACCACACACAGCCCTACAATAGGAGTCATAACTTACGTAAAAGAATGGAATAAAAGCTATTGAACTCAAGCACAAACAAGAATTACTGGTCTAATCATCTTTTTTGTAAAAATACAGAAGACATCCAGCATATAATAACAGCTGTCTTTATTCACATGTTCCATACATGAACAGACACCCTGTAAATTTACAGGAGACATGTTTGTTGAAGACATGTTGGTTAACTGAGGACAAAAAGAAATGATTGTTCAGTTGAATTCACAAATGTTCAAATAATATTGCTCTTGGTTAAATTTTGCAATTTAGATTGAAAGTGAGTCATATACATCCAAGCTCCTATTTAGAAACATCCCTTTGAAAGTGGGGGAAATGCCTTAATTTCAAGTGCACCTTCCCTGATTTCTGAAGTAGGGACTATACATTTTGCAATCTCTAAATATAAGCACAGAACAGCAATTTATTGTCAAAACATTCATACATCTATAGTTGGATGACAATCTGATTTGACTTTATAATTCTGGTACACAAGTGTTTAGAAAATGTGGCTATAAAAGACTAAGCTACCTAGTAATCAGAGCGCTCTTCAAGGCATTGGCAAACCACAGACAAATTTGGGATGCAGAGCCATTGTGTTTTTAGAAACCTGTTTTATATTACAATTTAGATTAATTAGTAGAACAATGTTGCAACTGATGCATTGAATCTGTTAGTATTCTAAAATAATAAATGTAATTTACACAATTTTCCATCTACTCCAAATATTGTGAGTTATGAGGTAAACACAACTGTCAAGTAATGATAATCTATTTTACCCCCCACCCCCCAAAAAATCCATACATGTATAAAACGTCTTTGACAGGGTTCAAACAACATTCTATAAGCTACAAAATCAAAAAGTTAAATAGTGGCATCATCTATATTCACTATTGCACCATTATTTTTTATTTTCTTATTTTACAATTAGAAATATTTTACCATAGAAAGTAACCCCAAGTGGTCACCTAAAAGCCTGTTCAAGAAACTACCAAGAGAAACTACTAAGGAATCCCTGGGTTATGGAAAGGTGGGGTTGACCCCATTTCTATGATTGACTGCATGTTTCATCAAAGAATGTCGACAGGGATTGGTTGACGCAGTATCAAACTGCATGCTGAACTCAAACAAAAGCCCATGTCTCACAATTACAGGCATTCCTAAAAATTCTTGTGAACAAAAAATATAGAGGGTTATTCAATTTATATTTCACTTTAGATTCACCTGAAAGTTCAGGAACCCTTCAGCAGTCACCAGGATATAAATATACGAGAACACAGAGGCCAAAATCATTCATCAACATGGGGAGGATTTGAGAATACAAAAATAAATTAGGAAAAAAGTGTGATGTTCATAAGTCGGACAGTGGCTATAAAAATACCCATATTCACCATCAAGATTATGCAAGAAGCTTAAAACCTCCAGAGCTATAATGCTCTTGCCTGGAAGTGGATACAACTGTATTTAACCCATCACACACGGTGAGGAGGATGGTTATAGTTACTGAGGCATCATGGCTGGAAATTTGCATTACCTAGCCTTTTCATTCATCTAATCACAAATATAAGTATCTGGATTTCAGCAGACACTACAGGATCTGGGTTCTATGGTCTGATGAAACAAAAATAGCTTTGTCAATTCTCAACATGGATTTGGAGTAATAAAGGATGGTTATACAGAAAATAAACTAATTCCCAATGTTAAACGGGGTCCTGGGCCCTGGGGACCATGTTAGGGTACCATGTTGCGGTATCATGAAATTCCTAAAGTATATTTTAAATGAAAATTTGGCAAATGGACAATGGTTACATCTTTTAGCAGGACAATGATTAAAAAAAAAAGTGTCTAAATCCAAACAAAAAGGAGTGAATGATCACAGAATCAATCTTCTGACATGACCATCCCAGTTCTCTGAACTACACTCCATTGAAAGGCAAGAACATGGAATATTTGGACAGATTCCTTACTCTGTAACCTCCAATCTCATTAAGCACTATATTTGAAGACTCAAAGTATCAAAAGCAAGAATAGCAATAATTGTGATATGGTTTTTTATTATTAAAAAAAAAAAGTTGAGGTTTTTTTTAAATGTCCATTGAATAAATATACGTCAGGTAATGTTAGATTTCTCTTTAGTGTGAGATACACTAAAGAGACCAAAGACATTGTTTCATGAACTTTTTACCCACATTTACCAATGGAACCGATAATTTTGAAGCTGAAGTTAAACATATTTTCTTCCTAAACTGTAGTTTATGCATGGGTTTGTAGTTTCTAAACTTTATACAGAAGCAATGATTATTCATATTATTACTGTTTGTAATACGACTTGGATTTTCTTTTATGACTTCACTGTAAAGAATTCAACATAATCCAATCACTGTTGATATTCAGTTATGAAACAGCATTGTTGAAAGTAGTCTGGAGAGGGCATTTATTGATTCCAAACACGACGATGTTTGTGGTTCATCTACGATGCATAATTGCAATTTTAATGTGGCCAAGCACTGTAAAGCGGTGTGAGCATTAATATTCAGCTAATATTTCATGTTCAAGCTTTGTTAATTTTTTTATAGAATGCAGTAATATGTCCTAAATCACATCAGCAACTCCTTCCCTTTGCTTTATTTACATGATATATATAAGTGGAGAATTGTAATATTTGGTAAAGTTGTAAACTATATAATTGCGCTTGTATGTGGATTACCAACATTCAACCAACCAGAGCAACTGGTTGCAGTTCTATACTTACCAGAATCCTGTTGAAAGAGAGTGAGCTTTCATACTGACAAAGAACATGACTGACAGTAATTCTAGCCTAGGCGGATTGTTTGTTTCAGCGTGTGGATTTGACATAAACCAACACCAAAATCACTACTTACACTGGATGCAGTGTGAGGCATATAATTACAGTGTGTATATACACACTGTATGGCCAAAAGCGAAAAAGTATTTAGACATATGAAAATCACACCCATATCTAGTTCTTCCCCAAACTGTTGCCATAAAGTTGGAAGCACTCAATTGTCTAGAATGTCTTCGTATGCTGTAGCATTAAGATTTTGTTCACTGGAACTAAGGGGCCCAAACATGTTCCAGCATGACAAGCCCCTGTATACTGTTGAGGTCCTGAAAGACATGGTGTGTCAAGGCTGTAGTTGAAGAACTCAAGAGGCCTGCACCTCAACCACAGGACACCTTTGGGATGAATTGTGCCCAACTACACTAATGCTAGTGGAGCTGTAGTTTTGGAATGGGATGTTCAAAGGTCAGGTGTGAATATACTTTTGGCTAGATAGCATATCTACTGTATGGAAGAGATTTTTGACCAGACATCCATGGCTTCAGCGTCGCAGTAGAAAGTCAAAAAAAAAAAAAGGTACTGTTTGTTGAAAATGGAAAATTGTGTAAATTTGCTATTTCCCCAGATCAACCCGAGCTGCTCTGTTTACAAAGCAAATAGGATATCGCTCAACCTTCAAGTCAAATTTTCTGCATTCTTAAGTCTCACCCCATCACTGAAATCACACATTAAGATTTAAAAAAGAAAAACAAATTACAAAATTACTCCAAAAACATTTGCCTGACGATCCAATGACTTGTATGGTAATGGAAAAAAAACAAAAATCAAATTTGACATGAGTGCTTCAAAAAACATGTAAATGTTTAGACAAAACCAAACATTCTTTCCAGTGTTACTTACCTGTGCAATTAACTTACCTGTATTTTGTGTACGGCAAAACAGTTAGCCGCAAATTCTTTTAATAATGCAAATATGGTATGAAACTTTTGGCCATGGATCAAGGCAGGGCAGTAGAGTAATAGCAGAACTTGAACCCGTGGTGGAAAATTTGGAGTACTATTGGCCCATACCAAGACCATTTATTATTAGCTGGTTTCTTGGCTTTATTTGTAAAAGAGTGGTCAGGTCAACAGGTCACTTGCACGAAACGAGTGTTAACGGGTGCGAAATGTGTGCGACATTCAAAGGGAAAAAACGTTACAACGGAAAAAACGGTAGTCAGATCACTCGGTTTTATTTAAACGGCTGGAGAGACAGCGGCTGTTATGACATAACTAAATTTCTTTTAAAGTAACCACACCAAGCACAGAAATCGACTTGCGTTCGGACACCTGTTAAAGAGCTCAACCATTTATAAAAGACATCGGTTTGCATCCAGTCGAGATATAGGTTCAGAGGTACATTTTAACAAAGGTTTTAACAAAATGAATGTAGGGAAACACCATCACACGTAGGATAGGCTACAATATTTGGGTTTTGATGATAGTTTTAATCACAAGCAGGTCCAGTGTATCGAGATGTTAAAACGTCTGGAATATAAAGAAAGGCTACAAAGTCTGTGTGAACGATTAATGGGCTGACCACAATATTTTAGGAGCAATACCGACTATGGGGTTGTAGTTTTTGTTTTATGTAGCGGATGGTCATTTGTTTTCCCCGAGTTTCCTTTAGTTGACGCTGCTTTTTCCTAGGAGGCGACGTTGTTCCCAAGCGTGGCGTGTCGAGTCGTTGTGATCGGGCGGCTGTTAAGATGCGATTTGATGATCAGTTGCCGTCCCCCGGCTCTGCCCACTACCACATATTTAATAACGTCCTCCCTCTTCCTCCTCTTTCTTATGCGGGCCCCAACTCTGGAACGCAACGTAACTAAGTCTGTGTCAAAGCTATCCATAAGAATGTTGTATAACCTCAATTTAGAGCCTTACCGTTCTTAATCATGCTAGTCATATACAATGATTTAAGAAAAATCTAATGAAATAGCATATGCCTAAATGTTGTACAAAAATTTTATCATGCTGGTATGGGCTAGAGTTCATTTAAATAAGGAGCACATTAACCCCCTGTAACAAAAATCTAGGATAACAGCGCACTCACTAGTACTAGGCAGTCCTTCACAATCTAAACTGACAAACATGCAAAACATACCACTTAATTAAAAGGCAATTTGAAGAAATCAAATCTAATTTTGAAAAAAAATGCTCCAAGTGATAACACCTACATTCTTTACACACTAACAAAAAAAACCCCTGTCTAAATTCTAAGTCAGCATTTGACGATTCTCTAATACACTAAGTTGAACAGTTTAACAGAAGATTAGCTGCGCTATACCCATTGTGAAAATTAGCTACAAGCATCATAGAATATTTCCTAATTCCTGCAGATATGTCCCTGTTTATTAGCTTGCCTTATACAAAAAGGGAGACGTATCGACTTTCTGGACAAAGCAAGCTTAGTAGCCACGGCCGAAGCCATTGCTGTACTTGTCCTCCACGTAATCATCTTTATCAAAGCCTGAGCCGACCGAGTAACGCTGATAGCCAGAGGCCGCGGCGGGGGACGGGGGAGGAACTGCGGAGCCCGAAGCACCACGAGGATAGCTGCGCATGTAGCTAGGAGGCGGCGGCGGTGGCGGCGGCGGAGGCAGCAGCGACCGACGATTGCCCAGAGGGCTGCGCTCTCGGTAGTAGCGAGGGGCGACGGGAGGCGAGGCGGTTTGCTGCGAAGGCGGAGGACGCCGCTCGAAGGGGTCCCGGTCATAAAAATGCGGGCGGCGGCATACGGATCGTGCCGAACACCTCTCTCATATGCTTCGCGGTCATAGTAGGCGCGGGGAGGTGGCGGTGGGAGTGGTGGTGGCGGAAGACGACCTCGAGGCGGATAGAAATCGCCGAGTGGAGGACGCGGGGGCAGGTAAGGAGGATGGTGCGGATGGGGTGGATAGTGATGAGGAGGAGGGGGGAAATATTCATCTCCTCTGCTATTTTTGGCTTGATTACTGCGAGAGAGTGACACAAAGATTTTTTGCTCCTCCAATTTCGTATGATTAAGCTCCCTGATGGCCTCCAAGGCCTCGTTTTCCCTCTGCATATGAACAAATGCATAATTCTTCACAATATCACACTCCACCACCTTGCCATATGGCTGGAAGAGCTCCTTGATTTTGGAAGCTGTGACACCCTCAGGTACGTTGCCCACGTAGATCTTGGTGGCATTGCGCACCTTGGTGGTGGCGTACTCGACGGTGATGCGCGAGCCATTGAGCACTTGCTTGTGCAAGGCAGCAACAGCTTTCTGTGCCGCATCCTCCTCATCCATGTGCACAAAGCCATAATTCTTCAGGATGTCACAGTCAGAGACAACACCATGTTGTTCAAACAAAGCACGCAGCTCTGCTTCGGTGGTTGCTGAAGCTACATTACCAACAAATATCTTCACCATTTTTAATGGTTGCAATGAGGTTGGATTTGGGACAGGTTCCTTGGCAACTGGACGCAGCCCCTAAAAGCAAAAAAAAAAGATGTCAGAAATAACATCAAACTTTCACTAAACATCAGTGTTAACAGCATTGAAAAATTGGGGACTTTTTAGACCAATTTACTGACCTTTGTCTCTCAGCTCTTATTTGAAATAAACAGTGACTTTTTGAGTAGCCATCATCAATACAGCTCTTGTGTTGCCATGACTAAAGACAAGCTTTTCTTTTCAGTAATAGAAAAAAATCTATATTATTTCCTATTCTGCTAAAACTTTCTTTTAATCTATTCTGTGTTGTTTTATGTATCTTCAGAAAAGCTTCTCTTTTCATGTAGCATAGTTTAATATGTCAAATGGTAATGACGCAATGAATATGCAAATTTGTCCATGACGCCACGTGGTGACTTCTGGAGCACGGATTAGCTACTTTCCCCTGAACAGAGCAGACAACACAGGCTTAACTACAGGGTCCCTCCCTCCCCCAAACATGTGTTAGTAGATTCATTTTTGTGAAACTATTAACATATTTGTGGATCTCATTCGATGAATTTGTTTAATTTTGTGTAAATCTTGCTGCATTTATTCGTAGATAGTAATCTATTTATTTAGAT
The DNA here is from genome assembly GCA_012411365.1 of Ameiurus melas. Classification (NCBI taxonomy): domain Eukaryota; kingdom Metazoa; phylum Chordata; class Actinopteri; order Siluriformes; family Ictaluridae; genus Ameiurus; species Ameiurus melas. The sequence goes on from CM022769.1 coordinate 13,286,269, forward strand.
TTACAAAACAGCTCTAACCTCCATACAAAATGGCCGGAGAGATGCCTCGTGACGAATTCATCTCGAAGACTCGCGATATTATATTCTATGCACATCTCCCACCCCAAAACAAAACAAACCGCTTTCCCACAGTTTATCCCTCGGGGGAAGTCCTGTTCTACTGCACGTAGTCTCCGCCATGTTCATTATGATGAACGGATAAGAAAAAGATACAAAATGGACTCTTGGCGAAGAGGAAGAACCACAACACAACTAAAACAAAAAGCTTGACAAATCTTAACATTTAACCGCCCCAGACACGACGCTACTCATTCAAACCAAGAGTTCGAACACAAACGAATTTTAAAAACGACCGTTTAAAACCACGGAGAGAGAAAAAACACCGAAACAGCTGCGCGCATGTCGAATGATCAAGCTAGCGTACAGTTTTGTGACTTAGCCTTCATGTTCACTACAGTCTTGACATCGCAAAACACCAAGAACACACTGTTATAACGTGTCAGTGCGGTCGCCAAGATGTTTGAGTGATTAAATTGTGAGAATAACACGGACAAACGATCACTTTAGTCAATATAAACGAATTCTAGCTAGCTTAGCTATCTAGCTAACGTTTCAGTAAATATATTTGCGTGTGCATGAAGTAAACGAAAATCATTTATACATTGCACATCAACACAACGAATACGTTTACTGGATCAAACACATGAAAACTTACCACGAAAGCAGAACTACAACAATAAATACCGACTGGATCCTTATTGTCAGGATTTCATTCGCTGTAGAGCTGGGAGTCGACCTTCAAATGAGTTGATTCTCCGTTCCCGGGCATCGTGACTCGGGAATCGACTCATAAGCTTTGATTTGGCTCAAACTACATAAAGTTAATTAATGTGTTAGGATTGACACATCTAAATCTAGTGTCAATCAAAATAGTATACTGTGATGGTGATGATGATTATTAGTAGTAGTTGTTGTTGTATTATGAATAGACTGACTCATTAAATGGAATCTTCAAGTCCTATGACCGGGAGCCGACTAGGAGTTGACTCCCAAATTTACGGAGCAGTCGACTCCAGCTCGCTCTGTTCCAATGAGATAAAGTTTACCTCAAGTAGATTGCTTGCATTCGGCTCTCGCTCCCTAGTGGTGGGCCCCTTCATTTACATCCGTCAACTGAAATGTATTTTTGTAAATAATCCGTCTCTTGTTTTTATTTTTAAATTTAAAGACGGTCGGAGGAGGAAATATGTTGTATGTTGACGCATCTCGAAAAACCCCTTTTGTAGTCTCTCTATATAAATAAAAACTATCTTAAAATGGCACTAAAACTGTATTGCATTTTAGCCAACTTTTCAAACATATGTATAGTATAATCGGTAAACTTTCTTAGTATAGCTCAGTATATATAGTATGTATAGCTCAGGTGTTTTTACATCATATTAGTCCTTAGACTCTTCAAAAATCGCATATAAACCCAAATGATCTTCAAACTGAGACATGTAGGTGTAGAGCCCAGGATAGCCAATAGAACGCGAGGAAAATCCGAGAGGTAGTTCGGACGAAGCTAACGACAAACGGTTCGAATCGAAAAAGTGATTTTAAAAAAATCATATCTTTTAATGTGGAATCGATAAAGGTGCGAAGAGGCATCGTCAACATTTACTATTTTAAAATTAAAAGAACTATCTAAATAATACATGCAGACAAATTAGTCCATGAGTAAGTTATAGTAAGTTATTGAAAATGTGTTGCAAATAAGGACTAAGAGTTTTAAAACATTTACAAATACACCAGATAAATAACTTTGGAAAAAAATACAAAGATGTCTGTACACTCCAGAGAGAGAGACCGACCGACCAGCCATGCACAGACCTTAAATGCTGTGTTTCACACCAAAGTTATTTTCTCTTTTCAACAATCCACCTCTGCCTCTCAGCCTCATAGAATGAGGACTGCTGAAACTCTGCCCATGTCTCTGCATTCATTCCCTGTGTCTGATACAGGGAGCTCTCCCTTTACTTTAGCAGGACAGTAAATGTATTTGCCTGCCACTCCAGGGAAACCAGTGTGGATATGAGGGCTATTGGGTCCTAGTTTTAGTGGCTGTTGAGCAGAACCTGCACAGACGACCAGAGGATGGTCCACTAATGATTTCCTCTTGCCTCTCTCTTCAATCACCCTCTTCCGTTCTGCCCCCCTCGGCTTAGAGACCTCCAGCTCCTGCTGAAAGAAGGGAGTGTCTGCAAAATCTTCAAATGGCCTCCTGGGGTTGGTCAGTCCCTCTGCAGAGTATGCCTCAAAGACGTTCCTGGAGCAGCAGAAGTATTTAACATCACCAGCCTGATAAAAGTAATGCACTGAGGAGCCATCACCCAGGTAACGAGACTTTGGCTGACCACAAGCTAAACAGGATCTAATTTGTTTTTTTGGTGTCTGCCGCTGTTGTTGTTGTAGGGCTGCCTGGTGCTTCTCTAGGATGTCTTTAACAATCTATTAAACTGCTTCCTGTGTCAGAGGGACATCTTTAGGAACACCCTTTGCAGGTGGATTGAACGGAGTGGGTGGCTGTATTGTTCCTGACCACATCTTCTCTTTGAGGCGTTGACTTGTCTTGCAAAGAATGATTGTCTTTAATCCTTCTTGTCTCTTCAGATGGGTCTTGATGTAATTGACCTGATGGGCATCTCCCGAAGGACACTTTGATTCTCCCAGGGGGAGAAATGTTTTCTTCATGCTGACAGCCTGAGTAGTACCCATAGATGTGAACAATTGAAATAAATAAATATATAAAAACATTTACATAGTTCTGCATAATGTTTTGTAAAGTAAAAATATGGCAATTGATTCTTTTAAAATGACTTGACATGTTTCATGTTAGAGTAAAAGATCAATGACCCAACATTTAATTATACAACTATTGAAAAGACACACATCTACTCTAATATATTCTAATCTCATATAATATAATTGTGTGATCTGCTCACTTGTTACCAAAAGACTTTATTTTATTGTGTTTGAGTACTGAACAAACACCAGACACTAAACAGTAGACAATAGAAATGTCACTCGGCATCCAAACGTATAATAATGTTTCTGAATTGACCCTAATGTATGTAGTTACAAACCATTCAAATGATATTCCGTTTCCGTTGCATGTCCGTTTCCGTAGTGTCGTGGTGAGCACGTTCGCGGAAGGTCTCTTAATACTTTTAGTCTGAATTTGGCAATAACTTTGAATCACAACAGACACTAACGTCCTAACTATAAAGACAGCCACAAGGGTGACGCAGATCTTACACTGTATTTCATGAGGAAATTTCCACCTTGCCAAAAGTCTCATTTCCACCATAGCCTTTCATTAGGGCTTCATTAGATACATATCCGATCGTGACACTAAAGTAGGATATGATGTAAAAAAAAAAAAAAAAAAAAAAAAAAAAAAAAGGTTTTAGCTTTTCAAAGTAGATCTACTTTAATATCTATAGTATATTGCTGGTCGCCATGGTTTCCGTAGAAAGGCCAGGCAAAGTCCTCCTCTGTCCACCAGGCGGCCATCTTGGCAACACTACCAGGCAGCTATTCTGAGTCCTAAAAGACCCTAGTTAAAAGGACAGACCTATATTCCAGAAATGGATTGACATATTGGCGTGAATAATGTGCGGTCTTTGACTTAAAGGTGCAGTAGTCGATTTTTTTTAATTACTTGTACAAATAACCTGAAAGGTATGTTAGTATATAATTAAAAACAACAACAATGGGTTAAGCCATGACCTTAGCAAAAGTTTATTAAGTCAGTGAGAAATTATCCATCCATCCATCCATCTTCTACCACTTATTCCTTCTTCAGGGTCGCAGGGAACCTGGAGCCTATCCCAGGGGGCATCGGGCACAAGGCGGGGTACACCCTGGACAGGGTGCCAGTCAATATGAAATCCTGTTTGGAAAATGACTTCCGGTCCGGAGAGCTTGTTTGTGTTTGGATGTGCCTCCTGTCAGTCATTTTATAGACATTATACTGTATAGGCCACCTAAGATCCTGTTGGCAGAGCTTTGTGAAAATAGTACTGTAGCCACCATGTTGAGCTTGGTGCGCTGCTGCATTCATATTCTAGCCCCTGCAGTGTGTCAGCTACCCCAGGCACACACTCAGGCCTGGTGTACTCTTCCTCCTTTTACAGGATGCCATTTCATTTGTCTTCATTTATGGATATGATTTAGATTGCTTTCTTTTAAGGCATTCAAATTAAAACCAAGTTTCACCAAATTTACACTGAATTAAAGTAAGAAATCTAGGCTATTTATTGACAATGCAATCCTTATATAAAATTGAAATAACTCGGGCACTTATATAACTGGAAGCCTGTAAGTCGAGGTGTACATTCATGAGACTTTTTAGTCAGTCCATCCAGGAGTTTTTTTTTTTTTTTCGCAATCATGTCGGCCAAAAATGCTTGATTTTGCTGCATCTTTTTTTCAAAATTTGTGATGCAATTTGCGAAGTTTGTGCAGAAAATTACTTTAATTGGCGAAACTGCAATTGCAAAAAACTTATTTGCACGGTCTTTCGCAGTGATGTTTGTTGGTAAATGAGACCTTTTAGCTGTACTCATGTTCGCACGTCAATCAAAGAGGGCATTGAGTGTGTTGTGATATCACACGACACATCTTGGCTTGAATCTGCAACAATTTTGAAAAACTGCAAGCTCCTTTTATTATTGCAGTTCAATTGATTTTGCATTAATTTCTGCAGTCGCAAAACTGACTGATTAGGGAGTCTCAAATCTATCCACTTTTTTTTAATGAAAGCAACAGATTTACAAATAAAAATCATTTGTATCCAGCTTCATAAATGAGGCCCAATGTGACTTAAAAAGCATGTTTTCTGAGGTAATGGTACATTTGTTCAGTGAATACTTTCATTAACATGCCAAACCTGATACCATGAAAACACATGAATCGCAATAACATTCAGTTGAAAAGCAAAACTTTTTGCAAAACAAGAGACAACAAAATCATCCAACTGTTTTATTCTTATAATATAATCTTCTCCAGAAAAAAAGGCAACAAAAACACAGACTCATTCCAGTGCAGCACATTGAAACCAACCAGCAACTCTTAATTACACTACAATCCACCAATAATGACTTAATTGGCCCTTAATTCGATTTTGAAATATGACCCGTGCAGCAGGAAGTGAAAAGAAAAAAACGTAATTGTCTGGACTTAGAGTGCAGAGAGGTGATCCACCTCCAGAGCACCGAGGGTTCAAGTCTGCGCTTCCATTTCAGATCAGATAAGACACGTTACTGTGATGTACACGGGAGTGTGGAGGCTGAGAATGTGAACCACAGTAAGATGAACGAATATTCAAAGGTCACTATGGCTCTACTAAAATGTGCGTAGTACTTCAGTCTCAGTTACCCATCACTAAGCGTGCTGTACATTCAGTGTCAAAACCACCAATCTACCTCTGTTCAAAAACAGTAATTTGGAACTGTAAGAAAGAAAGAAAAAAAAAATCAAGTAACGAGGGGGAGGGAATTACAGCGTGTTGAGACAGTTGCTGGTTTGAGTTTGTAGTATAAGAATCGCCAGCAAACACTTTTCAGTTCAATCAATAATTACATAAATGTCCTTCCTCAATCACTATACTGTTTAAACAGAAAACGACTTGAGGAGCAAGGAGAAACCACAAAACTGGAAACAAAACAAAATCGCCACAAATAAAAGATGACAACAAAATACAGGTGGGGCGGGGAGGGGGGAGATGTAGGGACAGAAAACCAAAACCAAGGAAGCACATCCCACTAAAAATAATACAAAATAAAAATAAATTCAAGGTGGCCCTCAAAACATCTATACACACACGCACACATGCGCACACCAGCCTCCCCCACCAAGCTGTGCTAACATCCTGCATCATTTACAGTCTTTAAACTCTTCAGTAACCACGCTTCTGATGGCGCCACTTTGTCCATCTTCTCCTAATGCACATATGGGCTACAGCTCTCACATCTGCACAATTCGGTATTAGCTTCATCCCCAAATCATGTTTCTATGCTCACAGCTTAAGCTCGTTGGCAATCTTGGAGGCGATGTTCTTGAAGGCGATGGAGCTGCCCGAGATTCGTTTGAAGCGCACACCGTTGAGGGAGAGGCGGGGAAGCTTGCACACCTCCATCTCCCACTGAACGAAGTCATCACGTGAAGGATTCCCTGAGTTGCAGAGCAGCATGAAGCGCTCGCGCAGCTCATAATCGCAGCTGTTGGAGTCCAGAACTTTCCGGATCTCCTTCATCATCTCGTTGGCCTCCATGGACGAAGTGGTCTTCATGCTCCAGGTGAAGCGCAGCGAACGCGGCTTGATGTCTTTAGAGGACTGGGTGGACGAGGGTGTGCTGGACACAGGAGAGGAGGATGACACCGAGTCCCTGTTCTCATCCCCCGCTGATCCCTGGGTGCCTTTCTCCAGCTTTTCTGCAGTGCTCAACATGGGTCTTGGGTAGAGGTGATGAAAGGAGACAAACAAAGGAGAAGGTGAACGAAAGGAGGATAAATTAGTAAAGACAAAGTAAACATAATGCTCATTTAGGACTGCACAACCTCATCCACTGAAGCAATGCTCACATACTTATAAGAACACAGACATTTCCATCTGAATTGTGCATAGGGAAACATGATCAACTCAAAAATAAAATGTGACATTATGATGGGGAGCTACAATGCAGTCAAACCACTTTGGCATCCTTTTAACAAAAATCAATTTGAGTTTAAAAACAAGAAAAAAAAGGATTCATTAAAATCCTTGAATTGACTAGTACTAATGCTTATCTACTGCTGGTTAGCTGGGTGAAATCTAACAATCAAGGGTAAGAACTCTGCAAGTCTATTGATCCAAGTGATTCTCTTCATAGGGACACACTTTCAAGCTTCAATTCTTGTTCATTAAAATGTTAGAAATTATTCATTAATTCTGAGAGACAAATTAAGAGCTATAACCAATTACATTCAATGTATTGATCATGTTTAAACATTGTAATGATCATTACTTAATTGATGTCCTCACCTGCTGGCCTCATCTTGACCCTCTCCCTCATACGGACTCCTCAAAGAAAACCGGCACAAGTTTAGTCTATTAATCACTTTTCATGTTCTTGTTACTGGCCATTAAACAGAACTAACACCTGTATTACTACCTCTGGCTACAGGCTCCTGATAAGAGTTTAGATTCTTCAAATAATAACTACTGGAATAATATTAAAGTACCTCTGAACTTAAAAAAAAAAAAAAAAAAAAATTATATATATATATATATATTTATTAATATTAAATGGTTAAGACTCCATTAACACTATGTTCCATCATAGACAGACAGTAAAATTAATTATAAAACAAAAACAAACAAAACAAAAAAAAAAACCTTTGTGTGGTGTTGCATACGGTTTAATTTGGGAGATCATAATGTGATTCAGCTAATGTTAGTGATAAACAAAACTGTGGTTATCATTAATATTTTTTTATTTTGTTTATAGCCGACTAGCTATTACAGATGATCCTTGGGGGAAATATTTTTTAAAATAGGATTCTACATAAAAACAAGGTTCGTACAGATGCTTCATAATGAAATTCCAGGACTTTCAAAGACTTTTCAATAACTATTTGTTTTTGTTTTCAAGGACTATACAAGTCATTCAAACATATTCTTTATTTCTTCTTTTTAAATTATTATTATTAATAATAATAATAATAATAATAATAATCAATCCATTTTTATATGGCCCCTTTTGCAGCCATGCTGGACAAAATGTGCATTTCCCAGTCATTGCTTCCTCTTCACCATAACATTAATGTACAGGGTGTCCCAAAAGTTTCTACACACAGGAGAAATTAACATTTTATAGCAAAATGTCTTCCAAAATATTTCATAATTAGTTTCTTTTTTTCCCCCAGATAGCATTTAAGACTACCTTTGACAAAAGAAAAATGTATTGAAAATCATTCTCAGGCCTGAGTCGGGAAGCTGTTGCAAGGTTGTGATGGACTTTAACAGGAAACATGGCAAGCACATCACACACACGACACTGTTGCCAAACTAGGAGCCAGTGATGGGAGAGAGGACTCCGTGTGTGTTTACAAAGAAATGGCAACCATGTAGAGGATGTTTTGTTGAAATATATATATATTTTTTAAACTTTTTATAAAATGTTAATACCCCCCCCCTTTAAAAGTTAATTTCCCCATGTATGGAGACTTTTGGGACTCCTTGTACTCCAGGTGAGTAACAGAAGAGCTGTTGCCAACAACTTTCAATGCAAAGTCGCTAAATGTGACTAGATGATGTCATGTGCTAATTAGCATGTCGCAAAAGAACTGCGTCTTAAAATGAGTGAGTGAATAGTGGGAGGAGCAGGGGGTCTGCAGCAGGGAGTCATATATTGTGTGAAAGGATTATATCAGTGTCCTATTGAAAATAAACACTAAAGTTATTTTGTGATTTTGTATTTATTAACTTTTTTATAATTCAAGCACTTTTTTAAAGCACCAGTAGATTAAAAAATGTCTATTTTTCAAGGTTTTCCTGTACTCAAATTTCAAAAAGCCAAATTCAAGCACCTTGTACAGACCCTGTATAAATATATATGGTTTAAAATGACATTTTCAGGAGTACTTTAATATTAGACCCACACTGAGTATAACCATACAATTGTAATAGATTACCAGGCTAATCTTACATTAACAAAGACTAATGTACTAAAAGCTTAGCATGGTCTAGACATTTGCTTCAACAGTGATTTCAATAAGCATTAGCAGTCTTGGCAGTAAAGAGAATAAAAGGGCAATAAACATATCAGCACACAAACAGACTTCAAGTGGTGAACCACTTCCATTTCCTCACTGCAGAGAACGGGGAAGCGCAAGCCAGAAACCATTGCTGCAACAATCCCTCCACCACATACACCGTAGAGCCTCCTCTCTCAAACCCTCCAACCTTCAAGGAGGAGCACACACCCCTTCACTCACTTTACACACACACAGTACATTTCTGTAAAATCGACAGTGTGTTGATTAGTACAAACACATTTTAAGCACTAATTTTCGAGCAATTAACCAAGAACTAAAACTTAAGCTAGGATGTTTTAAAAATCAGTTAAAAGCATTCAGGTATTCATAGAACTCGTAATTATAACTGCTGCAACTTCATGAGGAAACACTCAAAATGGCAGCGGATTCAGCAGTAAAATGTAGTTAGGTCGTTTTGTAATATTTGTGTAATAATTCATATAATTGACTATTACTAATGTCTTAATAATGCAAGATTAATCAGAAAATAAACAAAGTACATACAATACATGTACAGTGCCTTGCGAAAGTATTCGGCCCCCTTGAACTTTTCAACCTTTTGCCACATTTCAGGCTTCAAACAAAGATATAAAATTTAAATTTTTTGTGAAGAATCACCAACAAGTGGGACACAATTGTGAAGTGGAATGAAATCTATTGGATATTTTAAACTTTTTTAGCAAATAAAAAACTGAAAAGTGGTGCGTGCAAAATTATTCAGCAAAATTAAACATCCCAAGGAGCACTGTGCAAGCAATCATTCGTACACTGCACAAATCTGGCCTTTATGGAAGAGTAGCAAGAAGAAAGCCATTTCTCAAAGATATCCATAAAAAGTCTCGTCTAAAGTTTGCCACAAGCCACCTGGGAGACACACCAAACGTCACACCAAACGTTGAGAAATGGCTTTCTTCTTGCCACTCTTCCATAAAGGCCAGATTTGTGCAGTGTACGACTGATTGTTGTCCTATGGACAGACTCTCCCACCTCAGCTGTAGTTCTCTGCAGTTCATCCAGAGTGATCATGGGCCTCTTGGCTGCATCTCTGATCAGTCTTCTCCTTGTCTGAGCTGAAAATTTAGAGGGACGGCCAGGTCTTGGTAGATTTGCAGTGGTCTGATACTGCTTCCATTTCAAAATGATCGCTTGCACAGTGCTCCTTGGGATGTTTAAAGCTTGGGAAATCTTTTTGTATCCAAATCCGGCTTTAAACTTCTCCACAACAGTATTACGGACCTGCCTGGTGTGTTCCTTGGTCTTCATGATGCTTTCTGCGCTTTCAACAGAACCCTGAGACTATCACAGAGCAGGTGCATTTATACAGAGACTTGATTACACACAGGTGGATTCTATTTATCACCATCAGTCATTTAGGACAACATTGGATCATTCAGAGATTCTCGCTGAACTTCTGGAGTGAGTTTGCTGCACTGAAAGTAAAGGAGCCGAATAATTTTGCACGCACCACTTTTCAGTTTATTTGCTAAAAAAGTTTAAAATATCCAATAGATTTCGTTCCACTTCACAATTGTGTCCCACTTGTTGGTGATTCTTCACAAAAAATGTAAATTTTATATCTTTATGTTTGAAGCCTGAAATGTGGCAAAAGGTTGAAAAGTTCAAGGGGGCAAATACTTTCGCAAGGCACTGTAATTATGTATTTCGCAGATCATCTCGCACGAATTCATTTTGGAGTACAGAACACAACGTTGTCAACTAGTAATTATGGAAGGTCCGACATGGCGTTAACGCAGCGTTTGTTCCCATTAAAAACTCCCTCATTAGAACATTAATTTGTAAATTATTATTACACCACAGCGCTGTTGAATTCTCAAAACTGATTGGTCAGAAGGCATTCCAATCGCAGGTTTATACTAACGAGTCTCCAGTGTCCGTCTTCAGAATAGAGAATGTTTTGCTTTGCGGTTTCTCCAAGGCCTCGTTTAAACCCTGACATTAATGTGCATCCTGGGTGATCGGATCAGAAGTCATAGCCGAGACTCTCAACTGGACTTGACTGACCACATCTTGACCGACCACTTGTATTTCATACATTGTTTCTTCTGGAGAAATTCTGTCATGTACATTTATTACATCAGCTTATTTATTTTCAGACAGAAGTGTCCTACGAATCATATCTCGTACCTTTACAGACTGTCTCAAACATTTGAACCGTGTGGTTTTAAAAATAAACGCAACAAGTTGAGCTATGAAAAGCTGCTGAATTCATGCCTGTCTTATAGTGTTTTAATCCTTACATATAAACCGCACTGCTTCCCCAAACAGGGCTATGCAATAATTTGGGTTGTTCCACTTGAGGCTTGCATTTGTTGTTGTTCTTATTTAGAAAATATCATGAGTGGAACCATAGAAAGCCTTCCGATTTATACCATTATGTTATAGCCAAAAATCTAATTTCATTCACAGCGTCTTGCAAACCCTGTATCGAAAGAAATTAATATTAATATGCATAACATCACATCCCTTCAATACATTATTTTTTCCTAAATGTGTGTATTCCTTACTGGCTGTATAACAAACTGTAGTGAGGTGCGTGCATACGGACTCCAAGAGGCTGAGAAGGTGAAAACTCCCAGGGCAGACAAGACGAGGCCAGAAGACAGACAAAAGCAGCACATCAGCTCCCATACAGCTGGTTTAGTTTAGCCATTAGGACAACTTCAGTAATAGACACAGAACTAGGTTTGTCAGGTTTCAGAGTGTATTTTCATCTGAAGCATGTGTGACTTTGAGGAGTTGGTCATTGGAGTTACTTAACTGCATTGTAGGAGATTTGCATGAAAACAGCACAGACTATGACACAGGGAGACCTATTCACGAGGTCTGAGGCACAACAAACACTGACCGGAGTCAACAGCCCCAACAAAAGGGTGAGATGTGAATGGAAAAGGGATCAGAGTTATTCACTGAGGGAGGAGAAGCGAAGGGAGGAGAAGACTGGAGAAGGAGCGAGCTGGGCAATGGACGCAGGGCATTAGTGAAAGGCAAAACCGTAGAGAGATGTACGAAATATTAAAAAAGAAAAAAAAAAAAAAAGAAAAAACCAAACACAACAACATCCCTTGCATTGAAAGACCACAGAAGGAAAAAAAGGAGCACAAAAACATTTTTGCGACGATTCAAGGGTTTTGGTATTGCCTACCTTCTGGGGAATCTGAATGAGAGATTTCTACAAGGGGGAAAAAAAAAAGATGGGGAAGAAAAAAAAAAAGTGTGTTCTCAAATGTGAAGAAAAAACATAGGAAATCTGTAACAAAAAAAGTATTAAGACAGACATAAAATCCCAGGTGGCCTGTCAGGTGAACCGAGTTGCCGTGAGAGGAATTAAGGGTTAACTGGAGGTAGGACACAGAACAGGGGTCGCATTAAGCAATAATGTTATTATAGCTGGAATTTTGTAATAGTTATGAAAAATGAATTTATGTTAAACATTGTTGTTGTTTTTTGTTTTGTTTTTTTTGGGGGGATTACAAAGATTAATGACATTAAAAGGGAGGAGGGGGTCCATGATCATGATTAGATCCATTATGGCATTTCTCACAGTGAAACCCATCCCTGTTCCAATAGCCCACCATTACGAGGAAACCGTTCATAGCCACAGATATCTGTGCCACTCCAAACCAGCTTGTCCTGAAAGAAGGGAGTAACTGCAAAGTCAACAGGCCAAAATGGGTGAACTTTGATTGGAGATCCTCGCATCCCACAATAACTATCTGGTAAATTTTAAAAACGCACTTGAAAAAATTGAAAGAATTCAGCCAGCATTTCTTCTTAATACCTGGACAAAGTGAGCTACTGATGTGACTTTGGAATAAGGTGATAAGACCTCCTTAAGACAGCCTTGTCCTTGGTCTACACTGAAACAGAGCAGTCTACACCATTCTTTATATAGATGTGAAAAGGAAATTCTACTCATGAAGCCTTCACTTGAGGTATCAGAGCTATGCAAGGGCCCTCAGGAAGATGTTGAGGATTCTACCAAGGAAGTGCATGAATACAGGGCTTCAGAGTTATAGTGAGAATAGCCCCTAACACAAATGATTTCATGTTTATAATTTGTCTAGTAAATCCTAGGCAGACAAGTGTCTTTAAATGCCTCCAACTCCAACAGATTAGTATCACTGGTTAAGGATACTCAAACAATCCAGAGTACCAGAAAGGTCAGCATATATGACCAAGAACCACCTACATTCACAGGAAAAGGCAATTTGAGTGATGGAGGACCAACAACAGACCTTTTCCAGTAGCCTATCACTAAACCCACAAGTCTCTCTCGTATCTTCCCTCAACACCAACTACTTCAAACTACATTTGAAGCCCAGGGATTGGCAGGGAACAAAGCCACGCTCTCTTGGTGGGAGAGACGTCATAGTGTCTTCCCGGTCAATCACAGCAACACTAGTAAATCACTGGCATACGTGATCTCATGTAAGAGGAAGGGGGCAAATGGTGCTTTCCCCAGAGTGTGTTACACCGCCTTGCGATGCAGCATAAGCAGCTGTTGGAAAAGACATGATTGGATGGCGTCACGTATCTCTGAGGAAGCGCGTTAACCTTCACCGTACCCAGTTAGCAGCCGTCATATGATGGGGAGAGCTCGTTTGAGGGTGGGAATTGGCTGGTGACCAAATTTGGGGGAAAGCATATAAAACATTATCATACATGGAAGGGCTGAGAGCCAAAACAGATTGCAACCTTTTTAGGTAGGTTTTGACATTTAGAACACGAAAACATTAAAAGACAACTGTTCGGCTCTTAAACAGCATCCTAAAGGTTTGCTGACTCCCTAAGCCCATACCAGCTCCCATAGCTTGTCAGTTTAAATGAGCTCCGTGTCCTGACTGCGGACAAGGACAGCAATACAGCCACTGAAGGTTTCATTGCCCACTCCTGATTTATTTATTTATTTTAACTGCGTAAAGCGCCTGTGGAGATTCCGACAACTCTTCCTGCCAACAACCTGCAACTTCCTCATTCCTCTGGGAGAAAAATCACAAAGCATTAAACTAAATATTGAACCTGCTTTACCTTCTGCGCCAAGAGGCACTCATATGGTTCAGTTGATGGCCAATTCCACTAAAGGAGGCATTTACTTCCTTATCCCAAATTTGCTCAACTAGCTCATTTTGTCAGTTTGCTTGTTGTGCACGATTTGTAAAAAGATCATGTACTTTCACGTTGCCTTGACTTTAAACATTTGTTCGAAACATTTGTTCGACCCACAAAACTGTCCAAAAATGGGAAGTCGTGTTTTTTCCTCATCCCCCGAACGAACAAAAACCAGTAAATGAACTGTAATAAAGCTAAACCGTCTCCACGGTTTTTAACTCACCTGCGCACAAATTTGGAGGTGAATTTGCTGAAGATGCCAGTACCAGTGCGACGGACCTGGCTGTTCCCATGAGAGAGCGAAGGGGAGGCTGGGGGCCCGTTGTAGGTCGAGGCGTGCTGGTCGCGTGAGGCTCTCTGTTGGCCTGCGTGGAAAGTGCTTCTGCTCGTCACCCCTCTGGGGAAGTTGGTGCGGTCTGCTACCGTGGAGTTGCTTATGTTGTTGGTTGAAGGAGACACCACTGGAACTCTTTGTGGAATGGTGCTGTTTTTAAAAACAAGATTAGTTTATTAGTGTCGCCATGCATATCATCAGATTTTCTCAGGCTTGAAGCAGCTGATTTAGTGTAAAAATGTAGAATATTTAAAATTGCAAAATGTAAAAAAAATAATAATAATCAAAACTTGATACTTTTTCAGTATTAAATAATGTCATTTTTGTCGCTGTTGAAAGTACAACTGAACTGCATTTTTTAAATTCTTTTAAGTTTTATAAAACCCGAATACCACAGTGTTGTGTAGAAATGTTTTCAAATATCTTGAAAATTGAAGTTTGTCATATCGTTCACCCCTATTCATATACTTAGATTTTTACTAAGGCAAAAGTTTAAAATATTCATATTAAAAATTTTCAGCTTAATATTAATTTCTTTATAAATTATGCTGCTTTAACTGATTGCAATTTCAATCATTATTGCACAGCACATAAAAAATAAAGTGCATGGGTTATAAAGTATGTATAGCAAGAACAATTCGTGTATAAGATAACTTCTAGCCCTGGCTGAATGAAGTCCATCGCCATTGCTTTAAAAATTAGCAAAAAACTTCCCTAACTTCCATAACTAACAATTATACTCTCTCTCTCTTCTCTGCGCATTTCAGCTGTGTTGGAAACTAAGAGCATTGGCATGGGGGGGCTCCATTTCTGTCAGCTTGTTTTTCAAGATATCGCATAGGTCAGATACGCCTCAAATTCATTAAACCATCCTTATTTGCACATAGGCTAAGCACCTCTAATACTAAATATACTCTTAAAACAGCTCCAATTCCCTTCCCTCCAATGCCTTATGTTTTCCAAAAATAAACTTGTGCACTAATTACATAACATTGTGGCTTATAACTGGAGTCTTCATTCATTCTGTCGTCATTATATCCACTAATGTCCTGCTTCTTCTTTTCTTCCCCACACCGTTTTCCCTTTTGACTTCCTGACTGAGAAGTCTTCTTAACTTTGATACATACACATTCACTTAAACTCACGCAATTCTTGATATCAATCAAGAGACATTAGTAGGGATCTTTCATTTTTGCACTAAAGGTGAGGATTTGGGGCACGCTCACAAAAATGCTCAGGAGCAATTGGCTGCTTTCTCGGATCCTGCTTTTTCATGTAGTTAGTTATTAACGAAGTATAAAGTAATGACCCCATATTGAGCTAAAATGATTGTGTATCGTTATACTTAACCAACTGCGCTAGCAAATCCTAAGTAACTTCTTAAATCCCAATTAACCAAATTTAAAAATAGCAATATTGTAGAAAAGTTCATTTCATGCTATTAAATATAGCTGTTCTACAATAGAACCATTTTGAATTTCATTCATATTTTGTACAGGGTTTGTTTGTGGAATTTCTTGACCAAAGAATTTCAGTATTCAAAGACAAACAGACGTGAATGAAATAAAAACTAGGCATGCAACATGGGCAGAATCTTAAATCCATGTCGGGCTGGAGTTTAATGGCAAGTTAGCAGCCATGGGCATAAACCTTAACTTACCATGTTCAAACCACTCACATGCATTTTAGTGTTAAGTCACAGACTTCCCATTCCATTAACAGAATCAAACTCGGTGTTAGTTAGTGTGGTTTGAATCAAAACTCAAGAGAGCCACTTGAGGAGGAAAGGATTCACCTAATATCATGCAGAACTGTAACCATGCTCCTTTAGTGAACTAAAATCAAGTGTAGCACAATGCTGTGACATACACCGTCTGCATATGTTAGAATGTGCATGCTGAATGAGGATGTTAGCAGTACATCTGTGTTGCGTGTGTGAGTGGAAGATTTTTCTCAGGAGAAAGAGTGAGAAAGAGACGGACGCAGGCTGATACAGGGGTGCACTCTGAGGCAGAGTCGAGGCAGCAGGCACTGACGAGTGTGTGGGAGGAGAGCTATAACATACTGTCGTCTGATGCCAAAACTCAAACCACATCACAAATGCTATTAGAGACGAGCGGAAAAATGCACTTTCACACTGATCCCACCGAGACCATCGCTACCGTCTCACAAGAACAGGAACGGGATTTGATGTGAGAAGCAGTTCTCTAATCAGCGTGAAAATGCAACTTCCGACTGGATTCGTCCGCTGGGAATGAGGGTGAGATATGAAGCAGGAAGCAAGGCGTTATAATAGACCAGGAAACCTATGAAAGTTTTGTGAAAGGTGGTGAAAGTTCAATATGAAAGACGTTCTTGAGGTAAGGAGCAAGTGGTGGTCTGGTGTCCAAAGCATCTCCAGCACACTTTGAGCATGCTATTACTGACAACAAAGCAAAGACAAACAGTCAGTGAAATAATAGAGAATAATGTAATCTCTGTTATCTGAAGATCCTTGTGTCTTGAGCAGGTCTGCTCTTTGGCTCCAGCCCACCACGGAAGCTGTGCCGCCACTTGCCTGGGAAGATGTGCATGGAGGTCTGGGGAGTTGGGGTGGGCCGAGGTGGACAGGGACTTGTGGTGGCGGGGGCGAGAGGAAGAAGAGGAAGTTAGAACAGCAGCTGCTGAGGCGGTAGAGGCGCGGGACCCTGGTGTGCTCAAGCTGGGGGGAGAAACATCCACAAACTCCCTCCTTGAACCCCCACACAGTGGGGCGGCGGGAGAAGAGTGTGATGTGCATGTGTTAGAGAAAAGTTCATGGAACGATGGATGGCTAGAGGGACACGGAATTACAACAAAAAGTTCAACACGATGTGTTATATGGTGTTGATAATGCTGGGCTTTGCATGGGCCTAGTTTGGTTAGAAGCATATTCCTCTTATAGTCATTCAACACAAAGACAAACTTCAAACATCTCACTAAAGCAAAAACTATAGGATATTTTCCACTGCACAAAGTATCAAAAAGCTGGAGCTGTTCTTTTTCCAGTACAGTTTCCAGTAAGGTCTCTGGTGTACGGTTTCTGCTCGAGATAGCATTAAGAGTTACAAAAGAAAGTAAACGTCAATTTCTCATTCATGACAGTTTCTCTACACCATCATGTCACTATTCTACGCTTACAAATACATGTGTGTATTCGGCCACGCTCACCGAGTCAGGTTACTTGTATTGTACAAATATGCTGTAGTTCCTCTTCTTAATACACTACATGGCAAGTTTGAGGAGACATGACCATATCACTTATATGCACTTGCTGAACACCCCATTCCAGATTTATTCTCCCTTTGCTGTTATAAATAATCCCCACTCCTCTGGGAAGGCTTTCTACTAGATTATGGAGCACGGCTGTGGGGATGTGTGATCGTTCAGCCACCTGACCATTAGTGAAGTCAGGCACTGATGTCTCGGGAGCAATCGGCATTCCAGTTAATCCCAATGGTGCTCAGTGGTGTTGCGATCACGGCTCGAAGACAAAGACATTCTATACAACTGTGTGCTTCCAACTTTATGGCAACAGTCTGGGGATGTGCGTGTGACAATCAGTGTGTATGACAATCAGGTGTCTGCATACTTTGTGCCATATCACGTATTTTCACAGAGCACAGTAATCACAGTAATGCAATCGTTAATTGTAAAATACATCCGGATCGCCATCATTTCTGTCTGTTCATTAGAGCAGAAACATCATACACTAAGCTTATGTCCTATTGCATAGCAAATGTTGGTATTGGAGTGCATGTTGCGGACCCCTAATCAGGACAACCCTTGTTTTACCAGTGTGCAGTGAAAAAAATGCTGCAAAGCACTAAGCACTAATACAAATCATGAATCAGATGGGCATAACGTGTACACTTTGATGATCTGACTGTTCATCAGATAAAGTAAACAAGGTTAAACAAATGATAATTTAATTATTTGGTACATTTGACTGGAAAAGCAAATGAAAAAAAGAGGGGGGAAATCAATAGGCTGTAAGAGTAATGCATTCAACTAAGAGCAGAGAAAATTTGTATATTAAAGCAAATTTGCATGCAGGTGCGTGCGTGTGTGTGCGAGCGCACCACAGATTCCATTCAAAGGAAGCGTCATCTTAAACACCAGGTGCACAGGCATCAGGCTATGAGGAGGTAAATAGATGAAAGATCGCTCTTGCATGTAAATAAGAGGTGTGTGTGTTGGAGGGGACTGTGCTTGACTCAGCACTATGGTAACCAAGTCTTTTGCTATGCTGCAACTTAAACACACAAATCCCATGCAGTGTGGTGTATCCTTCTTCCTCAATCTGCCAGAAGTACAGAGTGCATGCTCCACTCGCACCCTCCCTACCCACTCACACGTGCACTGCCTAATCCACCCGCGCACTGCCTGGTGCACTCCCTAATCCACCCGTGCACTGACTGGTGCACTCCCTAATCCACCCGTGCACTGCCTAGTGCACTCCCTAATCCACCCGTGCACTGCCAAGTGCACTCCCTAATCCACCCGTGCACTGCCTAGTGCACTCCCTAATCCATCCACGCACTCCCTAATCCACCTGCGCACTGCCTAGTACACTCCCTAATCCGCCCGCGCACTGCCTAGTGCACTTCCTGATCCACCAGTGCACTGCTTAATCCACCCATGCACTGCCTAGTGAACTCCCTAATCCACCCGCCCTAATCCATCCACGCACTGCCTAACCCACCCACGCATTATGCACTTGCACACTCCCTACCACTCGCACACACATTACCCACTCGTAATCTTTTTCAATCCACTCACACTATCATTCACACTCTCCTGATATTCACTCACACACACTATCCACTTGCACACTAACCACTAATGCACAATGCATTCAACTGCGCGCTCCTTCCATCCACTCTCACGCGCTATACAAACTAAATCTTTTTCTATCTACTCGAGCACAATACCACACACATTTTTAAGTAAACAACTTACAAAAGGAAAAAAAAAAAAAAACACCAGTCTGTATTTATTCATTTAAGTTCACAGCACAACCATATTACCATCCACATAACTTTCTGGTACAAATTTGCCTTCAAACTTTAGGAGACGAGGCCTAATGGGCAGAATGATGCAAAGTTCAAGATGGCTGCTCCCATAATGATAGAGTTTTGCTTGTTGTTGTGCATAACGGAAAGTAATGCTATGTCCTAAACCACACTGTTTAGCCTGCGTAACATTACTTGAGGATGGATTTGGTTTGAGGCATATATTTAAACTGTGCAAATATTTACAGAAAAAACTTCAGGTGGGACTCTTTTATTTTTTATTTTAAATCAGTAACTGCACTAGCTCCAGTGTGAAACTAAAGGTCTTGGTTGATTTGGGGTAAAGAAAAGAATAAAAATCCCAAAAAACACAGGCCAGATTTCAGCCTCATGCTGCGCTGAACATGCACGAGTGTGAGCCATACCACTTCACAAATACACAACGCCTCAAACATAGGGTGCACATGCAAAATAAGACATCCACAACATGACCGTACAGGTGTACCGGTTAGTATAATGCATGTGTATGCACTTTTCTTCACTATAATGTGTTTGTACCTGTCCTTGCCATTCTGTACACCCAGGGTAGATCTCTCAGGACCTGGAGAGCTTCTCCCACGACTCGTACCAGTTGAAAGGATGCTGTTCTGTATGGCACAGAAAGGAGCGATCAGCATCAATCAGGGTTACATTAGAACCGCCAACTCCACTACTGTTAACAGGAAGGAAACGTGAACTAACGGTGGACGGGGTCGGGGTTTTCTTTCGATCGGCTGTAGTCAGTGGGCTTGGAGGAACTTTAGCCGAGCTGCCTGAGCTTTTCCTCCCGTAGTCTTCAGCGATGTGCTTACTGTCGCCCTGAGAGCGCTTAACCGACACAGACAAACCTGGAGTAGGGACAGAAAAACATAAATAAATAACTGTAAGCATGAAATGCAAAATTGCATCCAAACAACTTCTAAATGATCTCAACGCGTCTTACTTTGGTCTGTGGATCGGCGCGGCTTCTGGTTGGAGGTACTGCGTTGTACCTTGTGAGAAGGTGACTGTGCATTGTTTGTGAGGTCAATGCTTGGGCGGGGCTTTATGGAGAGCTCGTCCAGCTGGGGCAGAAAGCAGCGAGCATTAATACTGAAAGAAAGTAGGGCTGCCACAACACTGAAATCATGATAAAGGATTTGTCTTCCCAGTGTACATCTTAAACCTGTATTAATTCACACGCATAAATCTCAATCACAACAAAACTGCCCTATGGCATATCAATACCTTTAATAGATAATAGATACACATAAAATAGAAGTGTGTGAGAATTAACATTTACATGCATTTGCAGACCTGCCAACCTGGATAAAGAAACACGTACAACATGCGAGATCTACGGATTATTTTCTAGTGTCTACAACTTAATTACATTTGTTGTAGTTAAAATTTAGACACTAGAAAAGTTTACATGCACACTCACTCTCTTACTATTCTAGGGAGAAAAGAAAAAGAAAAAAAGAGAAATAAAAAATACAGCACACAGCAATTAATAATTAAAGTGTCTCCATCTTAATTAAAATGGCGTCAGCTTTCCTCCCAAGCGGCTGGTGGTTACCATAAAACCCTTTATATATGCTCACTCCAGTTTCTATCACAACCGTGCTGTCACTACAGATGCAGTCAAACATGTGCAGGAGCGTGAACAACTTTATTTATTCACTTTCTATTTAATCAGCAATATGTTAGATGTAAAACTTTATTTTAGGCCTGTTTAATCTTTTTTTCCATCAATACTAAACTTATGGTTTAAAAATGTGACTTTTTTTTTTACCATTTTCTTCAGTTAATTATATTTATTTAGGGATGCCACCAAATATTTGAACTATATAAAAATAAAAACTATATATACTCGTCTAAGGTCAGCTAAAAATACATTTATAGATTTTATTTTGCATTAACAAACTCACAAACGGTCTCCAATTTCCTTGCCAGAAAGCGAGGGGTGTGACTTTCAAGCATGAAAAGCAAGTCAACATAAGAGAACTGGCAAAAATATTACTACAGTGAGATGGGGAAGGAGACACGACTTCCGAGGGCTGTCAGGTAATATCAGAGACACCTGCACAACTGTCAATCATTTCAGACTCATATGTAGATTGACTCATCTGTTGTTTTTATTGGAGACCTTTCCAGTGATAACTTGCAGCATTGGAGTCCAGTGTTAAATCTTGGGGAGTTTTTCCTTGCCACCGTCGCAACTCAGTGGCTTGCTCAGTTGGGATAAATTCCATTTGTTTTATACCGGTTTGTCTCTGTTTATCTGTTCCTGTTTGTCTCTCTTTATCTGTTTCTGACTGTTTATACCCGTTTTTTATTTCTGTAAAGCTGCTTTGAGACGATGACTATTGTAAAAAGCGCTATACAAATAAAATTGAATTGAATTAAATTAAAACGTGGAGTGTCTATATACAACACGTAAAGTTTGGCAGATCTAAATTTGTTGCGGAAAAGCCCAAGAAACATTACTCAAAATACACACAGGACGTTTTTATTTACACGTCTGCATACCTCTGAATTCCTATAGTCCAGTAATAGGTAAGTAGCCATGATTTCATCATACTTCTGGTTGACAAGGGAGTCTTGTATCTCATCTTGTGCGTATCCCATTTGTAGCATGATATCTGGTGAGGGTGGAAATGGATAAAACGAAAAGTTACATTAAAAATAAAAACAAACAAACTGGCAAGTAAGCACTACAACTCATAAATAGGAGACACTGAGGAGACTAAAATGGACAAAAGCACACACAACCAATGCCAAATCTGCACCTCTGAGGCTGCATCCCCGTCCACCCTCTCACCCTCCCACAATTGCCCGGCCCACCAACACCAGACGTCTGCCCCACCTCTCTTCCAACCCCCTGCACTGCCGGGGTGCTGACCTGTCCTCTTGGGGTCCTTGTAGTCGGGCTGCGGCTCAATGTAAGGCATCAACTCCTCCTCCTCATGGCCCACATTCATCCACCGGTCAGTCATTATCTGCTGCTGGATGCACACACAAAAACAGAAACAAGACAGAGCATAGGTTCAGTTTAAAGCTGGGACTGGAATGGACACTAACTATTCCACTAAAGCAAGAATTTTGGAGTCCAGATTGAGTAGACTACATTTTCTCACAAACTACGGAGTGACCTGTCAGCACACAGCAGCACCATTACAAACCTCAAGGCTTCCTCGCTTGGTGGGGTTGAGAATAAGAAATTTCTTCAGCAAGTTCTCACAGTCTGTGGACATGTAGAACGGGATTCGGTACTTCCCTCTTAACACGCGTTCACGCAGCTCCTGCAAAATCAAGTACAACACATCTTTAGGTCAGCATTTTAAACCCTTCAAGCTCCCCATGACGTGACTCCGCCGCATGCCTCCGACATGTCTCACCTTCAGGTTCTGGCCATCGAAAGGCAGCGAACCACTGACCAGCGTGTACAGGATGACTCCCAAGCTCCACACGTCCACTTCAGGCCCATCGTACTTCTTTCCCTGGAAGAGTTCTGGAGCCGCGTATGGAGGGCTGCCACAAAATGTGTCCAGCTTGTTGCCCAGAGTGAACTCGTTACTGAAGCCAAAATCAGCTATCTTTATGTTCATGTCTGCATCCAGAAGCAGGTTTTCGGCCTGGACAAAAGAATAAGGAGTTAGGTTGTTTTTTTCCCCCAAATGTGCAGCACAAGCATGGCTTGGACAAAGAGAAAGAAAAAAAACAAAAAACAAAATCAAGCTTAGGCTTTGTTCAAACGGGCAGCTTAAATAGGATTGCCAGTAACAAAATCACCCGAATTTTGAATCTTATACCAACGGTAAACGGTTCAATGGATGAGGTGTAGGGTGATGTGTGGGAATACAAAAGTCTTAGGACACATATGAAGCAAACCAATAAATAAACATTTTCCGTCAGTAAACGCATATTTAATAATCGCTGGGTGTTGTTACCACTGTAACCCAGTGAACAGTCATCAGAAACAGGTCTATACAGAGCAGACACTAGGTGTTTCCCTCACGTAAAAATTAATCCAGGGTGAAATATCCATGTTAGAAGCAATCTAATATGCTAACCACTGCGCAAATAGAGGCAAAGGTGACAACAATCCAAACAATCTGGCTGGATTTGTTCACCAATCATTCGTAATTGTGTGAGGGAACAATGCTTAAAACATGACTCAAAAGCAGCCTCACCTTAAGGTCTCTATGAACGATGCACTTCTGGTGACAGTACTGCACTGCTGATACAATCTGCTCAAAAAAACAAAACAAAAACGATGCAGACAAACACCTAGAACTCAAAAGCTGTTAACATTCGTTTTGTCGGTTTGGCCGTTTAAATGTCTACTTAAGAAAAATACCCGGTACTTTTACAAGCTCCGAGCGTGTTCAATGCAAACAGACTCTCACCTGTCTGAATTTGGCTCTGGCTTCTTTCTCTTTCATTCTGCCATGGGCAACGAGGTAATCAAACACCTCTCCTATATCAGGATGAGCGAGGGACAGGAAGAGAACAGTCAAGGGGATGACAAAAGCTTGATTTAGGAGCACTTTGAGGACAGCATAATGAGAAAATGAGATCTGAAAGAGTTGCTTTCACAGCACTGTGCAAAAAAAAAAAAAAAGCGCCACTGCTTCAGGTTCTGGTCAGCGAACTTCAGTAGTTGTGGGAACCATAAACACATACCTGGGCTATTTGCTTAAAACTGGAAGCATAGCATACATTTGTTGCTGTAATACACAGATAACTTTAAAACACTTCTGCTGCAGGAATGTTTTTCGGAAGTCAATGTTTAGGGGTTTTTCAAGGCTGGTTTTAGTTCTTGGGATGTAGTTCAAGGGAACAAAAACCAAGGAATAGGAGTGATGGGAGTGGAGGTGCCATTGGTCAAATAATATTGACAAAACGACCAGCCATCTTACAGAACACTTCTAACAATCTCTGGTTATTTAACATGTTCCTACAGCTTGTTTTATATTAGTCCCAGCCCAAAAGGTAAAAATGAAACAATTACGATAAGTGGCAAGCAGGAGTGATTTCCGTGCATGATTTTTGCTTAATAAAGAAAAAAAAAAACTTTTTGAATCAGGAATTTTCACTTTGTGTGCACAGCTCCTTTAAAAAGTTGCTTTTGCTATTAACTTCACAATTGCAGAACAAAGCAAAAATAGTGAAAGAACCCAGAAACCTCAAATTGCCTTTATGTTCGCTGTGTACTTTTATAGCATCATAAACGATCAAAAACTGTTGCACAGATTGCATCATTTCTGTTATTTTACACCATGATCACGGGATACGCAATGCTGTTAATGTAAACCACAGAATCATCCCAGAATTGTAATTCCCCTTCAGAAAACAGTCACACACCACGTCAGTTACTTGAAAAGCTCAGAAATCTCAGTGAAAAACACTTTAACTCATTTAGGTCAACGCTATCGCATGCTGCATACATGAATTTAATATTACTACTTTATTTAGATATGACATGTATCTACATATACTCTGCTCGAAAGAATTAAGGGAACACTTAAATATTCAAGTTGAACATCTTTACTTGTATACAGTGTGTAATTCGTTGAGAACAAAATGATGTGACAATGGTCAATGGAAGACAAAAAAAAATCATCAACACACTTATTTAAAAATCACACCAAAAATCAAAGAAAGAAACTGAAAATACAAGCTGATCCAACTTGCATGACTCCATGTCAGTCAGTAGTGTGTATGGCACTCACATGCCTGTACACACTCCCAACAGCGTCTGGGCATGCTCCTGATAAGATAGTGGATGGAGTCCTGAGGGATCTCCTCCCAGACATGGATCAGGGCATCAGTGAGCTCCTAGACAGTCTGTGGTGCTACTTGGCGACTTCGGATGCTCCGATACATAACGTCCCGGAGATTCGCAGTTGGATTCAGGTCGGGGGGAAGGTGAGGGCCACTCAATGGCATCAATGCCTTTGTCATCCAGAAACTGCTTAGACACTCTGACCACATGAGGCCAGGCATTGTCATGCACCAGGAGGAACCCAAGGCCCACTGCACCACCGTAAAGTCTGACAACGGGTCTGAGGATTTCATCCTGGTACCCAACAGCAGTATGGGTACCGTTGGCCAGCACATGGAGGTCTGCGCAACCCTTCAAGGATATTCCTCCACAGACCATCACCAAACCAGTCATGCTGGATGATGGTGCAGACAGCATTACATTCCCCACGGCATTTCCAGACTCTTTCGCGTCTGTTACGTGCTCAGCGTCAACCTGTTCTAATCCGTGAAGAGTACAGGGTGTCAATGGTGGACATGCCAAATGTCAATCGAGCTACATGACTCTAGGCTGTGACCACAGGTCCCACTAAAGGGCTGCGGGCAATCACGATCCCCTCACGGAGTCAGTTTCTGACGATCTGGTCAGAAACATGCACAGCATTAGCCCGCCGGAGGTCATTTTGTAGGGCTCTGGCAGTGCTCCTCCTGTTCCTCCTTGCACAAAGGAGCAGATAGTGGTCCTGCTGCTGGGTTGTTGCCCTTCTATGGCCCGATCCATCTCTCCTCGCGTAACGGCCCGTTTCTCTAAATCTACTCAATGCTCTTGAAACTGTGCTGGGAGACACACCAAACCTCCTTATGACAGCAGGTATGGATGTGTGGGGTTGGACTGCAAGTACTGCCTCATGTTACAAGACTACTTGTGCATACAAGGACACTAACAAAACACAAAACTAAAGACAAATCAGTCAGGAAGGATAAGGAGAGAGCAATCGTCTGTGGCCACCACCTACAAAACCATTCCCTTTTTGGCGGTTGTCTTGATGTTGCCTCTCCAGTAACTTTCATTTGCACCAAAGCAGGTGGAACTGATTCACGATCACTTATGCTTCCTAACTGGACAGATTGATATCCCTGAAGTACTGTGTATATGCTGTGTTTATTAAGTGTTCCCTTAATTTTTTTGAGCAGTATGTAATATATATTTTATATACATCTCACACACACACACACACATACATACATTCATATTCTTCTTTGATTCATCTACAATGGAAAATCACTTAAATCTCTGTGCTTCTGTAATAAGTGAATAAAATGATCTCTCTTTAGCTATCAAAGATGAAGGAGAACTCGAACCTCCACTGGCGTACTCCATAACCAGGTAAAGTGTCTTCTCGGTTTCTATCACCTCAAACAATTTCACTATGGACAAGAAGTCATAAGAGGAAAGAAGTCAAAGGCTGGTTAAGGAGGAACAGGTAATACATGCTATGACAGTCAAACTTTCTATGACTTCAAGCTGTTCACGTGATATACTGACGCAGGAAAAAACAAACAAACTGACATTCAGAAAAAAGACTGATGAAGCACAAAAGCATTCTGTAGGTAAACCAGAAATTCAGGCTTGACCAAACCAGTTGTCTTGTAAGTAAAAGCTCACCAATATTTGGGTGATTCAACAGCTTCATGATCCTCACTTCCCGAAAGAGCTGCGAACGAGACAGAGGTCACGCTTGATGTACAGCAGAGACATCATATATTTGTACTCAGGAAGTATTTGAGCCTAAATTGGGGTAATTAGCTCGCCTCTTTGGCCTTGAGCGAAATCAAAGTCGAGCATTTCCAGGATGGATGAGAGAAGCTCTAATGAGCGAGGGTCTAATGTGAGGAAGTCGATGCGTGTACTGCTAAACAACGGATATACTCGAAAACTTTTGTTCTATTTTAGAAGTGAAAAAAGGTGCATAATTAAAACACAAGTTCAAACACAAGATGGCCTCACCTTCTGGAGACTGGAGGAGTTGAGCTGAGTCTTGTCTATGATTTTTACAGCCACCTGAATACACGAGTTAGAAGTTATTTTTAATATGGAAGGTAAAATTCAAAGAATTTAACATTGTGTTTAAGAGGAGGGACGCCTGAGGATTTATCTACGTCATTACGTGAAACTAACAGAACAAAATATCAGTAGGAGGAGTGGAAAGAACGATTCTTGGTGTTTTTGAGGAAATCGGCCTCAAGATTAAATGTGTATACACAAGGAAACCGAGGACAAGACCAGCAAATAAACAGAGCATGACTTGAAGTAAAGATCTGGCTGACTTCAGCCTTGACTGGTCCTAGCAGAGATCACAATCTAACATCATCAGGAAACAATTCAGCACACCACATGGTGATTACAGAGTGGTGCACAAGCAATAAATACACACACAAGTTTCTCTTTTTCCTCCTACTCTATCATTCCATAGGCCCTGTGTGGTTGTCAGTATGGACGCTCAGACACCATACAGTCATGAAGCACAATAACAGGCAGTGGATCTAAAACTATAGCAGTGGTGATGTACTCAATGTGAACTGTGTTAAATGAACCACTTTGTCATGCAGAGAGACTGGGCACAGAGACTGGGCAAAAAAAATATATATATAAAAGACTGCCCAGTAGATGCATTGTGGGAGAGCTGAGGAACTGGCAGCCTCTACAGATTGTTAAAGGACCAGTAAATAAAATAAAGACAAATGAGATCTCTGAAGTCTCAGTCGTCTCACGAGTAAAAAAAAATAAATAAATAAAAAGGAGAGAGAGAGAAAAAAAAATAAAAAAATAAAAAGTCTGCTTTTGAATCCCTGTGCATTTTATAACAAGCACCACACAACTCCAAAGCTAATCACTTTCTATTTCACAGATTCACCGAAAGCAGTAAAAGCAGTTCGATTGTCACCTCTTTGCCAGTCAGAACATGCCGAGCCAGTTTGACCTTTGCAAAATTTCCCTTTCCGATGGTCTTCAGCAGCCGGTATTTACCGATGTGCGGCTGCTCGTCGGCTGCAGTGGCCAGCGAGTTGCGGCCGCGGGGCATGTTGGAGCGAACGCCGGCCTTAGAGTCGGAGTGAGTCTGCAAAACAAGCACAACACGACCTTAGCCCAGAAAGTTCTTTCTGGTTAAAACTGTTCTGATTCATTTTCCACCAGACAGTGGGCAGAATTGATGAAACCTGCAGAGAACAGAGCTTTGTGGTTAATAATATCCCTGAAAGAGCTTATGTAATGCCTATTGGACCGTCACCAGGCTCAGTCTGACTACACTATCAAGCAGAAAGACAAATCAGAGGAAGGGATGGGGAGAGAAAGAAAAGATGACTGTGGCAAGGAAACAGAACACAGAGAGAGAGAGAGAGAGAACGGGAGAGAGAGAGAGACTGAAGAAGCCCAGACAGGAGAGACAGGAAAAATAATTGATTTTTTTTTATATATATATATATATATATATATATATATATATATATATATATATATATATATATATATATATATATATATATATATATATATATATATATATTATATATATATATAAATAAATTAACATTATATCATGCTTTTTTAACTGTATAGTTATATTAAATGTTACGGCATAGCCATGAAAAAGCTAGTTCCTGTTATCACTTATGTTATAGCAAGCATACAATCCTTCCCTCTTTCCTTGTTTATAAGAGGGGGGAAAAATTGTGCTGCTTAATCTGCACTGTAGTGTAGGGCTGCAACTAACTTGTTCATAACTGATTAGTTGGAAGATTGGGAGGGGGGGGGGCAACTTTCAGCACCATTTGTCATTTATTTAAAATAAATTCCACAGTGTAACAAATATAATATAAATATATAATATAAACTTCAGACTAAAACTTTACACAACTGTTTGTCAAATTATATAAGACTGAAAAAAACCCAATACAACTACAGTCCTAAATTAATAATAAAAACTCCCCTTCACTACACCTTGTGGTTTCTGTTACTCACTGTCTTTAGAAATATTGTTTTACTTGTTTACTTTTGATCATAGTGTTTTAATTACACATCTTACTCGCACTATCAGTGTGCATCACCGCCGTCTACAACGCGCGTGAGGAGTAACTCGGCCTCGTTACTAATAGATCACTTCTGTCTAATAGATCACACACTTTCTTCCTCAGTCACGTGACGATTTCGTCTCCATCTGATGGTGACTGAAGTCATGTTGGAAATAAAAGGTAACGGTGACAAACAGTAAACTTCCGGTTAGGGAGGGGGGGGCCGGTTTGGGGGGGTTAGGGAAAAAAAACCCCGCCATGTCATAGTTAATGTTTAGGTTAGTTGGTTAAGTCAGCTTAGTTCATCGAGTTGGTCATGGTTCTTTTATCTCTTGAGTCTGCTCTCCTCTGTTTCAATAAAAGGTCTCGTCCTAACTGCATTTGCATCCGTCCCGCTTCGTTTACGTCACGAATCGTGACCAATACAACGTGGACACCTGCGGCTTATAGACAAGTGCGGCCTATACATGTACAAAATTGTTTTTCTTTTTTCGGAAAACAGAAGTAATGTAACGAGTAAACGCACCCCCAGACTAATCAATGACAGCCATTTTCATAATCGATTATAATCTATTTTATCGATTAGTTGTTACAGCTCCACTGTAGTGCACATCAGTCCGTACAGGATTTTGTGGAGCTTTGTGATTATTGCGGCGAAAAATGCTCGATTTTGCTGCAGCTTTTTTTCTAAATTTGTGGAGTTTTTTGTGCTTTTGTCTTTTGCAGTATGCATTGTGACGACGTCACATGACGCGTCTTGGCCCAAATCTGCAGTTTTTCCTTGATTTTGCATTCTTCATTTCTGTGATCACAAAAACCTACAGGGACTAGCATTTTGTCAAAATAGTGTTTATTTCTGAAGCCATATTTCTGAAAGTACGCATGGCTTTCTTTGTTTTTTGGGTAACTGATTTTTGTGTGTGTAATTTTTAATTGTGTCAATTTACTAAATCTTATTTTGTCAAATAATTAAGAGAGCCATTTTGGGACGATATCTACCCAGAAAATAGGCCTTTGGCAAAAACTTCAAGAGCTGCTGTTTAACAAATGCAAGTTTCCTTTGCAACATCTAAAAGAGGGATTATTTGGTCTTTATCACCGCTTTGTGATTTGAGCCAATGCTGATGGAGCTGCTGAGCCTTAACTTTGGCTGATTTTATCAACCAATCGATATCTTGGTCAGGCTCTAGCACTCATTGAGAAACAGTGAGTTGATTGTGGTCCTCCGCTCTCACCTGAGCTCTCTGCATCCACAGAGTGAGGATAATGTTAGCAGTTCAGGTGAGCACACGTGTGGACAGATGTGCTATTGTTCTGAATTGCATAGGTTTAAATAAAAATAAATAAATAATAATAAAAAAATTAAATATGGTTCCACTGAAATGCTCATTCAACCTAATGCCTAAAATTAATAATAATAAAAAAAATAAAAAATTTTTACCAAGAAACCTTTTCAAATCTTTTAAAAATTTAGACATGCACAAAGTGAGCAACGCCGATCACGTTAGTTTTGCACTTGAGTGCACAATAGCTCAGGCAGTCTAATTCCCCTCTACTTAACAACCTCTGGCAAACATCACAGTTGCTCAGTGTTTGCTGGCCAGACTTGTGCGATATAATTTTTTCCCTGCTCATGATTGACCATTTTTAATACATCTTCATAAATTGTTTCGTTGTTCAGAATTGTTAGACTAAAAAAAAAGAAAGGAAAAGAAGCTTTTCCCCCATTTCAGGTTTGAGGGTACAGTATCATCAGCTGTGTAGTACAATATCAGCCGTGTGGTCGGGAACTGCTTGGTGGCAACGGCATTCATAAAACTTAAAATGAGGAAAAAAAATAATATTTTCTAATCTGTATATTTTCGATATAATTCTTGTACAAATCAATCAGTTGTCAATTGGCTGTGGCTGACATTACTTTTGTGTTTTAATTATAACAACAATTAAGATTATTTGTAAAGTGTTGATTATTTGTAAAGACTTGACAATTCTTCGTACTTTCAGGTCAAAATATTTGTCACATTGCAATCCATAAAAGTATAGCTAATTTTAACTAGGAGGGCACAGTGGCTTAGTGGTCAGCACCTTTGCTTCACACCAACAGGGTGGAGGTGAATCCCGCCTCCGCCCTGCGTGCACGGAGTTTCCTCGTGCTTTGGGGGTACTCCGGTTTCCTCCACCAGCCCAAAGACATTTGGGGCTGATTAGCATTTCCAAATTGGCAGTAGTGTGAGTGTGCGCCCTGCAATGGGTTGGCACCCCTGCCTTGTGCCCCAAGTCCCCCTGGGATAGGCTCCCCATGACCCTGTGCAAGATAAACGGTATGAAAAATGGATGGATGGATTATAACTGTACTGTATATTTACCTGATGTTAAACAACTCCGACGTAATTTGATACAGCATATTTCATATTTATGAACTCAACTTTTTCCTTTCCCCACAGAGGGCATGCGAGATGTGAGTAAGGGGGCAGGACTTCCTGGCAAATTCTTCCAGATTATTTGTTGATTGTATCCTCTCCCATTGGATTATGTATTTTTGAGTGATAATTCATACGAGCATACTCGGATGTTAAACTGTGGTGCTCCGACACAAAAAGCACAAAGATTGCGGTGTCTGCATATAGAACACGATCCGAGTGAACATCGCCGGAAATCACGGCAGAGTAATATCGTTTAGGGATGAATAAATCGTTACATCACTCAAGCCTAGCGCTCGTCTCTGGTGACTTAATCAAAATGTAGGGAAATTTAACCGTTAAAAGAATGAGAGATGCATTGCACATGTACATCATGCATAAATGAATGCACTGTACTACGTTAACTAAAGCGTGGTCCACTACACACATTCATGCATTTTTCGTAGGTTTGCAGATTATACGTCGAAGGGAGTAGCAGGCTAGTTTATGATGACAGTCATTTGCCTAAAAACTCCATGTTGCCTCATTTCTGGTTTTAGACAGCATGTCATTTAGAAAAAAATAAGTCTGAAATATAGTATTTTCTCGAGAAAAACTTATATTTAGAACTTTAATCATCTATCTAATGTATTTATGATCTGCTTTTTGGGGAAAACAATATTTTGCCCGGTTATGCATATACACGTAAATCCAACAGTACCATTTTACCCATGTTCCTGCACTGTAAAATCCTGCACGCAGTTTAGCTCTGTAATATGACGTGTTTGCCTGTGCAGCGAGCCGTCCTTAAGATTGCTGTAATTATCCGCTTGCAGTAAGCATTCGGCAAGAAGTGTTTTTTCCTTTTACAAGGTTCACAGCAGGTCGAGATCTTAAGAGTGCTAAACGCAGGCAATGTCTTACAATGACAGTCAGTTATTGCACAACTCTGAAACTTTTCACACACACACACACACACACACACACTCGAGAGAGAGAGATAACACAAAACAAACTAGCTGCTGAGCCTTTCAAATGAGCAGTTAAGAGATTCAATAAAGTGTCGTTTAAGCATTCTACAAGGACAATGCATCTTTATCATCCTCCCCTCATGCAAACACAGAAGTGGCTCCTCGCTAGAAAGGAACCGGAGCCTCACTTATTTTGGTGTGCTATGCCACAGTGTTTGCTGCAGCGTGGCGTGTATCTCAAAAACGCACAGAAAAAGCTGCAGTGAAACAGCAATGCAGCTCTCACACGGCTCTGACCTTCACCACATCCTCACGATTCCTCGCTCAGAAGCTAGACTAAATTATACCCCGATGTCTAAACGTTGTCGCAAACACGTCAGGAGCAACCACAGGGCGCAGGCAAGGCACCTTCCGACTGACCGTTCTTTAACTACACGGGAGGGAGGAGGGGAGCAGAATTACCCAGAGGGACAGGAAGCAGCTTTCACACAGCCGTAAATCTTCAGTCAGGAGACACGAAAAGACGAACGTCAGACGCTGGACAAACTGCTCTCATCTCCCTCTGAGTAAACATATAATTACAGAACTTGGAGCAAAAAATCACACCGCAGCTGCTTAAGACAAGTTATTAAACGCAAAAGAAACACCGAACACCACACCACTGGTCGAACGCTTGAACACAATTGGCTTCCAAGACTAATGCAAACAGTAATAGCAGAATGTATTGTAGTTTTTACTTATCTGGTTTCCCAAAATAGTAGCTTTCATTAAAAACATAGGAAAAGCAGTAAACAACAGTGCAAACTTTTTGGAAAGTTTATTATTGTGGAAAATCTTTCACTGTATAACCTAGTCTAAAAATATCAGGATTTCACCGTATCAAAGTTTTAAATCGACCATTTAACAACGGGTAAAAATGGATTACAAAATCTATGTGCGAGTTTATACATTTTTGCACACATAACAAAAAAGAAGAAAACAAAAAGCCCAAATCCCCTAAGAATCTTCTATTCTTATTTTGGAGAGCGGCTTTTATCCAATCAGTATCTAATGACGTCGTTGTTATAAGCTGACTAACGATCATTAGTTCAGGTCAGAAATGCGATGTTCTTTTGTGCGTTTTAAAGCCATCAAGATTTACACACACACACACACACACACACACATACAGCAAAGGCAACAATTTAATGTGTTTACAATGGTAACAGATCACACGGCCAAAGTGTTGTCAGTGCCGCCGCATCCCCTCCTCAGAGATATGGAATTTGTTGTAGTGTGATTTAGGGTCGAGTCCAGAAGGAGGGGTTGTGAAATTTTTTGAGACATAGTAGTCAGAAACAAAAGTGATGAGTACCACTGGAGTACGGAACTTCATTGGGTTTTTTTTTTTAATTAATAGGTAGGTGGAAATAGATCCCATTTTAATCTGTATTAAAAATTCCAACAGTGAGGTAATCATCCAATCATGCACCATGACCAACCATGAAGCCGCAACATAGTTGTTCGCCGTTTTCTATGAGCAAGCACGTCCAGCGATAGCAGTGTACACCCAAGACCGTCTGAACACTGCATTCCTTGTTCAAAAGTGAACCTCACCTTGCTGAAGTTATCTGCAGTTTAGAGCAAAAGCCTACATGTTGATGGCGTGGATGAATGACTCAGAGGATAGTGGAGCCTAAAATAAGACACACATGCTTAGCCTCTCTGGGAGTCCAGGCACTGAGGGACAGCTTCCCCAAACAACAGGAAGTTGTGCAATATGTGGAAGTTGACTTATAACGGCAGAGAAACAGATACACACAACGTAATCCAAAAACCACGTACGAGTGCGGAAGCAACGTGTCTGGGTTTGTCTGGAGGACTGGCTGAGGGAGGGAGAGGGGGAGAGAGAGAGAGAGAGAGAGAGAGAGAGAGAGAGAGAGAGAGAGAGAGAGAGAGAACCCAGCAAGAAATCGACTTCACACAAGCTCGGACATGCCAAGACAGCTGGAAAAAGAAGACAATGGAACTGCCTCAGTGTGACCATGCTAAAGCTTCTCACCAGTTTAACCAGCCAAGGAGGGTATGGAGATACTGAAGTTACATTAGTGCTGTAACCACACAGGGCCTGATTGGCATGAACTACCAGCCAAATTTTTGTCAATCAGGTTCTGTGAGGTCTATATTTATCCCTTTTCATTGTTTTCAACAATAAATTACATTGTATGTGAATAATGGGTAGCATTAATGCCTCAGAGCACTGAGTTCCGCAGTCTGATCCTCAGCTTGTGTTTGTGTGGGGCTTCGTAAGTTCTACCTGGGCCTAGGTAGGCCTCCTCCAGGTTCCCGGGTTCCTGGGTTCCTCCTGCCTCCCAAAAATATGCCAGTAAGAAGACTCAAATTGGCTTGAAAAAAATGTTTTTTAATACGCACTTATAAAATAAATAAATAAATGTTTTAGTGTTACTACTGTTTCAATAAAATAAATACATTCATGTTAATACATTTAATGCACTAAAATTAGACAAGTCAAATGCTAATTCGACCTTAAAATAACATCTAAACTCGTTTGCTTAGAAGCATTCGACATGTAAGCCAAAAAAACGACAACGATTATGTGTGTTTTAAGATGATCATATTATAGTATCGTATGACGACAAAGATTATCGTGTTTTAGTATCGGATAATGATACTGTGCTGGTTCTTGATATCAATGGCAAAATTTTGTCGTCATAACATCCCAATGATCACAAAACTGCATCGTCAGGAGATCGCAAGTTCGCATCTGAATTATCCACGAGGAAACACTATCGCTAATCTTCGTGTGACAGGGAAGCACAAACTAAGTTATTATTGGCTAGTATACTGGCATAAACAAGACACTATCAACCAGTAGAGACAGTTATAACTGTCAGGTCTTTATTACTGATAATACATGTAATCTAAATAGCAAGCTAGTCAAAATAACACATTTTTGTAATTATAGTATGCACAGTGCGCAAGACTCCACCCCCCCCAAACATATCAGCGCAAAAGGCACTTTTTCTTTATATATATATAAAAAAAGGGGTCATCAGTAAAATATAGTAGGCATAGATTAATCCAGTGACTTTCAGTGCCAAATTTTTGTTCATCAGATTGAAAAACAGAAACCATGACACTGCTAAATCCACGTTTTGCACTTCACACAACACCCACTGACATGCATGCAAATGAAACTATCGCCGTAATCACGCATTCAGAGGGTGATTGATTTTCCACGGATTGGCTTTCTTACATGTCTGTACACAAAAACACCTCCGCCGCCGAGAGGATCCTGTGGCTGTATACACACACAAACACACACGACACCAAGAAGTCTTTGCGATTGAGTAACAGCTTAAATTGTCATAAATATACCGTACAGAGGAAATTTTCTTTACTTTTGGTTTTATATGTGCATAATAAATCTTTTGAAGGTGCGGTATACGACCAAGAACAGTCTAAGAGGATTACTCCATGTACTAGAGGTGGAGGAAACAGGAAAAATATATAAAATGATACCTGAGGGCTTTTACACACCCATCATTCATATTTGCTCATACGTTTGTTTATAAAGGAATGAGGAAATTATTTGCATTACAGTTCAGCAGTGTTACTGGCTTTCCCCGTAAGAATCAAAGAAGTCAGAAAGTAAACAAGATGGTTCAAAAATTAAATGAAACCACCCCCATTGTAACATACTCTCTGAAAAGCAGAGTTCCTGTCTTTCAAAACCCGCTAAAGAAGTCGAAAGTAGATTTCTGGATGTTGCATTGTCATGTAGGGGATAACACCCTTGGAAATTTCTGTTGCAGGAAATCAATCAACTTTCCAACAAGAGTCAGCACCACAGTTAGCACCTGAATAAACTTTTTTTGTTAGGACATAATACTTGTGGACTCGATAGGAGAGATAACATAGCAAAATATATAGCTAAATGTTATAACACAACTAAAGCAATCTCTAACCTAAACATGCTTTTTTTCTACCCGAACACTGGGTTGAACCTTTTGGGTCATTTAATTGGGTTATTTTCTCAAGCTTATGTAGTTTTGTGTAACCGAACCACAGGATTAGTGGCTGGGTCATTTTCACCGACAGTGAATCAGTGCACCCTCCCCCACCTCGACACCTCAGCTCAGGAGGACACCCAGATCCTTGGGTCAAATCAACCCAGCGTGGACCATTTGAATTCATCTATTAGCAGTTTTCACACCGACAGACTGTTAGATTTATTTATAGAATCAAGGTTCGTACCAATATATTTATCCATAAAACCATTACTGTACACTAGAAAAAGCAAAAGTGTGTAACTAACTTACATAGGTAATCATGTACTGAATTAAGTTACGCTAGCCAGCGAAGCCAGTTAGTTAACATTAGATGAATATACCTCACGTGAATTAATGTTAGTATCTAGCGAGATTAGGTAAAGTGGTCTTTTTCCCGTTGAAAACTGCTGGTAAAAATGTTTTTTTTTAATTAATAAAAAAAAAAAATAAATCTGGGATTATAAAGTAAAATAATCTGAAGCTGCTTGTTCGCTTCAAAAAAGGTAATTTAAAGATGATCGATATTTTAATGGGTCCACACATTTTCAAATCTCAAACATGCTACTTGATGAAGTGAAGAGTTGTGGGGGTTTTTTGGGTTTTTTTTAAATTTTTTTTAAAAAAATAAAAAAAAAAATGCAAAAAAAAAAAGGAAAATAAATAAATAAATACAATACAATACGTTAAAACTCCAGCCTTACCTCTCCTGCACTAACAACTGCTGCCACCACCCCAGAACCCAAACTGCACCTAAGCCCTCTGAAAACCTAGGGAAAGCCTTGGAAAGGGGCTTTGGCTGAATGCAACTTTTGCTGACGTCACATGCATCTTGGCATAAATCTGCAGCAATTTAAAAATGTGAAAAATCGCAAGCTCCTCCCAATATCGCAGAACTTGCTTGACTTCGCATTCATTTCTGAGATTGCCAAAATCTTGGATTGAGTGGTAATAGCAGCTATAAACAGCTGTTCCCTCACCAGCCTCTTTCCTTCCCCTCTATCTTGAAGTTAAGACAACAAATAATGTAGCTTGTCTTGTTACCAGGAAACTGAAAAAGTCCTTGGTCCTAAAAACTGAAACTGTAAAGGTGAAAATTGGAAAAAGTCCAGGCCATGTTTCTCCACTTTCAGTACTCATTATAGTGTCAGATGCTGTTCTTGACAGACAGAAGTGGAACCTGTTGTGGTCTTCTGCTGTTGCAACTTAATCCACCTCGATTTTCGGCATGCAGAATGGATCGAGATGCTTTTCTGCTCACCGAGGTTGTAGAGTGATTGAATTACCATAGCCTTCCTCAGAACAGCCATTCTCCTCAGTCCTCTCCTCATCAACAAAAGGTGCTTCTGCCACAGAACTGCTGTTCACTTGATGTTTTTTGGTTCTTCATCCCACTCTGTGTAATCACCAGAGACAGTTGCACACAGAAATTCCAGAAGATCAGCAGTTTCTGAAATACTCGAACCAGCCCGTCTGGTACCACCAACCAAAGTGGTGGGTGAGTGTAAAATATCTGCGCAATAGCTGACTCTGCTCGGCAAAAGACTTATTTTCCTTCCCGTGCTTCGTTTTTGCTTGTTTGATGGTGACGAATCATCACAGAACATTAATCTGCACCTAATTGGTACTTTGCATAATAAGAATAAACTATGAGATCAACTGACCGCACTCCCTCCCTTTATGTCTTTAAGGTCATATCCTGATACAACCCCGAGAGCATTTTCAAAGAACCCATGGAATGGCAAGATGAAAAGGAGCAAGCAAGGCTGTGGTTCGGCAACATCTGCTGTGGTTCCCTGACATCTGCGCAAATCAGTGCAGAGCCGTTTACTCGGGCCACACCTATTTGGCAAACAGAAAGGCAAGCATTTCTGCCAAAGATTAACCTGCTGGAATTATCTTCAAGCTACACACATCTATAAGATATACGAGCACCACCACAAACACACAAATTACACTACTGATGCTACAGCCTTAAGGACTACAGTGGAAAAACAAAGCTAGCTTACTGTAGAATTAAAAGTTAATGCCCACACATTGCAAAGGTTTTTAAATGAGCTATAGAACAACTAGCTCTACCTGTACTCGTTGAAAAACCAGTTCACGCCAAGATCTCAGCTTCCTTTTCTTCACACACAGACATCACTAAGGAGGGAAACACATGGGATCCACCCACTGTCTCCAGCAGCTCCCTCACACCTAACCATTTAATACACAATCTGCGCAACAGCTTCAGAATATAAGGTCCACTAATCTCTATAGACACAAACCAGAGTATTATGGTGTTCTCAGAGTAGACTGAAACATTCGCAGAGCTTCCGGATAAGCCGTCTGTGGGTGGTTCGAGAAATCTTGGCATCAGCGTGAGCCAAAAAAGAAATAAAAACAAGGATTTCGTTTTGGTCAAACGATTGTAATGTTTAACCATGACATCACGGGTTCGCCGGGTTGTTTGTAAAAGCTATAAGCGAGGAAACATGCTATTTTTATCCGCATTGTGCAGCGTTAATATGCACCCTGAGCACCAGTGGTGAATTTCCACGTCTGCAGAGAAGTGAAAAACGATGACAGAATTACATTTAAGAAATAAATGCAGCATTTTGCTTTATGGCTGGGCAGGATTTAAAAAAAATAAAACGAAACACAAAACCCTGCTCTTTCAAGAATGTAGGTTGATTCAAACATTTTTTTTTTGGTGATGGGGTTAATAATCCCCATGAAATCAAAATTTATGTTTTGTGGGTTTTAGTATGAATATGGTCAGCTGTAAGGTTATCTATAAACCACTCATGTGTTGTTGTCCCCCCGACTTTCTCTGGAGATTACGTCAATACATCAAATAATTCCACGTTTCAAGGTACATCACAGAGACTTTAATGGCCAATCGGGTCAAAGGGATTAGGAAAAGACTGTGTAAACATACTTGCACTGCCAGAATTTTCGTTTACGCTCAGCAAGTTTACGGTCGCCATTCTGGCTCAACCTTTCATGTGGGCGGGGCTTAATAGCGATTTACTCTCATCGTCATTGGCTAGCGAGATTTGTATCGACAGCTCCCTGACCCAGAAGTAGAGATTTCAGTGTAAATCACTGTTAAGCCCCGGCAACACAAGAGATTTGTGCCAGAATTAGAGATGATTAGAAAAAAGGAAGCTTAGAAAACTGTTAAAGAATGCTGCTTATGTGGAGACTGTGTTAAATGTAAAAATTCCATCTAGACGCTCCAAATTTGCATAAACTTAGTCAACTTTTTCGTGTTGCTGGATACGCCCACATGGTCGCGGTCGCTAATGCTGCGCGCTCTCACTGAAAACGAATGGTCTACGGACACTTTGTCGCTGTGAATCTGTGTGTGTACCTTTAAACTGTCCAACACAACAGCTACAGCGAAAGTTCAAGTCACCCTGATATTATCAAGAATCATCTCAATCCTATTATGTGCTGTACTGCTCCTGAACCAAACGCAACCGCAATACAAACCACATTACAAACGGAGATTTGTTGTGCAACCTTAAACCGTAGTTGCACCTCATCGTCAGTCCACGTATATAAATCCTTGGCCATGTTGGTATTTTTCCGCATTTCCACTTACCGCTCAATATGCATGCACTTAACGTTATTATTGATGCATTTGTTCCAAGAGTTTTCATTGCACAAAACTGCTCATGCGAGTGTTTTCATGTAGATTTCTAGTGTTTTTAAAATGCTGGTCATGTACACGCAGAGGTATAAAACATCCATCCATCCATCTTCTACCGCTTACTCCTTTTCAGGGTCGCGGGGGAACCTGGAGCCTATCCCAGGGAGCATTGGGGCACAAGGTGGGGTACACCCTGGACAGAGTGCCAGTCCATCACAGGGAGGTATAAAACAACATTGTCAAAAATCTTGAACATGTGGACAAAGCCTCAGTCCTGAACAAAACCGTTAGAGGAAGAAAAACCGAATGGCAGGGTTGCTATGATCTAAAGTGATGAAATCTCAGCGTCTCTCGTAGAACTTTCCTGTTGCCATAGCGATCTACTTCTCAAAACAGGCCTCGCTCGCACACACCCCCCCAGCATTACGGCCGCCTCTCGTCTCAAGCTCCTCTTTTTCAAACACACCTCAGCAGCTCTCAATGACATATGACTTTACACACACGCAGGCACAAACAACTCTGCTTGTACACAAGTTTGTCGCTATGGCGCTGCCTCACCCCCGCAACTTGGTTGAAAAGAAACCGCACGGAGCACATGCAGCTTGTCTTCTTAGTCACCAAGAAAAATCGGAACTGACCTGAATCGGGACGAGTGGTTTTAAGATCACCAAAACACTATTGCAGATGTCTGGTACTCGTTTGAAAACTAAGCGCTAGCAGGTCCGTTACGAATATGTTCAGAAGGGCCATAAGAAGAAGGGGAAAAAACCAAAAAAAAACCGAGGTGCCTAGAGAGGCGGAGATCATCCAAAGCAAACACACGGGTTCAGTAGCATAAGCAAGCGGGGGTAAATAAAAGAGATGTGTGAGCCAGCTTGTCGATTACTAGGGTATTAATATCACACCACAGCTATTTCCAGAGCAGGGCAGTAGCAGCTAGAACGCAAATAGAGAGCAGCTGAACCCTCCCATCGTCTCCTCCCCTTGTCCCCATCACCAAACACCACGTTTCTGTTCCTCAGGAGCAGGACGCAAGGCGCAGGGTTTTTTTGTTTGTTTTAAAACACACCTTTACCCAACTGTCAGTTTTTATGCGACTACTAAACTAAACACGCAGGATCAAAAATATCACGTCAATAAGCAGATGGCCCATCGGCTTTCTTGATGTTTGGCAGTGCTAAAGTTTTGAACTTGACCCTGCACGTGGACATGTGTTTGAAAGTGCAGTGGTTCGTTTCGGCGAATTACAGGAAAGCCGTCGAGTACAAAAAATAATAAATGTACAAATTTAAATAATTATTCTTAAAATCATATGTTGATGCCTGTAAGATCATCTAGTACTGGAATCTGTTGTGTTCATGGAAATCTATTACCTTTAAATTCTACTACTTACTTAGAACTGAGATGTTTGCAATTCTGTAATTTGGTTACGATTCTGTTTATTGGGTTTACATTTCCCAAAGTAAAGCTTAAACATAGAACATTCTTAACCTAAAAGCCTAGAAATTCACAATCTAAAACCCAAGTCTAGAAAAAGATCACATAAGAATAGAAACTTTCCAATCTAAAACTTATACCCAGAAAAGTCCTGATGTAAAACTTGGGTCTAGAAATTTCCCAATCTAAACATTGAGCCTAGAAAATTCCCAATCTAAAACATCCTTTAAAATTCAGTCTAGAAAATCCACAGAATAAAACCCAAGCTTAGAAAAAGTAACAAATCTAATGCCTAAGAATAGAAAAATCACCAATCATAATTTTTTTTAAAAATCCTAAATCTTAAACTGAAGCCTAGAAAATGCCCAATCTCAACTTCGGCATAGAAAAATCGCAATCTAAACCAGCACCATAGACTGTATAAGAGATATCACTTAAACTGTAGGAAAGCAAGCTGACAAAAACACATCATTCGGACTAAATTCCCATGCGATAAATCCACTGCTCACTGTAAGAGCACCCGTCCTGCGAATGGACAACTGCAAACACACTGGAATTGTATATTTTAATTTTTTTTTTTTTTAAACATTATCTCTACATCACTTGAATCGTGACAAGTCATGAACCAGACAAGGATCAGCCAGACTGCAGCCGTAAACATCAGTCAAGCTACATAAGTGAGAAACTTGCTGAAATGTCGCTACATGCCCAATCAGCTGGCCTGGCTTTCAAAGTAGGGAATTTCCC
The DNA here is from genome assembly GCA_012411365.1 of Ameiurus melas. Lineage (NCBI taxonomy): Eukaryota > Metazoa > Chordata > Actinopteri > Siluriformes > Ictaluridae > Ameiurus > Ameiurus melas. The sequence continues at coordinate 13,328,708 of CM022769.1, forward strand.
TTTCCAACTTGTGGAGATTTCCAACGATTCTCAAACGTAGCTACGGATTTAATCTGACTCGCTGGATAGCACAAAACTTGTCCAGTCGCTGTAATTTAAAACAAGACAGGCTGAACTCTGTCTGCGTTTCAGGTAACATGAAAACCTCCGGTTACAAAACACGAGTATTTCCTCTACACTTTTAGACAGTTTACAAAAGCAGAATGTTCCTGTTTAGTCATTTACATATACTACTTTATGGAAAAAAACAAGCGCTTCCACACTGCTATGATTATAAATAATTCTTTCTTTTTTTAAGCCCTTGCTCTGATGTATGTTTCAAATGTAATAAGTTACTTTTGGTGACATAACTGGAATGCAGAAGTACATACTGGTTTGGTGGTGGTTACGTGGTTAATATAAAGGCTGGTCAAATACAATCTGCTTCCTTGTTCATTCCAACACATCCTCATCTATTAAGAGTCATAGTAAATGTTAATTACTCTACGCCACGTCCCAAAAGACAAAAGTGTTAAGACAGAAAAATCCACCAGAAAGACATATGCTCAGAAAGACATTTGGGTCAACAGGCTCATCAACTTAGACACATCTACCTACTCATCTGTAGGACAAAATAACTCTAATTTTAATAAAACAGATCCGAACTTGTATTGTACACTGTAGAATGTTTCAACGGGTGCAGATGTAGAAGTGAAAAATAAAAAAAGAGAGTGCAAGATAGTTTTCAAATATGGCTGTGGATCTTCTTCCTTGCGACGGTAAACACTGCACTTGCCAAAATCGGACTGCACTCCAGTCTCAGTTGTCGCAGTCGACAACTTTACTCGGATATGACGAACATAAAGATAAAACTCAAATCAGAAACAACTCTGATTTGAACTCGAGTTTTAACACGATTAGCACTGTTTGACTCTATACTATACGTACAGCTATAGAAAAGAAATGACTTATAATTCACACTATCCAGTGTCAACCGGGCGAGGACGGGTTCCTCTCAAGGTTTCTTCCTTACGTTGTCTCAGCGTGTTTTTCCTCGCCAGTATCACCTCGAGCTTGTTCATTAGGGATAACTTTCAATTTAATTTCTGGATTCTTGTAACGCTGCTTTGAGACAATGTCCATTGTTAAAAGCACTAATAATTGAATGTTTTGAATAAGCAATCCTGAAAGACAAACATTTAACACTTTTTTCCCCCCCAAGCCATGGTTTAATAAAATACCAAGTCAATTGTACACACACAAACATGCTAATTTGTGAAAATAGATCATCTATAAAGCTAACCAAACTCAAGCACAGAAAGTGACATGTTCACGTCTTCAGGCACTTAAATATTAAATAGTTAGGCTGTAAATTGACTTTTTGGCACTTTGCGGATAGAATTTAGTTTGAACAAATGATAGTTCACCTTTTAACACACTGCAAAAGCATAGTAATAAAAAAAGCGTTAACTAGCTCTCAAGACGCAAAACACAGTAACTCGATATCGCCAAGAGCTAGCCAAGTGTTGAGACATATTTTACAAAATCTTCACAACAAAAAGATGTTTGAATATAAAGTTGAATCGTATGAAAATAACTAGAATTATTTGGGATTTTGTTCATTAACAGTTCAAATTGGCGTCAAGCGTTTAAGCGGTCAGGCATAGAGACGGTCTAAAAATAAAACAGCCACCTCATTAGCCAGCTTCATGCGAATATCCTCAAAAGGCACCAAAACAAGATATTTATATTTGGGCCATTTTTTCTGTACGAACACTTAAAAGAATATATATATATATTATTATTATTATTTTTATTTTTCCATAACTTGCCTTGTAGAAAAGCTCTCACTAGATCCTGCACCTTTGAAAGTGACAACCATGCTAGAGAAGGAGTCATGTTTTGTACAAAAAAAATTCTAAAAACTTGTATGAAAACATGTTTTTTTTTTCAAACCTTGGCTTAATAAAATAAGTTAACTTTACAGAAAAACACACTGGAAAATTCGTCAGTACCGCCGTGTTATAATACACTCATGATCCAACTCAAGCACCAGAAATGGATTCTCCCATACTCAGACACTTTAATATTAAATACTTAAGCTGCAAATGGAAAGTCTGGCTTTTAGGCGACTTTGGAGATGGAATTTAAGTTAAAGAAATAAACAATTATCAACCTTGTTATAACAGGCTGTGAAGTTGTGAAGTCTGGTGGTCTATTTAAAGTGTTAACTAACTATTCCTGTGCAATGATCCAGTCAGACACAATCAAACTCGAGCACAGAAACTGATCCTTTCTCCAGCAGGCTTCAGAACCATTTTACATTAGATTCAAAGAAAATGCTGTTGAACAAAGTTAATTAAGCTGGTTATAAACGGGCTGTAAAAGTCGAGCCGTGGACTTGAAGTGTTAACTAGCTCTCACTACAAGGCTGAACTCGGGTAAGACTGCGGTGAGGAGCTAGTCAGCGTTAGGAGACATTTATACACCTGCAATGTTCACGAATGTAAAGATCACTGGAATTCTTTGTTATTTAGTTACTCAATAGTGACTGTTCTCGTCGAGTATTTAATCAGAGAAACCTAACTAGTCAGGCGGATAAACAGATAAACAGATAAACGCTGGTTCGTCACTCACATGCTAGCTACTTTGTATCAGCTAGTCATGAGAAGCAGACCAGGAAGTAAGCAAGGCAAACTTGTTTTCCCTCTTTTCTCTCCGCCAGAACAACGTTACGGCGGGCTTACCTGGTTAGATGAATGTTCGATGACTGAGAGCATCGGAGTCCGTGTTGTCATGTCAATCTTCGAGTTGTTTACGAGTTCACGGCTCTAAAGAACTCAATCAGAAGTGACATCGGTGTTGTTTTCTGTCCGAAGTCCACTGCCAGATCAGCTACCGTTCAGTCCGCTAGCGAGCTTGCACAGCAAGGCTGGAGATCCGGAGACTAATCAAGTCATAGTTCGTTGGTTTGCCCTGATCGTCAACTTCCTTTTCCCCCGCTTTGAAATCAGGATGAATAACCAGACTCCGTTCCTGTCTGCGCCGTTCGCTAACCAGTGCACCGTAACAAACAACAGCAGCGGGCTAACCCAGTGTTCACCCTAGTTAGCAAGCCTGCTAATGTCGGGTTCTTTCTCCAGGAGTACCGTGAAATACAAATGGAGTCGAGGGTGTAATTCGGGAATCAAACTGATAGATAACTAAATCAAATGAAAGAGTTTAATTAGTTCAATGTTTAAAAAAAAACATCGAAGTTGAAAGACTGAACCTCGGTTTCAAAATTAGGCCAGGAAATCCAGTAGATCCCTGTTCCGATGAAGTACAGGACTAGGAAGCTGTTGGAGATGCTGGATCGTGTGGACGTGGACAATCGGAGTTTCAGATCGAGGAGCAGTCAGTCGCGAAGAACAAACCTGTAGGGGAAAAAAAGTTTGGGGGTCAGTCAGCCCGCTAAGTAGGGAGCTAACAGGCTAGCTGGTGATGTCGCCTGGTCTTAACCGATTAGCTGATGCTCACGTCCGCGATTTTCGGAGAAAAAGATCTGCAACGCTGGATAATGTTCTCATTCTACATGGGAGAATGTTTGCTTCCCTCGAGGACTGATTCCTGACAGCCAGGTCATTCGGATCCAGCTCAGTTTGGCTAGTAATCGCCGAGCGAAAGCGTCACTCCGATGCCTTGATTGGCATTGCAGCTCAGACTGCGTTGCCTGAAATTCATATTACATTCACCAGTTGCTAGCCAACAACATTAGCTAAAGCGCGCGCTGATGTTAGTAATCCTCGCCGACCAGCTTCAATAGTTACTCGATCGACGAGTACACCGAAATCCTAGCTTTCTACACGTTATAAATCGAGTGAATGCTGAAGGGAGTTAGAGTACTGGGCGGCCACTGCAGCGCCCGGACCCCGTTCCTCGGTTTGCCTTCAACACAGCAGCCTGAATCCCAGTCGACTCTTCCACTTCCGCCCGCAGGTGGTGCTACAATATAAAAGCTCCCCCAGCTCTAACTCTCAGGGGTGGAACCATGTGACGAAGGCAACCAGTGGCATGAATCGAGGCTAAATACGTACATAGATTATAATTGAATATGAATCGATTCGAATTTGTCACAAAACATATCATTTTAATGTCTATAGAGTAGGACTGTCAAGATACCGTAAACATATCTTACGACACTATATTAGTTGTAGTTATTATCACGGTACCACACAATGTTGTGTGAATTCGTCGTTCAAAGCTACAAAATAAACCATCCATCTTCTACCGCTTATTCCTTCTTCAGGGTCGCGGGGAACCTGGAGCCTATCCCAGGAAGCATCGGCAACAAGGCGGGGTACAGGACACCCTGGACAGGGTGCCAGTCCATCGCAGGGCACAATCACATACACACTCACACACCCATTCATACACTACAAACACTTTAGACACACCAATCAGCCTACCATGCATGTCTTTGGACTGGGGGAGGAAACCAGAGTACCCGGAGGAAACCCCCGCAGCACGGGGAGAACATGCAAACTCCGCACACAAATCTTCAGAAATACATAGATAACAAATAAATAGGAATTATTCATCTGAATACGTTATTAATGAGAATGAGTAACTGGCCCTTGGAAAAGACTCAAGAACAATCATACAGTTGGCAAGCAACTGATTCAATGTGCCACATAATTCATCTATCATTCTCTAGAGCAATGAAATCATGCAAATGGAAACTGTACTCATAGTACTAAGAATGAACATGGCATTAGAAATAAGGTGAATTTAGAAACAAACTCCAAAAAAATTAGAAAATTGGGAACGTCAGCTCATTTACTATCAAACACAGCTAATTTGAGTATTAACACACAGATGTTAGAATAACGTTGGCTCATTTACTGTCAAACACAGGTAATTTTAGATTTTACACACAGAGGTTAGCATAACATTAGCTCTGTTACTATCAAACACAGGATATTAACTGATCTAAAGCAAATAATGCTATTAAACTAATTTAATAGTAGAGAAAGGGGAACTTTACACTGTTCGTAGTGTGTACAGCCATGCGGAATTGATGTCACTCTGTAAATGGGGAAGGAACTGGTGGTTGAGAAGACTACCCCAAGTTGATGAGTTGAAATTGCAAGTTGAGGGGGCATTTAGAATTTAAAAAAAAATGCTTGTAGGCAGGGAATTACAGATTGCAACTTCATCTCAACGCAGCACTAAAATAGTCACTGTGTCATCATCATTCATGAATTCACAATAGGCCTATCCCAGTTTCCGAACAAGGCTTACCACATATCAATTAGAGGCTACTAAATCGCATCATATTGTAACGTATCATATCATCGCATATTCAGTGGTATCAAAAAAGATATGAGATTTACATAAATACTGTATAAACAGTACACTATATGGCCAAATGTGCTTTTGGAACATCCCATTCCAGATTTAGTCTCTCTTTGCTGTTATAATAATCTCCACTCTTCTAGGAAGGCTTTCCATTGGATTTTGGAGAGTGGTTGTGGGGATTTGTCCATTCAGCCACAAGAGCATTATTGAGATCTGGTAGAGAGCGAGGACTCCTGGGGTGCAGTTGAAATTCGAGTTCATCCTAAAAGTGTTCAGTGGGGTTGAGGTCAGGGCTCTGTGCAAGACACTTGAGTTCTTCCACACCAACCTTGGCAAACCATGTCTTCATGGACCTCACTTTTGCACAGGGACAGTGTTATGCCAGAACATGTTTGGGCAGCTTAGTTCCAGTGAAGGGAAATCTTGTTGCTACAGCAGAAAAATACGTCATATACAATTGTGCTTCCAATGTTTTTGTCAAAAGTTTGAAGAAGGCCAACACATGAGTGTGATGGTCAGGTGTCCACATAGTTTTGGCCATATAGTGTGCAAGTGGCAGCCTGAGAAAACCCTTCAGAAAGTGAAATTCTGCCATTTTTTTTACTATATAGTCCTTGAAACAATAGGTTTTCCTGAACAAATTTATCTCAGTCACTTGTAAAGTTATCGTGTCACAAAGTGGACCAATTTGAAGGTGAAATTAAAGTCAGGTGCTTTCAATCAGTGGGATTAAAATCAGGTGTGAGTGAGCACCCTATTTGTTTTAAATATACAGGGATCTATCAAAGTCTGATCTTCACAACACATGTTTGTGGAAGTGTATCTTGGCACGAATAAAATTGATTTCTGAGGACTTCAGAAAAACAGTTGTTGTTGCTTATCAAGGTTACAAAACCATCTCTAAAAGGTTTGGACTCAACCAAGCCACAGTCAGATTGTGTCCAAATGGAAGAAATGCAAAACCATTATTACCCTCTCCAGGAGTTGTCAACCAACAAAGATCATTCCAAGAGCAAAATGTGTAATAGTCATGTAATAAGATCAAAAAGGAACCCAGGGTAATGTCTAGGCATCTAAAGGCCTATCTCACATTGGCTAATGTTAATATTCATGAGTCCACCATCAGGAGAACACTGAACAAAAATAGTGTGCATGACAAGGTTGCAAGGAGAAAGATATTGCTCTCCAAAAAGAATATTACTGCCTGTTTGCAGTTTGCTTAAGATCACATGGACAAGCTAGAAGGCTATTGAAAAAAATGTTTTGTGAATGGATGAGAGCAAAATAAAATAATTTAAAATTTGTTTAAATGAGAAGCTTTATGTTTGGAGAAAGGAAAACACTGCATTCCAGCACAAGACCCCTATCCCATCTGTGAAACATGGTGGTGGTAGTATGATGGTTTGGGCTTGTTTTGCTGCATCTAGGCCAGGACAATTTGCCATGATTGATGGAACAATGAATTTTGAAGTATACTAGTGAATTCTAAAGGAAAATATCAGGACATCTGTCCATGAACTGAATTTCAAGAAAAAGTGGGGCATGCAACAAGACAATGACCCCAAACACATTGTACCAAAGAATGGTTAAAGAAGAATAAAGTTAATGTTTTGGAATGGCCAAGTCAACGTCCTGACCAACCTTATTCCAATAGAAATGTTGTGGAAGGACCTGAAACAAGCAGTTCATGGGAGGAAACCCACCAACATCCCAGAGTTTAAGCTGTACTGAGGAATGGACTAAAGTTCCTCCAAGCCGATATGCAGGACTGATCAACAGTTACAGCAAATGTTTAGTTGCAGTAATTGCTGCACAAGTCGGTTATCACACCAGACAATGAAAGCAAAGGTTCACATACTTTTGCCACTCACAGATATGTAATATTGGATAATTTTCTTCAAAAAGTAAATGAGCATATATAATATTATTTGTCTTATTTGTTTAATTTGGTTCTCTTTGTCTACTTTTAGGTGATGTTTTAGTTCATATTTATGCAGAAATATAGAAAATTCTAAAGTGTTCACAATCTTTCAATTACCACTGTATTACATATATTTCTTTGTTAAATAGCAATAGAGTTTTAAATCCATTCATTTTTAGCCTTAGATTATGTGAGCCATCTGCCATACAAATCTCTGTGAACAAGTTGTTACTATAGAAACAATAATATACTAGAGGGAGTGCACTGAAATAAACCTAGCACCGATCAACCACATCATTAAAAACCACCTTCATAATATTGTCTAGCTCCCCCTTGTGCCACCATAACAGCTCCACCCCATCAAAGCATGGGGAGCTTCTCATTTCTTATTTGTGCACCTTCATTTCCTTTCCTCAGTTCCTTTCCTTGCATCTTAGCTCCACCTCCTTGGGACGTGAGGGAAGGATATAAGGATGAGATGCAACGGGAGAGGATTTGAATGGAATATCCTTGCTCTCTCAAGCGTCACTTCAAAGCGATGTCAGTTAATGATGACTGCGCTTCAGGGATCTGCCATTATGTTGTTGCAGCTTGGTTAATAACAACATTCTTAATAAAGCAAAATGCACTGATAGTATGTGAAATGTCTGGGTTATTAAACAATGAATTAGTAAACAATACATAAACTATTGCATCTTTTGTGCAGCTTTGCATATCCAAGCATGCAAGGATCAATTAATTACAATACTCATTGTAAACATATTATTATTTAATTAGATTTCACACAAAATTACATCACATCATCAAATGACATTTTGTTTGTGATTGTGGAATATGTAAAGGAAGAGGGGAATTTATACGTGCACCAAGGTTTTTGACAAGAAACACTTCTGCATAGGATACACCTGTGTATCCTTGCTCCAAGCTCCTCTGGATGCTTCCTCACTCCTCGTTCTTCTCCTCCTTGTGGTGCAATTAGAGAATTGATACGTCCTCCAAGATGGAGGACGGAGGAGCAAGGAAATGAGGAAGCATCAATTTAAGTATTCAGAAGCACCCATGGACTCCTGGAGGTGAGCTGTGGTATTAGGCAGCAAGATACTTGTCCTTTAAGTTGTGAGGTCAGACTTGTTTGTTCAGCACATCCCATTGATGCTTGATCGGATTGAGACCTGGGGAATTTATAAAGAATTATAAGTTCTCAATGTAATCACTTTGATTAGCAGCATAATCCACATCAGTCTCTGTCTCGTCACCTGAGTAAAAACCTTGAAGCATTGACGCATTTATGTGTTAATAAATTCTTCCCCACTGTGATCTTTGCAGACAGACATGCAAAGTAAAGTTTGAAAGTAACCTAAATAAATACTCTTCCAACATAGTTTTGTTAAAAAAATAATAAAATAGACAATTATATTTTTCTTAAAGTAGAGATGTCAATTAATATTTTTGGCAGAAAATGAATTTTTCTATCGGGTATCAGCCAGAAGAGGACAGGTTCCCTTTTGGGTCTGGTCCCTCACAGGATGCATTTCTCGTGTGGTCTCAGGGAGTTTTTTTCTTGCCATTGTCACATCTGGCTTGCTCATTAAGAATCTAATTCTACATCTATACATCCGGATTTGTATAATGCTGCTTTGTGACAATGTCTGTTGTTAAAGCGCTATAGCACTTCCTGCCATGGAAAGAAACTTTGCAGCCATTCCAAGGACCTCCAACATAGATTATCTAAATAAAGGATTCCAGGCATAGCCTAACCCATTATCATTACTTTTTAATTTAACCTATTTAACTGTACCTAGGCCAAAGAGATAACAGACTAATCCAAAATCTACAGTGATGTGTTGTTTTGGCTCAGGTAAAGATCAAAACATTTGGGGACATTGCAGTGCCTACCTCGTCCCCAGACACTCCATCACCAT